>JABAKD010000022.1:10062717-11262717 GCA_012845835.1 Undaria pinnatifida
CCCACCCCCCCCCCCTGCTCCGTCTCAAAAGGGATGCGTGGTCGATGGGCAAATGACTACGGCAAGCAATTGTTAGGGTATTAGTGGGGTATTAGTCCGTTTGACCACTTGCAAAAGGTTAACCAACAGCTTACCCAAACTAAGCCTTATAACGCTCTTCCCCCCTGAAACGGCGGGATAGCAGGTCGGCCGGATATACGGGCGGACGTGTCAACATCCAAGCGGTTTCATTTCCTGGGGATACCGGTGAGAGTATTTTTCAAGTTCGACATGGGGAAAGTCTGAAAAAAAATGTTATTGTGGACGGTGGGATTTGAACTCACGACCCCAAAAACCCATGGTCTGTCGACGACGCCATTTTCTTAAGGTATTAGTGGGGTATTAGTCCGTTTGACCACTTGCGAAAGGTTAACCAATAGCTTACCCAAACTAAGCCTTATAACACAACGCATGAGTACGAACCCCCGCCGCCTTCCCCCCCGACCGTATTCTCTTCTCGAAAGGGATGCGTGGGCAATGGTCAAAATTTCTGCAGTAAGTCAAGCAACAAATGAGTACGCTCCACCTTCCTCGTCGCTCTCTTCCTCCTCGCTATCGCTCCTCGCTTCAAGCTGCTTAACCAAGCTGTCGAGGTCATGAGTACCGATTTCGTTGTCCTCTACTACTACTTCCTCGCTGTTGCCGGTGCTGTCGCGGCGGGCAGTGGCGGCAGCAGGTTGCTGAGCGGCAGTAGGTTGCGGCGCAATGGTGCTTGGCCCAACGCTCCCAGGCACAACCATGAACGATAGTCCTGCTCCTGGGTTTGTCGGATCTAGCGACTATGGTGGCGGGAAAAAATATGGCACGAGAGAGACCATGGCACGGGGTGGGAGATGGGACGTTTTCGGCCGTGCACTTTAGTTCTGTCGATATCTGAGCCGTGTCGCGGTAGAGGAGGGGATACCGATTGAGCAAAGCAATCCGCGAGAAACCGCTCAACGTCTCCGCAATCCCCCCTGTGTTTTGCAGCTGTGGATGCATATTGCGGCAGAGATACACCATTTTTTGCTTTTTTGAGGCTCGTAACCAATTAAAGAGCTCTGGAACTCACCCCAAAACAAAAACGTATCCCATGGCCACGGCATAAGACGAAAAACTACTCCAACAAAAAAAGATTGAATTTCTGACGATTTTGGATTAACGCCTGCACTACTGGAAACCCTTTTCGGGGAAAAAATTACTTGGATTTAGTACAGGGAGGGATTTTGGGGGCTCTAAAGGGGTTAAGGAGGGTAAAGGAGCCCGTCATTCAGAAAACGTTTGGGAATCGAAAAGTGATACCTGTATCGTAGCACGCGTCCTTTTGGTTCGTTGTTTGAGTATGGCCTACGTGGTGGCGGTACAGGTGCATCGTTTGATTCTATGATAGCCCCCCCCCCCGAAAAAAAAACAGCGATTTCCTGTAACTAACGTTTCATGGCTGCTCGATACGAGGAAATACGCTATGGACAAAAAAATCATCACACAAGTATGTGTTCTTGTCTGCAAAGGACAGTCGAACGACGACCACGTCGGGATGGCAAGGGGCACCGCATGCCAGGCGATACGGCCGGGATCCGGTTTCAAAACCGGCGATTTCGTTAAAAAGAAAAGTTTGGGGGGGGCTGCCGTAGAACGTCTCCAAGGCTGTTGGCTTGAGGAGCTCTAGGCCTCACCCTAAGCCCGATTTTGAGAAAACTGAAAATGCAACCCGACAAACAAAATCCGTGGCGTAGGGATGCAACCATACCCTGGTATACTGGCATATATCGCAAAAACAAAAACAAAAGCGTTTCCGACGATTTGGGGCTAAGGAAGTCCGGTCAATCAGAAGCATAATTTACCTCAAAAAGTGCTCCCCCTAACCGTAGCGCCCGTTCCTCATAGCCTAAGCCACGATTGATTGTGTTCATGCGTGGACTACCGTATGACGAATACTCATCGGATCGCGCGTTCCAATGCCGTTTGTTTACGTTTTGCGCCGGTGTTTAGGTCAGGTACAGGGCTGCTGGTACCAGAACTTCTTAGGCGTCTGAGAATGTATTTAGATTCCCCGTTTTCCACAGCATGGCTCATATCTCCATCTGCAAAACCGGGTTGCTGCCGACGCTGATGTAAAGGAAGCACATATCCAAACGTCAACACAGCTAGTCAGGTACCAGGAACCCTGGTGTGCGCTGAGAGTCATCAACAATATATCGCTATCGAGCATAAAATAAAATGCGCCGCAAGTACGAACGATACCCGACACCAGGGCCAAACAAAACATCCAAAGGCAACAACCAACCGCCATTACATGCTGCTGAGTCACCGACACCAACACCACAATCGTCCAAAAACATGCGCCGCGTGTGCGACTCCTTCACGTATAAGCCGTTCTTGCTGCCCGCGGACATCCAGCACACCCACAGTCTCCGTGAAGATTCCCCATCTTAGAAAGAGACCTAACCCCCAACCCTAATCAAGGCTTTTCGCGGGTCATGACCCGGCCCGCGGATCGAGTCGGGTCGGGTAAGAAGGTGTTGGAAATATCACGCGTTGAGTTCGATTCGGGTCGGGGTCAGGAGGTTTTGGAATATCACGGGTCGGGCCGGGTCACCCTGACACGATCCGGCCCAAAAGGAGAGATCCAACCCGTGACGAGCGCCCTGGAGGCTAGCTTTGTGGTCGCAAACTACGAATCGGAGATGATACTGGTATGCATCGTATGTTATACAGGAAAGGAGGTTTGACCATGCCGACTTTAGTGCAAACGAGAAGCTGAATACGCGAAAAAAAAAAACAAGTGCGAACGATACCCGATATTTCATTTTGCATACCTCGCCAGGCGGCCGTCCTACATCCTGACGCATTCTCAGACCGGTTTCGGAGCTGCAAACCCGCTCCAAGCTTTGTACCTGGTAAGGGGCAGTCCAAAACATGGCAGATATATATCTGAAAAAAATGGGGAAAAAAGAAA
Organism: Undaria pinnatifida; assembly: GCA_012845835.1. NCBI lineage: Eukaryota > Phaeophyceae > Laminariales > Alariaceae > Undaria > Undaria pinnatifida. The sequence continues at coordinate 10,065,695 of JABAKD010000022.1, forward strand.
ACTCTTCGCTTTGCGATAAAAGCCGTTAATTTCACTCCCATTTCGATAAAATGTACCAGGTAATGGTTTTGCTGAAAAAACGAAAAAACTAAACGGGGCTAGACGCGTGCTACGATAGAGGAATCACTTTTCGTCTGAAATGGTTTCTGAATGACAGGGTTTCTTAACCCAAAATCGTCGCAAATCGTCCATTTTTTTTTGCATGATTTTTTTCGTCGTGTACCTAGGCCATGGGGTATTTTTCATCCGGTATTTATCATAGTAGTTTTATTTTTCTCCAAATCAGGTTTTGGGAGAGGTCTTGAGCTCCCAAATTGAGAAAACTTCAGACAAAAAGTGGTGCATCCCTATCGTACCACGCTTCGTTATGGGATATCTACTGCTAGTTTATGCCACTTGACCAATGAGGCTTAGTTGTTTTTTAGTTAGTCTAAGTTTTTTGTTTTTAATTTAGTGTTTCGTTTTCGTTTTTCGAGAATTTTCCTCATTTCGATTAATCAGGCCGTCACCAACAAGGAGTGCTCTCGGTTGGACACATAACATTCACACGGCGGTGGCAGGCTACGCGGCGAGTTGTTCCATGCATAGCGGAGGGAGTTTGCGTGAATGCGGTGCTGTGTTGCTCCGCCAGATACATAATCCACCCCGCGAAGCCGCACATGACATGAAGAAACGCAAAAACAAAAGAAAAAAACAAAGATACCGTACTGCTGCTGCTGCTGTCGAGGTACTATGTAGTACTGTTTATCTCCGTTACGGATCACTTAATGCAGGCATTGGATTGTATGAGGCCTCCTGCGCCGTTAGGAGGTCCTCGCCCATGCATATGCCACGCGCGCTGAGGGTACCCTCGACTAATGCGCCTTCAGCGCTGCAGCATTACCCGGAAAATGATCGCAGCCTATGGAATAGTCAATGTAGGGTGGGTCGGATGGTCTAAAATATTTCGCTGGTTCCTCGTGTCTTACCAAGGGTTTGCGGGGGCGCCGGTACAAGTGACTGCACTCAATGCAGTCAGTTTTCAAGTAAATATCATCAAAAGTGTGGTTCCAACCTCTGTTCCACGGTAAGCTTGGATCCATCTGGTTGGATGGCGATTGTACTACTGTTGTAGCGTGCTTTCTCTCCGTCGTTATGGATCACTCAATGTGAGCATTGGATTGGATGAGGCCTCCTGCGCCAGCGAGTGGTCGCACCCAAACTTCTTACTCCCTTACTGCCCACCGTGGAGCCACCTCGCCTAAATTTATTGTACTTGTAGCGTTACTTCGGCGCACTGACGGCAAACATGTACTCAGACCATCGTGTACAGGCCTATCAGCCCACTCGGCCACACGCAAGGTGATATCAACATGTAACAGCGAAGCTCATCGGAGGTGACAGGCCCGGAGGAGACAGGCAGGTGCCACAGGCACATAGGCAAGAGGCAGGCACCTAGTCCTCAAGCCTGTTCGGTACGGTAAATTCCTCAAGACCGACAGCGTAGGTAGTGGCCCAAGGCGCCACAGTTATTAAAGCTGATCAATCTACTATTAATAAATGGTGCCGCAGACAAAATCAGCGGGAAGGCCACGAACCATGTCGTCCTTGTTAGGCCGAAATGCCCACACAGCAGAAACAGATCAAACCGAGAAAAGCGTATACCTCGCACCAGGTCGTGGTCGCGTCCCTGCTCTCGTCCTCCGCGCCGGAGCAGCCACAGACGACGACCGCGTCCGTGACTTAGTAGAGAGTGTTTAGCCCGTTCCTCGTGTCTTGCCAAGGGTTTGCAGGGGCGGCAGCGGTGCAAGCGACTTTCACTCGATACAGCAGTTTTAAAGTAAACTAATCAAAGCTAGGTGTGGTTCCAACCGTTCCAACCTCTGTTCCACAGTTTGGATCCATGTGATTGGATGGCTATTTTTCTTACGCAAAGTAGTCGAAAGATCCAAAGATTGTGTGATGCGCGCATGCAAAAATTGGACGGTTTCGGATCAACCAGGTATCTTCGTAACGAAAATTGGGCCGCGTCGGCCTTTGAGTCATTGTCTCTAACTCTGTACCAGGGTAGTAACGATCTCGTAAAGATCTCAAGCGCTAGGCGTGCACCAAATGGACTGTTTCGGATTTGAGGAAAACTGAGCTGCTTCGGGCTTGAGGCATGATGAGATGTCCCGTACTGTATCCGATATATGGTCTACGTATGATACCACCATACCTGGTCAGTCCCATGGGCAGAATCAATCGTTCGTTGCTCGTCGTTGCTACTCTTCATTACATCATCGGGACAGACGTTGTTCGGTCTCCATGTCGCATCGTAAGAAGGGCGAGATCTAGTCAAGACAACGCCAGCTAGCTGCTATTATTGATGCTACGCTGCAGCTATAATTTATCATTGTAGCTATAGCTGTTGTTGTTGTTGTTGTTGTTGTTGTTTGTGGAGGAGGTATTAGGTCCGTCCTGGTGGTGCCGCTCGCCGTCTGTCCGCCTCAAAAAGCACGCGCGATGTGCTGCTGCTGCTGTTGTACCGTTGTTGTTTTTGTTGTCACACCGATACTACTGCTGTAATAGACTAGCTCTAGACTAGTCTAGTCTATAGCCCTACCGATAGTTTTTCTCGCCTTCGCACACTCTGATTATTTTGCGTGGTGCGTTTTTCTTGGTTGTTCGCCTGCTTGTTGTGTCTTTTATATTATTTATGGTATGATATCATCGCTTGCTTCTTCTTTTACCTTCGTACTACAAAATGTTGGCTGAATGGAGCATCGATCGGGACGTCTTCAATCAGGAGGAGGTGGTAATCATGCGACGATGCCAATCACGACAACAACTAACAGTAGTTGGTTGGCATCGTACTACTGCACTTCTGCGCCAGTGAATGCCAAACTTGGCCTGCTTTTCCCAAGGTTTTCGTATTCAAGGTCGACTGGAGGCATCTACTTTCAGACGTAAAATATATAGACTAGTCTAGTCTACCAGGTACTTCCAACTAGAGGTACGACAGTAGATACCAAGGATACGGTACTATCAAACGGGGATACAGTACCTTTTTCACTACTCGATTCGAGCCACCCCCACGAGTCGCTCATTACCCCAAACTGATTCTACGATAGCCCCCCCCCCAAAACCAGCGATATTCTTTAACGAACGTTTCATGGCTGCTCGACACGAGGGAGGATGCTGTGAAAACAGAGTAGTCTATAGACTATTCACACAACAACATGCATTATTTTCGCTTTGTTTTCAAAGGTACATCGAACGATGGCGTCAGGGCGGCAAGGGGCACCGTGTTTCAGGAGATAGAGCCAGGAGCTGGTTTCAACTCCAGCAATTTCGTTAAAAGAAAAGTTTGGAGGGCTCTACCGTAGAACGACTTCCCATTACTAACAAACACACTCTCGACAATTTGCTTGGCGCAGCGTATAACAACAACAGCTAACCATTCCATTGCGGGTTCACATCGCAAAATTAAAACGACACGAAAGCTGGAAGACCTCAAAGGGACAGAGAGGTCACTCGCGCGAGTGACTCCGAGCCACTGCCACGCCCCCCCCCCACCCCAAAGTGACCTCCCCACCGTAGCTTTTCGGGCTGTTAATAGAAAGGGTTTGCCTAAAGTTACAAGAAAACTCTACAAAAACCCTGGCGAGAAGTGTGATTTGATGCTGCATTTTGACTATAGTCTAGACTAGACTATACTACTACCTTGCCGGTTGCTTGGTTATTCGCCTGTTTGCCTCACGAACGATGTTGCGTTTACCTTCTTTGTACATACTGCAGAACATTGGCTGAAGGGAGAGCATCGCTCGGCATGTCTACAATCCCCAGGCCACGCGACAACAGCAATCACGACAGTATCGTACGGTAGTGCAGCGCCAATTAACTAGTCTGCATTGGCTTCCTTTTCCCTATATCTCCACGTTTAACGTTGGATCTAGGCAAGTATTTTTCGGGCTTGAGGATACGGCGAAAACCAATCACGACAGCTTTGTCGTTGCATGTTCTATGAGCTCGAATAAGAGGTGACTTCGGTAAAACAGGTACATGATATCAGCACCTGGTACACAAGGACTGCGAGCCCAACAGTACTGCATGCCATGATGAGGTGACGCAATCGTTACAGGCAAAGTGGCTTAGAGTTAATACAGTTGGCTGATAGAGTCCAATAACATTGCGTTAACTGCCCCCCGAAGAACTGCACCCGTGTTTTTGGGGACATCTCACTTGGAAGACTGATTCTACGATAGCACCCCCCAAAACCAGCGATATTCTCCAACGAACGTTTCATGGCTGATCGACACGAGAAAGGGTTCTGTTAAACGAAAAGTCTCCATATATTTTCTTGTTTACAAAGGACTATCGAACGTTGACGCCGGGCACCGTATTTCAGGAAGTACGGCCGGGAACTGGTTTTAAAACCGGCGATTTCGTTAAAGAAAAGTTCGGGGGGCTACCGCAGAACGACTCGGAATTAGTATAGAATAACATTTGCAGTAGTGAAAGCGTTCGGGTAGTACGGTAAGGCCTCTTTACACCCGCATAAGTAAAGCCTGCGCCAGAAAGCACACTTTTTTATTTTCACGCCTCAATAAAGCTCACCGTACTGGTACGCCAGCGATTACGAGGGGTTAACACAGGGCATGCATGCCACCGCACCGCCCCACAGCCAACCTCCGCTTGAAAGCGGGCGAAAGGCGGGCGCCACTAAAGAGCTGGCTGCCGCAGCAGCAAGCAACGGGAGCGGCACGACCAGCGGGTGCCAACATCACTCCCCTCGGTATACACAACTATCTGTAAAGCGACACCTTCACAACAATACCCACACCACACCAGAGCATCAAAAGGGGCACAACCGTGCGACCAGCCTGCGGCGTTGAGGGTCATCTTCCGAGTAAACCCGCGGGGATATCCCAGAGGGTGGCCGCCAACGCCACAACCCCAGCGCACGCGCGAGCGAGCCTCCTCCAACAGACCTTCATGCCCTGCCTCTCGCTGCAAACTGGACGACCAAGGGTACCTGATAGACCCTCATGCCCTGCTTTTACAAAAGAAACAGAACGGCCGAGGGGGGACCAGACAGACCTGAACTCCTTGGACCTTACAAAATACACGACCGATGAGGCCCTTGCCCGTCCCCAGGCTGACAATAAACAACCCGCTCAAGAACAGCTACGCTCCGATGCGTGTCATCACTATCCGCGTCCCCGTTAACGTGCGCGTTGAAAACAACTTTCACCACCTTCAACCCCAGGCCAGATAGGTAGTCCGCTACGCCAGGGCGGTCTAGATGTGTGCTGTAAATAACAGCGAGGTCCGGAAGAAGGTACGACGGTCGAAGAAGGTGCGACGGTCCACCGCCGTCTTCCTTCGTCTCTCCCACAACAGCAGCGCCGTACGTCGATTCTAGAAACGCCAGCGGATTTGATTGGAACTTGTCTGATTCGCTCCCCCCAGGAAGCTCGCGGTTTCTGTCAAAACAAGAAGGGTTAAGACGCATGTTGGGAGAACGTGAAACAAAAACAAGGAAAATACCCAAGTTTGGAGATCTGAACAAGAAAGGAAAAGGCGCAAAATCGGAGGGCGGCGTGTAAAAGCAGGACAAAAGTTAGGGAGGCTGAAAAAAAAAGAAGCCCGCAAGACGCACGATAGTAGGGCGGAAAAAAAACATGCAGGTGGCAACTTCGGAGGGCTGAAAAAAAAGCAAGACGCAAGTTTGGAGGGCGGCATTTATCGGTGTGGGGATGAATCTACCGTGAAGTTTACGCACGGATCGTGCGCGAAATGTTATACTTGTGACGGGGTACAACACAAAATTCTCCGGTTCGCCCGCCCACGGGAAGCTCGCGGTTTTGGGTTTTTTAGAAAAGGGGCAAAAGCGCGCGTTTGGGAGGCGGCATGCATACGCGGCATGCATACGCGTGAGGAACGAAACCAAGAAACGCTGATTTCCGGAAATGATCGGCAACGATTTCCGCAAATCCACCGTAATTGTAATTCCTGAAATAAACTACGGTGCACTTTATGCACCGACGACGTCTAGGGTCCCGTATCTACAGCGGGTGAAAAGAAGTCACGTCATAATCCGCGAATGTGGCTATTTAGGATACCATAGTTCAGGCGGGTAAAACGAAGCAACGGCACGATCCACAGTCCACACGGCGAAATCAATTTACGGCACAAAACCCGCGTCAAAACTAACAGTCACGAGTAAAATACATAATCTACACGGTGAAAAAAACACGGCGAAAAACTAAAAAGCGTAAAAAAATCTCACTTTGGCGAGCAATCCAATGACCACAGGGATGTATCCAGGTCCCGGAAGTGAAGGTGGCTGTGTAAGGGCGCTGAATGGCACGGCATGAGAAAGTGGACGGTTGCGGGGTCACCCTGTTCTTCCCGGTTTAGGACCGACCCACTCATCTCCCGCTTGGTAAGCGCCACGGCCGGAATTCTTTCCGCCACGACGTCGACGGCCGACAGCGCCCCGCTCTGGTGCCACACCGATAGATAGATCGCCGCCGGAGCGTGTAAAAGGAAGAGGGCTGTTGTGATTGCCGTTCGCCACCGACAAGCGCGGTTGACACTGCTGCTGCAAACGATGGTGCTGGTGTTATTGGAGCTGCCGCCGCCGCCGCCACCGCCGCAGCCGCTGCCGTCGCCGCCGCCGCTGTCGTCGTGTGGCAAAGGACTCACCGCGGCCGCCGGGCCGCTGCCGGCGGACGATAAAAGCGTCACCTTCCTTTTCGTCGCGCCGGTCACGCCAACGTTTCCCCGGATATCACTCTTGACCTTGACACCGCCTTCCTTTTTAGACGCGCCGGCGTATCCGTCCGATGTTTCCGCCGGCTCCTTCTTTCCTTCATCCGAACGTTCTGCAGCCAAGAATGCAGAAACGGCTTGTCCCGCGTAGGCGTGAGCGATCGGCAAAATCGGAAGAAGGAAGCGGAATTCCTTGTGGGGGCTGGTGCTGTGGTAGACTGCCCAGAGCAAGAGCATGAACGCGTCGAACGAGCGTTGCGAGGGGACGGCACGGGGAACGAGCGTCGCAAGACGCATCACATACTGCAATATACACCGCGTATGGTGCAAACAACGGAAACGCGAGAGATAACGTACGCCCATCCCCCCCCCACCCTCCTCAACCCCCTCCCGCCTCGCCCTCAGCAGGTCTGTTCTCACCTAGAAACCATGCCGCGAGCCAGCCAAGGCGACGGCCTCCGCCGCCGCCACCGACGGAGCCCGAGAGGCCACCTCGCGTGTTGCCGAGGGGCCGCCAGAACCCCCACAGCGCCGCTGGGAGGGCCGCTCCTAGCACGGCTGGTAAGCCTTGGGAAAAATTCCAGTGCCAGGCCTGCTCGCCGAAAATTCGGCTTTGCCCTTCTAGCACGTTAAAGCGGAGGAAATTGAGAGGCACGAGGGTTGCGGTGCCGTAGAGCCAGCTGTCTAGGCAGAAGGACGCGCCAACTACCGTTGCCACGGGGGGAAGTACTGTGAAGGACAGGTAGTGTGGCCAGTGCTGGAGTGGTAGGGTGGAGAGGCGTAGCAAGCCTACCAGTGTCTATCGTGCAGACAAGACAAGACAAGACAAGACAGACAGACAGACAGGCAGACAGACAGACAGACAGACAGACAGACAGACAGACGGACAGACAGACAGACAGACAGACAGACAGACAGACAGACAGACAGACAGACAGACAGACAGACAGACAGACAGACAGACAGACGACAGACAGACAGACAGACAGACAGACAGACAGACAGACAGACAGACAGACAGACAGACAGACAGACAGACAGACAGACAGACAGACAGACAGACAGACAGACAGACAGACAGACAGACAGACAGACAGACAGACAGACAGACAGAAAGACAGACAGACAGAAAGGCAGATAGACAGACAGACAGACAGACAGACACATCGAGAGGAGACAGGTGGACAAGCAGAAAAACAGGCAGCCAGAGTCACACAGCGAGGGAGGAGGGGAGGGAAGGGGGGGGCGCGTGCTACGATAGAGGCGCACCACTTTTTTTCTAATACTACCACACGACGCGTATGAAAATACGTGGAAGTGCGGTGAGCTAAAGCTATATTTTTCCCCATCCGCCGGAGGATAAAAAAAAAAAAAAAAACTACCCCTTAGTTCGGGAGCTTAAGACCTCTCCCAAAAACTGATTTTGGAGAAAAATAAAGCTGCTACCGGATGACAACCCCCACGGCCTGGGTACACAACGAGAGTCATGCAAAAACTAAGGGGGCGTATTTTCCGACGATTTGGGGTTGAGGAGTCCCGTCATTCAGAAAACATTTTCGCCAAAAAAAGGTATACCTCTATCGTAGCACGGGTCGGGGGAGGGAGGGAGCGCAGCAATGGGTTTCGATGAGTTGCTGTTTGGAACGGGGGGCAAGGGCGGCGGTATATCTTCATGCGTGCAAGGAACCAGGTGGAGCCGCCAGAAAGCGGGGCAAAGGAGGTGCGAATTAGATTTGTGGCTGCGGGAAGAGTCTTTCAGAGTTGTAGAGAGCGTGTACAACGGGCGCTTCATCACGGGGCATTCCCGACTAGGCAAAGAGCCGAGCGGTTCCATGTAGTCTGGCGCCGGCGAAGGGACGGCAGAGCTCTCTAAATCACGGGGTGACAAAAAAAAAATGCCTGGCCAATGTTCTGTCATGCGATCCCTTTGAGCCCCACGTTCAACGATAATTCTCCACCATTGCAAAGACGCCCCTTGTTATCGTTGTTTCCTGCTCAACGCTCATCTACGCTCGGATTCCGAATTGAGTCACACGCGCGACGTCTGCCAATCCCAGCCTCCCCAACTCCGCTCCCCGCCGCAAGTCACCGACAAAACTCGGAAGATCTCACCCACAAAGCAGCGCTCGTCGGCCGTACAGCCACGCACAGGGCGGCCAACAATAGAGCCAGCGTTTCGCGCGAAGCACCATGCCGCGTGCTTTCACCGCCCACTCCTCCCTTGACAGTCCCGTCCCGAGTACTGCCACCACCGCCACCGCTACCACCCTTTACCGACGGCAAAAACTGAGGCGACCAGTAGAAAAGCGCGGCGGTGGCTAGCACGGCCTCGGCGCTGTTGGAGTAAGGCCGGACCAAGCAGTAGAAGTTGAACCAGGATAAGACCTGGAAGAGGAGGGCCCAGCCCGCGGCGGCCGACCCGAAAACCTGCAGGGCTAGGCCGAAAGTGTAGTAGTCGCAAAAGCCTGCCATAACCCCCTGAAGGAGCTTGGGGGCATGGGCCACTGCCCACCGGGTGTCAAGGTTCTGCGGGGTGTGCGAAATGGTGGCCGTACGAGAGGGTGGGGGGCGGGGGGGGGGGGGGGAGTACTCATTGGTTGCTTGCCTTGGCTATTTGACCATTGACCACGCACCCCGTTTGAGACTGAGCACCGTTTCTACTACTGATAGATACATCTCCAACGTTTGGGCGTTCAGTTGCTTTTTTCCATGTATTACACAAAAATAAATACTTCTGTTTATCTTATCCCCTTCCTGTTTCGTATTTTGTGGCCATCATCTAGCCGCACTGGAGAGGGAAGAGTTTGTAGGTGGGTTGAAGTTCAACCCTTTCTACGAGAAATGTGGTACTGCACAGAGTTACGCGACATCACTTAAGAAACTCTCAGTTTTGGGCCAGACACAACCAACTCGTACCGTTACGTCGGATCGGGTGTGCCCGACATTAATTTCAGTGTAGAAAAAGGTGTTCTTACGCTTCGTGCAAAAGCCGAGACAAGACTTCTGAATTCCCGATTGCTGTCGCATAGGGTACTGTAAATACATGCCGTAAAAGTTACCACACTCTAATACCAAGCGGCTTGGCCTCGTAACGTAAGGGCAGTTCGTAAAAAATGGACGTGGACTCCATGTCGGCTTGGGAGCGCAGCGGCACAGCAGCCCTCTGGTTGCCACCGATGGAGGACACAACGACTGCATTTGTTCAATTGGACGGGATACAGTAGAGAAGTTCTGCCTATAGTGCCCGTTGAATAGTGCCTATTTCACGCATAGTGCGGTTGAAATCGCTCGGTAAGACTGGAACCCGCGATACTACCCTAGAACAGCAGTGAGGGATTCCCAAATATTGCCGGTATGCCAGCTCAATATACCCGCACTATTCAGGACATCGGCACTATTGGGAATAGGGTCACTATAGAGGTTTCTTGTCGTGCCATGATATCCACCGGCACTGTGGAGGGAAGGCACTAATCAATCGGCACTATAGGGGCCCCCCTAGACCAAGGCTATGGTAGGGGGGGTATTTTCCACTGCTGGATTTGAGTCCCTCGCACGAGCGACTCTATATATCACGGGCAGAGGATAATCTAAGCGGTTTGTTTGGCTCAGCGTAGCTTACCATTCCATCGCGGATTTCATGCCGCGTGTGTAAAACAGCACGGAAGTTTTTTTAACCACACAGGAACACGGGGGTCACTCGATCGAGAGTGAAACCGAGCCACGGCAATAAAAATTTACTCAAAGTCGTGCCATGATATTCCACCGGCGCTGTAAAGGGCAGCGGCACTATTCAATCGGCACTATCGGGAGTCCCCTACTGTACCGTACCAGGTATCGGTTCGATACTACACCTAAATAGTGCCGGTGTCGGTGTCCCGTGTACTGCCGTATATTGCTGGCTGGGACATACCGGCAGTATCGGGAGGACCAACACTGTACCGCACAAGGCAGTAACGGTCCTTTGACAAGAAACCGAGAGATTGGTTTTAGGCTACTACATTTCTCATCTGAGAGAGGGTGTGTCCCAGGCTAGCTGCAGTAGTATCACAGCTGTCGAACTTCTTGATTTCCTCGTCATTTTTCAGGGCTTTTGACGGGTCGGATAATTTCTCGCGGGTCAGATCGGGTCAGGGCGACCCGGCCCGACCCGTGAGAGTAGAAAACCTCCTGACCCTACCCGACCCGACCCGACCCGACCCGACCCGACCCGACCCGACCCGACCCGACCCGACCCGTAAGATTTCAAACACCTCCTGACCCGACCCAACTCGACCCATGCGTTTTTGAAAAACCTCTTGATTCGACTCGCGAGCCGGGTTAAGACCCGTGAAAAACCGTGTAATTTGTGGGCTTAAAATTTCTTGTGAGGCTTTTCGTTATGCAGAGGGCAGGTAGAGTATAGGACAGTGCACGACACGTACCCTCGAGCGAGTTTTCCTGGAATTTTCAATTGACGATTTTCTTAACGATCGGTAGACTGCAAACGCCGAGCGACACGTCTATGGAACGAGCTCAACGAGATCTCCCCACAAGCCTCCATTTTTTGTTGTTGGTGCCCTTGTAAAGGAAAAACTCGGCTCTGAAATTAATCCCAGGGGGTTTGGTATACGCTTGTTACGTACGGTAGCCGAGAGCGCTGTTGTCCTGCTTTCCCGGTCCGCGTGCGCAACCGACGTGTGCGCAAACACTGGTATTACCACCCAGGGTGATAATCACCGACCTATATCCTTCACGAGGCCCTCAACCTTGTAGCAAGTGCGATCGAACCATCACACGCAGCTATTTAAATATGGATTTCGACGAAATTCTCGTTCATCTCACAGCTGAGAAGCCATCCCACGGTAGGGTTGCAGCATCAGTCCCTGAGCTCCTGACGTGAGGAACTCAATATCTCACCCGAAAATTGACTCCGAAGGTATTCGTTCGCACAACCCGACCAAGCTTCTATGCCTGAGTCCAAAAATATAATGTACTCGTGAAATTAATTTATTGACTGGCAGTTCCTCAAATGAGGAACTCAATCGCCCAGGGACGTTTTGGCGCAGAAAGTGCAACCCCGACCGTGGGATGACTCTGAGGTGTGTTTTTAATTCGGTATCAAAACGTATCACGCAGCATGCACAGCGGAGCATCGGCAACTCAACCGGACTCATAGCTGACGTACCCGAAATCGTTTCACCATTTAAAAAAAACGTGAGCACCCACCACTCACCACCATCTGCAGCGCCTTGTAGACGCCCGCGAATATGAGCGGATGCGTGAATCCGCGTATTCGAGCCGACGGCTCCCACTCCCAGGTGCTGCTTGCGGGAGAACGCAGGCAGGGGACAGCACGAGACCGGGGGGGGAAGCAATCACTGCACAGGCAGGGGTGATGGGTAGTGCTGTGTGTGTTTTTTTAGTTCACGGCTAGCTATCAGTTGGGGGGAAAGTAAGAGGCAACTAACTGACTTAGTATTCACTACTAAACAGCACACGTCGAATAACAAACACACCAGTCGAACGACGCAAAAATCGGAGCACTCCGCAATTACCGCTTGCAACTGTACGAAGTGATGATCCCTTTATAGTGTCGATATGTGCATTATAGAGGGAAATGCCGGCAATATAGCGGCAAACGGCACTACTCCGCATACTGCCACTACTGGTTGTTTCCGTCTGTGAAAAGCGATTGCACAGGCACTATAGCGGGCAACCGGCACTATAGAGGCAACCTGCACTATAGAGGGACCTCTACCATATAACCCCTTTTGGGACCCACGTACAGCGACGAAGCCAAGGAGATGCCCGATCTTATTATGGTGCGAGCATTCAGCATGCCGCAGCAGTGCAAACTATGCGCGTGTCTGACAGGTTCTTGCTTTGGAGTCCGACTGTAAAACCGTCGCCCACTAACCTATGAATAGCAGCCCGGGTTACTTGGCGTGAAGGATGCTGCAATCGTCAGTTTTTATTCGTCAACTTTTCCCTCTGCAGCCCCCGAAGGACTAATAACACCAATACCTAGCCAACCACCAGGAAATCACCAGTCGGTGTGCTATCGTCAGTCAACTCATGGCCCTAGTGATGGGGAGAAAGGGGGTCAGGGGGAGAACGACTCGTAAAAGGAAAGCCCAGCCAAGCAAACGGAACGCGTACACACCAGGTCATTTTTGCACTCTTTTACGTTTCCTCCTGCTGAAAAAAAAAAAAGTACGAGGTATAGACTATCAGGCTGGGTAAGTTGATACCTGCCAAAACAAAAGAGAAACGAATACCGCAGCAGGGCAAGACATTGAAAACGAAAGACACCGAAGGGAGAACTTCGACCAACGGCAGCATATTCACATACCAGGTACACACCATTAATAGATGTTGGACATCGCACCGAAAGTTTTACGCGTTTCGACATAACATCATTAATCGACAGCACTAACCGGATAACCAGGCTTGGGCTGGACCTCTGCTGGCCTGCCACAGGGAATTAGAGAGCACACATGAAGTATAGTGCATTTATGGTCGGTACGTAGGCTCAGCTTTCGACAGGGGAAGCTCGCTATTTACCGCTTGCGTACAAACCCGGCAGATTCAAATAGACCAATCCGAAAGTCAGCGTACTGGTTCGAAAACCCAAAACTATGACCTTAGTCTGCGTACATGCTGAGTTCCACAGCTGTCTGAGATTGTCTCCCTCAATGCGGGCTGTTTAGTTTCCGTGAGCAGAACGAGGCTGAATGTCTTAATCCTGCTGACCCGCTGGTGTTAAAAGGGTAGTCACCTGCCTGTGCCCTTCACGAGGGCATACACAGCCCGTAACAAGTGTGATCGAAGCACCACACGCAGCTTGCACATACGATTTTTGCCTAAATTTTCGATCTCACAGCTGAGGCCAATTCTTATACAGTCGGCTTAGTCAGTCGAGAAATAACTTTTTCGGCCGGAGACCAAGTCGGGATTCTTACACAGTCGAACAAGAGCTTCTTCAACTCAAGCTTTTTCGACTGAGCAAGCTGACTTGCACATCCAGTCGAACAAAGTTGTCGATTCGACATGTGCCAGTCGGATCGCTCAGTCGAAAACGTTTTCGAACCCATCGCATCGCTCATCCCACCACAACACACACGCCCACACACCTCCTCCATGCACCACACAGCAGCATTATACAAGAGCACCGACGCTGGCTTGGCTGCTATCACTGCTACTGCTTCTCGCCGAAAGTGCGCCTAGGTCTGCGCGCCAGCAGCGTGCATCATACCATGGCAGCAGCAGGCGGTGTCGATGACATTTTGCCAATAACGGCTACGCCTGCTGTAGTTTTGGCGTCTTTCGGCTGAGTGCAACGTCACGAACGTAACTTTGGCGGCATTCGGCCAAGTCCAACGCCACCAACCCGCTTGGACGAGGGTTCGTCGCATGTGAAGCACGCGCTGCTCGCGGAGAACGCACGAAGCGCAGAGCCTCCAACCGACTTTCGGCTGCCCTAGAGCAGAACCCCCTCACACCTACCGCCTCCAGAAAGAGCACAAAGCAAATAAATCGACTCGATTGACGATAAGAAGGATCCCCGAGAAGAATCCAGTCGAAAAAGTCCGTTTTCGACTCACGGATCCGACCGCATAACAATTGGCTTGACCTCTATTTTTCATATTTCAAAATACATAAAATATTGACTTTTCGACTTTCGACTTATCGTGTCCGATGCTTTTTGAGTTTTGGCCTCCATCCATTGGCACCCTCTCTCGACCACCAGGGGTATTTAGCAGGGCTTTTCACGGGTCATGATCCCACCCGTGGGTCGGGTCAAGGGGGTTTCGAAATCTTGCGGGTCGGGTCGGGTCGGGTCGGGTCGGGTCGGGTCAATAGGCTTCAAAATCTCGCGGGCCGGGTCGGGTCGGGTCAATAGGCTTCAAAATCTCGCGGGTCGGGTCGGGTCGGGTCGGGTCGGGTCAAGAGGTTTCAAAGTCTCGCGGGTCGGGTCGGGTCGGGTCAAGAGGTTTTCAAAATCTCGCGGGTCGGGTCGGGTCAGCGCGAGATACGGGTCAATCGCGGGTCAAGCCACCATGACCCGCGGGTTGTTTTTGGCTGACCTGCGGGTCGAACCCGCGGATCTGGCCTGCGGGTTTGCCTTTTTCAAACTTATACACAGCTGCCTGCACGGAGGGTCCTTGCCATCGAGCCGGCGCCTCGCGGTTCAGACCCGCGGATCCGACCTGCGCGTCCGAAAACGATACAAAACTTGCCGCTTCCTGCATGAAAGCCTCTCTCGTCCCGATACTACTCCGATCGTATGTTATCATAGCGTCCGGAAACATCAACCAGACAGCAACTTCTCTTACCAGGCAAAAAGTAGGGAAATTGACAAAATCGGGTACACCCGGGTGGTTTCTGAACAAAATCGGGTACCTTTTTTTCCGCGACGGGGCGCGCTTACGTACGCCTGCAAAACGCCTCCAAATCGCCTTCTGGCGCTTGAACTCACTGCGCCTTGTGTACGCGCAGCACCCCAAACCGTTTTTTCGGCGTTCGAACCCTCTGTACTGCGAACACATTCATTCTGTACTGCAAACACCTACTGCGAACACGTACTCAATAACGCGAACATATATATATACCGTGATGCGAACACATACTACTACTGTACTGCGAGCACATACTGTGCTGCGAACACGTACTGGACTGCTAACACATACTGCGAACGCATACACACACGCAACAGCTGTACTACGAAGTACAAGTAGTTTGTTGAGTTATACGAAGTACTTCGAAGCACCCCACCGCAATACATGCTCCGGGGAAGGGAGGATACATACGTCCCTTATTTTTTCGGAAAAACACGAAGTTCTCCGAAAACAGGCATCCTCAGGCTCGTCTGACGCGTGTTGTTGTGAGGACCAAATCACCAACAGCAGTGGACCGTCTCTACATATACGAGTTGGTTAGTTGTGGGGACGGGGGAACTCTATGCTGTAGTTGAGTGGATACCCGCGGCCATGTGAGTTCAGTTTGTACATTTGACCTTTTCACTTGTGCGCCTTCTTCCGTATCATGCGTTTTTAGGCGGGAAAGCGTAGTATTTCCCTGACGAATTTTGATTTCAATTAGTTTTTCGGATCTTCCTAGGGCTCCAGCACCTTTGTGTGACCACGAGCTCTAGATTTTTGACAAAAGTTAATGTGAGAAAACAACAAACAACAATATGGTCTTGTCTTTTCGTCCTAGCGCCGGATCTTGGTTGGGTGTCGCCGGATCTTGGTTGGGTGTCCGCGCTCACCGCCATGCCACCATTCTTCGCAGTGCGATTGCATCGGGGCTGGATCTTTGTGGGCCGGGAAGTTAACAGTGCTGCTGTGGTCGCATGACAGTCGCCAAGTTGCTAGTTGTGTGCGGGATCTTCCACAGCTGGGTTGCGGGGAGATGTCATCCGTTTCCGTGTCTCCGCGGGTGTTGCAAGTGAACAAAAACGGGTGCAGTATGGCCGAAATCGGGTAGTTGATAAAATCGAAGCACAGGGCGGGGTATACCCGGTGTGTTCCTGAACAAAATCGGGTTGTCCGTCGAGAGCACTTCTTGGGGGCCGTCATTGGCGCCGTTTTGAGGGTTCGAACGCCGAAAAAACGGTTTGGGGTGCTGCGCGTACACAAGGCGCAGTGAGTTCAGGCGCCAGAAGGCGATTTGGAGGCGTTTTGCAGGCGTACGTAAGCGCGCCCCGTCGCGGAAAAAAAGGTATCCGATTTTGTTCAGAAACCACTCGGGTGTACCCGATTTTGTCAATTCCCCCAAAAAGTATTACTACGCGAACCCCCGTGTCGGATGAAGCCGTAAGTATTACTCAGGTACATTGTCATCCATCCAAGTCCACTATTATATCTAAAACAAGCCAGACCACACGCTCTTGCTGCATTGCAGGGTGCGACAAAAAAGACGACAAATACTGGCAATATAAGAACCCATGTACGACGCATACGTACACATTGGATACCCGGTAGCGGTTTCATCATACCAGCTCGATACCAGTACGAAATGTGACCAAACGCGAAAAGGCAAGGGCAGTCGTCGTCGAAGCAGCAGCAGCAAGCAGCAGCAAACAGTAGCAGCAGACCTCGGATCCTCGCGGATCGCAGCCTCTGCTGACAGATCCACCGCCCCAGTTGTGGGCTTGCTGCCGGAGGCGGCTCAGCTAGAGTGCTTGCCGGGGCCGGAGACAGCATGGATAGATACAGTAAGTACCTAGCTCAAGAATTATCATACCTAGTACGAAATGTGAGCAAACGCAAAAAAAACAAGAGCAGTCGTCGTCGAATCAGCAGCAGCAGCACGGCAGCAGCAGCACTGGCAGCAGCAAGCACCAGCAGCAGACAACGCATCCTCGCGGATCGCAGCCCCTGCTGACAGGTCCACCGCCCCAGTTGTGAGCTTGCTGCCGGAGGCGGCTCAGCTAGGCTGCTCGCCGGGGCCGGAGACTGCATAGATAACTAGCTCGCTCGTCGGGTCGCTCGTCGGGTCGACCCGGTGGTCTAGCTCTACGGGCGTGGCTAATTGCCCATGCGTGGGTTGCGGTCTCTTTATCATTCTTCGCGCGCCCACCACAAAATAACGCTGCAAACAACGCCGGTAAAAAAAACAGAGAGCACGACATCCTGGGAAAAGTACGAGGGACAAGGACCAACCAACCGACCAAGGTACATATATATCCAGACATGTTTGACCGGTAACTTTTCGACCTTGACCCGTGAGATATATCACGGGTCCAGTCGATCCGACCCGCATGAAACCCGCACCTCACGGGTCACTCGGAGTGTGGCGGGTCGGGTCGGGTCGGGTCGGGTCGGGTCGGGTCGGGTCGGGTCGGGTCGGGTCAGGAGGTTTTCAAAATCTCACGGGTCGGGTCGGGTCGGGTCAAAAGGTTTTAAAATCTCGCGGATCGGGTCGGGTCGGGTCAAGACGTCTCGAAATTCTCGCGGGTCGGGTCGGGTCGGGTCGGGTCAAGACCCGACCCGCGAGGTTTGACCTGACCCGTGAAAAGCCCTGGTATTCAGGTGCTATCGCCGGGGTTCAACCTTTGTGTTTCGCATAATTCCACGGCGTCTGTCCTTTTGTTTTCAGCACACTAGCCAGCTCCCGCAGACCAGCATGCAACGATAGCGAAGCCCTGCAGCAGCGCCTCTCATGGTGTACAAACCCCAGATGTGAATAAACCCTAACCCTAGGTATTTATGATGCCATAGACAAACCCCGTCGCTGCAGCTCTGACAGCCCTCGACACCGGCACCTAGAACGCACCCTAGCCCAGCACTATACTATACTCCTATATCCTTACAGCACAATTCCTATCACAGCCGCAACCCCAACCCGAAACGCATATCCTGAAACCCGGGGAATGATTTTTAACTGCCCCCGTAGTCGTGATTTAAATATCGCCGCGTCGCTGTGATTGGTAATTTTAACAAGAAAGAAGCAAGCACGCGCGGCTTCAACACCGTAAAGAGGAAGAAAGACGGCAGCTTTATACAACAATGACACGTACAGCAGTATCCGTGCGCGTGGGATATAAGCTTATCCTCTGCGAGAGCAGCTCAGCTGCCGAACGCCGTCATTGCTCTACGTATGACAGCAGGTGAATCTTTGTCGACATTCACCGGGGGGGCGTTTTATTAATAGTGTTAATTGAGCTAAAGCTACAACTCGTATACCCATGTGGACTTAATTATAATGATCATTTATTAAGTATATTTATACTAGCAACGATCCCTATGTTTACGTCTACAGTGGTTATGATGGATGTTCGCATCGTGTACGAAACAGCTCTAAATGTACTGGTTACAGAGGGGCTCACAGGTGGCCTTTTCCAAAGGCAAGAAGGTGGGCCGGCTCCGGTCCCTGCCAGAACTCATCGGGAGTGAAGGACGTGCGTACCAAGAGGGAATCGAGGACACGGAAGGCAACGAGAAGTGACAGTAGCTTGGCCCCGAGGACGGGCGTGTATCCTTCCTTAGGCCACATCTTCACCAGCGCATTGGACAAGTGCGGTGAAACCTCTCGAGAAAACCTTGTCCAGAGTTCAATCATATTTCGGAGGCTTTGTTCTCGCGGGAACATGCATTCTAGCCCATTTCACGGTTGCGTGAGTGCGGCGCGCCTCGTGTGGAGTAGTGTCCGCAGTGCTGCGTGACACGCATCGCGTCCAGAAAAACTACGTGAAGGTCCCATCCTACTCGTGGCAGCCGTCTCCCGTGCGGCGATACCTCGCACTTCCTTTCCCCAGGGAAGTTTGTTTGGCCCAAGAGCCCGTGTGCGGTTTTGTGCCTTTCTCCTGTCCTTGCTCCTAGCGTACTCGCACCCGGCCAACTGCCAAGCTCAATCATGGTGCGCCTGGGGGAAGTCATGCCCTCACAGGCGCAGAACTTCCTTTCCAAGGCGGTAGACGCCAGCGAGGCCGTCGCGGACGAGCTCGCATCCACGTTCCGGGTGAAAGTGGACTCCGAAGACGTGTCGGAGGTGGCGGGGATGCTCGCGCGTAAGATGCGTCGCGAGGCGTTCACAGCAGCCAACGGGGCCAAGTTTGAGAGAGAGCTCGATGAGAAGTACGGTGTGCTGAAGGATATCATCTTGCATCCGACTATGCAGGTATGATATGATGATGATGATACGTTCTATGGTTTGGGGTTAGGTTCTGGAGGATTCGTGTGGTGTGCTGTCCAGGCTTGCTTGCCTTCTGTATATATGTCTTCTCGTAGTGGGGCATACTTATTCATGCGTTCTTGTCGACGTTCGGCCGTCGTTAGATTATTGTCTAGGATAAAGTATGGAAGTCGGGGACTCGTGGCGGAAGGCTACTCCTTAACTGGTACATGTACCAGGTACCGGGGTCGTACTCTGTTTGCATTTTCACATGTTTAGATCGTGACTCGAGAGGTTTGTGAGAACAAACTCAACCTGAGCGTGGGGTCCAGCATGATGTATGCGTTGGCTGGCATTGCTACCGACCATGTGTGCTAGCTCATGCTGACTGCGGGGTTGTGGGCATGTTTGTGGCGTGTGGGTGGTGGGCACATATGACAGTGTTTTCGTCCCGCCGGTCTATCTTCGTACAAACTGCATTTCCATTTCCCACGAGAGCTTGAGATGCGGGTGCGCACGTCGCACGTCCCTGCAACTCGCTTCGTAATATGAGCGTGTACGGGTAGTTACGTAAACGATGGCAGTACGGAATACAGTCAAACAACGGCATTTATTGTCTATGTACCATATCCTCATGATACACCTGGCTACAGTAATACAAGCTCGTAGAGACTACGTTTCGTCGTTAGGTTCATTTCTGGGGAATGTGCTGCTCCCCCGGTGTGCGCACGCCTTCCTCGCCACACCAATGTCATCCTTAAAACGCCATCCTAATAATACCAACGCCCGTGCGTTATCCGCCGTGTCGTGGGCGCTGAAACATTCGTCGTTGTTGCCGGCCCCGGCTCCTCCCTCCTAATGTGACCTTCAAACGCGTCGACGCCATGCTTGCCCTCCCTCCCCCCCAACCCCAACCCCAAACCCAACCCTAACCCCAACGCCAACCCCAATCCCAAAGGCAAACCAACACCACCCCACCCCCTCTCTCCAACCCAACGCGAACCCCAATTCCAACCCCAATTCCAACCCCAACCCCAACTGCCAATGGACTCTTTGCTCGCAGTGGCTGCTGGGGCTGTGCGCTCAGCTGTGGCGCAGCTTTCACCTGTTCGGGAATCCTCCCTTGGGGACGACAGCTGGGGTTGTCGTTGGACTCATGATATATCGCAGGTAAGAGGAACGGTGCAAGCACGTTGCCATGATTGTCTAGCGTAAGTTTTTTTGACCCGATAAACCTTTGATTTGTTTTTCTGAGCTAGGGTTTGACTCATTAAGCGAAGTGATTTGATATTTTCTGCGCTGGGCTTTGACCCAAGAAGCTCAGAAGCGATTTTATTGGATAATTTCTGCGAGCCCTCGCGAAATTCGCACAAAATACGCCAAAAGAGCCCAAGTTTTGAGCGAGTTTTTTCATTCGCACAAACACTCTAAAACCTATATGTACAACGCATGTGCGAGTATACACGAAAAAAAATGGTACATGTAGGCGGAAGTATTTCGAGTTCACTGAGCCTAGCGCCTATCTACTGTAGCATCCTATACAGTACGGGACACAACAAGAAACGGGGTAATATGAAAAACAGGCTGAGATTTACAGAAAAGCAAGACATTCTGGAGCCGTTATACTGAAGTTAATGTAAAACGCACCCTTTCTCGAATATATAATCCAGTCTGAGAGTGCATGCCTGTTTCTTTTTTGGTGTCCTGTACGTACTGTATAGAGCGCAGGAGTTTTCGGCGTGTTTCTCGCATATTACCCTCCTCCAGGTGCTTGTCGGGGTTGATGTTTGTGGATGATTTCGTGGGGATATCAGAAACACCCGAAGGACTGCAGAAATAGACAGAGAAGGCACTAGAGTACACTAGGAAATGGAGGGTGACAGCGAACGTAAAAGAGTGCCCAGAAGTTGTATGTAACGAAGATAAGGCAAATCCGGTCACTTCCAAATGGAAGTGGGGAGAAGATGACCTACCGATCGTAGACCAGTATACGTACGTTGGTGTAGAAATCTCAAAGGGCTGCTCTTGGGATGCACACATGGCAAAAATAACAGGAAAGGGTAAAATCACAAGTAGGCAAGATGGATGCGATCCCAACAGACGCGTACCTTGACACTAAGATTAAAATATGTATCCTGATGAATATGATTTTACCAAAGCTAGGGCATGCAGGAGAAGTATGGGAAGGGAACGCGAAGTTCGTAATACGATTGGAAACAGTGCAGATGACAGCAGCTACAAATATACCAGGATGCTCAAGTACGACGAGTAATACGAAATACAGTATTAAGAGCGGAACTAGGAATGTACCCACTTACAACAAATAGAGACGTGAGAAAGTTGAAATGGCAATATGAGGTAAGAAATATGCCAGAAAAGAGGTTGCCAGGCATAGCTGATAGGGCTGTATGGGAGAAAATAACAAACGGGCGAGCTGGAATAAGATGGGATAACGTCGTCGAGAAAATATGGAAGGAGATAGGAGGAGACCAAGAAGATATACTGTCTAAAGAAAAAGGCCAAAGAAAAGTTTGGCGGGTACAAGACGGAAGAAAAATAAAGAATGGAAGAAAGGGAAAGGCCAGCGCTGAGAAATAAGGTGAACGAGGAGAAACACTCAGAGATATACAGGGAGTTGAGGGAAGATATTGGAATGAAAACGTATTTGCACGGCCAAATGGACCACGCGAAAAAGCTGAATCTGCGATTTCGTGTAGGGAACCTGGACCTACCAGGAAGAAGAAAGAGATACACCAGTAGTCGGGAGGAGGATATGGGTGCACACATGTGACCGTTTTAGCACAATAGAGTAGGACTCACATAGTAGGAGAATGTGAAATATTCAAGGAGGAACGGGATGCGTTAGAGGAGATGAGGAAGTTAGACGAATGTGACATGGAAGAGTTTGGTAGACTAGAGGGTGGCGAGAAAACAATCGCTATCCTAGGGGATAGATGGTGGTCACAGACGGCGAAGCAGGGCGGGGATAGGATAAGCAAACAGATTTTATGGAATTTATGGAAGAAGCGTATTGCGCCCAAACGTTGGAGGTGTCTATTAGGAGTGGGAACGGTGCTCCGTCTCGAAAGGGATGCGTGGTCAAGGGCCAAATGACTAAGGCAAGCAACAAATGAGTACGCCCCCCCCCCCTCCCCGCGGGTGCCTCACGGCGCTTCGCGCTTGGTGCAAACAATGTCTGCCTGGTTGGTGAAAACCCGGCGTGCTGTCCCGGCATAGTAGGGATGCGCGGGTCTAGTCATACGACTACGACTATGCACAAACTGAGTACACCCCCTCCCCAGGTGCCGAAGTCCGCCTCGCAAGTGGTTGCTTGTAGGATGATGCTTACCCTTCATGCGACTCGCCGAACACCCCACGGCGCTTCGCGCTTGGTGCACGCGATGTCGGCCTTGTCGGTGAAAACCCGACATGCTCCGTCCCGGCATAGTAGGGATGCAACGGTTTATGCTCCTAAGGACTACGGCCATGCATAATATGATGGTTATACCCCCCCCCCACCCCACCCCGACTCTGCATCCGCCGCTGCAATCGAAACCCAGGAAAATCGGGTTCGTGAACATGTCGCTTGCGGCCGCTGTGCTGTCTGGGCTAAACCCGATGGTCGTCGTAGCGGCGGCGTTGTTCTGGAAGCTGTGGACTAGCTGCAAGTTTCTTCCGAGGGGTTGCAGGGTCAATCCGGAAGTGAGTTACGGAGCTACAGCAGTACGGTACCGGCCCTCTGTTAAGAAGCGGACGAATTGCTTTGAAACCGAGAGATTTTTTTGGCTTGTAATTTTATTCGAAAAAATATGCGTTTTACACCAACTTCATTATGAAAGCTGTTGAATTTATTTTTCCCCCGTAATTTAGTACCAGGTATCCTTTTTCCACGCCACGACAGAATTGATATTGTTTCAATATGGGATTCGGGGAATGCGAAGTGCCTCTTTCCGTGTGCGTCCAGCATTATACCTGGTTCGTGTCACGAGAGTGAATATATCTTGAAACTTTCCTAACTTAGCCCCATGGCCTCGGCCACAACAGAAGACACATATAGTTACTTCGAAACGGTCATCCACATGCAAGAAAGTACGCACAAGGTGCGCAAATCCGAGTGACGATAAGATCTTAGTAGGATGCAGCTCATCCTTCATCGCAACTCGCCGAACACCTCGCGGCGCTTCGCGGTTGGCGCACGCGATGTCTGCGTGGTCGGTGAAAACCCGACGTGCTCCGTCCCGACATTGTCGAGATGCGAGGGTCTATGGTCTTAACGTCTTCACAACCGGGAACCCCTTTGGGGGACAAATAACTTGGAATTTGTACAGGGACGAGTTGTGGGGCTCTAAAAGGGTTGACAATACGGCTATGCATGAAATATGTACATTCCCATGGCCACGGCATGACTTGACACCTCCGTGAGCCCCATCCCCTGGTCCTGCACGACTCGATTGAGTTTTGTCTCGTCCAAGTCCTTCGATAATTTTCTTTTAATCGCCAAATGCAAAATCACTTGAACAGTTAACAAGAAAATAGCCCCATGTTGTATACTGCATGCCATATGTTTATATGACCAAGTGTAGAACGCGGCTCCAATTGTTTTGCTTTGTTGTTTGTGTGACTCTCTCTCATGGGAGGGCCGGTAGTGTAGTACTCCGTAACGTATACCTCGTACGATCGTAACCGTAGACAGGTGTCATTTTTCTAAGGCTGGTTTTGTGCCGAGATTTTCAGTCAAGCCAAGGCGGAGTTGTTGCTGCGCGTACCCTTGTTTTCCATATTGTTGGATTTTCATTGCTTTTTGCGTTTTCTTAATGGTACAGCACGGCCCGCCGGAAGACCTTGGCGAAGACAAGCTCTCCGATGACTTTTCTCCGGACAAGGCATCGCTACCGGAAGGCGAGGAGTACGACGACGTTGTCGTGGGGTCCGACCTCGGAGGTGCGATGCTTGCAGTACTGCCCGCGATTGATTGTTTCTTTCCCCGCAAGATCGCGTCAACTTGCGCTTTGCCATCGGGCTTGCTGCCGTCACTTCAGAGGGTGTTGCTTTGGGGTCATCGTGATGGAAATGGTGGTGATGTCTTTAACTTTGACTAAAAACAACGCTGCCATCAAAGTCTTTTCGGGACCAGAATTATTAATACACGACGAAGAAAACGGCGAGTGCGATCTTATCGAGCAGAACCGGAAGAGCGTGCAGCAACATGGTACAGGTATCACCATACTGTACCCGTGATACAGCTCCTTACGGTGCTGTTCGGAAACACACGCTACCCATGTAGAACGGGCTGCTGGTTCTCATGGCCGATGCTGTAATCGTTCGATGGTCACGTAGTGTCACAGGTTGGACAGACCACCGGTTCCCACTTGAGTATCTAGGTATTTAAGGTTAGGGTTGGGGTTAGGGTTAGTATGGCCTAGTTCATATTACCGGGTGAGAGCCGTACGATCTGCATGATCTACGAAAAGCTCTCTTGGTACTCTATAACACACGGATCCTGCACAATGTCTCATAACGGGAGGATACAGGATCAACCATTGTAGATGATCTAGATTTTGTAGATGATCTAGGTCGTGATCTGTCCCGAGGTGTGGCTAGTTTTTTTCCACTTTTTTTCCGTCTCAAGCCCCGAACGGGTTGATAACACGTGCTCTCACACACTGGTGGGTCGCGTGCGTTCTTTCTGATTTTTTTTTCTGCGCCGCTCGAGTACATGTCGTGTTACTCGTAGGGAGAGTACCGGAACCCTCTCATAATTACTGCAACAGTGCTCGAACTCCAGGTAGAGTTGTCCGCCAAGATGCCAATGTAATTCTAAAGGGGTAGTCTGAAAGGTTTAATGCTTTTGTTTTCGTTTGTTTTCGTCGTTGTAAGTTTCTCTTGGCCTTGTCAAAGCGCAGCTATCCGTAGTTCGTTTGTTTTCGTTTTTGGAGGCTTCGCTTTCAGTTCGTTTACACTTCGTGAAAGAATGCTTACCTGTATTTTTGTCTGTTTTTGTCGGGAGTAACTCGTGTATCACACGCATTTTACGCAGGACGCGTGACGACAGCTGTCGAGCTAGAAGTCAACTGACCCGAAGGAGTTATGTCATTTTCATTATTCAATTTTTTTCTTCATTTTTCATTTTTCGTTTTTTTTTTATTTAGTGCTTGCTTTATCATTTTTGTTTATCCTTTTTGTTTTTATCGTTTTCATTTTCCGGTTTTATTTATCATTGTTGTTTTAAATTATGTTTAGGTTTATTCTGCGCCGCTCTTCTTTCACGCTGCGGCCGGAGGGTGCTGGTGCTAGAGCAGGGTCCTCTTGTCGGGGCGGGGGCGGTGGTCAAGGCCCCCGAAGGCGCCGGTGACTGGGAGTTCGAGACCGGAGTGCAGTGTCTGGGGGGGGGAGGGAAATTGGGCCGATTCATCAAGCGGCTTGAGCTGGCCTGTTTGCCCGGCAACGGTAAGTCGACAGTGCTGGGGGTTTAGCGCACTGTGTTTTGGTGTTGGTGTTGTACGTCTGGCGAAAGGTGGTGGTGGTGCAGTGCCCGCTTTTTGCGCCGGCTGTGGTAGGTGGGTGGGCGAGTGTTCGATTTTTTTTGTGGAGGAGCGCGGCAAGGTGTCATCGTGAAAGTGGTGATGGCAGTGGTCGTGATGGTGATGACGTTGGTGGTGGTGGTTGTGCTCGTGCTCGTGCTGGTGGTGATGGTGATGGTAGTTGGTGGCGATGACGCTTGTAACAACGGCTCAACCTGTCGGGCGATAAACGTCTATACGTGTACTTTTACGTGTTTTCCCTTCGTCAGATTTTGTCACTTTGTGTTTGTTAACAGAGTGGGCGCCGTGTCGATTTGATGGACTTTGCCGTAGAACGCTTCAGTTCTCATCGACCGCGTGGGTAGGGCGGCGTTTATTCGGCAAGGGCTGTTATGTTGTCGTGTCGCTAGGAGACTCAATCCAACCCCCCCACCCCCCCCCTCCCCCTAAACGCCGCCGCCGCAACCGTGTCTTTCTTTTCAGAGAGCATCCAGTGGGGGCAGGTGGGCAAGCTGGAGTCGGAGCTTAGCGTGCACGACATGGTTGACATAGGCGGCAGGCACCAGACTGTTGTGTTCCCGGCCGAACAGGAGAAGCTTTTGGAGTCGCTCATGACGCAGGTCAGATGGTTGTCGTTGTTGTGTTTGTATTTTGTGTTGTTGTTGTTGCTGTTGTTGTTGTTGCTGTTGCTGTTGCTGTTGCTGTTGTTGTTGCTGTTGCTGTTGCTGTTGCTGTTGTTGTTGTTGTTGTTATTGTTGTTGTTGTAAGATGGCCTAACGAGAGGGCTTGTGGGACCGTTTGCTTGTTGTGTTGGACTACGAAGACTCTCTTCCGAGATACTTTGTATTTCAAAATAGAACATTGTTGTACGTGTTTGTTTTTCGTCAGAGGTTGATTGTGTGTGTTTTTTTGCAGAGCGCTTGCGTGGCGTGCCCTGAGATTATTTATCTGCCTGCTCATAAACCCGTTTAGGTTAATGCTGCCCTCAAGTCTCGGGAGCAGTGTATTTGAAATTTGAGTGGGATGATTTTTGCCGTATTAAAGGTGAAAAGGTTAAAGGGTGCGGCTAAGATCGCTTTTTGTGTACGAGTCTTGTTGATTTGGACGCGCTAAACTGTCCCGGCTAGCCGGCTACCCCCCCCGCCCCCCACGTCTTGTCGTCTAGACAAAACGACAGCTTCAGGCAGAACTGTGTAACTACGGTTCGTTTCTAGTCCAGTCATGAATCTGCTTTCCTTGCCCCCGATCCCCCCCCCCCCCCCCCCCCTGACGATGCGTTGGTTGGCGACGTCGCTGTAAAACATGCCATTCACTGCATGAGCTAGACAACCAGGGTACCGTTTTTTGTTGTTATTTTTTTTGGCGGTCACCATGATGGTTATCGAGTAGATCATATTGTGCGGGGTGAAGAACCCTAACTCCGCACAAGGGATATGATCGCATCACGTAGTGTGAACATGGTAAGGCACCCACGAGGCAGTTGCATAGTGCTAGCCATTGCTGTCTCTGGAGTGGTCGCACCAGAAAACAAAGCATAACTCATTGACGCTGTCATCCATAAGCAAGAAAGTAGGCACAAGGTACCGAAGTCCGTCTTACGAGCGGTTCTTGGAAGTAGGCAGTTCACCCTTCATGCGACTTGCCGAACACCTCACGGCCTTCTCTCTTGGTGCAATCAATGTCTACCAGGTTGGTGAAAACCCGACGTGCTCCGCCCCGGCATAGTAGGGATGCGAGGGTCTATGGTCATACGACTACGGCCATGCACAAACTGAGTACACCCCCCCCGACGATGCTAGTCCTATATAAACCCCGCTCCCCTCTCCCCCCCCCCGCCTCTTCTGTCGCATTCCCCCCCTCCCCCCCAAAAATGTCTTGAAAATCAG
This sequence comes from Undaria pinnatifida, assembly GCA_012845835.1. NCBI lineage: Eukaryota > Phaeophyceae > Laminariales > Alariaceae > Undaria > Undaria pinnatifida. The sequence continues at coordinate 10,093,437 of JABAKD010000022.1, forward strand.
TTTCCCGAGAGAAGGGCGTTCTTTAAAGCGTTCTTCTCTCATGCGGAGAAAGGGATGGCTAGCTCCTTGGTGTTCTACCTGAGCAAGCTTTTCCCTACAAGGCCAGCGGCTTGGCTGGACCGAGTCCTTACCGCGATTTTCTTGGCACCTACGGCCGCCGCGCACGTAGAAATCGCCAAGCGAAGGTGGGGCTGGAGGAAGGAGCATGCATGTATAGAACATGCGTGATAGCACACCCCATGGGATAACGCGCAAGATAGCCTACCCAATAGAACACGCAAGAATCTGATGCTCCTGGTTGTCATGTGATGACACCGTCGCACATGTCGGCCGTTTAACTCCGCGTGTGGTCGGCGTATGACGTCGTCTTCCGCAGCCCCTAAAACTAGTTCATCAATAATTCGTTCAATCGGTCGGTCGGTCGGCCGGTCGGTCAGCCAGTCCGTCAGTCAGTCAGTCCGTCAATCAGTCATTCGTTCATTCATCCATTTATTCATTCATTCATTCATTCAACCCCCCCCCCCCCTACATCCCCTTTGACAGCGTAAAGGAAATGCTGGGGGCGATAATGAAAGTGCAGCCGGAAGCTAACGACGACCTGGAAGCTGCACAGGCCGCCCTGTGCGCCCTCTTCCGGCGGGAGAATTTACCCCCGCAGAGGGTGCGTTTTGTTGTTTGTCCACCATGAAACCGCCCCCCCCGGCAGTTCACGTTTACCCCACGTCGGTATCGCATGTTGCGTCGGTATCCCACGTTGGTGTGGTTACATCGGTATCGATACGTTAGCACTAACCGCAACCACGCAGTTCAACCCCAACCCCACGATCCACCCCCAACACGGACCGTACCGCCCCTGGAAAATTCCTCACCTTGGGCAGATCGTTGATCTATGTCATATAGTAGACCATATAAAGCGTACAGATCATAAAGATCATCTAGACATCTAGATTATATAGGTCATATGGATAATCTACAGTGGATTCCGGATTTTGCCGTTACGAGATGCTGTGCAGGATATGTATTTAGATAGTACAGATCCGATCCTGGAAGTATTTGCTAGATCGTGCAGAACGTACGGCTCCCACCCGGTATTATGAGCTACATTGTACAGATATTCCCTGAGATTATCAAGTGGGGATCGATCGGTGATCTGTCTGACGTGTGAAAAATTCTCAGAACACGACGCATATTAGGGGTTAGTGTACGGAGTGGGCTATGGATTATTTTTTCGAAGCTGGGGGTTAAGTGTGGGCTATCAGCCATAGTTGGCGAAGTTGGGCCTGGGCGTCTTTCTGTTTGTTTTCTTGGGCGTCTTGGGTTCCCTCTGAATCCCACCTGCTGTAAGCTGTCCATTGTGCGGCTCCCGGCTACCTCTATCGTTTCGATCCTTCAATGCAAATTGCCCTTCCGCTTCGCGTCACGCACTGCTCCTTTGCTACGTAGTCTGCGGTCCTGGTTGCCGCTGTGCTACCGCCGTGGTACTGCTGATCTACTGGTACTGTGCTGTTTCCTGCTGTGCTATGTGCTATGTACTGCTGTGTCAGGTTTCCTGCGCGGCTTTGATGGGGCACACTAGCGGGGCTTGGGGGGGGCTGTACCATCCTCGAGGGGGCTTTAGGTGAGAGTTGTTGACGCAAGCTATGATGGAGCAGCGGGAGGGGTATCTATAACCGAGGGGTAGGAGAGGTCGAGAAGGGAGGGGGGGTCCGAGCTGGGTTCGTCGGATTCTAGCCGTCCCAGGTAGACTATAGCTGTCCCCGGAGCCACTGAACGATGGCTGTGCCCGATTTTTTGTGGCACGGTTGTCTCTCGTGTCTGGCAATATTGTTTCGCCCGAAATGTGCATGCCGCTGATGTAACCGATGACGAACTCAGCGAACTCATTGGAGGATAAGGGCAACATAGCCGTATTGCCGAAATATTATAATTGGTTGATGCTAAAAATGGCAACATGCTCGGGTGTAAACATATCTCCCAAATAATAGTACATCTGTGAAAACGAGCGGCCGGTGTATTGCGCAGCTTGCAAAATCTGAGAATCGACCCTTAAATTTATCGAACTCACGGCTGACGTACATTTGAAAAAGTTGTATTAGAAAAAAATGAGTGGGGGCGGTCATGAACTGAGGAACTAACTGCCCAGCATCGTTGGGATCCCCACGGCGCTTTACAAGAATTGCTCGTGGTGCACCTTGAGCTCTTTTAGCCCTGCAGTCCCGTTAGAGGGACACACCACTTGGAACCAAACCAGGTTCATATTAGGCGTTGGAAAAGGGTTGATAGTCGATAGACCAATGGGACTGTTCGTCGAGTTGCGTTTTTTGTTTAAGTCGTTTTGCTGCTACCGACGCTCTCCCCCGCCCTCCCCCCCCCCCCCCGCCCCCTTCTCAATCTCCCAGGAAGCTAGCGGAGGGGCTCGTTGACGCTATCCACGCCTCTGGAGGCCGCGTGCTCACCCGCGCAAAGACTCTCTCCGTGCTCGTAAAAGACGGCCGGGCTGCGGGTGTCTGTGTCGGCCGAGAGCTGTCAGGCTCTGGCTCGGGGTCATGCTCAGGCTCAGGCTCAGGCTCAGGCTCAGGCCCGAAGGGCCAGACCGTCGAGGTGCTTATTTCTACTGGTGGCGATTCTGGTGAGTAGCTATGTATGATTTTTGAAACTGGGTCATTTTTTTTTGTTTTTCGTTATCACTTTGACTTTCCAGCTCAATTCGTACGAGGTCTAACCCTCGCCGCCGACCTTCTGGACTAGCCGTGGTCACAGGTAGTGTCGTCCCTTCTTCCCCCCCCGTGGTACGTACCTTAACAACTTTTTGTGGCGCACAGGGTTCGGCATTCCCATTTCCTTCTGCTCTTCGAATTTTTCCTCTTGGCAGGTGTCGAAAACGGTTCTGTGATCTCGTCTGTCGGCGTTATTGAATCTTTCCGGCACCTGGTGCCTGCTAATGGCGCGGGCGAGGCGGCAGATGCTGGTAGAACAGCTGCGGGGGGAAAGGGGGAGGGAGAGGGAGAGGGGGGTGGAGGTGGCGTGATGCCGGAGGGGTTTGGGGACCTACGCGCGGCTCGCCCGAGGGTGCACCTGTGTGTGGGGCTGCAGGGGAACTGGTTGGAGGACTTGGAGGGAACCGGCGCTTACTTCCATCACGTGAGAGAACGGGTTGGGTGGGGTGGGGTGGGTTTGGGGGGGTGGGGTGGGGTGGAGTGGGTTGGGGTGGAGTGGGGTGGGGTGGTTGGGGCGGGGTGTGTGGGGTGGCGTTTGGTTTTGGTTCGTGTGCTCGTACTGTAGTGTAGTGCTCCGCCCCTGGTGTTTGAGCTCAGAAATGTAATACAGCAAGATTGTATTTTTGTGTATTTGTAAAATTGTGCACAACTAAAGACTTTTGACCCTGGTTGCCGATCAGTAGACGTTTGCTGTCCTCGCACCCAGGGGGGGGGGTGGAGTGGCGACGCCAATAACAACAGCGCAACACATCCACCAACAACACCAGCACCAACAATAACAACACCGTACGTCCACCAACGTCAAAACTTCCACGAAACGACACAACACGCCCACCAACAACAGTCTACGTCCACCACCACCACTATTAATAACACCAACAACAACCTGAACTAAAACAGCAATCAAACCACGCCCACTTCCACCAACACAGCCACCATTGACAACAGCACCAGCAACAACAACGACGACGACAATCACAACAACACGTTGAATGACAGGTTCGGAACTCGATGGTCGACGGGGGAGGCGGGAGCGATCGCTACGACACGGCAGGGGAGCGCGACTGGTACCGGATAAGCTTCGGGGAATCCAAGGACCCCGACGGGTGGCACAAGGGAACGACCTCGTGCGTCGTCACGGCGGAGATGGGGGACGGTGAGCGTTACACGATTATTATTACCATCGAATACGTACGAGCTTTTAATGAGGCCGTTTTTTGCCTCATTCACCACTCTACAAGTAGTTTTGCTGGTGGACGCGAGATTGTAGTTGTTCGATGAACGCGGTTTTTATTTTTGGGGGGATCGGCTGCGATGGTGCAATTTACACCCGCGCCAAGAAATAGTGACCCCTTTAGAAATCGTTTCGACTCATGCCTGTCTGTCTTGTCTGTCTGTCTGTCTGTCTGTCTGTCTGTCTGTTTGTCTGTCTGTCTGTCTGTCTGTCTGTCTGTCTGTCTGTCTGTCTGTCTGTCTGTCTGTCTGTCTGTCTGTCTGTCTGTCTGTCGGTCTGTCTGTCTGTCTGCCTGTCTGTTTGTCTGTCTGTCTGTCTGTCTGTCTGTCTGTCTGTCTGTCTGTCTGTCTGTCTGTCTGTCTGTCTTCTGTTTGTGTGTCTGTCTGTTTGTCTGTCTGTCTGTCTGTCTGTCTGTCTGTCTGTCTGTCTGTCTGTCTGTCTGTCTGTCTGTCTGTCTGTCTGGCTGGCTGTCTTCTGTTTGTCTGTCTGTCTGTCTGTCTGTCTGTCTGTCTGTCTGTCTGTCTGTCTGTCTGTCTGTCTGTCTGTCTGTCTGTCTGTCTGTCTGTCTGTCTGTCTGTCTGTCTGTCGTCTGTCTGTCTGTCTGTCTGTCTGTCTGTCTGTCTGTCTGTCTGTCTGTCTGTCTGTCTGTCTGTCTGTCTGTCTGTCTGTCTGTCTGTCTGTCTGTCTGTCTGTCTGTCTGTCTGTCTGTCTGTCTGTCTGTCTGTCTGTCTGTCTGTCTGTCTGTCTGTCTGTCTGTCTGTCTGTCTGTCTGTCTGTCTGTCTGTCTGTCTGTCTGTCTGTCTGTCTGTCTGTCTGTCTGTCTGTCTGTCTGTCTGTCTGCTGTACGCGTTTTGCGGCGAGAGCAGATATGACAAAAATGGTGATTGACGGAGCGGGCACGACTGGTTCACCGATCGGCCCCCTCCACTACACCGTCCAGTCAGGCAGATCGTCGAGGGAGCGCACACGAGAGAGGCTGCTGCGCCGCTTGCACCAAGAGTTTCCGCTGACCGAGGTACGTATGAAAAGTTGGGTCGTAGCGCGGAGGATTGGCCGGGACTTGACGGCTCTAAAGTAGCTACCGTACATCGCGCAAGACGACACACCCTAACGTTCCTCGCGTTTTCTGGTATATTTTCTCTACTATATATGGGGAGAGCGCAAACGCCGAGCGACGCATCTGTTATGGAAAATATGTTGACGAGATCTTCCAAGAGCCGCCGTTTTCGTTGTGTGTTCCCCCCTGGGCTTGGAGAACCTCCCCCCCCTGATTTGCCTGGCAGGGGGTGTTACTACTAGTAGTATACGGTATTAGATGGGTGGCGGAGCAAAAGCCAGCTAGCTAACTGACTTAAAACCAGGGTTTTTCACGGGTTTTTCACGGGTCAAATCGAGTCAGGGTAACCCGCCCCGACCCGCGAGCAAAAACGAAACTCCCGACCTGACCCGTCCAGCCCCTTCCCGTGAGATTTCATGACCCGTCCCGTCCCGTGAGATTCCATGCACCTCCTGACCCGACCCCACTCGACCCGCGAGGTTTTGAGGGCCTCATGACCCGACCCGTGGGCCGAATCACGACCCATGAAAAGCCCTGCTTAACGCATTTACAACTAGAAAACCTTTCAAGGGGAAAAATTTACTTGAACTTAGTACAGGGAGGTACTTTGGGGCTCTAAAGGGGTTGATTTGTGAACACCACGAAACGCCGAACCACGCACATCAAAGCTACGGGTATTGTTGTCGGCGTATCTGATGGAGTAGTAGGTGAATGTAGCCCCTACCAACTATTGTCAAGGTCGTAGGTTCAAGCCTCACTGAGTGCGTACTGGTACTCGTAAGTTTTTTTTGTTGCGTAAAATGTGATGAGCGGAATGCGCGAGAGCGTGAAATAGCCAAAGCTAAAATTCCAGAAAAATCGGCTCAAAAGGCTGAAAAGCGGGGAAGTGCTGAATCCTCTGCGCGATAAGAATGAAGGCGCTTACCGGGGAGGGGAGGGGGGATGGAAAACACCTGTGACCACGGCTTGTCCAGAAGGTCGCGGAGGATGAAGCCTCTTACGAGTCGAACCTGTGACCGCGGCGTGTCCAGAAGATCGCTGGGGGTAAAACCTCTTACGAGTTGAGCCGGAGACTACGAGTGACGACTAAAGTATACCAGGTATAATATATCATACCCCATTTTTCTCTACCCGGTCTTGGCTGCTTGCGCGCGCAACTCGGTACCTCGCTCCATGGCGGACTTTGAAAACGTTTTTGTTGGCACGGGGTAACACACTCTACCGCCGTGGCAGTGCATCTTGCGAAAGCGAAAAACGTACCGTACAGTGAGCTACTAGCGCGGGTGGCTCTGATTCGCTGACAAAAGAGGCTCTAACAGCGACCCCTCTGCCGCCAGTATTTTGTACATACGAGTAGCCTTGATCCACATGCGCCAGCCATAAGCAAAGACGTAGAACTGCACGAAGTACGGCTCACAACTTAAACTGTACTATTATGCAGCCGAACACAAAAATAGTGGGCAACTTATGGTCAGCCAACCCACGACGTGTTGGGTCGCGTTTTGGTTTAGTCTTTCGTTCGTGCTTTTGATCTCGTTCGTTCGAAACCCGGTGTAGAACGAATCAGCACAGTCTGTGCGCCGGATGTGGCTTGGTAATTATTTTTTGGGGAGGTCGTGATCCTTTGTATTGGTCGTATCGCGGTGGGGGGTGTTCAGCGATTACACCTGTGGCCACGGCTCGTCTAGAAGGCCGCCAGCTGAGGGTAAGTAATATTTTGCTGAGATGGTAAGTAAAAAAAATATCGAAAAATGAAAGAAACAAAGAAAAACGCTACCCCTTCCCCCCTTCTCAAACATCCCTCCTTAACTACCTGAAAGGTCGCGACGAACTTGGGATGCTCGCCGATCCGGTAACGCTACCCCCTTCCGTCCCCCTCCAACATTCCTCATTAATTGCCTGAAGGGCCGTGACGAGTTTGCGATGCTCGCTGATCCCATGACCCTAACCCCCCGCCCCCCGCCCCCCCATCCAACATCCCTCCTTAACAGCCTGAATGATCGCGACGAATTTGTGTTGTAACGCTACCCCCCCTCCCCCACCCCCCGGCCTCCATCATCCGTCCTTAACTACTCGAAGGGTCGCGACGAATTTGTGATGCTCGTTGAGGAGCCCAGAGTCGGGCTTTCCGATGGCCCGGAGCGGTACCTGGCGACGGGTGTACGCGCTCCGACGAAAATTCCTGGATTTTTCTTGGCAGGGGAGGACTTGACCATTAGCGGGATGGAGGGGGCTGTGATGGGAGGGTAAGTTGTACAGTGGAGGTTTGCGTGGGATTTGTGCATGAAGTTTGAGGCAGACCGTGGCGGCGGAAGTGGGGGGCGGGGCGTGGGGGGGGGGAAAGGGGGGGCGTACTTATGTGTCGCTTGCCTCAGTCATTTGACCATAGACCATGCGCCCCTTTGGGGACGGAGCACCATTCCTGATCCTAAGAGGCACCTCCAACGTTTGGGCGCTCATTACACTTTTTCCATATTTCATGGACATTTTGTACTTCGTATCCCGTTCCGGGGGCGGGAAGAGGGCAGGGCAGGGCAAGACAAAACGTGCCGTGTTCGCTTGCAGTAGCTGGTGTAGAGCAGAGTTAGCGTTTGAGAGCTGTTTCGTGCGTGAAGTGGGGCGCCCGATTTAGGAGCCCCTCGGACAAGGCCGGTTTTGCCGCTCTTAAATTATATAGGTTTTGGTGGAAACTTCACCAGGCGTGACTAGTGGATTTGACGGCTCTCAAGTCCGTTTTCTCTTGTTAGAGACGCGCTTAAATATTGTATCACACCGTAAAGGAGCGAGTATTTATTGCCCGTGTGTATGAAGGAAAGCTCGTTCGGGCTGTTTCTGGCCTCCTCGCCGCTGTTGGCAAGTGATTAATAAGTGAGGCTCTCTATGTTGTGCTCGTGCTTCTTGGGCCGCCTTTTTTTGTTGGTCATCCTCCTTCCTTCTGCTCTTTCTGCTGCTGCTGCTGCTACGATGACGTCGCGAAATTCTCGTTGCTTGGAATGGTTCCACCAAATAGCCGAAAGGGGTTGCCATTCGTCTATGTTTATGACTCACGAGGTCAATCGACACTCAGGACTGCCAATATATACGCTCTCAGATCGTTGTGCCACACTGGGAGGCTTGAGGGTTCGCTCGCTTCTGCTTTGCGTCCGCTCTGCCGCAATATGTAATACCTCTTAGCCTGTCCGACCTCACTCCAACGCTCTTTACCATTTATGCTTAGGTGGATAGCGGCGCACGCGGCCCTGGGCTACACGCCCGCGGACATGTTCCTCCGGCAGAGGAGCTTGGCGGTCGACATCCCGAACCTTGACAAACTGCAAGGGTGAGGGGGGGTGCAGGAGAGGAGCTGCCTGCCCCGGCGAGGGGGGATGCCTGCCCCGGGAGGGGAGGGCTGGGGGGAGCCTGCCCCGGCGGGAGACGCCTCCCCTGGGGGGGGCGGGGGGGCGGGCGGGGGCGCCTGCTCGCCCGTGTGCATTTTGTTGACTGGTTTGGCTTTAAAGGCTTATTGGGGGTGTTTCTTGAACGAGTATCCTGCCGTCGGTAATGCTCGGCGCGACGTTGGGCGCTCATCGTGTTGGGTGCATGATTTTTGCAACAGTTTTGTCTTTGGTCAGCCCGGGCTGGCTGCTTTCTTCGTATGGCCGGGGCCAGCTGTGTTCGTCCTGCTGCATTTTTCAGTTTTCTTCTCCGAATATGGGCTTGCCACCATCAGTCGGAGGCAGTGGCGGCAGGGGGGGGGGGGGGGGAGGTTGACGGGAAAGAAGATGGGAAATATCGCCTGTTTGTCGTTCTCTGGGTGATGATGGGGCTGCACGCGAGGGCTTTACGGTTTTTATGGCCGTGCTTTGTGGGGGGCGTGCGATGCTCGAACGGACGGGTGAGGGTTGCGGTACCCTAGCCGAGGCAACACTCTCAGGGGTTGGGTTGGATGCTGCTTTTGAATATACGCCATCGTCATCATGTTGCACCCGTCTTCCACCTTGTAGCACCCGTAGGCGCATCAATTCGCGACCGCAGATGTGGTATTCTCTGAGACAGCCCTGGAATTCCCTTTTATGCCTCTCTGTGAGTGTTGTTAGATGTTAGATTGTCTCGGAACGCACCGAGTAGAGGTGGAGGCAGCGTTGTTTTTTTGTGAGGCAGCTGGTACCTGGTATATTCCGTGCTGTCGGATAAAACCTCGGGACATACTATAAAAGCAGCTTCCCCCGCACTCCTTACGACTCCCGCAGTACCTCCTACTCTTATTATGTGCGAGGTGAGTCTTTTTGCTCTCTCGCCGCCGCGCATACTCTTTTTTTTCGTGCAATGCGTTTATCGTTTTTTGCACCAAGTCGGTGACTGAAACAATATTATACCAGGTACATAGTCTACCCACCCACCAACCACCCGTGGTATTGTGGTGAAGAGCTCAGACTATAATAAGGACGATATGCGATATATAAATATTCGCACTGCGTTTTTTGTAGACGCTCGTCTGTGTTTCGATGCTATTATGATTCATGCTTAGTCATTATTTACCGTGCATTGCTGCTGCCGTCTGGCTCGTGGTTAAAACTGTGGCACTACAAGTAACAACTGGCTTCCTGGCTGGGCGGACTGATTATTGGCCGGTGGGTGGTCTTCTTTACGCGTCGGCCTGGGTGGGCTCATAATTTTTTTACTTTCCAGGAATACTACAGCAGTAGTACAGGCACACCGGTCCCACTTCTGTTTCCTTCAATTGGTCTGATTCAGGGCCCCATCTTGCTGTGGTGAGGGGCAAGAGCTACTAGTAATAACAGAGCTACCAAAGCTACCACAAAACAAGAACAAGCGCATACAACAGCAACAACACGCCATACTGACAGTAGTTGTCTGTGTGGGTTTTTCGATTTCCGTGTTGCCTCGGTTCGAGAACCGGAAACCTTCTGCGCATGTTTCCAAAAAGGGAAATATACCAAAACTACCCCGGGTTTCGTCAGTGAAAACGACGCAGAGGCAAGCCAGGTCGTCGCGCACGAAGTACAACAAAAATATTTAGGGGCTACAATCCAAGCTGAACGAACCAAAGTCAGACAAAACAGCAACCAACGCGGACACCGAGACTACATCGTGCGTGGGTTCGTCTCTCGACCACCACCGGTGCAGCAGCTCGCTCCTCCCAGCACCTACAGCTGCGTTGCTCGTCGTGCTTCTCCATTTTTTTGTTCAAGCGATTGAAGCCTGTGCTCAATTCAACAACACAACAGCTGGAGCAACTAGCAACAATGTGTAAGCACCATGCCGCCATGAGCTCGAGCCCCCCACGGGCAAGCCCCCCGCGTCGCCCGCGAAGGGCGGACAGCACCGCTTCCGCTGCCACCGCCGCCGCCGCTTCGGTAACCCTCGCGCTCGCGTGCCTTCTGCTGTTGAGCGCACCCGGGCCTGCAGACGGCTTCTTCCGACCCTCTACCCGAGTAAAGCCCCCGGATGGTTGCGAGAAGTCTATCTCTGCGCTGCCTCGGGTACGGCAAAGCAGCAACAGACCAGGCCGAACGTCTGCCCTATTCCCCCAGCCGCAGGGGCAGGGAGCTAGTGCGACGGGTCGACCGTTGCCCTTGCTGGTGATGTGTGGGGCGGAGGAAGAGGGTGGTAGCGGGGAGCAGTTGCAGGAGGAAGAGGAGGGGGAGGAGGAAGGGATGGAGATGCCATCGATCGATGTTCCGGAGATGATGAGCGATGAGGTGCGTTTGGCGATCGTGTTATGCTTCCCGGGGAGAGAGCTGTAACCTGGCCTGGCGCGAACGTGCCCCCCTGTGTATCGTATGCCGCTATGCATGCCTCGTAGTTTATCTTGATTTGATAAGGGGTAAGTGACATTGTGCGCTGCATCTCGCCGTGCGTGTTTGTTCATGTGTTCCTTGTTTCTCTTTGCTTATCATTTTCATCATTGGCATACGACAAGCAGTAGTTTTCGATTTTCCCTGGTAGTTCCTGTTATCTGCTGCAGACACAAGGAAACAGACAACGTGGTGTCACATACCGGAGTCAAGCAAAGCAAAGCAATAGTGGCAGCTCGGTCCAGCGCGGGCGGGGGGTGCACCCGGTAAACCGTGGTGTAGCGCTTGGCGAATCTAGTAGTAGCGTTTATGTGTCCATCGCCCGGCAGGCGCCGTAGCAGCAGTTATTAGTAGTTGGTACGTAATGCCATGCTGCTGCATGACCCTTCTGGTGCCCATCCCTCTCGTACGTACATGCAAAATCGAGTTCGTACCTGGAACTGGACTTGCTGTTGGAAGTCGACGTAATCGCACTGGTGCGTACCGGCATTTCTTCAACTTTCGACGAAAATCGCTGAAAAATCCTCCATAATACACAGCTGCACTGGAAGTTGCCATCAAAATGGAACGTTCCAGAAATCTTCATGACTGGTGCAGCAGTTTTATACTGGTATTGGTACTGTTGTTGCAGTTCAAGTGTATCGTACAATATGTTACGGGAGTACCTACTGCTGTTTATCATGTTTATCATGTAAGCCTCCGAATGATTGGGCTTCGATGGTTGTAGCACAGGCTTGTATCACACAGCAGTATCACAGGCATCCGCTCGTGCAACAGGCCAAAAATGAACGCCTACATGTGGTACCGTAAATCCTATGTTGCATAGAGATAGATGGGTTTCGACGAAGTCCTCGCTGTGTGTTTCATTTTTTTGCAATATACTGAGCTGGAGAGAACGAGAGAACACGTGCCTATCTCCGCCTATCTGCCCAAAAATTGCCGGCTGTGCTGCTGCCGCAAGGTTATGCTTTATCCCCTTTCGCGGGCAAAGACTGCCATGTCATACGTGTAGTTCATACACATGAGCAGCTGCACCTGTGTTTGTGTGTTTGTCCGGTGCCTGAAACGTGTGCAACGCTCAAAAGTTTTTATGTTTTGTACGATGTACCAGGTAGACTTTACCATGAGTTGACTCTTACCATTAATAGTGCCCTCATGTCATTGCTGGGTATTACTTAGGCAATGTATGCATATTCCCAAGTATCTGTCGAAAGTCATCAAATCGGCACTCCCCCTTCGTTACCAGCCCATCGCCAAGAGCAGCGGAGATGTCAGGTTACCGCCAAAATAGCTCGTGCTTATTACGCGAAATACCGCGAAAACAGAATTTGAGCTGCTTACGGGTATGCACCATAGTCCACACGTGGCAATGTGACAGCCAGCGTAGCTGTCCGCGGGAGAAGATACGGAGATTCCATACAGAAGTACGTTGCTTTGGGGGGTACTTAATTACGGCGGCCCAGATCAACTGCTTACCACGAGGAGGCCTGACCGCCGTAATGCAGTAGTCCAACATCTTTGACCAGGAGTACGACGTAGAGTACTCATCAAATCGGTCTCCCGATCTTTACAAGCCCACCAAGAGTATCACGTAGAGTACCCGTTTTGCTTGTTCAAAACACGAGTTTTGGTATTACTCCGTATTATAAATACAAGGGCTTCGCTCGCGGGCGGCTGGGCGCCGCCCGCTACGCTTGCGGAAGGAGGAATGGACATTCAGTAGGAAGGCGGAAAAGAAGCACAAATGGCGCAACTGGCGACTTGAAAATGCCAAGAGGTCAATATATAGTTCAACGGTACAGGATAGAGACGATTATGATTATGAGTTTGTTATTATTATCCATTCGCCCAGTCCATGATGGACACGTCGGAGGACTTGCTTGGCATATCCTTCCACCTCTCAGGTAGCACCTGTAAACTCATTAATAGCTCTCTCTAAGTCGATCATCAATAATAAATTATCGCAGTGCATAAACACCAGGCACGCGCTTGTCGAGGATAGAGACAGGAAAACTACAACTTAAGATGTAAAGGAGCGCAGTGCCAAAAAAAACATGCTGGAAGCAGAAACTTGAACGCACACACCGCAAACATGTGAAGTACATTTGTATTCCTGAAAGACGAAGAGCACGCATTTAAATTTAGGCATACGAGTAGTTCTTAAAAAACGATGCTGGTATAATAAACCACAACTCAACGTTCTATAAAGAACGTGCTGTCAACATTGCTTCCGAAGGAGCATGCAGGCTTGCTTGGACTCTTCCTCCTCAGCGGAGGTACCCAGCACCTTGCACTCTTGTTTTTTGTCGATGATCTTGTGGATCTGTCCACAAACGTTGAAGCATGGCGGGAGGACGTCGATGAGTATGTGTAAAAAAGTATTCGTACTTCTCTCCAGCAGACGTCGTAACCATCCAAATTATTGGAGCTCCTTTCGTTGTTAGTAATTGTTGTGGTATTGTTGTACTTGCTCTTGGTACTCGGAAAAAGAGCCGCACTTCATAGACTATATCCGCACGCCATCCCCTAGTCTTGAGCAAGAGGCATGGATGTTTCGACTCGTGACACATAGGACGCAAGATAAGAGTAGAACGTACCTCGATGTCGAACGCCCTCGTGGCACCGTGGGAATGGAATGCGGGATGTATATCGAGCAAGTGGTCGCCTGCCTTCTTCAGGAGGTCACCGACCTTGATGTCGCCGGTGAACTTCGTGTTTATGTCCTCGCCGACTTGGCGGCCCTCGGCGGCTGCTTCGCAGGGCTTCTGCAAACGACAACAACGGATGGGAATACCTTGCGTTCAGTGAATGTTCAAAATAGTAAGGCCACGTAGCTGTCGTCGATTTCCAAAGTTTGAAAGGAAGTCGTACAATTTAACACTGCTGTTGTAATGAAGGCGGTCGTTTATGGGCAAAGCCCTGCCTGGTACCACAACGTTGCTAACACCTATGAAACCACCACTGGGACAGGAACGAACGGGATTCACAGTCGCAACTGGTAAGCGTAAGCCCCGGTATACTGCTATATAAGGCCTACCGGCGGAATACCGACAACGAAGGGTAAGAGACAGTACCTGCTGTATATATTGTTCGGTACTACTCTATTACTGCTGCTATCAACACTATTACGACCGACGTGTACTGCGATTCCTGAAGAGGTTGCGCACCCTACTTGTACTCGTTAATATAAAGAGTTAATGTGGTTGTATGAAAAATGAGTAACAACAGTAGTAGTACACCGCGTCACTACATGAACAACTCGCTAACCCCAATCACGGGACTGCTCTCCAGCATCACCCAGGTTAACTTCAGCTTCTGTTTACTGCTATATATCAACCTCCAGTGTGTACTGCGACTGGTGCTGAGGTATCATGCTGCTGTGTTATTCATCACTGCATGGACCATTTTACAACCCTGGCTGACCCCCGTGATGAGACTTGCCCGTTTTCATTGCGTCTTACATGTATAGATACCACGTAGTCGTAGTCTTACATCCAAAACGTTGTTTATATCACAGCACAAAGCGTCACTGCATGGACCACTTGTCCAACCCCCGCCTACCCCGATGACGGGACTGCCCCGTACTTGTAGTCGTACATACATGAAGTGTGTTTGGCTGTACGTATAAAAAAGAAATCGCATCACACAGCGTCACTGCATAGGTCTACTCGTAGACCTGAGTACTTGTACAATTCCCGCTTATACCTCGATGACATGACTGCCCCGTACACGTACTCGTGCATGCAAAAGTGTGTTTGTATGCATGAAAAAGAAATCACAGCACACAACTGCGTAGACAACTAGTACAACATGCTTACCCCGACGACGGGACTGCCCTCCGTGACCACCAAGGCGAACTTGAGTTTGTTCAGGCTACGCGTCCCCAAGCACAGCTTCCACACCGTGTGGTAGTTCGACCACGCTGGTGTAGCACACACATGCTACAGCAGACGTTGCAGACAGGCACACAAGGTCAAACAATGTAAATTTCAATGTGCATCATTATTGGAAACAGGATTCGCTTGAGTTCACCAACACCCAAAACCACATACATGCATACTGGTAGTCTATTGCGCACAACTTGCAGCACACAACTCTCAACATCATCAGTAGTATAGTAGCTGACAGCAAACATCAAATTCCAACAACACGAAGAAATGAAACTCACGTTTCGTCAAGCTCTCAGCTCCTTCGTTAGGGACGCCGATCGAAGGTGAATCACAGGTGTCCGCGTCACACCAGTCACCCACACGAGGGTTGTCGCCGCTTCCCCAGTGCTTCTTGTTAAGGTTACATGAAAAGCTTGGCACGTGGAAGGCTCGTCACTCCTGCAGGTGTCGCAGACAGCGTCCTGGGAACTCCTGTTTTTCCTATTTCGTGCGATGAGGAAGCCGTCACAACCCTTGCTCGGGCACGGCCAGTCAGGATTGCCAGAAGAAGCTGAGTCCCGTTCTTGCCCGACCAGCTTCCACACGCCTGATCCTGAACCTCCACCACCCCCACTGCTGTTGGCGGAGCCTCCTCCCGCACTAGCCTTGGTCCGCTTCGCAAATTGCAAATTTCAACTTCAAATTGTTATTGCCGATCCGGCAAATTTCAAATTCAAATTGTTTGCAGCCGTCAACGGCAATTCCCTCCCAACAGCCAGCAATTGGCCAACTTCAAAAGTAAAAGTACAAAAAAGAAGTTGCTGAAAAAGCAAAATAAAAATGTCAGAGCAAGCAGTAAAGATGAGAGAATGACAGCTAAGTAAGAATGAGACTAGGGAAAGCAAGGAAGGCAAGGAACTTCGGGACGGTTCTTTTCCCCAGCAACTAATTTTGTTTTCGGCAATTACGGACTGAGAAGGGCTGAGAGGGGGGAGGATATGCCGAGCGAGACGTCCGACGGGGGCGAGGTCTAGGTATATAGTTGTATGTTGGTTTTCGTTCCACGAGCGAAGTGTCGTGCTGAAATCACGATGCTTAGCGCAGCAGCTGCTGACTGCGATCGTAGCGACCAGCAGCGGCACATTATTTGTTCGCTTGTTCTCTGTGCCTGTCTGAGCATCGCCCCGTCCGGCATCCACTTGGTTTTGTTGCCGTTGACGACGCGATCAATGCTTTCACGAGGCTGCGGTCAACGTCCTTTCTTCATAGAATACGAACCAAAACGCCTCCGTAGTTATCTTACAGCAGCCGGCAGGGATGCGTAGTACCTCCCCTCGTTCGCGAACGGTTCGCAAATCCAACCAAATGTTGTCGCGAAAATCGCGGTTCTGGAAGGTTTGGCAACAGCCCTAAATATGGCACCGCCTCCATGTTTATGTTGGAAACCCCTTTCTTGACGTATTCTCTCATGGGGGTATTAATGATCCATCCCCTACCACAAGCTTTGGCGGTAGCGGTTGTTGAGTACGGTTATCGCAATTTCTCGTTTTGTGGTGCTACCGGTATACAGCAATATGTTATCACTTGAACCTGTAGCATCACGCTTTCCTGGCAACGACGGATCTTTTTTGGGTTCTGTTCCCGAACTCTACGTAAGAACACCCTTGCCTCTTTTCAATATTCTGGTGCTCCTCCCGCGAGCGAAGTAGCATGCTGTTGCTACCTAAACTCGCATATTATGACCAAAAGAAGCCTTGCCACACCCCATAGGACCGGTTTCCCACCAGGTATCATGTTACTATGAATATTGCATATTTGGTGTTGAGTGCTGACTCATGGCCCACGCCACCGGTTTTGTCAGTTTGCCGTCACCGCATCCTTGCGACGCTATTATTATTACCAGTATATGTTAGCATTTCTTATCAACAACCAGCAACCGGCACCAGGCAGCACTCCTCATCGTCAGAAGGATACAAAATGATTACCTGGATTATGCTACCGCAACACCGCAACTGCTTTCGATGGGTGTAACGGATCGGTATGATACGGTGTTGGCACGGAAGGGGTATGGTAGTCGCTCCGCTCGTACCCCCGCTACAATGGGCGCCCTGTGGAGAAGCAGTATGTTGTACTACCCCTCTTCGCCCCCCCCCCTTGGCCCACAATCTGTGACACAGTATGTGGTATACACACCCTTTCTACGGTCTGACAGACTACGGCAATGCATGACAAGGGTTACCCCCCCCCGTCCGTCCGTCCGCCTCTGGCCTGTGCGTATCTTTGTTTCTCGTTATGTTGCGTTGTGTTGTGTTGTGCGCGCAGGAGAGGACGCGATTGTGGGTAGCGGTGTCTAGGGCGGAGGCGAAGGCGGTAAAGTTGGAGAGGCAGGGGGAGGTAGAGGAGGCCAAGGAGCTCCGCGCGCAGGCGAATTCCATGCGCTACGAGGACCCCTACACGACCCTGCAGGATCAGCTCGACGAGGCGGTCAAGAACGAGGTAAATTTGTTCACGCAGGGGACAGATCACGATGTAGACCTTTTGGATCCTAAAAGTTTGTCCGAGGTGAGCTGTAGGGGCTACGTGAGCTGCACATGTTTCCACGTTGTGAGCTAGAAGCTATACATGAGCCTGCACATGTTTGGAAGGCGTAATCTGCCGCGATTACGCGATAGACGAGATAGCTCAGGAGCTGTCCGGAGTGCTGTGGACAGTGGAGCACTAGAGAGTGTGTAGTGTTGGTAAGATACGACAACTGATCTTCGTGGTGGTGATTGATTGCCGAGGATCTGATGTGGAGTGTGAACGTTATTTAGATCTGAAAACAGGGGTTTCTACATATCCTCTTCTGAATTAGGGTATGGAGATTCGGGGATGAAGTCAGGATCGCTTGTTTTCTTGTGTTCGGAGCTATACAACAACTTATCTCTCGTTCAGCACCTAAGTGATGCTGACCAGCCCTCTTTGGCCAAGGGGGGACAACCTCTGGTCAATGGACCTTGTCTGGCCTAGGAGTGTCTATAGTTATCAATTGTTCAGGTTGAACACAACGATGTGTTTTTGTAGAGGTTCCCCTGCGCAGGAGGATGTGGAGATAGCGCGGCTGAGGTTGCAGGTGGGGCGCATAGTAGGCCCCGGATAAAAAACCTGGTGCGGCTGTCTCCGTGTTTGTCTAGGCATGCTTGATTTGTTTCGAACCCCCCGCCTCCCGCCGATGAAGTATGATACAAAGCCCAAAATCTCGTTTAGTACTTCAATGTTGTGTTTATATGTTTTTTTTTTTTGTGCTTTGGCTGTGCAGGAGTTTGTGAAGATAGCGCGGCTGAGGCTGCAGATGGGGAAAATAGGAGTTCCCCCTAACGCAGAAATGCAGGCCAGGGCTGAGGGGAAAGACCCCAGCTCGGTCGCTGCGGAGGTGAGAGACGTTGCTGCATATTCGTTGGCTGAGGGAAAGACGGGCGGCTGTTTAGTGCACAGGGATATTGACGTGTCTCATGGAAGGCTTGCGGAATGTAGCTGGGGAAGGGGGGAGGAGAAGCTGTGTGGTGCTCGGTGTGACGGCGTGGGTTGAACGGGGTCGCCAGGAGTTCGGAAGAGCGGGAAAGGGGGGGGGAGGAGGTGTACTCATTTTCGCGCAGTATTTGGACCTTGAAAGAGGCGGTACTCATTTGTTGCTTGCCGTAGCCATTTGACCATTGACCACGCACCCTTTCGAGACGGAGCGCAATTCCTATTCCTATTAGAGACTCCCAACGTTTGGTCGCTCAATACGTTTCTTCCATACCTTAGACTGGGCGGGGGGGGGGGGGGGGGGGTTGACTAGGGGAAGAGGGGCGATGAGGGTAGCCGTGTTGCTTTGCTTATGCCGAGCGGGGGACAGAGACAGTATGGATCATCATGCCGTCGCAGACGTCTGGAAACCCTGAAGAGTGGTCCGGGGTTTGAAGAAAACCTGGAGGTCTTCATATGGCCAAAATAGTCATACGGCCTCGCTTGGTGCGCGAGCGAAACCTCCCGATGTCTGGCTTGTATTCGTGTTGTACAAAGTCTGATATGGCATTCGCTTGCGCGTGCGTGCTGTCTGTCCGTCGGGTCACCGTCTGAGCGTGTTTGTGTTCGGTAACCGAGTTAAATTGACACACGACACATCAAACCCGCCCGCGGAGGATACGAATAAATAATTGCTGCTATAGTTGTTTGCTCACTTGTGTGATTGTGTGCTTGTGTGCGTGCTTGTTTGTGTGCTCGTTTGTGTTTTATGCTTTGGTTTTGCACCCAGACCGCGAAGCGGATGCCGGGCATGTCCTTGCGGGGGAGCGACAAGGGTTCGAGCTCAGGAACCCGCGGTGACGGGAGCACCGTAAGCGATGGTTACAGCTCTAAGAGCGTCACCACAACGCACGGCATCAGGTCAGTCGTCAGTACAACTCTTCCTTGCTCTTGGAGCGTATGTTGTTCTCACGTGAAGCCATTGCCATTTTCCGGTCCGTGGTCAGAGGACAGGCTCACTCTGGAGTGGAAAAATGCCTTCCTTGTGCAAATTTCGTCGATAAGTCAAGTTCGTAGGCGTTCGCAGAGGGGGTAATACCCCCCCCCCCCCCCTCACGTGTGGCGTTGAAATGCGGCGGGTAACAAGGATATAAAGCAATAATATTTCTGACCATCTCTCTCCTTTTGTGCCTGCGTGTGTGGAATAGGGTTGAGGTTCGTAGCCAGTATTACCCGGAGCAGAGCAACCCGCTTAAGGACCAGTACATCTTCGTCTACAAAGTGAAGATCACCAACCATTCTTCCCAGACGATCCAGCTCGTCTCGCGCACGTGGGAGATTAAGGCCATCGAGGCCACCGAGGTACGACAATGATAATGATAACGATATTGACAATGACGATGCTATGGATAATTTGATAATGATGTGGGTGAGATGCCGTTGGTGATAATGATAACGATGACGATGTGGCAATGATAACGACATTATGGCGATGGCGATGATGAGGGTATGATGCTGATCACGATATGTATGTATGAAAATGATTTACAGGGCGATGATTACGGCGTTTCGCCTGGAAACAGCTGCGAGCGCCCGAAACGTTTTTACGGCTTTCCGCGGCGTGGCCGATTTTTTTGTTTGTGTATAGGTTATGAAGGACATGAATAGTAATACCTGGTGCCTATTAATGTCATGAAAAAACCCAGTATTGATACCATAGCATTGTGTATACCAGGTCCTACCCCCTAGATGGTGCCGCCTCATTATCACTACGGTCCATCAAGTCCTGTCACCTCGGCGTGGTCATCAGTCTGATTTGTAACGATTCGTTGCTGATCCCCAGAGTTTGGTTACACCAAACGAACCACCTCGACGTGTCTCCGCACCCAATCCTGACGGAAGAGATCCACGCTGATACCTGATTTTTGATAACTAGTGTCTCGTATTTGATACTTGATGTTTGATGCTTGGTGTTTGCTCATTCAGGCGCCGCAACTGGTCAAGGGCCCGGGGGTGGTGGGCCAGCAGCCGGTCCTAGAGCCCGGACAGAGCTTCGAGTACTCCTCGGCATGCCCCATTACCTGCGCTCCGAAAGAGGGCTACCAGGTCAGTGGAGGACGCAAGGGTTGGGTGTCAAGGAGTGTGCGGGGATGTTTCTGTGATATTTTGGGGTTGGGAGACAACGTTCCAGTGGAAACGATTGATTGAACGACGTGACTGAGAGAGGGGTTGGAGGGTCGCTCTGGTGTGACCCCGAGGCCAAATATGAGGTGTTGCCCTTTCGTTGAGCACAATAATGACATAATTTTGCCACGAACCCCTGGGGAAAGAAGGCCTCCCCATCAACGAAACCCGCTTTTAATGTACCCCCCCCCCCGCGTGTAAGTGTTGTTTCTTGGACCTTTTTCAGAATCGAACAGGTGCTTGCCCGAACGAAGGATTCATACTTCGTCGACATGCGCGCCTAGGAACCCCCCCCTCCTCCCCTCCCCCCCCAACGAGTACGCCCCCCGTCCCCTCGTTGTTGATGCCTTTCCATCAACAAAACACGCTTCCTGATGTTGTCCCCTCCCCTTCTATCACCGGATTTTTTGGTGGACTTTTACCGAAACAAGTGACCCCTCTTTACCTATGCTCGGGCGGATGAAGGGGTCGTAGTTGGCCGTCATCGGCGCTGTAGGAGAACCCCCCCCCCCCCCCCCCCCCTATCCCCTCGTTGTTGATTCCTTCCCATGAACGAAACCTTCTTGTAATGTAACCCTCCCCCCCCCCTCATTTCACCCCCTCGATGTTTCGTTCCTCCCCCTCATTGATTCCCGCTTCTGATGCAACCCCCCCCCCCCCCATTATTCCCGAATTTCTTGATGGATTTTTCCTGAAACGACCGACCGCTACAGGTGCTTGGACGGATGAAGGGTTCATACTTGGTCGTCATGGGCGCTGTAGGCGAGGCGGCATTCGAGGCCAAAATCGACCCCTTCTACCTCATCCTGCCCCAGGCTGTGCTCGATGAGCGCTCGGGGGGCGGGGGGGGAGGGGGCGGCGGGGGCGGGGCGGGGGGTGGGGGTGGGGGCATGGCCGGTGACAACTGGTGACCCTTTGATTGAGCCTTTGGGGGAGCTTTTGTGACCTTTGTTGAGCGTTGCGGGAAAATTAGGGGAACCTTGTGATTGAGCGTGTAGGGAAACACCATCGCGAGTCCTTTTCCTTTTTGTACAAGCTTGTGATTTGAGTATGAGGTAGCTGGTAGGTCACTCAGGTAAGCTAAGGCGAGACTTGTTTTTTTGTTGTTCGAATGCTAAAAGCGAGATTTTGCAGTTTTGTCTGTTTCTTTTCTCGTGACCTGAAAGCTATACGAAGAAGTGAGACTGATGCCTTCTTTGTGCTGATTTCTCGCAACTCATGAGGCTAAATCGCGGCTGCCGTTTTCCCCTTCTTCTTGGATATTACTCGAAGACTAAAGCTAAGGTGCTGTTTTCTCTTGTCCGTTTTTCGTGAACCGAAAACTAAAACGAGGCTGCTGTTTCTTCTCTTTTCTTCCCTCTCTCGTTAACTAGCGCGTGTGCCGTGCAGTGGTTTAAGCGCCGTTTCAAACGTGGGGTTGATTTCTGCTCAGAACGAAGTCAGCGTTTGCCGGTGGGTTGGGTCGGGTCGAGCGTTTTTGGGCGGGAGGTGGGGGTTCGCATTTCGATATACCCGGAAAAACGGGTTTTCGATCTTGTTTTTTTTTCCTCCGCTGGGAAGGGTTAAGGTGCGCCGTTGACCGTTTCAGGTCTGCAAAACCCACGATTTTGGGCACAAAATACTTGAATTTGTGCGGAATAATAGTTTTTACACTTGAGATTAGTGAAAAACATTTTTTTTTTCGCGGTTTGGAAAAGGGTTAATTAAGCTCACCTTGGCAGGCTTGTGTGTTGCAGCACGCGATGCACATGCCGATTCTTGGGGAGCACACGGGTGGCGAGAGAAAAAATGGCGTCGGTGGCGAAAACGAGTTGGCTGGGTGATTGACTGATTGGCCAACTGGTGTTGGTGGTTGATTGGTTGGTTGGCTGGCTGACTTGTTGATTGACTGATACGCAGAGGCAGTGAAAAAAGAAAGGCTTTGGTTACTATGCACCTGGTCAAGTATATATGTGCACCTGGCTGATTGATTTGATTGACTGGATCTGGTTGATTGATTTGATTGCCTTTTTTTTTCCTGATTGTGGGTTGGTTGATTTAAACTGATTGGTTGGTTGGATGGTTGGTTGTTAGTCAATTAGTTGATTTTCTGATTGATTAGTCTGTTGGCTGATTGATTAGTCGATTGGTTGGTTAACGAAATGGCTGATCGGTTCATGGGCTGACTAGCTGATTCGTGGATGGACTATTTAGTTGGTTGGTTGGTTGGCAGACGGCTGGCTGATTGACTAGATGGCTCATTTTGCTACTGGGATGCTTGACTGCATCTTTAGGTCAAAGGAATACGCCGGAGTAGTCGAACCCCGAAAACCTACTGTAGTGTGGCTGCTGTCTCTTGTGAAGGACTTGAGGGAGGCGTTTTTGGTGTCACTGGGGGTTTGGGGAAGGAACGAGGGTGAATTTAAAAAGAAGTGTTCCTTGCAGGAGGAGGAAAACACTGGGGGGGGGAACTTAACTTGGCTTGAGAACGGGACAAGAAATGGAGGTTATCTTGAGTATATACGTGGTTGATAAAAGTCTTACCCGAGATGGTTCGTCTTGTCATGTGTTGTTTCGTTTTTTGTTTTGTTCGCTTTCTTTTGTTTTCGAATCGACCGTGGGTGGGGAAGGAAGTGCTTTTTTTCTTCTCTTCTTTTTGTACAAATTGAGGTGTGTGTCAAAAGTTGATGCGGTTCTCCTTTTGCTTATTGTGTGTTTTTCTTCCTGTCTTTATTTCTTTTCTTCTTTCGTGATTTATTTCTCGTTATCTTTTATTTCCCCTCACGCTTTCGTTTCGAAGTGTCTTCTCATGTCGTTTCGAATCGCGGCGTGTCTCTTCGCGTCGTTTGGCCGTTGCCCTTCCCCTCCCCAGCTCATCGAGCGTTTGTGCCCCCCGCCCCTTCCACCTCTTTGGAAACCCGCACACACGGTAAAAAAGTTTTCGCATTGAAACAATCCCAGAAAGATGAATGTGTGTTTTGTTTGTCGTAGCCCCCCCCCCCTCCCCCCCCGCCCCTTATGGCCCACCAGGTATGACAGTAGAAATCCTTTTTTTTGCTGTCAGAGCTCATCTTCCCCCCGCCCTTTTATTCAACGTTGTTTTTCCGTATGCTAGCTTCGGGTTGGCTTTGGTTGGCTTGACTTAGCTTGCTTTGCTTTTGGCTTGGCTTGGCTTGGCTCGGCTTGCCCTCGCTTGACTTGGCTTGACTCTTGTCATTGGGTATGAGGTGCTTGTGAGAAATAGTCCATGTGGGGCATACGTATTGTAGACGTTGAAGGCGCTGTTGAGGACGGGGCGATGAAGCAGGATATGCGGGGGTGGGGTGGAAGCAGCCCGCCCCCCGTCGCACACCTGTGCCCGGGTGGTCGGCGCAAGACAGTCGCCGAGAGGAAGAGGGGAAACGACGAGGGGAACACGCTTGAGGAAGGTTTTGCTGTGTTGTGATTGGTTGATTGAAAAAATGGTCGAAAATGGGACAAAAAAAGAAGGGCTGAAACGGGTTAATCTTCACCCTTCTACTGCTGCAAAATGCAACCCACACTAATTGCAAGCACTTTGTCACCAAAAACGTGCGTGCTGTTCTAAAAGGGTGTATAGGCTCTTGAAAAGGTGGACGAAAAAAACGCTGGAGATGGTGGACGGATGGACGTGACATGGTATGAAAGACGGCAGCATTTGTGAATAGAAGTAGGGATATTTTATCAAACAAGGGAGAGGGGGGGGAGAGTCGTAAGAACGGGGGGGGGGGAGGGGGAGGGATCATTGGTCGATGGCTTCAACGGTGTGTTGTGTGCTGCGTTTTTTTGCGTACAGTATGTTTTCCCAGCTATCGACAGGCCAGGGTTGTGAGGGAAGACGATTGGCTGCTGCTTGTGCCGTGACGGCTTGTGATTGGCCTGGCCGTGTGAGTGGTGGAAGGTTATTGGCCTGCTGACGGACTAATGGTTTCGAGTGATTGTCCTGGCCGACCTATTAATAGCGCGATGCGTTGTTGATAGTGGAACAACTCTTGACCTGAAATAGCAGGAATCGTTGGGGTATAAATATGGATACCATACGGTCCTTAAATCGTTGTTCAGAGTGGTATGTATTATTGCAATGCGATGTAAGACGCTGGATTAGCGGAACATGCAGCATAATGTGTGTCAGCGGAGGCCTGCCGTGGAGGGGACGGGGGTTGGGGATGGGGGGTGGGGGGGGGGGGGGTATGAAAGATGGATGAAGTGTTTACTGGAGGAGAAAAAAAAAGGCGGAAGGGGTTATGGTTTTGCTGCCCGCCCGAGTTGGTACGGAAACAAACCGGTTTGCTTTTCGATGGCGGTTATGATGCTGTGTGTGATTTTTTCCCCTTGGGTGGTTTTGCATTGTGTGCGCCAGGCAAGCCTGCTATCGTTTGATACCATAGCCGTGATATTCTGAAGCACGAGCTTTGGACGATTTTTCCCTGGATGGAAGGAAGGCCAGGGCGAGTTTGAGGCGGCGGGGGGAGGGAGGGAGCGAGGGAATGAAAGCGTGTCTGCTAGAATAAGACCAGGCAGGGCTTGTAGTAGTATGCAGACTGACTGCAGGCCTAGTTACGATTTCAATCACCGATGATAGACTCACGAACATTAGAGAGGGAAGGGGGGCTCGGGCGCGAAAACGACGCTGGGGAGGATACAGCAGCAGCAGTAGCAGCAGCAGTAGCAGCAGCAGTAAGAAACAAGGGCAGCAGTGGCGAAGGGATTAAAGGGTTTTAGGTCTTTGCTGTGCTGCCTTGTTTTTTGTTGTTGTAATTGGGGATGGTGTCTTGTTGGCTTTGGTGGGACCACCCCCAAAGGCGGACGGACATGGACTGGGTGAAGATTGTTGGCGACACGGCCGAGTCTAACGAATGGCAAAAAATTATCACGTGGCTTTCAAAGTCTGAGTATTGAAATGACTTTAGAATCGGGAGAACTCACAGGTGAGCTGATGTGCTTTACCAGGTACTTGATATATGAACACTTTTTTTCCTTTCTCTTACCAGACCCGCGCTACTGTACTCACCGTGCTTTCCACGATATAAGCACCCACAATTATCTGTTGAGAAGTGTTCGCGCGTGAAGACTGTGGATGTGTACAGCGTATCATCATCGATTATTGTTGACAAAAACAACATTATCAGCAACACCGGTTCGAAGAGAGCTCGTAGAGTGCAGCCATAGATGGATATGCACTATTGTCCACAACACATTTTGGGGACGGGGCATAGCAACGAAATTTATCGTATGGGCAACATTGCTATCCGCCGTCTCCGAAAACGCGCATCATCAGTAGTGGGATCATGCCTTCCTTGGTGTACCATCGCAAATCGGACCCGAACAAATGTACCATCTGGTACATTACGAGTACCAACAACGCAGCTTGCAAAGATGAGTATTGACCTGAAATTCGTCGAACTCACGGCTGACGTCCTTGAAATTAGTTATAAAATGTACCACCCCGTACCGAACCAGCCCTCGTTGTTTCGAACGCTTCGTGCTGTAATCGTCACTTTTTTTTGCCACGTTTTTGCCTCTCAAGCAACCTTAAGGGGTTAATATTAGCGTTACTAGCGCAGACAGAGGGTGTGGCAATTTTGCTATTATTTCGGTTCTATGGCTGATGACGATGGTGTTGGTGGTGATGATGCTGATCTCATGATCATGATGGCGGGGACGACGATGATGGCGATGATGATTATGTGATGGTGACTATATTGTTATTTTGGTGATGCTGTTCTATTGGCGGGAGAGACGAGTACACTTCCCGCCCCGCAGTTTTCCCACCAAAGCTGTTTTTTGCGTGTACGTACCAGGTACCAAACCTCCACAAGGACAACAAAGTAAAACAAACGGACTGCCGTGAGGTGGCCACGTGAGCGCGGAACGGGTACACGGAAACGTACGACGCGTGCTACGATGATATAGGTGCACACCACGTTTTTTCTGAGGTTCCCCAAATTGCTCTTCCAAAAAGTGAGTTGGAGAAGAAGAAAACGGCTACAGGCGGATGAAGTAAAAATCCCATGGCCTAGGTACACGACGAGAATCAAGCAAAAACTAAGGGGGGCGTATTTTCCGACGATTTTGGGTCAAGGAGCACCTTCATTTTCATCAGAAAACAAAACAGCCAAAAAAAGGTATACCTCTATCGAAGCATGCGTCGTACCGATCCATTAAAAAAAAAGAAAACATCGCGGCGTGTAATGTATAAGACGCATACCGGCTTTTCGTTGTTTTTTGGGGGCCTCACAGGCGTCGGACATCCACCATACATCCACCTGCTTGCGCAGTGGTTGAGAGGAGCGATTACCCTTGAGCTTGAGGTGGCCCTGAATAGCGCTGGGCAATGACGCTCCGACGGGAAACGTCATCATGCCCTCTCTCCTCGTCGCGGAGATGGGAATAAGGATACCACTGGCTACAAGGTGTTGCAAGATCACAGCAGAAGAGTACGCGACAGCACACGAAGAACGGCAAAAATATTCCACACGATTTTCACGCAGTTTGCGATCAAAAACATGTGCGCAGTTCTAAAGGACCCAAACACATTTTCCAGAGTGGTGCCGAGCACAGTGAAAAACATGCCAAAAACATCGAAACCCCGAGGGTCTACAGTAGAGAGTACAGGTTTGTTCCCGTGACTCTTCGGGAGCCTTACCCCACAGCAGTCAGTTGCTGCTGCAACTAAACGAATGCAGGAGGTGCACTAAAATTCACTCGCCGAAGGAACACTTACACTTTCTCCCCTGGTTTCATGGTTGAACGTTGTTGATGTTGCGGTTGTTCGCACATTAACAAATCTCTAGTCCATGACCACAGCACAGACTGGAATAATGCTGTGATGTGGATGTATACCGCGTTTTTCTTTACAGACACGACAACAACGGGTAGCGATTTACAATGCGATTGGAGATGCGCGGCCTCCACCTAGTGGAACCTCAGCCCCAACACCAGGGCAGGTCCCTCTCTTCTCGCCATGACCGCAGATACCGTAGACACAGCAGACACAAGGGACTGAAATCGTACCAAGACGGAAAAAACAAAAATCCCTCTTGTAGGTGAGAAGCATTGCCGCGCAATGTTTGCCTCGAGGATGACATAAACATAACCAACCCGGAAAAGCAGCAACATTAAAAGCAGCCCTTCCAAAGGGGTTATCTCCCTCCATCCGCCCCCCCGCCCCCCGCTGTGCGCACGCCTCTCTTGATTTCTATCACCGAGAAAACACGCCCCCCGCACTTGGTTAACCATACTCCGTCCTCAACGCAACACCACTACACACGAGTTGGTTCGCGGGACGGAGTTTGATACTACCATAGCAGCACACAAGCACCCCCCCCCCCCTCCCTCCCCTCCCCCCCCCTCGATCCCCCCCCGCCCTGCCCCCTCCAGCTTCCGATCCCCCCCGCCCCCCCTCACTGTCCCTAAACAGTATGCAATCCGAAAAAACGTTAAGGCCGGACATGGTCTACTTCTTCTTGGAACTCTTGGCGTCTTTGAGGAAGGCGTCGAGTCCGAAGGGGTCTGCCTCGGCCGGGTCCGCTTCGAACTGTACCGGCGCGTCTCTCGCGCCGGCCGCCCCGCTCTCCGTTCCCTGGAAAGCAGAAAAAAAATGTGAACAGAAAGAGCACGCGGCGAACACACCAGTAACAAAGTACAAATAAGAGAAAGAAAGAAAGATATTGAAGAAAACAGAATATTATGCTGCACACACGAAAATGAGACACCAGGTACATACGTAAGCATACACCATATTATTTTTTTCTTCTACTTTCCAGCTCCTGGACAAGCCGTGGTCACAGGTGTCATCCCTTCTCCCCCCGGTGCTTGTCTTCAATTTTTATCGCGCATAGGGTTCAGCAATCCCACTGCTCGTCGATGTTTCATCGAGTGTTGCTCGCACACGCTCTCGCGCTTTCCGCAAGTCAATTCGTGCACAAGAAAAAGTCCCATCGAAATTATACGAGTATGCACACGATATCTGGTGCCAAGTACAAAAAGAAAAAAGATGAGAAAATAAATATCATGAAGCACACAGAAAAGAGGACGCGGCGCAGGCATAAAATAGTAAGAGAACGAAAAAAACACTCCAACAGTCAAGAGACTCTGGCACGAGTACAAGTATTCGTATTTGTACACAGAAAGTGCACGCAGCGCACAAAAAGAAAACAAGAGGAGAACTACAGCAAAAAAAGCCTCAAAAAAAAAAATTACAAACATTATTCTTTAGATATACAGGCTGGTGTAAGTTAAAAAAAAAAAATTATCTACCCCACGAATACCGCTCGCAATATCTAGTCAACGAGAGAATATTTGGTACCATCGTGGCCCCCATGACCAACGGAAGAGGGTGACATGACTGTCTCTAGAAGCGAAACTCGTATCCACCAATTGCAGGCCTTCAATATTTTCAATAATATTCAGGCATTTTCCCAGCGGGGGCGAGAAAAAAAACGCGCCGCATTCGCAATTTGCACGATCCGAGGTACTCCAAGGCATGTCTGCAGAATTTTTCGAGAAAAAAAACGAAGATCTGACCTGCCTGTTGTGCAGAATCTATCGAAATAACTGGATCCTAGACTAAAACCAAGTCATCTGAAGGAAATCGCGTATCTTACTATTTTTTCGGACAAAAGCCCAATTGTCCACGCCGTTTTTGAGAGGTAAGACCTTGAAAATTTGCCCACGTGTTCTACATGCCCATCCCGAGGCCTGATCCGCGTTTTTTGTTTTAAACATCTGGTGAGGTCTTTGCAAGGGCACATAGAAGACGTGCGCAATTTTTTACCGTCTGAATCGAAAAAACGGCGTGGACATTCGCAGGGGAATACATTTTTTTCTTGAACGTGAACCAGCCCGTACAAGGTGTACACGGAACGAAAAACGCGCGGGAGGCGCACGCAACAGAATATGAGACGAGAGGAAGAAACAAAACATACCAGATGCAAACGAAACAAGAAAATAAGAAAATGCATGCGCGCGAGCGACGAAGGGAGGCGCAAGGACGGGAACGGGGACACGCGATATCCACGATAGGAGTAGCACAATGGGGGTGGCACGTAGGGGTGGCACGTAGGGGTGGCACGTAGGGGTGGCACGACAGGGATGGCACTTTTTGGGCTGAACATTCCTGACTATTCAACTAAGGAACCAAGTTGCCAGGGTTTTTCACGGGCCAGGTCGAGTCAGAGGGTAACCCGTCCCGACCCGCGAGATTTCAAATCCTCCTGACCCGATCCCAACTGTCCCGTCCCGCGAGAGTCCAAACACCTCCGGACCCGACCCCACTAGACCCGCAACAGTTTGAAAATCTCCAGGCAAGGTCGGCGGGTCGGGTCATGAACCGTTAACCCCTTCGGAGCCCCCGAACCCCTCCCTACACTACATTCAAGTAATTTTGTCCCAAAAAACGGGTTTCCAGTTGTAAAGGGGTTAAAAGCCCTGGGAATTACCCAATACTATCGGGGTATCGCACGTCATCACATTTACAGCATTGAGTAATGTTCGATATGGTAAAGACTAAGTTATAAAACTCAGTCTGGGCTGGTCGGGTCGGGTCTGGGCTGGTCGGTATTACTAGCCGAGTTACCTGCGCCGTGGCTCATCGTTTTCGATTTTGAATTTCCCTCCCATCTTCAACCTGCGACACCTCCTGGCATTTCAAGCCAGCCACATGCCCAAGGGGACGCTTCAAACGACTATACCGCTATACCTACAAACGACACGGGAATATAAATCAGGTTGCATCTCTCACTTTTTCTCAAAAGGCAGTACCTGGTACTAGCTATACAGCTCCTTCAAAGCGACGAGGTTGCTTCAAATAAATAACGTACAGCCCTATATACAGTGCAGCATGTCTTCGTTATATGTACCTGGTATATACTGATATGAAATAGTAAGACAACGGGCCCGTCATGGTTACAGCAGTAGGGCTCCTCCTATTGTACCGGTATTAGCCAGGCGGAACTACCAGCAATGTAGCGGCAACCGGCACTACTCCGCATGCTGCCACTACTGGTTGTTCCCATCTGTGCCCAGCGATTCCACAGGCGATATAGCGCGTAACCGGCACTATAGAGGCAACCGGCACTATACAGGGACCACTACCGTATACTGAAACAAAATAACAATATAGTGGCGTTGTGATGGTTACCTTGAAGCCCCGGTCGGCGCGGAAGCGCTCCGTTCCTGTAAGCTGGCTCATCTGCAACAAAACAACAACGCGACCGAAAGGCACAAAAAAAATAAAAGAAAACGGACGGCCGGACGGACGAATGGACGAACAAACGACCAACAAGCAAAAGCAAAAAAAAACGTAATGTTAGGACGGCGTATCTTTTAAACGAAAAAACAGGGACAAGCGGTATTCTCAATCCCTCCTCTGGCCCAGACGGCATCACGACTTGATTTAGGAATAAAGCTCCTTCTTCTCCCACCTCTACGCAACCAACATGCGTGAGTAACATCTAGAACCGCTCAATAGGCTAACCCTGTACGAACCCGGTAGGAAATACCCCGTGTCCCCACCCCAGTACCTGTGCAAACGCCGGGATCAGTCCAGTCGATTATTAATATTTCATAGTTCGTTCCAATAATCTCGCTTGTGACGGGTTACTAGCTGTTTACACGAGAGCACAGTGAGCGATTAACAGCAGCAGTGGATCCGGGTAGCAACGCACACTAGCGAACAAAAATCAGTGTGCCCAACGTGGCCATCCCACAAATTTAGACAACAGGTAACCTCATCAAACCTGCAACGATGCTTTTTCAACAAACTACTTGGAATTAGTAAGGCATCATTTCTGCAGCAGTAAAACGGCCAAGAGTACCACAACCCAAAGGCAGCGCTGCTCGACCCTTGAGGTCGGGCGCCCCCGCAAACAACATCCCAGCGCAACACCTAAACACTAACATCACAACGCCACACAAGTATAACACACACGCACCACAAGAAAAAACTCGCAAACACACGTAAAATCAGAAAAAAACACGAACACAAGAAAAAAAAAACCCAACTATAACACACAGACACACATGCAAAAAACACATGCAAAACAAACACAAAACACACCCAAAAATACAAACGTACAAAATATGAAAACGCAAAAAGAAAGCACCCAAAACACAAACAAAACACACAAAAAATAAAAAAATAAACAAATAACAGGTACAAAGTCACCTGCGGGTTGGCGTATCCGCAGGCGTTCCCATGGTCCTTGTTGGGGTTTGTACACCAAAAAGCACAGAATAAATACAGAAAACACAACAAACAAATTCGTGAAGACACACGAAACAAAAAGTTCATAAAAACACACACAAACAAACAAAACAAAAAGCAGCAACCCATATATGTAAATCAAACCCACCGGCTGGTCGGCGATTCCCCAAGTGTCGCCGTCGTCCGTCTAGAGACGGCACACCAAAACAAACAGAAAACCCCAAAAACAAACAAACAAACAAACAAACAAAGAGAACACACAAAAACACGAGATCAACACACACAAAAAAAAGCACAAAAAAAAACCACGAAGCAACACACACAAAAAAACACATAAAAACCATAGAAAAAAAACGCAAAAAAATGCCCAAAATACAACCTCCAAACCCACCTGCTGGTCAGCATCTCCCCACGCATCCCCGTCATCCTTCTTGGGTTTGTAGACCGACTGCGCGTCCCCCCGGTTGAACATCGGCTTGGAATACACCCCGTACCCGTCCTCCGCACCGAAGCCGGAGTCCATGCCCGCAGACTGGTTGAACAACCGAGCGTCGTACCTGTTCTCGTTGTTGTGCGCGTTTTTTTTGGGTGGTAGATAGAGAAATCGGGTAGGGGAGGGGGCGGCGAGGAAGCGGGGGGGGGGGGGCGAAGACGGGGGGCGGGGGAGGGGAAAGGGTGATCAAACACAACCGAGCGCCGTACATTCCTGTTTTGGTTGTGTGCGATATGTTTTGGGGGTGTAGGTATGGGAGGCGGGGCGGGACGGGACGGGGCGAGGCGCGAGGAGTTATCAAATAACCAAGCGTCGGATGTTTCTTTCTTCGGTTGCGTGATTTACGTTTGGGGGGGTACGTAGCGGAGGCGGGGCGGGAGGTGGGGAGGGGCGGTACTCATGTGTTGCTTGCCTTAGTCATTTGACAATTGACCACGCATCCCTTTCGAGACGGGACAGGCGCGGGGGGGGGGGGGGGGGGGGGGGGGGGGGGGGGGGGGGTAGTGTAGTTGAACAACCGAGCGTCGTACCCGTTGCTGGTGTGCAATGCGCTTGGGGGGTTCGTACGGGAAGCGGGGAGCCCTGGGAGGGGGGGGGGGAGGGAGGGAGGCAACGCCTTGGAGGCATGCTTATCCTCGGAGGAAAACAAATGTTTCCAAGATTTCTCGCGTATGGTTGTACGTGCTCCTTCGTCAGGAATCAGAGGGAGGGTGCATTTCAATATTTGGACAGGACCAAAAAACGTAAAGGAGCACATGCCGTGGCGGGTTCCCAACACGAGCGCTGGTTGAATAATGCCACCGCCCTCTATAGTGCCGGTGAAATCGCCTGCCACCGCTGGAACTCCCTTAAGTAACTGTACAAAGTAACCCTATTCCCTATTCCCAATAGTGCCTGTGCCCTGAACAGGTGCCATAATATTGGGCTGGCACATGATACCAGCACTACTGGGAAATGGGAGCGCCTCACTACTGCGCTGTACTCGTGCTTTGTAAAACCACGTGGTGTCGTCGCTGGGACTCGCACCAATCACAGCGTGTGTCCACAGCAGTCCACGGCAAGACAGTACCAAAGCACTCCTGCTTTGTGCATCGTTTTTTGTGCTTTATCTTGTGTCACCAACAAGACATCACGATACAACAGCAGTACCCGTACCCCCTCGCGCCCCAACGCCAAACAATATCACACATATGATACGTGCTGCGACACTAATTCACTATGAGACGATAGCTTCAACCCACGGTACAACAAGAAACGCTTACTTGTAGGTCCAACAAAACAAAACGCCAAGACCCGACACGACACGCACAAGACAAAAAAGACGAGAGGTAAAAAACGTCTCATAACATGCAGAACCCTTGCATCAACTGTCCAGTATCAAGCATCAAGTATGAACCAATGAACAACAGCAAGGCAGGGTGTCCTACATCATTGTGTTTTCACCATGGATGGAACTAACCTTAGCCCTAGCCCTAGCCCTAACCTTAACGCTTACGAAATCTACCCATGACTGTACTGCCCCCTAGTGACGTCACCGGAGTGTCCGGGCACACCCGCAGCCCAAGAACGGCTGTTTCTCGGCAGGGCGGAGCTACAATAGTCCACTTTCGCCACTTTCGCCGGAGGGGCGTGGGGTCGCGGGGGCAGGGCAGTATACCCTCCCTTGCCGCGGCGAGGGGCGTGTGCAGGGGGGCAGGGGAAGGGGACAGATGTGCCGGGGCGTGGCGGTCGGGAGCCCGGGGAGGAGACCGGTCTACGAGCGGTGCAACGGGCAAGGAATTAACGCGGACCACTCGCACGGGACGTGTCCCCAGGTGTTTTGCCACCGATGCCACCAGCCGGGGCACATCTAGGCCGATTGCCCCAACTAGGCAACATCTCCCCCCCCCCCCCCCCCCCTGCTGCAAATGCGTTTTTACGCTACCTGGTATTGCTGTAGTCCGTAGTTTTATTGATATTTATTAATTTTCCTTCGGTGGTTTCGAACGCCGGCGTGAGAGTGTAGGACGGAACAGGCGGAGAAGACCCGGCAAGCACATGGGAGTCGGGGAGGAGGAAGCGAGGTTTTTCCTAAACAGATACATAGTATACCAGGTACATAACATAGAACATTTCCCCTCGCGCCACCGTGTGCGTAAATGTATTCCACGTTGTTCTTCTTTCACTTCGGTTGGACTGCGCTGCGTGTTTGTGCGATGAAATGCCTAGCAGCGCGTCACATAGGGCTGTACTATATATGCAGTGTTTCGTTTGATTGAGGGACGGTTTAGTATAGCAGCGCGTCCCCCCGTGGACGGGCAATGCGAAACAAACACCGAACCGGGGAGAGCTCCGCCGCATCAGGGTGGAAGATATTGTAAAATATTTAAATGGGCGCGGTTTCGCCGGCCTGTTTGGTCACGTCGACTGCCGGAGTAGAGTGTTAAAATTGTTGGCTACTGTGCGCATGGTGCAGTGTGTCTGCTCAGGAGAGCTAGGCTGCGAGCAGACAGGCCTCGAGCACCCACTAGAGCTGTGCTTTCGTGTGCTATGTTTCGTTCTCTTCGCCTTGTTTTGTTCAAATATTGGGGTTTCAGGGAGAGAGCTTGTGGTCTGTTCGGCCGGAGCGCACAGACAAGCCCCACAGTGCACGTCACATTACGGAATCATGTTTAGAAACGCATCTCGCCAAAAAAACACGCAACAGGGGCATGGCGCGATCGGACACGGAAACCATTTCTCTGCGATCGGCCGTTTTGCGACCGTCGTTTCGATTTTTTCTCATGTTCCTATTTTTTCGTCTCTTTTCTTCGGGACTTTTTGTGTTCTTCTGGGTTTCGAAGTTCGAGGTTTCGCTACACCGGCCAAGTCAAGTGTTAAACTCCGATTGGTTAATCTTGACCACCTTTTCGAGACCGGTATACCATGGTAGACCATAAAACACAACAAGGTTTTTTCACCCTCTCAAAGTCCCAAAAGGCGACCTTTCTTAACTTCAAGCACAGGACTACGATATACCAGGTAATTACAGCAGGAGTTCTAGTGGAAGCGCGTGTATGTGCGTTAGCTGAGAACAGCAGAAAAACGGTTTTAGTTTCCTCACGAGCAGTCCTCTTCAACTAATCCGGGAGGGGCGCGCCTACAGCAGAGGTAAGCGACTCTTGACACCTTAACTAACGCTTTACAAGTGGAAACCCGTTTTGGACAAAACTACTTGGAATTAGTATAGACTGATTCTACGATAGCCCCCCCCCCCACAAAACCAGCCATTTTGTTAAACGACCGTTTCATGGCTGCATGACACGAGGAAGGATGTTATGCAAAAAATATCTTCACATACTTTCTTGTTTGCAAAGGACTACCGAACGAAGGCGTCGGGATGGCAAGGGGCACCGTATTATAGGAGACACGCCCGGGAGCTGGTTTCAAAACCAGTGATTTCGTTAAAAAAAAGTTGGGGGGGCTACCGTAGGACGATTCTTTGGGGACAAAACTGCTTGGAACTGGTATAGGGAGGGGTTTCGGGGCTCTAAAGGGGTTAAGAACCAACCTTCAGAACACGCAAAAAAAAAAATCCACCTTGGTAATGTAGTCCATACTCTCCACCTCATCAACCACAAAACACGAAAAACGTGAATATTTGTATTCGGAAACTAAAGAGCAGGGGGTGAGGGGGGGGGGGGGCGATTTTTTTTATGCGAGCAGAGCCGGCACCACAAAGCTCGGAGCTAATCCGCAAAACATCACAGCAGGCAAACACGGACAGGGTTAATCCATTTAACATCATGGCAGTTGGGGGGGATGGGGGGGGGGGAACTCACAGGTCGGCGCCGCCCTTGCCCCCTGCTCCCTTGTGCATCCCCAGCGCGATCTTCTCCGAGATGTCTCGGTCCTTCTCCTTGTCCAGCTTCTGTTTCTTCATCCCGCCCCTCATGTTCTACAAACAGCAAAAGGAACACCAACAACACAAAAAACAAGATGTGCACGTAAGAAAAAATGGCAGGAGATCGGTCATTTGGGGCGCAACTATTCCACTTGCAGTGTAGGGACGGTCACTCTCCCTCCCTCCCCTCCTCTCTTCCTCTCTTCGCCCCTTCTTTCTCTCTCCCAACTCTCTCTCCCAACTCTTAGCCGATCCAGATCCCGCAAACGCAAACGCAAAACAATAAGCACTGAACCACACATACCATAGGGAGAGAAAGGCAGAAATCATGGTCGCGCAACAACCACCGCAGACCCCATACCATACATACTCTCACCTCATGCAGAAATAAGACAAGCACCCCCCTGCGTCCCGGCATTGCAGTGATACGAGGGACTTATGGCCATACGACTACGGTCACGATTGAAATTAGTACAACCCCCCCCCTCCCCCTCCCTCCCTTAGTCCTTCCCTCTCTTACCCCCCCCCCCCCCCCCCTTCCTCTAGCTTCCTCCCCATCCCACCCCTCCCTATCCTAGCCCCCTCCCGCGTCCCTAGCCTCCCCCTTCTAGCCTCCCTCCCCTCTCCCCCCCCCCCCGCCCCCCCCCCCCCCTCTTGCACCACTACAAACCCAAAAACGTAAAAAAAAAGTCCTTACATCTATGCGAAGATCCCTTTCGCGGTCCTTCTTCCTCTCCGCCCGCAACCGCTCGCGTTGCTCCGCCGCCACTCTCTCCTCGTCGCCCATCTCGCCCCCACCTCCTCTCCTGCCCCCCAACCCCCCACCCCCTCCACCACCGTACCGAGCGTCCCCAGCTCCTGATGGGTGCGGAGCGCCTTCGTCGTCGTCCGAGTCGTCGTCTCGTGCTGCTGGCCTGTTAATACAAGAGAGATGGGGGCATTACCGATGGAGGAGGGGGAGGAGGAGCGGTAACAGTTTCGTCACGAAAATTTTGTGGCGTGGAAGCTTTCATAGCTGGTATCACGTATGGGACGGGGGGGGGGGGTGTATTCAGTTCGTGCATGGCCGTAATCGTATGACCACAGACCACATATGGGGGGGGGGGGGGGGGCAAAAACGACCCTAAAACCAAGACATTAACAACCCCTCCCCCTTCCCCCCCTCACCCCACCCCTTACACAAATGCCTTGATAAACCTCTCGAAAAAATCATCCACTACCCCCCTCCCCCCTTAACCACCAAAAAAAAAAAACTCCCTTCATAAACCCTCATGAACCCCTTCAGAGCTGCACCGATATTCAGGAATAGATCACTTGGAAGTACGAGTGGGGCATCATTTTTAGCGGTACATCGTACACTGGTTGACCCCCATAAGAGCTGCACCATTTCTTTTCGGAAACTCCTTAGAATTAGACTCGTATTCTTCAGCGTTAAAGAAGGGGGTCAAATCATAACCATTCCTGCCCTTACCGGGCGATCCCCGCTCGCTCCATCCGCGCGCGCGCCGCCAAATCGCGGAGGTCTGCCTCCTTCTGGTCCTTCTCGCGCATTGCCACCTGCTTGAGCATCTCCCCTCGAAGGCGTGTCTCTTCCCTAGCCTTACGCTCGGCGATGTAAAGCGACTCTGACAGGGTAGCGAAATTAGGGCTCACGGTGTTCTCCTGCAGGCCTCTGAGGGAGGGCAAGGGGGAAGACGGGGGGGATTGGGGGGGGAGAATGAGGAAGGGGGGGTGGGAGGGGGGGAGTCACAAAACGAGCAAAAAAAAAGTTCAGATGAAAGTGGGAGGGAAAAAAGTACAAAAAGTACAGACGACTGAGCAAGCAAGCAAGCAACTGGTTACCTGCCGTCGGCGGCAAGGCGCTTGTCGAGAGGAATCGTGTAACCACGGGCGTTCTTCCAGTTAGAAACGCAGGGGGGGATCTTCCACGCCTGTTGGTCCTGAACGGTAACCTGATTGGCGCAAAGGTAACGGTAATCGTGCAGGGGAGGGGGAGTTCGCAGAGATGTGGAAGCGGTGGGGATAAGTCGACCGCGCAGGGTGGGGTGGGGCACGAAAAGGACAACCACGCTGCAAACTACACCCCCAAATCCACAGCGAAAACAGCAACAGAAACAGCAACAACACCAACAACAACACCAACATCAATACCACCTCCAACAGCACCAACAACACCAACACCCCACCACCAACAACGCCCCCACCAACACAATTACCACCAATACCAACACCAACACCAGAATCAACATCAACATCAACACCAACACCACCAACACCACCAAATGCAGCAAAACCCCACTCCCACTAGTCGAACCAGTAGCGGCAGCAGGAGGACATGAGAGGTGTTTTCTAGATGGCTTCCTCCTTCAAACACGGACACATATACACTATCATACAGCAAAACCACACCAAAATAGCATAAAACACCTAAACACTAATGTTGTATCCCTGCTACGCTATTATAGAGCCCTGCGCAATGCTGGCAGAAATCTCATAAGGGCAAAAAAAAAAAAAACGGGGGCATTTTCCCACGATATATTTTGCTATAGTCGATCTATATCTTGCACATGGAGAGGTCCACGTTCAACTTTATGTTGGACCTACAGTTCAAGTTCAACTGAAGTGGTAGATGGCGGCAAGATGGCGGCATGATATGAACGACATACCTTCCTAGGAGGAGAGTGGAGCACAGGCACAGGGTCGTCCGCGGGCGCCCTGGGAACCTTCTTGTGCTTGTGCTTAGGGGGCTCCATTGGGTCAACCTTTCCACACAAAGCCAAAATCGCGTGCGATTTTTTGCGTCATGAACGTAGCCGAGATAGAATGGCAGACAGAGACATAATCGCGTTCGATTTTTTGCGTCATGAACGTGGCCGAGATAGAATGGCAGACAGAGAGAGAAAAACAGGGGGCGCAGGGTAGAAGGGGGAATGTGAGGGGAGAGATCAGCGTTTCTTTCACGGGTTTCTACAAAATGCGCAAACAGAACACAGTGCGGGCGCGAGACAGCGAAAACCAACGAATAAGAACGCGAAATAACAAACATGGGAACCTAGAGATGTGCGAGGCGACGCATACTTGAAAATAGCTGCGCGAGGAGTAAAAAAAATAGGCACGACCCCAGTAGATACCTCTCCCGATTATCTACACTCCATTTCTTTTTTGTGATCTTGCTTTTACTTTCCAGCTTCTGGACAAGCCGGGGTCACAGGTTTCGCCCCTTTCCCACCCCGGTACTTGCCTTCCTTTCTACCGCGCGGAGGGTTCGAAATTTCCACTGCTCGTCGAATTTCATCGGATATTATATCGCTGACTTACTCTCGCGAGCGATAAAAGAAAACCTAGAACAAAAATGCGCACAATACCCGCTGGTAAAATACGCCATACGACAATCGAACTCCAGCGCAATCGCCAGCAAGGATGAGTCTACCGCTGACCCAAAGTCACTCGTGCTGTTAAAATACGAAGTACATTATTTCAACTCCCAACCTCTGCCCCTTACCTGGGCCGCCACCATGCGCACAACCCTCTGCTTTGCGTTGCTGTTGTACCCCGGGGCGTTAGGGTTAGGGGTGTACTTGATGAACTCCGCCTCCTTGCGGGTCTGGTCCCCGATCGACCCCGGCGTCGCCGAGGTCACCTTCGCGCCGATAAGCTGTCCATAAGGAGGCGTTTTGGGGTGGGCGGGGGCAAGTTTTCGCCCGCGAGGACAGGGGAGAGCGTGAGAAAAGCGGAAGCGGAAGAAATAGAGGAGAGACAAGCGGAGAGGCAACCGGCTTTATCCTGATGGCGCGTTATGGGGGCAACATTTCAACACTTCGACCGTGAGAATCGGGGAGATGGTGAGAAAGGTGTGTTGATGTCCGGCGTTTTTACGTTTTATAACGAGGCATTGTGGGGCGTGCGGGGCAATATTTCGGACGTGAGAATGCGGCTGTGGGTAAGAAAGGCATGATCGAAAGAAGAACAGGACGCCAGGTCTAAAGACAACAACTCAAGAGGCCACTTCTCTCGAGGCCTTCAACCAGCGGGACCTCTACTACCTCAAACAGGGGGAGAGCTGCTGTTCAAGAGGGCTTGACTAAAGCGAAACGCCGAGTTAAGAAAAACGCCGGTTTAAGAAAGGTCAAACGGCGTGGCACGGGCACACTAAAAGCCACATCACTCCCATGTTGATTCAGGAGGAGTACCGATTTACTTGGTAAGTACCGATTCAAGAGAGGTCTGCTTGGCCTGACACACCCCTGCATAGCCCTTATGAGATCCACCGATAGCGACAAAAAAAAGAAGTGCGGTCTAATCACCCGTCTTCAATAGGAAGAGAGCGTGCAGCTGTACAAGTGTCATGATGCCCGCACGCGTGACACACACAAGAGAGCGTGCAGCTGTATAAGTGTCATCATGATGCCCGCACGCGTGACACACACAGCCCCTTGGTACGCAGTTCAGACACGTCTGCTACCCCAGCCAGCGGCCCGGGATGATTGATGTAGTGTCTATGCTGTAAATCGTCTGTTTTGTTCAACATATTCTTCCTCTGAAATACCAAAGGAGTGAATTGAATTGAACCTTTCACGACTGCTAAATGTATCCCACACAAATTTCAAGTAGTTTGCAACCGACCACGTGAGCACACAGCAGTGCAAAAAAACGACCCTCTGGTATACTAGCTAGCACCAAGGGAAGTCACCGACCCATATCCTTCACGAGGACATACACAGCCCGTAACACGCGCGGTCGGAGCTGCCACACACAGCTTGCAAAGATGAGTTTCGATACATCCAATCGTCAATCTCACAGCCGCACAGAAATAACCTTAAATTTTAAAATGTAAAAGAAAGGGGTCAAGGCTCGGTGCGCACCTTTTCGAAAGCCTGCCTTGTGCGCTCCGCCGTCAGGGCTTCCTCGTCCTGGGTGGGGGCCTGGAGCTTCTCCTTGTCCCCCCGCTTCTCCTTGATGTTCGACAGCTGGGAATAAACAATCTTGTCGCGGTTCGTGCCCTGCTTGACGATCGCGTCGTGCTTAATCTGCCCCCATAGATGATATTAATAGCGGTCCGATATGTACCCGTTCGGTGACAGCAATGCCAGCAGATCGACGGCAGCAGTGCGACAGTCCGCCGGCGACGGAATGAGGGAGAAGGGAGAGAAGGGGGGGACCGAGAAGGGGGGGGGGGGGGGGGGGGGGTATTCAGTACCAGGTATCATGCATGGTCGTAGTCTTTACGCCATAGAATAAATACCTTTCTTTGTTTGTCCCCACTCGTTTGCAGGCATTCGAACCGTGCATCCTTACAATGCCGGTAGTGAGCACGTCGAGTTTTCGCCGACAAAGCAGACAGGGGAATGGAGGGGCGGGGGGGGTTAACTCGCTAGAGGTTGTGGCGCGCGGTGTTTGTGCAATCGGCTCGCTCGAGGTCGGCGATGCCGCACATGAGGAAAATCGACGCCCTCGTTGTCTCTTGCTTCCGTCTTGGTCGTCGTCCCCCTTTTGGTGCACGCAATGTCTGCCCGCTCGGGGAAAATTCGACGTGGGACGGCATTGGAGGAATGCGAGGGTGTATCGTCTTAAGACTACGACTATGCATGAAATGAGTACCCCCCCCCCCACCCCCCAGGCCACTTTCGTGTCTCTCGTGCTCTGTTTTCCTCCATCTCCATCTCCGTTTACGTACATGCTCTCTCCCCGCGCTCTGGACCGCTGCATGACACAAGTATTCTGGCAGAGCAGCGTGGATTCTTCCATCATCCCTGCGGGTAAGGAAAGCGCGCCTGTGACGCAGAGAGTTACGTTTCAACTTTTACTGGTAGACCCTACTGCTACTTCGTACGCATGTTACAGGTACCAGGTATAGGAGAGTATGGTATTCTAACGAGTACACCCGTCGGGGATTGGCGTTCAACAAGAATCTGTCAGATATTCCTGCTGTCAAACAGCACACGTCACCCACAGCAGCTGCTGTTGTACCACGTGCTACACCGCTGCACCAACATGCATCGTCCCTACGAGCACAGCGGTAGTGCAACTTCAACATGAAGGCGAGCACCACATGGGATGCCCGCAAAATAGCGGTACGGCGGTATGATACAGCAAAAGTACCGCAGTATCTTAGAGTCCTACCTGGTACCTGGTACATACCAACTCCGAGTACGAGTACGAGTACTCGTCTTCAAGGTTGGTCCTATCTAATATATGCCAGAGTGTAGACCGATAGCTGAGCTGCGCGTGCTCTCTACTCATTTTGTGCGAACTCTGGATGGAGACGAGGGCAAACTCGCACCCATCGACGCTGCGGCGCACCTCATGGTGACATGCCATTATCATACCGCTCCTCTACTTCGAACAGCACACCGCCACGACGTACTCTTGTACTTTCGGGATATACATATAGGCTAGGGTCCATCTGCTCAAGGGCCTGTTCAACAACAGCCAACAGCGGACAGCAGGCAGCAGACAGCGCGATACTCGTACATACCAGGTACCGCAGTACTTGTATTCGTCTCATTACAACCAAATACTAATAATATTAGTAGTCGTAGTTGTACATACCTGGTAGGGTAGTACCTGGTAGCACGCAAGTACCGCTGATAGAAAGCTCAAGCGTACCTTCTGTCTGGTACTATCAATATTAATAGTAGTGTAGACAGCTGCAGCATCGCGGCGCGAGACCAAAAGCCCCCGATTGCTGTTATATGCAAGACGGCAACACCAACCCCGCCACACAGCGAACATAACACCGCAACAGACACAAAAGCAGCCTTACCTTGCCCGATTCATCCACATCCACCGCCACAATGGCAGAAGACCCAGCGTTATTCCCGAGGCCCGATATCCCGCCTACCCCCTCCCCTCCCGCTCCGCCCTTCCCTTCGCCACCAGCAGCCGCCTTCTTCACGGCTGGGCGCCCCATCTCCAGAGGGAACTGTGCGACATGGATCTCCGGGAACGCGCCACCATCTCCATAGTCTGCCTGTGCTCGAGGGACGAAGTTCTGCCTCCGCCCGTAGGGGGGAACCTTCTGCTTCGGCACCGAGGCTAAAAGCGACGATGGTGCGGCCTCGTCGACGTGCACCTGGTAGCTGTGCCTCGGGGCCGGGAGAAAAGTGGCCGCCATTCTGGTGTTTCGATTGTTGGGGGGGATTGTTTGTCTCGTCGGCTGCTCCGCTTCGCCTCAAGATTTTATGTTCCGCTCCTTTCCTCTCCGACGCGGTAAATAGTGGA
Source organism: Undaria pinnatifida (assembly GCA_012845835.1). Classification (NCBI taxonomy): domain Eukaryota; class Phaeophyceae; order Laminariales; family Alariaceae; genus Undaria; species Undaria pinnatifida. The sequence goes on from JABAKD010000022.1 coordinate 10,136,561, forward strand.
CTAAGGGGCAGCGAATTCCCAGCGCCGTCGGGCTGTGGGGTTGGACGTAATGGCGACGGCCTCGAACTCGAACTACTGCTGTGTTGTACTCGGATGGTGAAAAAAGAAAAAAAGAAAATTGGGGTTTCTCAAAACCCAGTTGTCTTTTTGGGGGAGGGGATTGATAGACAAAATGGAATCTAAATCTTTAAATCTGTGGTGGCGGTGGTTTTTGGGCACAGCAGTTAAAATCTTGTGACGTCTGACTCGTACCACCTGGTACTGGTACCAGGTATATCATATCGCAGCCGTCGCCTCTTGCCTTGCAAGCTCAAGCTTGAGTCTGATTGCAAGGGCACGGAGCACGGAGAGGTCTGTCTGGACGCAAGTCCAAATACACGTGTACTTGCGATCTGCCGCACAGACAGTCGCAAATTACGAGCGATCTGATACTTTACCGTAGATTTGGGCCACAGCTGCGTTACGGCCTAGAGGATCTCCCGCTGCTTGCAGCGCGAGTAATAGCCGCGGTCAGGAGTGTTCCCCGCCGTGTTTAGAGATAAGCGGCTTGGAAGCAGTCCCGCCATAATGGTAGGCCGACCGACTACAATATTAGTAGGATGTTTATTGGAGTCGCTCTGTTCATACTAGCGACGGTACGACACGAACTTTTTCCAATAAGAGATCGAGCAAAAATAAGTGTGAAACGGACGTTACCATACAAAAGAGTAGACTATAGTCTCGCCGCATCGAATTATTAATAGGAGAGGTCATGGCGGCTGGTATTCCAGGGACGAGAGCGGGATAGTGGCAGCACCGGTGGCGGCGGCCTGGGCATCCACAGTGTGGTCCCATCAACCGCAGTGCAGATTTCCGATTGCGATTGCGCCGCCCAGTGGAGCAGCCGAGCTCTGGGATGGACACTGGTGGTGGTGGGGAGCCAGGTGCCGAGGAGGCCGCTGGACCTAATGTTGGAGTAGAAGTCTCTGACCGCAGGAGTCCGCGCGAGCATGGCGGCAATGACGACAGGTTGGCCAAACGTTGGCACGAGGATCGCGCCAATCAAGGACATAGGGGCGCGGACGACCCAGATTACCTTGGCGGGGCCCACCGAGGTGGCAACCAAACCCTGCTAGGGTCGGGCGGTGGTTCTCGATTGGCGACGAACTGCAGGCGTCAGCTGTGGGTATGGCGGACGTCATACAAGTCCTGATCCGCGGATCGAGCGCAACCAGGTAAAACCTAAAGCTCTACGCGTGACGACGTCTACACGGGCGGCCTGTGGCGAATTCTTTCGCTAGTCGGGTGAGTTTGCGGGGACCGGTGTAGCTGTGGGCGTGGATGTTGGTTATATAGAACTACCCACTGGCCCACGCAGTCACGTGAACTACCCACTAGCCCACGTAGTCACGTGACTACGTGGGCCATAACCAACAAAAGATATGTCGTGGGTTCGAGTCCCACCGACTTCATATGTCCGCTTTTTTCCGGGAAAAGCAAAATAAGGAAATATAACGTCTTTGCGAGCGTGCGCACAGGAGACATGAATGATTATGATAGTTTGCTCCTGAACTACGGTAGTGCGTGGCGAGGGGAGAGAGCCCCGGAGATCCCTTTCACGAAGTCGGTGAGAGTCAATTGGCGGACTCGCAAGCACATATTTCGTTGGTTATATAGCACTACCCACTGGCCCACGAAGTACGTGGGGTGTTGGTTATATGGAACTACCCACTGGCCCACGTAGTCACGTGACTACGTGGGCCAGTGGGTAGTTCTATATAACCAACAGTGGAGACTGTGCGGAGCTGTGTGCCCGATAGCGTGCTAGATAGTGTGGCTACTGGTTGCTGCCTAGGCGAGTTTCCGATGAGCCGCGTTCAACCCGTCAGTGATACCGGACTTCTGGGCTATCTGCGCCATGTGGTCCGGCCCTTTAACAGCATCAGCGCCGCTGCCATGAATAATCGCTTGCAGCTCACCGCTGAAAGCGACGCACCCCCCAGCGACACAAACGAGATCCGTCGCCACGTATTGTGTACCAGGCATGTGGGAAGCCATGCGTGACGCAATCTTGGATGCCAACGGCTGGTCTCGCTTCACGGATACCGGCAACATGCGGGGTATGTGGAACTCGGGGGCTGGAAAGTATTCCAGCAAGGAGTCATCCCACGGTAGGGTTTGCAGTTGTTGAATTAACTAATAGTGTACCTGTCTGATTGAGCTCCTCAAGTGAGGAATTACCGGTTAGTCATTGATCACGTGGTTTCACGAGTATATTGTTTTTAAGAGCTGAGGCATGGATGCTTATTTGGGCTGTGCGAACGAATGCCTTCGGAGTCATATTTCGGGTGATGGTGGGATATTGAGCTCCTCATGTTTGGAGCTCAGAAAATTCTTAGAATCTGCTGCACCCCCCTACTATTGTGCGATGGCTCCAAGGTGTTCATCGAGGCCATACGGCCGCTCCCGTTTCAGGACAGCGTCCTCAACGAAGTCATCATCGACGACACCGCCATGGAAAACCCGGAAGCCTTCAGACGTCGTGTTTTGCACCTCGCTGACAAATGGCCAGAAATTGAACGCGTGGTCGACGCCGCGATGAGCGCTCAATACGGACGCGGTCGTGATGGAAGAGCCCGCGAAAATGGCGACAACTGGAACGGGCGGGGATACTACGAGCGCCTGGGGGCGCACCGGGTCAGATCCTCCCTGAGCCTGCCCGTAATCAACATAGACGCCAGGCCGATTACCACAGCAAGGAGTGGTCTTATTGCTCCAATCTGCGCACCGAGAGCCGTACTGTTGATCGCAGTACGCACATTTACGCCCGGTGAAATCGCCGGCGCGTCCACCTAAAATCTTCGGCGACCAGTATTCGGTCGGGTTTAGAGTGCTTTCAACTTTCACAGCGTCGAGTCCCGAAGATGGGCGACGTTTCTGGCCCACAAAGACTGCTGGAGGGCCCGCCTCTGTGGGAAAGTCACTCTGCGGTCTTCATGCAGAAGAACGTTTTGGTCGGTCCGCTTCGAACGGAAATTCCCCGGGAGGTGCTTCCGTCAACCGCCGGAAGCAAGCCGCCGGCGATGCCCGTAAGAACCTTCAAGAGGGGAGAGGTACAACGGCACACAGCACGGTGGTCCCCGGCCCCGCCGAGTCGCTCGGTTTAACAACACGATAGAGGAGCTACATGCGAAACGGGAGTTCGAGGAACCTGCGGTCTAACTCCCTGAGGAGGATAAACAGGCGGAAGATGAGGCAATTTCCTCACGATGCTCTTGGGGTTAGCGCGGTGAGTCGCGCGCTATCAGCAATAGATCGTGACGTTGTACCTTCCGGCGGGGTGCATGATCCTTCCGGTGGGGTGCATGATACAGTGCACCCCCGTCCGGTGAGAGTAGTAAGTGGACCCGAAATACAAAGCCGTGTCCTCCTTAGCACGAAGTCAAATCAATGTCACGAGTTGAGGCTTAGACTATATGCCAAAATACAAGAGGATTATCCTGGGACCACAATCACCTTCATCACTCACCGAGCGTTTCCTGTGGTGCTGGCAGACGGAGCGGTCGCGCAAGATTTAAGATCTCCCGAGCCCGTGAATGTCACGATCACTGGTGGGATTGCGGGACCCATTCAGTTGTCACGCATTGTGTTCACCGCCCTAGAGGGGAATAATGACTTGTTCGTGCTTGGACACCCCACAATGGTTGCCAAACTGGGCAACGACATCGAAGCCATTTTGGTCATCTTGCCGGCCACCAGCGTATAGACGATGTCAACGCGCCGTCGCGCCTCTTTTCGCTGAAGCTCGTGATGTTGCTGAAGACCTGGACCCTTCCAAATTCCTCTTGCCGTCTAGCACGCGAAATAGCACTACCCCTTCAGACGGTTTTCGAAGCTGGCCTTCTCGACAACTGGGAGAGTGCTAACACCTAACGATGCGTCCTCGGAAAGGTGTCGACGAGATCTCTCCAAAGCCAGCGCTTTCGTTATGTGTTCCCCGTTGGAAAATCGGCTCGGAAATTCCAGAACCTTCCCCGGGATTGTACGGGATTCGGGATTCTCCCGTAGTCCCGTGCAAAAAGCGAAATCCCGTATCCCGTATCCCGTGGTCCCGTGCAAAATACGAAATCCCGTATCCCGTGTCTCGTGAAAAATGGGAAATCTCGTATCCCGCATCCCGTAGTCCCGTGAAAAAGGCAACGTCCCGCTGCCGCACAAATGCGTCCCGCGCAAATACTCAAAAGCCCGCTCCCGCACGAAAAAAAAACGCGATAATGTTGAAACCCCGCATTCCGTGAATAGAAGAACGAGGAATCTCGACGTGTGTCAAGGTCGTCCTCCCGTGCAGAAGAATAGGTTCATCCACGGGAGTGCTAAGTCACGGGTTCAATTCTCTCAGATCACAAGGAATATTTATTTTTATTCATCTTTTTTTCGAAGACGTTTGTACCTAATCCTAGTGTGAGTCCTCCTCGCCTCCCAGTACAACACCGCGAAAACACCAAAGAAACCCTTTTCTGTTGTGATTAAAGAGCCGAGAGAGGTCCGAGCGCGGAGCAGACGACACACATATACGGCCGTGACTGACATAGCATGAACCCTAACGGCGCTGTTGCTAGCGAGGAAGCAGCACTTGCTGCCGGCCAACAGTCCGTGGGTATCGAGCCTTCAGGACCTGATGGTCTTCCTATGGCAACACCTGCCGGCTCGGCTGCTGCAGAAGTACAGCTTGGCACGCTACCAAGCTTCAAGATGTTTCTCTCGTCAAAAATCCCGTCGAGTCCCGTCGTGGCTTCATCCTGCCCGCGGTGGCCGGATCCGGTACAAAAAATCCCCTTGAGTTCCGCCGTGGCTGCATCGCGTGGATTTGAATCCCGTTAAGTCCCATGGTGGCTGCATCCCGTCCCGGGGAACACCGCGGTGACCGGATACCGTGAAAAAAAAAGTCCAGTGCCGTGGTTGCCGGGTCCCGTACGAAAAATACCGTTGAAGTCCCGCGGTAACAACGTAATCCCGCGGGATTTAGTCCCGAGGTTAAAAACCGGTCCCGGGGAAGGCCCTGGGAATTTCGTCCGGGGGGGTGTGACATCTTGCGTGTTGCTTCGGAAATATACAGCAGACGATGACATCCAATGCGCCGCCGCCTCTTCCTTGACTCAAGCTCTTGGAGTTAACGCCGATCCGCACCCTTCTGAACCCCTTATCGCGACAGAGCGCCGTGCCATGATGTACTACCATATAGGAGTACCATCTTCTGGGCGAAAACATTTACCGGTATGGGCTGGCGGGGTTCCTCAGTTGAGACTAACAAACCGCCCGAAATGTTGTTGGAATATCCATTGCTTTTACGCTACTTGTAGCATATGAGATGTGCCTAGGTCATGGGATTTTCCGTCAGGACGCATGGTGCGACACAGGCAGCAGTTTTGGTGTGAAATGTTTTCTGAATGACTTAAGACACTCCTTAACCCGAAATCGTCGGAAATAGGCCGTTTTCTTTGCATTATTCTCGTTGTGTGCCTAAGGGCCATGGGATTTTTCTTTCGTCCGCCGGCAGCAGTTTTGTTTTTGTCTCCAAATCAGTTTTTTGGGAGAGGTCTAAAGCTCCCAAATTGAGGGGTAGTATTAGAAAGAAAGTGGTGCACCTCTATCAGGTTGGGTCAGGCGTAATACTTCTCAAGATAGGAGATAAGGAAAAAGTGTTGCACACCTACCGTACTGTTGGTACCATTCGTGGCGTGTGTTTTGTCTCTGCCCCCAGCGCCCCACGAGGAGCTGCAAGAACGAGACCGTCTCCTAACCAAAAGGGATGCGCACAGTAGCGCACGCAGGAATGGGAAGCAAGGCCGCGGGTGAACTGGGTGAGACCAAAATCGCACGTGAGACCGATATTCCCTGTACTAGAGTGTACACACCTATGAGAGACATACTGGCCGTGATCGTGGGGTGCGTTCTCTCGCATGAGGTGTGATACCCGGCCGACGTGGGGCGTCTCCTGCGGTGCGCGTTCGGTCTAAATACATGGATGTGATATCCTTGGTTTATGGCGCGGCCGAGGCTAAGGTACAGGGGAGTAACCTGCCACCGCACTGCCGAGCTTAGACCATGGCGGCGGGGTGCGCATAGCGACAGCGAAAAGCACAATGGCTCAGGAGTTGCAACGAAACAAGGGTATGTACTAGCTCACTACTACCGCGAGCCTTAACAGGGACCCCCGATCGCTCTTTTTCTCTTTTATTTGTAATATCCTCGGGCGGATGGGGAAAAACAAAAACTTAAGCTCACCATACTTCCACGAATTTTCATGCATGCTGTGTGTCAACGCAACTCAATTGTATTCGCAAATTTCCAGCGCTAGCTGGAGTATCTTCCAGTTACCGTGGTAGCGACAGCGCGAGCTGCCCCTACCGGCTGTCACCGTTACTACTCTAGCAGCGCAGACTGTCGTTGTATACGGATGCGTGAGTACGTCGATTCGGCTTGATCCCTGGGATCAGGTGCGGTGGAGATAGCCACCCGGAAAGTCATCCCTCCGAGTAGTGTGGGACTTGCGCAACCTCACCCACTAACAATGCCCCCCCCAGGCATAAGAAAACAGCCTCCCGCCGGACTTGATCCAGTTATGGTCCACCCTACCTACCCATTCGGTCATTGGTCCTCGATCGGTATCCCAAAGGATATACTTGTATGATGGTCACAAAGGGCCAAGCAGGAAGGAGTTTTTTTTTTCATGCACTGTACGGAAGAAACGTGCCGAGCGCGCCCAACTGTTGGAGGCGTCTCTATTAGGATTAGTGATGGTGCTTCGTCTCGGAAGGGATGTGTGGTCAACGGTCAAACGACTAAGGTAAGCTACAAATGAGTACCCCCCTCCCCCCCCCCCACACACACACATACACACACACCGTAGGCTTGGTCGACCTCATGTGAGACTTCGAAGAAGGCGGATGATATTACCGACCCTGTGGCGCTGGCGTCGCCTGTGGACAGGGTTGTCTATCACAGTAGGATTAGGAATGGTGCTTCGTCTCGAAATGGATGTGTGGTCAATGGTCCCTAAGGTAAGCAACAAACGAGTACCCCCCTTAAAAAAGCACCCTCCTAAAATACATACAAGTATATATAATAGTTAGCCTCGGTTGGCACCGATGCTGTAAAGCATTATATTATGTATATTGGGGTTGGCGTTGGTTGGTAACGATGCTGTAAAACATGCAAATCACTGCGTGAGCTAGACAACCATGGGGCCGTTTTTTTGTGTTTAGGCGGTCACCATGATGGTTATCGAGTTAGGTCCTATTGTGTGGGGTAGAGAACCCTAACTCCGTACATGGGGAATGATAGCATCACGTAGTGTGCATATGGTAAGGCACCCACGAGGCAGTTACATAGTGCTAGCCATTGCTGTCTCTGGAGTGGCCACACCAGAAAACAAAGGAACTCATTGGCGCAAGAAAGTAGGCACAAGGTGCCGAAATCCGTCTCACGAGCGGTTCTTGGAAGGATCCAGTTCACCCTTCATGCGACTCGCCGAACACCTCATGGCGCTTCGCACTTGGTGCAAGCAATGTCTGCCTGGTTGGTGAAAACCCGACGAACTCCGTCCCGGCATAGTAGAGATGCGAGGGTCTACGGTCATACGACTACAGCCATGCACAAACTGAGTACCCCCCCCCCCCTCAAAACACATTAGCCTCGGTGGACCTCATGTGAAACGCCGAAGAAGGCGGTTGGATATTGCTGACCTCGTAAAGCTGGCGTCGTCTATGGCAAGGGCTGTCGACGCGCGCTATGACAGGTGTGGCACGTTCTGGCCAACAATTCTCTGACTGGTGGGATTTCTGAACTGAGGGTTGACCTGACGTCGTTCGGATGCCATTCGTGATCTACAATACTAGTAGTTTATGAGCGTATGCCATGGGATCGCTCGCCTGGCTTGAGTCGGCTAAGTTGGCCGGCCGTCGGTTGGCTTTGCCAGCCGACTTGCTCGCTAACGTCAGCTATAGCTGGCTAACTGCACCTACCGAGTTTTAGTAGTGGTGAGGTCCTGCCGACTCATGGAGCTCTAGTAATCTTCCATTCGTTTCCCGAGTTGTCCTGGATTGTATCTCGCGAAGGCGCGTAATGTATACGTTATGTGAAGGTGGTGGTGGTGGTGGTGTCTTGGTCCTCTTGCAGAGGAAGAAGTTTCGTGCCCGCAGTTTCCTGACTGGCTAATTTTTTTTAGGTTGGAAATTTTGATTATTGGGAAATCCTTGGTCGGAATCAGTCGTCACCCGGGATTGTGACGTCCCTTTTCAGAAAAAATAAAATTCTGGGAAATTCCCCGTGAACGATGTTGCCTCCCAACGATGTGGGTTGGGTAGCTAGTTGACGATCAGTTCAGGAGCCCCATCAGTTGAAAAAGTTCCGATCAAGAACCGCCACCTTTACCGCAGCGCGCGTTTATGGAGGGCATGTGTTACAGAGAGGAGGAGGGGACCCGGCAGGCGCTTCTGCTGAACCAAGAACCCGGGGGGGCTCGTTCCACGGCCGCACGAACGACGTAGGTCTAACACCCCTGCCACCTTTCCCATTGATCCGCGTTCGAAGAGCGGTGGCATCGATACACCTGATTGACGCTGGGTAGTTATCCGTCCAGGGATAAAGGAAAGGCCGGATGGTGGGAGGTCACAAGAAATGAACCGGGGGGGCGAAGGGGGGAAGACGGGGCGGTGGGGGAGGCGGGAGGGCGGGTGGGTGGGTGGGTGGGGGGGGAGGTACTCATTTGTTGCTTGCCTTAGTTATTTGACCATTGACCACGCATCCCTTTCGCCCTTTCGAGACGGAGTACCGTTCCCAATGCTAATAGAGACACCTCCAACATTTGGGCACTCATTACGCTTCTTCCACATACTACATAGAAACTGTTTGCTTATCCTATCCCCATCCTGTTTCGCCGTCTGCGGCCACCATCTACATCCTAGTATAGCCATCGTTTCCTGGCTACTATCTAGTCTACCAAACTCTTCCATGTCACATTCGTCTAATTTCCTCATCTCCTCGTCTAGCGCATTCCGTTCCTCCTTGTACATTTCATGTTCTCCTACTATGTGATTCCTACTCTCAATTGTTGTCCCAAAACGGTCACATGTGTGCATCCATGTCCTCCTCCTCCTCCCGACTACTGGTATATCTCTTTCTTCCTTCCGGTAGGTCCAGGTCCCCTACACGAAATCGCAGTTTCAGCTTTTTCGCGTAGTCCATAGGACCGTGCAGATACGTTTTCATTCCACTATCTTCCCTCAGCCCCCCGTATATCTCTAAGTGCTTCTCCTCTTTAACCTTACTGCTTAGAGCTAGCCTTTCCCTTTCTTCTATTCTTTCTTTTACCTCTGGCTTGTACCCGCCAAACTTCTCTATAGAGGGGTGGGGGGGGGGGTAATGGTGAAGGTCACAAGAAGGGAGCAGGGGGGGAGGGGAGCGAGAGGGGGGAAGGGGGGCGAGCGACTGTGGAGGAGGGGGGGAGGTGAAGGGGCGGGAGTGTGGGGAGAGAAGTCGAGGAGTAATAGGACCGGACGGCAGCGTGTGCCAGCAGCGACAACGCCGAGCTATACATCGACGTGTCCTGACGAGCCGAAGGAGAGGTTGGGGGGGATACAAGAAAAACCTGAAATAACTTCGCGGCCTTTAAAGGCGTGCTTAATCTGCGGGACAGAGAATCGAAAACAAGTCGCGGGGTCGGAAAGAGAGGTGGGGAAACTGGGCAAGAGCAGCGACGTGCCGCTGACAAAATGAAGGTACGAGCTCTTCAGCGAGCGCACCCAACTGAACGTACAACCGACAATAACACCGAGGAAACCACGACGAGTCCCTGGACAGGCGGTTCGGGATGAGCGTTGCGTAACAAAGAAGGCTGACTCCGGCATCGTTGGCTTAGAGCTGCCGGCAGTGACGGTTACAAGACAAGCAGCAGAGAATAGCATACACTTGCGTAGGCATTATGTTGGATTGTTGGCAATAAGAGGTGGAGAGTTGGGGCTCACTCTTCCACGTTTTTGTTGAGTCTTTACTCGGTACTCGACATATTTTTGTAACGATTCGCCATAGAACGATACGTAGAGACAACAGGCATGCTGCTCCCAGCGGAATTTTACACCTCGGTAGGTGCCCGTGCTTTTACACTACCGGCCCTCCCATAACAAAGAGCCCACAAGAAATTTAGCTTTGGACATTTCGGGAAACAAGAAATCGACATTTTGTACTGGGGCTACTGTAACGTAGGACTACTGTAACGTAGGACGCACATACTTTGCTAAATAATAAGTCTAGACTAGCCTAAATCCAACATCTCGGTTTCTTATCAGACAGCCGGCACTGTCTGCACTCTTTGTTTTTGGATGATATGCAGTTATTTGCCCTTGTTCTTCCGTCACAGGGGTGCTTGGGAACACGTCCGTCCCGGCTTGCTTCTCCACAGCCTACCGAGTACGTAGTAACAGTTCTGTCCTCTAATACAACCAAACGTAATTATTTCATCCGGCCGTGGGGCGGTCAGACCATTCGGATGGGGGACATCAAGTGCCTGAACCAGGGGGCGGGGGTCTGTACAGGCATGCGTTCCAGATGTAATGCGCAAGGGAGTACGCGTTTGGTTCCCGGATGGAAGGGTACAGAAAAGGAAGAACCTCATTTCAAAGATGCAAGCAACTGACAAAAGAACAGCAGCAAGATAATTAAGATTAATAGCTACTGGTACGTGGTAAGCCCACGAGCACGGGCAGAAGAGAGCTGGACGCCGAGTAAGACGCGTCGTAGAGCCATAAGGCGTTGTGTGAATCCTACCTTCCCTCCCTCCCACTTTTCCACGGTTGATGGGCAAACAGGGCAGGAGGGGGCGTAGTAGCAGGAGTAGTAGAGCAGTTTCGCCAACACATCTGTTTCTGATCACATGCATACCCTAGGCTCTGGGTACGATATGAACGGGCCACCCTCCTATCCGTTTAGCGCTCGTATTGGGTTCTCGATACGAATGGGCCTTCAGAGGTGGAAACAATCCGACTGCGAACGTACGTATTGGTCGAGTACAGTGGCGCCTTGTCCCGGTGTGAGCGGGCTGTTAGGAACGGAGCGATCTGGCCATCTACCGGTACGGTAGGCAGTCGGTTTTCGCGTTGTTCCCAGCAGGCCACTCTGTCCGTATGGAAACCGTCATGTGTTCTCGATACGATGAGTGGGCCGTTAGAGGCAGGAAATCATTCGAAAGCGCACGTAAGGGGTGGTCGGTTATAGTGATGCCTCGCCCCGGTATAAGCAGGCCGTTCGAAACGGATGTATGTGGCCATCTAACGGTGCCGTAGAAGATCGACTTTCGCGTTGGTTCCGACACAAGCAGGCCACCGTAACCGTATAGAAACCGTGACGGGTTTCCGATACGACGAGTGGACCGTTCGAGACGGGAAATAGTCCGAGAGCGCACGTACTACGTGGGGGTCGACTTTAGTGATTCATTGTCCCGGTATGAGCAAGCCGTTAGAAACGGATCGATGTATAGTCTAGTCATCTACCGGCACCGTAAACGGTCAGTTTCGCGTTGGTTCCGACACGAGCAGGCCACCCTAACGGCAGCGTGGTAAATTCCCGATACGATGAATAATCGGTGGTGACGAAAAACAACCAGAGAGTGCATGTACATAGTGGTCGAGTACAGTGGCGCCTTGTCCCGGTATGAGCGGGCCGTTAGAAACGGAGCGATGTGGCTATCTACCGGTACCGGAGATGGTCGATCTTCGCGTTGGTTTCGACGCGAGCAGGCCACCCTAACCGTATGGCATTCGTGGTGGGTTCCCGATACGATGTGTGGACCGTTAGAGACGGGAAATTATCCGAGAGCGCACGTACGGAGTGGTCGATTACATTGGTTCCGTGTCCCGGTATGAGCCGGCTGTTAGGGATGGAACTACGTGGCCATCTGCCGATACTGTAGACAGTCGGGTTTCTCGTTGATTCCGACACGAGCAGGCCACCCTAGCCGTATGAAAATTGTGGTGAGTTACCGCTACAATGAGTGGAACACTAGAGATGGGGAGCAATGAGACTGGAAACAATCCGTGAGCTCACGTACGTAGTGGTTACGTAGTGATGCCTTCTCCCCTGTACGATCACACCATTAGAAACGGCACCAAGTGCCCATTTAACAATTATCCGAGTTCTCGGAACGGCGTGTTGGGTTTATTTATATTCCGCGCAAATCGGAGTGGGGAGGGGGAGGGGGAGGAGGGGGGAGGGAGTGGGGGAGGGAAGCGAGGGGGGTGTTCGTTAGTCTCTGCAATCGATGCCAGATTGTGCTGGTATCGCATTAGCCAATCAGATACGGAGATTGACAGTTACAAAGTACTTTGTTTATTTATTTTATGTCGACGATTGGCGCTTCTGCGTCGGTGGGTTGTGCGTAGGTTGTGTGATCTGATGCTCCTCTATTGGGGGCAGTCCAAGCCGTGAACCAACCAATACGAGATTATCGTCTATACTCTTCAAGTCTCTCGACCTCTCGGTCGGTAGTAGCTACCTTCGGCAGGATTCTACGAATAGTCGGGGGGAGGGAGGGCGGTGGGAGGGGGGGGGGTGGGAGGGGGGCGGAGAGGAGGGATCGGGTCGAGGGGAGGAGGGAGGGCGGGGAAGGGAAGGGGGGGGAAGGGGTGTGTGGGGAGAGGGGGAAGGGTTGGGGGGAAGGGGTTAGAGAGGAGGGGAAAGGGCGTGGAGAACTGGAGGGCGGGGAAGGCGGAAGGGGAGGCAGGAGGGGGAGAGGGCGTGGGGGGTTCCACTCGTGGAAAGCGACCGGTAGGCGAGTTGTCTGCGCTTCGTTATGATCCAGGCTTGTACGTAAGTGTTGGGGGGGGTGTAAGCATCAGGGAAAAGGGTGCAGCGCAACCCGCTTTCCCTCGCTCTTATCGATTTTGGTGTAGAGAGAGCGTATCCACGCAAGGGAAAGGCACAGCGCACTCCCCCGTGATGCCATGCATATTTTCTCCATGATCGTTTTTTCGTGGAAAATTAGCTCATGCACTGTTTCTTCGCGAGACTTCGCACGCCTTAGCGACGATTTGCCTCGCGCGAGTGTCCATACCTCGTAGTCGCGTGGTTTAGTTCTTCCATCGACAAACAACAAATAATCACTCGCCAATGGCAGGTTAACGTTTTTTGGAGTTACCCTGCACACCATAATCATGACGAACAATGTGCCACTACTTATATATTGGCAAAGGGTATGAAAAGTGATACCACTTGATGATTTTTTACATGATTTGCCGGAATTCTGGCAACAAGAAGAAGAAGACCTCTTCTTCTTTTTTTTCCGGTGCAAAGTTGCTGCGTCTTAGTACCGTTTCAATCCTAACTTTGAACTTTGCCACCCAATCGACCCGACTACAACAACGCCGTGATTGAAACCTATCCTGAGTCGCAAGCAACTACAAATGTGTATCAACATTGACCCATGATAATGCTGCCTGTGGTGTCACAGATAAGAAGAGGGTATCGGACGAACGCGGCACGCCGCGGGTAATTAGAACTTTGATATAAAAACGACGAACGAATCCAACAGACACAAGTATCATCTGTTTGTTGTTGTTGTTGTTGTTGTTGTTGTTGTTGTTGTTGTTATTGTTGTTGTTGTTGTTGTTGTTGTTGTTGTTGTTGTTGTTGTTGTTGTTGTTGTTGTTGTAGTTGTTGTTGCTGCTGCCTGGTTGCTGTGAGGTGCAGACAGGCGTCGAATATTCCTCTGGTGCATCGAAGGGGCCACGCTACAAGAGCTTCGCCGACATTATTTGAACGATATGTTCTCGCAACTATATACCTTTACAATATGTATATCCTTAATGAGGACACACAGCACCCGGTAATACGCGAGATCTGAGCATCACACACCGCTTGCAAAGATGAGTTTTGTCAAAAGATTCGATCTCACAGCTGGAGATGGAGTGTATTTTTATTTTTATAATATATCATCATACACACTGATTGCACAACCAGTATTATTATAAAAGTAGAAATGCACTCCAGCTGTGAGATCGAATAGTTTGTCGAAACTCATTTTTGCAAACTGTGTGTGATACTCCGATCGCGCGTATTACGGGTTGTGTGTCCTCATTAAGGATATAGGTCGGCGACTCCCCTTGGAACTACAGTGTAGCTATCAGGGTCAACAGGGTGATATTAGTCAGTCTGTGCGCGGAAACTATAAAACCCGTTTTTGAGGGGGAAAACATCTGACAGCTGTGGAAGGAAATGCATCAGTTTATCAAGTGTATCCTTTGTAAGTCGTATAGCCGGTGAGGGGAGGGCGTAGTTTTTAAGGGCGTGTGGGCATGGGTTTGAACAAGAGGGAGCGGGGGGGGGGGGGGGGGGATGGGCGGGGCAACTCAAAATGTGCGTGGAAACTATAAATCCTTGAAGGGGATAAATCTGACGGTTTTGGACGGAATGCACCAGTTTATTATGTATATCCTGTAAGTCGTACAACCAGTGAGGAGAGGACGGAGTGTTCGAGGGGGTGGGGGTGGGGGGGAGGAGGGGGGCAAAAGGGTTTTTAACAGCTTTAGGTCGCATAGATTTAGGGGTTTGCTATACGCGTGGTAGCAGGTCTGGGCGATGGTGCGGGTGGTGAAGGAGGGGCGTTGGGGGGGGCAGATGGATTGGAGCAGCGGATTAATTTGTACCTTTTTTACCTCTCACGGATTAATTTGTCACGTGTAGACCTCTTCCCTGTTGTGCAAAATAACAATTAAATATGATCAAGCTGTGGTACATCCCCCAGGCTCTACTGCACTCGCAGGATGGCCGAATGAAACGGAGCGAGGGGCTTGCGTCTGCCGAACGCGGTGACCTCACCCTTTTGCTCCCGTGGTTAATGGAGTATACCCGTCGAACATCGACGAGTCAAAGCGGCCGAGCCCGTGAAGAGGCGGACGCTGATAGTTTAAGAGGGCATCATCAGCCTCCCGCCATTGAGGGGGGGTGACTGTGGTAGCACGCAGCCTCCTCGCGGAATCGCGCGCGCCGGGGAACGAGGAAACGTGGGAGCGGTGAAAGCAAGATTCCCGGAGAAGGACCAGACGTGCGTCTCTGAAGCTGCAGCGGCAGCGGTGGCAGCAAGTTCCTCCGACCCGGAGGAAGGAGGTGGACCCAACTGGCGCCCGGAGGAAGAGCTTGACCCACAGGTGGCCGTCGAGGTCATCAATTCTCGCAACGCATTGTCAGGAGCGGGAAGCGACAGCCTGCGCTTTTCGCACTTGCAGTCAATAATCAGGACTGGTTTCGGGCGCGGAAAATTCGGAGCTGGCATCGAAGCCTTCTGGAGAAGAATTATCGATGATCCAAACGCCTTCCCGCCTGAATTCTGGCAGCTCTTTTTGCAATATACTCTCACTGCCTTGGGTGAAAAATGCCGCCCCGTGTGCGTGGGGATGGCGTACAGGCGCCTTATTGCGGCCGGGACCATGCGGCAGTTTCGACCACGGCTGGAGGAGGTCAAACGTGAGACGAGACAGTTTGGAGTCGGAGTACGAGGGCGGTAGAACAAGTAGCACTACGCGCAAGGGTACATCACGAGGCAAAAAAATGGCTGATCCTCACCGATTGCTCCAACGCATTCAACACAGTGAAGCGGACTGCTGTACTTGCGGAGGCAGCCACTTGCGTGCCGGCGCTTACACCGTTCGTGGCAAAATGTTGCGGCGAGATGTCTGCGCCCGTGTTCTTTCGGATGGAATCGGGAGAAAGGCGGAAGATCGACCGATCCAGTGGGATACAACAAGGCGATGCCATGGGGTCGATGTTGTTCTGCATGTCGCTCCTGCCGGTGCTGAAGCGGACACGGGCGGAATTCGAGACAAGAGGGGTAGAGGCATTTGCTTACCTAGATGATATTAGCATCGGAATGATGGAATTCACACCCGATCCTGTGGAAGTTGTACCGTTTCCCCAGCGCGAGCTGTCCAACATCGGCATTGCGATCAACCCTGGCAAAACGGTTGCCATGCCCCCGAAGGGACACGTTCCTACGCCTGAACAAATCGCCCTTCTCGAAGGTACTGGCGCCAGCATCGCCGAACGTGGAGGGGTTAAGGTGGTTGGGGTGCCCGTCGGCACAGATGGATACGCGAGGGAGAGCGCAATGGAGATAGTCCGAAACGGGGGAGCGGAGCAACTCGCGCGGATGTTGTCGCGCATGCCTAACAAGCAATCAGCCAAACTGGTTTCCACCGGCTCTATGGTGCAGCGGACCTCCTACTTTGAACGCGTGATGGACCCAGAGCTATCGCTGGCTGCATGCCAAAAGGCAGATGGCGACGCCTTGTGGATGCTGGAAAAACTGCTCGATCTCCCGGGGGCAGCAGGAGAATCGTCGTTTTTCGCGGACGGGTGTCCGACAAACATGCTGACCCTGCAACCCTATCAACAGGCGCAGGCGAGCCTGTCCACGGGGGCCGGAGAGTTTGGGCTATCGTCGGCTGAAGCCCGGAGGACGTCAGCATCCGTTGGGAGCTTGGTGGCGACGGTACCGGAGGCGCTTGTTGATTTGTCCGGCACTATAGGGGACAAAGTCCGGAGGGAGCTGCCCGATTCCGACCTCGTGCGGCGCATATGGAACAGCGTCAGGGACCTACGCGATGTGCATGGGGTTTCAGAGGAGGCCATGGCGAACGTCGTGCCGGAAAGCTGGCGAGACAGAGCCTTTAGAGCAGGACAAGTTGCCTCAGGGCAATCCGTTGCAGAAGTGTTGCCTGCACATGACGCCGAAATTATCAGCTCCAGCAAAGCGCAGCAAACCGCAGCAAAGACTGGGTAAACTGATAAACCGAGTTCGTTGTGAAAGGTACGTCGCTTCGCTGGACCAGCTCCCCGAGACGAGGCCCCAGCGAGAAACAGGCGACTCTCGAAGCGAGAAGAAGAAGCGAGGCTTGGCCAAGGCCCGGCAACGGAGTCAATTGGGATCAGGGGCTACCGCGTTCCTAAGGGCGAGGCCTGTAGACTCAGCTAGAACCACCCCTGCATTAGAGTTCGTGACGGCGGGGAAGGGGTTTCTGGGGATAGAGGAAATCCTGGCGGCGAGGTGCCCATGCTGCGGTGAAGCGAAGGTTAATACGCGGCATGCACGACTGTGTCACCGATCGGGCGCGCAGGTGAACCAGCACCAACCCCTCGTGCACGCGCTCTCCCGCACCCTTAAGAGCATATCAATGCGTCACCAGGTGGAAAGCGGAGCCCCGTTCCACGCACACAGGGATTTGCGAATGGATATCGTTATCGAGGCGGGTGGCCTCCGAGATGCTACGGCATCAGAGTATCGCGACAAATCGATACTCCTCGGCGTCAAGCGGGAGTCCACATGCGGGAAGGCAGCGCGGATCGAAACGGATCAGCTGCTTCCACCTCCGAAGCACGCAAGCGCGACCACTACGCTCGTCCGGGACAGATGTCCTTCGACGAGCGCAGCTACGAACTCGCCACCCTTGCGGTGGAAAGTTTTGGGCGCGTCGGTAACGAAGACAGCCACCTGATCGATGAGGTAGCGACGAGCATCGTTGGAGGGACGGACGTATCGTCCCGAGCGCGGAAAAGCGTCTGCAAAGAGCGCCTATTATCCCAAATAGTCTCTGCGACCACTCAGGTCGCGATTTGGCGCAGAGTTCATCGATATAGACTAGCTCTGAGGGACCGCCAGGCCGCGCGGGGACGGGAGGAAGAAACGGGAGGACTACGGCCACTGGCGTGAGGTGGTGATGTCGATGATTAAGGTAGACTAATAGCTAAAACATATGTAAGGCAAGGAAGCAGTAGACAAAAGGAGAAGATATGGGGAAATAAAGTGGGGAAATGGTTGGCAGAAGATACTACTGTTTTATGGAGGGATTATTCGACTTCGTAAATACTACTACTGCTATATGGACGGATATTCGATTTACATCGGAACGGCATCTCGCCTATATTGTCGGAGGGCAATAACAACAACAACAACATCAACAACAACAACAACAATGATGATGATGCTGATGATGATGATGATGATGGAGATTATGATGATGATGATGATGATGATGATACTAATAACAACTGTTACAACTGTTTAACAACAACAACAACAACAACAACAACAACAACAACAACAACAACAACAACAACAACAACAACAACAACAACAACAACAACAACAACAACAGCAACAACAACAACAACAACAACAAAAACAACAACAACAACAACAATAATAATAGTAATAATGATAATAATAGTCTAATATTAGCAGCCTATTATATTGTAGTACCAATAATATTTCTCCGGACCCACTCGGTTTGGTCCAAGCAACTAACTGGTATCGATCGACAAATTCGCATACTACTATTGAAGGTGTCTAAATAGGTAGGTATCGAAGTAGAGTATGCAATACCATGGTAATATGCAATAATACCCCAACCTATTGACATTCCAACCTATTGACATTCAATAGGCACATTCAATGGGCCATTGTCCAGGGTATGATTTGCCTCCTGAGAGTAATGTATCGTCGCAACTCGTTATTTAATGAAAAAAATGTAACGACGTCAACCCGTCATGTTTTGTCGACAGCAGCAGCAGAAAAGCGATGAGACAAAAACGGTACTGGTATCTTCTCTGTCACTGCTGCTGTTGGGGCCTCTCTGCGTTGGCTGTGTTTTGTTATTCTAACAAACACGTTTAGTTTTTTTTTTTACAGCTTCGGGATGATCAGCTCGGGACCTACCACAACTGCTGTGCTGGCTTGATGCTTTTGCCACTTGCTACCAATGAATACTGCTTGCTGCTGTTGTTTGTTGTTGCTGATGTACTTGCACCCGCTGCAAAAGCCTCTCATAAATAGTCTCGATGCTGCGATGCTGCGATGCGATCTTTAAGTTATTTGCCAAGTATTTGCTGCGGGTTTCGCTGCGTTTCTGCGCGCGCGGCGGATTTCCGGTCTTTTTTACCAGTTTTTCCATCAAACAAAGAAACCGCCGAGCGCCGAAGAGAAGCTCCGAGCTTCGCTACTCGCGACCCCGAGCGCTCGAGTTTATTTATTATTGTGACATGTGATGAATCATCACCTTGCCACCAATAGTATCGTGTGTGTGCCTGTCTCACGTATGTTTGCCCTGCCTAGAAGACCACGCGTGCGTATGGTTCAGGACAACAGCGAAGATTTCAAAATTAACCCCTCGCGTATGAAAAACTGAAAACGTGATTATTTTACAGCAGTCCAGCGTATAGCGCATCATGTGTTTCAATCGTCATGTAGAGCTGTGGCCTACACAGCGCCGATATGTGCGAGCCAACATTACCGGCCCTCTGCACACTAGTACTATTGTGCCTACTACTGTTGTAGTATACCCTGGTAGTGAGTTCCAGTGGTGCCAAGCGACTTCGCCGGCCCTATATAGAAAGAAAGCACTATAAATACCAGGTACTATAAACCAGCACAACAATATGGATGGAAACCCGCCCTGTATACGACCGATACGTGTGATATGATACGTGCAATAACCATCGACATTTTGCTCGGAATATACTGCTTTTTATACAGACCCGATGCGGCAGAACCGTCTCACGGTTGCGCAGTTTCTTGGATGCGGTGGAATATGTTTTTTCGAATTCGGAATCTGATAAATAGCGCCCGACCACACATCATTTTTCGTTTACTTTTCCCTTTTCCACAACAAGGCAGGCAATTTTGAGCATCAGAGAGCTTGCTTTGCAAGACGACGGCGAACACCTCCTGTTGCCAACAGTATCTCCACATCTTCTGTTGGCTTGAGCTAGGCAGCACGCCACTGGTGTTGCAGCAGTGCCAGGTAAGCACAGTCGATGCTGGCGATGGACTTTGTAGGCTAACGGTTGTTTTTTGGTTGTTTGCGGTGGTGGTGGTTGTTTCCATCTCAACAACACGCCGGTACTGCTGTACACCTAAAGATTATCTCCCCGGGTCGCGTCGCGTTCTACGAGCTTTTGTGGCCCCCGGGTCAACACACAGAGGTCTGCTACTGTTCCTGCATAACCTGAACATGCCTCGTTCTCGCACCCCCCCATGTCTGCGAGCTCGTTCATGAGGCGTCGCGTGCGTTGTAGACTTCCTGGGTTCTGGGCCTGGTGCCTGTTTGTATCATATAGCAGATAAAAAAGTATCGATGGATGATGACAGCAGCAGTAAAAAATGTATGGTGTTCAGCATTGAAATGGCCTGAAAAAAAAAGTGACCTGTCAGAAAGGCCCAAATTGTCTGTCAAAGCAATGATACCACGACGTCAAAACGGGATAATAAACGGGACAACCACAGAGGTTATCGCAAACCTTCGAGAATATTTTGTGACCTTTCGACGCTCCTACTGCTGCTGTGCGACATGCCAGTACAGCAGTGCCACCACTGGTATATGATACATAGCCTGCTGTGTGGGCTGTACAGGCACGACAGCACAATAACATAACAACCTCTCGCTCCCTTCTCTGCTACTACTGCTCGTGGACTGGACTTTCGGGCAGTGTTGTTGTGCGGACCTTTGATCGAGAAGGAAGATCCAGCGCCACCAACAACACCTGATGGTACACATCCCCGTAGCGTTTGTGCGGACTGATTGATACGGTTGGCGCTGAATCCCGCACATATCGCCACACGGACCTAGCAAGCTACTGCTGCTGCTGAAGACCCCCTTCCTTGGCTGGAGCGGAGGGTGCTGGACTGTTGAGGCGACCTCGGGGTCTCCACAGATAGATAGATTAGAAAGAAAGGAGCGCGCTGTAGCGCCGTGTCTGCAGTGGCTCTCGGATATCTCAGAGAGCATAGGGTTGCGTTTGTGACCCAACAGCAATAAGGTCAACAGCATGAGCGTAAATTTGCAGGAACCCGGCTACTTATGGGCCTGCCGGTCTGACTTCATCTCGATCGGCTTCCAGCCTGGCGAAAAGGCGGCTACCATCGTGCGCGTCGTGTGCACGCTCATTACCGTCAGGTATGCTTCAAAACAAGAGAATATCTGTACGTAATGCTACCTGGTATTTTTAATATTGATACTGTGGGTCTTATGCGAGTGTGATGTTTTTGTTGTGGAGATCATGTGCGGGGGAGGGAGTGGGGAGGGGGGGCAGGGCGGGCAGGAAGAGAGAATCAAGCGCGCACGGAGGGAGCAGGGCATCAAGAGAGATATTATCTATAAGGAGATTGTCGACGACAAACTGAAACCCTCTCGCCGTTTTATGCGTTTTTTTCTCCGGTTTTCATCGAATGCAAGCTATTTATTTACCATTGTAATTACACGCGCCCCCCGGCGACCTTTGTCGTATAGTTTTCTGCAAGAGCCATCCCTAATTCACCCTTGCCATGCCTCTCTTGGACTGCCACTACTGCTACGACCGTTGCTGGATCATGACGATGCGCGTATTGGTCATATAACAATAGCATTGTGTCATCCTGGTGCAGAAAGAAGATCATCGGGCGATACCTGCTCTTCTTTTCCCATTGGTTCAGGTCAGTTCCTTTTTCTTGGTTTATTTCAACACTGCTGGATGTATTCACCTTTTTTTATTTGTAATGATGTCTGGCGCCTTGTACTCCTGTGAAGTGGTTGCAGCAGCAGTGCTTTATTTAATTAAAATATTGTAACGACGTCAGCTGTAAGTTCGACGACTTTGTGCGGGAGTGTACCGCTCGCCGCTGGGCACGATTTACTTGTCAGAACGCATCCAAGAGGATTATCGGTTTTCACGTTCGTGGACCAACTGCTACTCGTATAGATTATACCAGGGACCTGGTAGACTGTTCCAGACTACGTATATAGACTTCGTTGTCTCTTTTTCGTTGGGGGTGTGGCTTTTGATTTTGCATTGCACTATTAATACTACTACTGTTCAAAGCGTTGCCACTCGTGCAAGACGAGACATTCGGACGCGTTGATCACTCAGCACAACACCTGGTGAAAGCAAGTACCATACTAATGATCATCGAGTATAATACCACTCGACAAGCGAGTACCATCACACCACCACGAAGCTTGCCGTGGTTTGTCGGTACTCTTGTCCATGCTCGCACTTGTCGTGCGTATTATACTACACACAGCAAGTACACCGTATTCTATGTCCAGTCACCCCCACCTCAATGTGAGAACAACCTCAACACTACTACTACTTCTACTACTACTTCTACTACTATTACTACTAGCCAGGGGTTCAAATCAATGTATGGAGATTCTTCTTTTCTAGAGACATCAACATATGCAAGGGATGTGAACACAGCACACACACCAACTAACTGCCGAGACCGCTTAATATTTATAGCGTGGGTGGGCACAATTCGACGCTGCTAGTCGACGAGGGAAGAAAGTGCTGAATTCTTGTCGCGATAACACCGAAGACACGTACTGTATGTAGTAGTGGGGAGGGGGGCGAAGAGCCTGTGTAGTGACCCCGGGTCTGAGTTATGTCTCGGGGGGCAGAAGGATAAAGAAAAAGCGCGAAGATTTTTAGATGGGATTATGAGCGAAAATCAACAAGAGAAAACAGATCCTGATACAGGCAGACAAGTGCAATATGACAGCAGTACTAGTAGTGTGGTAGTAGAAGGCCGGCAAGTCCACGGTTTTGACTTAACCGAAGGGGCGAGGTCAAAATCGAGTCTGCGTTTTACAGATGGATACAATCTGGTGCACAAATGTAAGGGTATAGGGCGGAGCAAACGAAAGTGGAGCTTATTGAGCTTTTTTTACCCGGATCTCCAGGAGGATCTAAAAAAAAGAAAAAAAGACAGCAGTAACTGCTCAGATACCGGGTATTGTTATTCGCTACGATACGTCGCGTGGCAGTAAGCACCTCGTACGAAAACCTACCTCATCCTCGTCGACATGCTGCTTATAAAAATAAAAACACACTCCAGCTGTGAGATCGAATATTTTGTCGAAACTCATCTTTAACTCTGCAAGCTGTGTGTGATACTCCGATCGCGCGTATTACGGGTTGTGTGTCCTCATCAAGGATATAGGTCGGCGACTCCCCTTGGAACTACAGTGTAGCTATCAGGGTCAACAGGGTGATGTTAGTCAGTCTGTGCGCGGAAACTATGAAACCCGTTTTTGTGGGGGACGAAATCTGACAGCTGTGGAAGGAAATGCATCAGTTGATCAAGTGTATCCTGTAAGTCGTACAACCGGTGAGGGGAGGGGGGAGTTTTTAAGGGCGGGGGGGCATGGGTTTGAACAAGAGGGAGGGGGGGGGGGGGGGGGGGCGGACTGGGCAACTCGAAATGTGCGTGGAAACTATAAATCCTCTGAGGCGGACAAATCTGACGGTTTTGGAAGGAATGCACCAGTTTATTATGTACTTCGAAGTATATCCTGTAAGTCGTGCAACCAGTGAGGAGAGGATGGAGTGTTCGAGGGTGTGGGTGAGTGGGGGGGGGGGGGGGGGGGGGGGGGCAATTTTTTTTTTAACAGCTTTAAGTCGCATAGATGTAGGGGGTTGCTATACGCGTGGTGGTAGGTCTAGGCGATGGTGCGGGTGGTGGGGAAGGAGGGGGCGTTGGGGGGGGGGTTATGAATTGGAGCAGCGGCATGGATGGCTCTAGAAAGATAATTAGGTGATTTCGATGTTAGGTGGGGCGTTTGAGCAAGAGGGAGCGGGGAAAAGAAAAAAGAACGGGGGGGGGGGGAGAAGGGGGGGGTAGGGGGGGGTAGGATTTTTTTTTTGGGGGGGGGGAAGGGTTTTTAGCAGGTTTAGGTCGCATATATGTAGGGGCTTGCTGTACGCGTGGTGCTAGGTCTAGGCGATCGTGCGGTTGGTGGGGAAGGAGGGGGTGTTGGGGGGGGGGGGGGGGGAGGGGATGAATGAAAGCTACGTCATGAATGGCTAGAAAGATAGTGACGTGATATCAATTGCGTAGGAGTGTTTATTACTCTGGCCGATTTCGCTTTTAGGTGGGTTGTTTGAACAAGAGGTAACGGGGGAAAAAAAAAATGTTCGTAGTACAAGTACATGAAAGATTTTGTATACGATTGAGGGTATATTATACGACGTATAATATGATGTGACATTCAGTAGTATTAGCAGTATTAATATTAATAGTACGAGTATGTATTATCGTAGGAGCATTGCAATACGATCGTATATAAAATGTCTTGTTCCAAGCAAACAGCTCCACCGTCCGTGGCTGAGAGATTTGGACGCTCGTTTGGCCACCCAAGAGGTCGAGTGCAGCCTCCGCCATGGACATTTCATATTCTACACCCATACACCCGCGATACCAAGAGGCGGACCCACGGTCCTTCCAGTTCGTGACACAGCAACGAAACAATATTTTTTGTTTTATTACCCTCCGTGGTAACGGATAAAGGATAGTGGAAGTTTGCACTGGCTGCCTCTCTGTTATTAGAGCTCTTCTACCTATCTATCTATCATATATCAGCCTGTCTATTGTGCATAGATAGGTTCATACTGGATGACAGCCTATTAACTACTTGGTATAATATCATACCAATAGTAGAATACTGGTGGTGTTTGCATTATAATCATGTGAGACATTATAAAACTAAAGTGGGTACCAGGGAAAACGAACACTTTTAGACCTCGAAAAAAAAATGTTCAATCAATTTTATCGTTCTAAATGCAAACTTGCAGCCAAAGTTCTTGCCTACCGTCTACCGTCAGACGATGTTTTCCCCAATTTTCTGACCGTCCCCCTGCTTTCTGCTTGACGATGCCCTGGGTTGGCAGGTACAGACACGAGGAAACTCTATTACAGTACTGTAATGGTAATTTAGTAATTCACTCCGAACATGGAAACATTCAATATTGCTACAATTTAGCCAATTTTGCCGAAAAACACGTCTGGCGCTGCGATTTAGCTTCGAGTCCTATCATATCATACCATCTCTCTCTGTCGAGCGCCTAGGCGGAGAGCCCTGCCGAGTTCCCTCGTTCCCTCTCGCTTGATCCCGGAATACAAAATACGAAAAAACGAGAAGACAAATGGCAGCCGATCGATACTGCTGTAGTACGGGACGTAATCAATTGATGCGTATTCCGTGCGCGACAGAACAGTGAGTGGTGAGTGCTTTTTTTCGTATCCGGTACGTTTGGCGTTGGGTTTATTTATCTACTGGTTGATGATGGTGATGAATGATGTAGTCTGCTCACTAAACTGCTGTGTGCCGTGTACCAGGAGTTGAATAGCTAAAAAGATTACTACAGCAGCTCGTACGTCGTAGCAGTATAGTACGGATGTGCGCAAGGCAAGTACACGTAGAGAGAGAAGAAGAGAGGCAGGAAAATAAAAGTCTCGCCGCTATACTGTAGTCTAGTCTAGATATCGAGTGTGTTTTGGTTGTTCTCACATTACCTCATTCATGATCACCACAACCAAGTCCGCGGTCACAGGACAGGGTCCAGTCACCCCAGAGCCTCAGGGTACTACATACGGTAGGGACCACGGACTTGATTATGCGAGTTAATGTGAGAACAACAACAACAATACGGTAGGGATGGCGATGTGAATAGGGTGGTATCCCGATATAAGGCAGTCAAGATCTCTTGGCGCGACTGGGGAATTTCACCAATCACGTGGAATGAATAAGGCGGCTTCCCCCTATAAGACGGTCGTATTGCTCTCTATACCACACCACCGTCTTACTGGGGGACCCGTATTTATAGTATTACTGCTTGCTGCACTACTGTCTGTATTTCTATCGTGTTCTTGCGGCGCAGCGCCACGATCCACATACTGGCCGACTGCTACATGCAGATGGGATTGATCGCTTGGTGCGTTTCGATTTTGGTCGCAGAAAACTTTCGCGATGAGGCTGGATGCCGAGGGATTTACTTTGGTCCTCGACAAAACTTTCATGTTGAGGATGATGAGGGAACTGTTTTTTGTTGCTGCCGCCCGTTGGGCTTTTCGCGATTGGCTAGGAGAGAGGAGTGCGGGGATCATAGATCGTATTATGTACCGAGTAATTGTAGTAGTTGCTTCCGGTCTTGACGTCTAGTAGCAGTAGTAGTAGTCGAGTAGTAGTAGTAGTAGTAGTAGTACCTATGTGAGAACAACAACAACAACAACAACAACAACAACAACAACAACAACAACAACAACAACAACAACAACAACAACAACAACAACCACAACAACAACAACAACAACAACAACAACAACAACAACAACAACAACAACAACAAAATACGTACACAAGAGTGGGTTTACACAATTCTTAGGTGACGATCATGTTGCTTGTAACTTCAGTTCGGGCGATGACGAGATGATGAGTTAGGGCGATGATTATGCTGTGATGGTGGTGGTGGTGATGATGATGCTAATATTCAATAGTAATGATGATATGATGATGCGCTTGGCGAAAACGACGCTACTAATAATCATGGACGGGGTGTGAATTTATCAGTGACTTGAAACCGACTTGAAACATCCGAACACCATCAACACATCTAAGCACTTACTACTTGCTCGAATGTTTTTTTGTTGCATCAGATAAGTTCATAACAAATACCCTGCGGACAATGACGTCGTTACAATATTTTTATTAAATATATACCAGGTACTGCTACAGAGTTTCTGCTGTATCACAGCAGTGTGTAAATCGTTCTGTCATTCATTCTGTTTGAACCGTACTTGAACAACTATTTTTACCAATCCATCGCAGTCTGGATACGAAGCGGCTGCGATCTACATACTATTTCAGAGTGTGTATGCAGAATGCATTATGCGCTGTTTCGTAGTTTGTGACCACGGAACTTGTGTTTATTTGTGTATAAGCACTACTATTTATACTATGTATAGCTGATGAGTACGAAGGAAGAATGCGGACCTGGAAATGTGTTCGACAAGAAGAGAAGTCGTGTGTACATATTACTATATAGAAGAAGGAGAGTGATGATGCCTCGGTGGGCCTCGGTGGGGTTTGAATCAATGGTTCAAAATGCGTTGTAATTGGTTGTATATTTGTGCATTTGATGCGTGTGCGTAACACTGAAATTTGAAAGTCGGGAAATTGTTCCGTTCGCGCCCCAACTTTCTTCTTTCTTCTTCTGTTGTTATGTAACGTTGGTGTTGCTTGTATCACTTGCCCCCGGCCCTCGTCATGAATGAAAAATGAGGCATGCATCGTAGTGTAGCTTGCAAATCGTCCACGCTTTATAGTCACGTAGCAAGAAGCCACCCTGTAGAATGTGGTTTGTCGTGTATATTATCCGTCGCTGTTCCTTTAATGAGCGAGAACGCGTTTGTGAGATGTGAATGTGAGTTGTGAGAGTTACTGAGCGGGGCAAGTTCGGGTAAGCCTTACTTGCTCGTTCACCTTCGTGGGGTTTCGCAGTGAGGGGGGCTTTGCAGTGAGCAAAAAAAACGGT
Source organism: Undaria pinnatifida (assembly GCA_012845835.1). Classification (NCBI taxonomy): domain Eukaryota; class Phaeophyceae; order Laminariales; family Alariaceae; genus Undaria; species Undaria pinnatifida. Next base: position 10,163,927 of record JABAKD010000022.1, read on the forward strand.
TCGCGTCACGGCGGGATAATAAGATGGTGGCGTCTTACCACCCCATTCATTCATCACCGCTCGCAGGTTTTAGCACGGCGGCGAACATGCCTGCACTCGGTTTTCGATACCGAGCCGATATATATGCGTAATAATTCCCTGGGATATTTCTCGCATCATGCAGTCAACAGCAAACAGTAGACAGACCTGACACCCGAGACTACGGCATCAATCAAGCTGTTAGTTGTTGTAGACTACAATATATTATATCATAGACTGCTACTACATACAGCAGCAGCCAACTCGCACCAACAGCCACGGGTATTATTAGCTTTTAGCAGGAGGTACAGTATAATATCACCGGGTATGATAATAAGGGACCTGTATGTACCTAACACGGTGCCTTTGGGGGGGGGGGGGGGGGTTCCAAGTCCAACGGCGAGAAATCAGTAGTACCGTTTATTAACTACAAAACCCAGCAACATAACACACCCCCTCGGATGGATTTCCAAGCCGATTTTCTCGAAAACAAGCTGGGTAAACATAATGAAAATTGTGGCCTTGGAAAGATCCCGTCGAGAAAATTGCTCTGCGTTTGCACTACTCTTGTCCGTGTTGCCCACAAAATCAGCTTGGAAATTCGTCCGAGGCGAGTTATTATCCTGTCTCTGTTTCACAGTACATACACGTGATATCTATCATGATACATTGTGCCCTCTTCAACGGAGTTGCTGCACTCATTTCGTTATTGGTACGAAAGAGTAAGTAGCTTCAAGTATACCGATATTCCTGGTACAGAAGTATGAGTGTTATTAAGCAGTATAGTGTGTATAGACTAGACTCCTATAATACAGACAGACGACAGACGTGTAGCTTTTGGATCGGAAGAGAACAATAATAATAATATATAGACTATATGATACGTACGAGGGTACTAATAATGAGATAGTGGGATGGTGGGATCTGAGATGGATTTTGTGAAGAGAGGCGGAGCCGATATGATAACTAAATATACTCCGTATTGTAGATACGATACGTAGTCGTATGCTATTATATGAAAAATGTGTACCCTACGAAACTCAATCACTCTCGAGTTACTAGGACATTGATTGGCAATAAGTACCACGCGATGAGTGAGATGTCGACGTTGCGCTGTTGACATGATGCTGCTGTTGTTGTTGTTGTTGTTGTTGTTGTTGTTGTTGTTGTTCTCACATTTACTCGCATAATCAAGTCCGTGGTCACAGGACAGGCTCCTGCCACGGGAAAAACACAAACCAAAAGTGGTACTCGCATATATCATACCAGGTAGCTGATACCGGTATATGAATATAGTTGAAGTAGTAGTAGTAGTGGTAGTAGTAGTAGTTGTTGTTGTAGTAGTAGCAGCAGTAGTAGTAGTAGCAGTAGTAGTAGTAGTGATAGTAGGGGTCCCTGAGTAGAGCCGGTCGAATGTGGCGCCGGTTGCCGCGGCGTTAGTGCCGGTAAAATCGCTTGGCACGGGCGGATGGGAATAACGTACATACAGCAGTGGCAGTGTGAAGAGCAGTGTAGGTAGCCGCAGCAGCAGTTGGTATTAGTAGTACTAATAGTGACGGTTTTTTTTAGCTACCCACATGTTGTGCTGGCATTACTGGGGGACTGATAATCCGACTGCATATAGTCGTGATTGAAATCACGACCACGGGGGCGTTTAGGAGCCATCCCCGGGTTTCAGGCCGTGCATTTCGTATGTTCCTGCCGCATCCGTCCTCTCCAGCGCACCAGCCAACTCCCACATGCCAACTTGCAACGACAGCGAAGCCCTGCAGCAGCAGCAGCGTTTTACACCCTGACCCTAAGGCTATATCACGCCGAAAACTCGGCAAATTTGGTCGCTGTAGCTCTCACAGTCCTCGAAACAGGCACCAATCAATAGCGTTATAACCCCAACCTTCCCCGTCCCTGACCCCAACCCTAAGCCGAAATGCAAGGTCTGAGACCCGGGAATGGCTCCGAAGCGCCCTTACGACTATATAGTCGCGATTATCAGTTCCCGTATTCGTATTTTACTCAGTGAGGGACCCCTGTTATGTGTTATAAATATATAGACTAGTCTATATATATTATCATTTTTTTTTCGGGGATTCGGTCAGGATTTTTTTTCTTGTCTCGGTCTCAGTATGCGATTCTCGGAACTGGAATTATCGGTAAAATAGCTTCATTCGAGCGCCGTCTTGGCGGGGGCGGCTCCAACGCCCGTCGCCCTGCCGTATCCGTTCCGCACCTCGACGAGAACGGGGATAGACGCTGAGCGAGACAACCGAGAAGTGCGTTTTTTTTGGCGGTATACGCCCGAGCTATTCTTGGATCTTGGCATATTACGAAAAAAGCAAAAGGGCAGCATTTATTTCCAAATTGGCATCATTTCCAAATTGGAATATAAATTTCTTCCCGACGTCGCTTTTTTCATGTGGCGGCCTCGAAGCGCTTGCCCTATCGTATATAGCTACTACCACTGCTGCTGTGTGTCGTTGCCTTTCGGCTCAGTGGGTATAGTGCTATGTAACCAACGACGGATTTGTCGTGAGTACGATTCTCACCCAAATCATATTTGGTATTCAGGAGCGTGCCCGCTGGAGACGTTATGAATGGTTATGATACCTCGTGGTTGTTAGTGTTTTCCTGAGTACTACTAACTGTAGTACGTGGAGAAGGTGAAGCTCCGGAGATCCCTCTTGCGAAGTCGGTGAGGATTAGTTAACGAACTCGGAAACATATTCGGTTGGTTTTTAGCATAACCCACTGAGTTACTGAGTCACGTGACTTTGTGGGTAGTGCTATATGTCGTGAGTTCGATTCTCACCGCCTTCATATAAGGCTTTTTCAAGCGTGCGCGCCGACATCATGAATTATTATTTTGGTAGTTTAACATATGTAGCGCTACCCACTGGGCTACTGAGTCAAGTGATTACGTAGGTCAGTGGGCAGTGCTGTAGGATTTGTCGGTCAAATTGCTTTGTTAGAAGGGCGCTGTCCAACGCCTTCCTTATCCATCCGTCCCCTATACCTTATCGTGAACGCGTTCTACGTACGGGAGGTAAGAAACACATCCGAGAATAGCGGGGACGATTTTGGATTTTGGATTCCTGGGCAGTTCTTTTTCCGACAACAGGTCAACGCGTGGCGTACTAATCGATGACACAGCAGCAATCTGTAGTAGTAGTAATAGGTATCTTCTTGACAACATTTCGTGTGCGCGAGCAATCGATTATACAGCAATAAACAATCTGAATTAATTGTCGACGATATTCGTATAGTCTACCTGGTACGCTGTTTTCAAATTCCGAGCTTTAAGAGCAGCAGTTTTGTTGTTGTTGTTGTTGTTGTTGTTGTTGTTGTTGTTGTTGTTGTTGTTGTTGTTCTCATAATCAAATCCGTGGTGACAGGACAGGCTCCATCAGTAAATAATGTCGACTGACACCACAGGCAACACCTCTCTGGGTATCGCGGCGTCAACCATCGTAATATCATACAATATCGGGGGATGAATGTAATCTCTATGCAAAAATCCTGTTTTGTTTTATTCAATTGTCAGCCGGCCGCCCCGGTGTCTAATGGTGGTCTACTGTCGAATACTAATAACGTTCGTTTGTCCTTGAGTTCGATTGTCACCATGATGATGAGATTTGACTTTATTTGCAAAAATGCAAAAAGAAAGGGATCAACTATTGAGAGCGCCTAGCAGCGTGGGTAGGTACAATTCGACGCGAGTCGACGAGGGAAGAAAATGCTGACTTCTTCTCGCAATAATAATGAAGGCACGTGCCGAAGTGGGGAGGGAGGAGGAGGGCCCGCTATGTGACCCCGGATCTGAGTTACTACTGGGAGGGAGCGCGATAGTGGTGCGAGGATAATAAATGGGATGAAGAAAAAAAATGCTGCAAAGGTATACGTATTATTACTACCGCGCACAGCACCCCTCCCTATCCTCTTCCGTTTTTTTTTTATTTGTGTCCATTCTTCTCTCCAGGCGAAAAAGCAGTTTACTTATTTTTGGTGCAGTAGTAGTACATCCTGGAAGAAGATACTTAATTGTCTGCATCTATTTTTTTTTAAGTTGAACTTTCAGTCGGAAATGAAAAATACTAAACATCGACCTTTTCCGCTATTCGCATAGATAGTCCGAAACGAAAAAATGCTGCTACCAGTAAATACCTGGTAATATGTTGGTCTCTAAGTAGGAAATACGCACGGCACTGCCAGCAGTCGTCATGGTAAGAGACACTCCGGATATTATTTATTGAGGGGACGCGTTCGATTTCGACAACGTGAAAGCACCCGCAAAGCAAAGACAGTAGCAGACACACATATCCCGCCTTCCCGAGTAAAAACAGAGAAGAAGCGCTACGCTAACCTCCCGTACGAACGCAGCCACCCCCGCATCTATCTTAGACAACGCCGCCCCAGCGAGAGATCGCTCTTCTCCTCTTCTTCGTTTTCCTCCTCGCCCGTGACCACGCAGACCAATCAATGCGACAGCCTTCAGGTAATAAACAAAGCTCTTCTTCCAAAACCTCGCCGGCTGACATGGCCCCAGGTAGACGCTTGATGCAAACCGATTTTGCATCCTGTCGACTTCGAACCTCCATTGCCACGGGGACAGCAGTGCAGTCTCTTCATTGATGCCAAGGCCTCTTTCGTTTCGTCTAGAGGCGAAGCAGGTTCTCAGTGCTCTTTTCGGTATTTTTGTTTGATTTGTACGCCAACTTTTGCTTGACGGCGCATTTGACACCAGTGTGTTTCGCCTATCCTTGCCTTCTTTGTTGTATATGACGTTTTTCTTCTGTCAAAGTATGACCTTCGTAATCTCATGTTCGTATTAAACTCTTGGCATTACTTTAAAGTTCAATAAAAGTCAAATCGGACAGCTACACCTTACCTTGTCGAAGTGCTGCCCTGCCCTACCCGAAGCATAGGCGCCGGCATTCGCCGGCGCCTTTGCGGAGCCCTTGTATGTAAATACTCCGGAGTACAATATATACTCCGTATATTGTGTACGTATGATTTACTTCGTCGTGTTGTTTGTATTTTTTTTTTTTTGTACGCTTCTACTTTCCGGCTTCTGGATAAACCGTGGTCACAGGTGTCGTCCCTTTTCCCCCCCCCCGGTTCTTGCCTTCAATTTTCATCGCGGATAGGGTTTAGCAAACTCACTGCTCGTCGATTTTTCATCGAGTGTTGCTATCTCACGCTCTCGCGCTTTCCGCAAGTCAATTTGTGCACTAGAAAAAGTCCCCACGAATTCATACGAGTATGCACTCGGGGGGGCTCGAACTCACGAAACTGACAAACTGACCTATAATACCAGGCTCGAGGATAATAACCTGATACGCCACCGGGGCGACCGGTATATATACTACTGCTGGGTGTTGTACGTATTTAATATATAAATATATACCAGGTAGTCTATATCTGTGCCTTCTTTTTTTTTCATCCCATTTACTATCCTCGCGCTACTCTCCTCGCGCTCCCGCCCAGTACGAGTACCTCAGATCCGGGGTCACATAGCGGGCCCCTCCTCCCCCCGCCCCTCTTCGGTACGTGCCTTCAATTTTATCGCGAGGAGAATATTCTTCCCTCGTTGACTAGCGTCCAATTGTTGTACCTTTGCCACAGAAGATTTTGTATCTCTAGACATACATGTATAATACATACCTGGTAGATAAGATGAAGAATCAGCACGGACACAAGATGTACTTATTTTGTCGTTGGATAGAAAGAACGGAAGACAACACAACACCTAGAATAATACCGGTACAGCATGCAGCAGCAGTATCGGTATGAATCGTTGAAGGAAACGTTGTCCCAAAAGAGAGTTGAAGGAATCGTTGTCCCGAAGAGGGTTTACGGTACATCCGAAACATGCACCTGGTACTATCATTGGTATACTCGAGTCTCGTGTTTTCACCGTACGTTCTTATTGGTAGGAAATATACGTACACTCGCGACTAGTCTTGTATGAATATCGGAACAGATATCCTCACAACAAGAAGTCCGGCGTTTGGAGGGTCCGCCGCTGGAGACATCTCCCCGATATTTTTTTGGATATCAGTGTCCTGCGCCCGTTTTGTACTCCACCCCCTCTCCTTCCCGAAACCTACCACTATGGTATGTTGTTCTCACATTTACTCGCATGATAATCAAGTCAGCGGTCACAGGACAGGCTCCAGTCACTCTGGAGCTGAGCCCCGCCAGGGGAAAAACAAACAAACCAAAAGTGGTACATGATATCGGATACGGTGTCGTGCGCCCGTATTGTTCTCCACCCCCCCTCTAATCTCAGTGCCTCTACTGGGATATATACTTTTAATATCTGTATAACGGTTTGTATTACCATCACAGGTCACGGGCCATAGCCCGGCGCAGATTGGAATCTGCTGTTGGTTGTCGTTGTTGTTGTTGTTGTTGTTGTTGTTGTTATTGTTGTTGTTGTTACTATTAACAATAATACTACTAATAATAGCTCTTCTTGTTGTCTCGAAACTATTATTTTTGGTGTATCTGGTATGCCGCACGACTGGTACATGTTCTGGTTTCCTAATATCATAGATAGCTTGTGTGTGTTCTGCTTCTCGTATTCAGGACGTCTCGGTGTGTTTGGCATTGCATGGCCAAACCTCTTAACTCCTTCCTAACCTTTGAGCTTCGTCTCCTCGCGTTCAGCCGTATTCATTCATGGTTTGTGACCAGAGTTTGTCTCTCTAGGATGATGAATCGGCACGGACACTGGGTGTGCTGGATGTCGATGGATAAGAAGAACGGTCTCGTGTGAACAACATGTTACAGCGCACAAAACGCGGTGTACGGACTGGCTGCTTCCTCTTGTCGCCTTGAAGAAGACGGACGATTTGTGGGAACCTGTTTCTTCTTTTTGGGTGGTGAAAATATAATACCAAGAACGATGGATGGTTTCGTACCCATCCATGTACGAATTAGCTGAATGAGCGTACTACCTTGCGTACACGCATGCATGCAGCAAGGCAGTGTAATCATGTACGACCGGTACCTGTGGTATAATGTACCAGGTATAAATATCATACACGCGCTGACGAGTGCCCTCGCTCCTGGTATGGTGTACGTACCCCTGGCACTCAGAGTATTTACGAAGCACTTGATATCGACGGGTAAATACGTAGATAGAGGCTTTAAGAAGAACACACACTTGCAAGAAAGCCGATTTAATCAATTTCCAACTCATATAATTGTTACTCTAATTCCAAGTGATTTGTCCTCATATCGGGAGTGCGGTGCTAAAAGGCTTGAAATGAGAGGCGCCAACCAGTATTATTCTACCACCACTGGTATTCGTATGGAGACACCTACCTGGTATCATTACACACCCCTGGGTTGAATTTTCGAGCCTATTTTCTCGCAAACGAGGCGGGCGGGCACAACGAAAACGGTCGCTTCGGAAAGATCTTGCCGGGATTTATGCACAGACGCATCGCTTGGCGCTTGCACTCTCCTCCCTGTTGTCGAGGAGATCATCTAGGAAATTTGGCCGGGAGAGTGTGTTTTTTACGTGTTACCAGGTACATAATACGGTACGTGAGGCGTACCAGTAGTCACGTACTCAATCCGCTGCACCACGATGGACAGTACCCGTTCGTATCGTACCCGGTACGTAACGGTTACCGGTAGATAAGTGTATCCGAAAGGGTTGACCTTTCGCCACCTGCGACGTTTTTTTGTTTCTGTGTCCTGTCGCCAGACTGGGGGGGGGGTGAGGTTTATGCTTACGGGTGCAGTGGTACATCCGATAGGAGAGTTGGCCTTTCGCCGAACTCGCTCTACGCGGTGTTTGTTTGCTTTTCGCGTTCCATCGCCTGGATGGATGAGATCTTGAACGTTTAGCGGCGCTGCGGCATACCCGAAAGAGTTTACCTTTCGCCGAAAGCGCTCCCTTCGGCGTTTGTTTATTTCCGTATCCCCTCGCCCTAATGGGGGGAGTGAGTTCTCACGTCCACATTATTCACCTACATTCTGCTGCGTGCGTGTGTCCGCTATCAGTTGTTCCGTATCGCCCTCTATTAATAGTACATGGTAACGTGCATGATACCTGCATCATACTTGCGGTATATGGGTCCGGCCAGCAATTCTCTGAAAATCGCCCGTGCCCTGTCTCCAGACGCTGTTAACTTGGTACTCTCTCTCTCTCTCCTGTTTGGTTGTATGCTGATCATGCATGTGCTGTATGAATGCCTTTAATCTCATGATGATGTTAAATTCCTAACGCAACCATGCACGTAGCTGATACCTGGTAAACTGGCGTACTTCGTACTACAACAGCTGTATGTACCTGGTATTGCGGAGATAGCAGTCGGTATTGGAGTACGTGTAATGCGGCGATATGTTGCTTTGGACCGACCATTCGTTGCACGTCAGTATAGTCTCGCAATGTTGGAGCTGCCTCTATGAACGGTGCTTCGTCTCGAAAAGGGATGCTTGGTCGATGGTAAAGTAACCAAAGAAAGGACACCCGGAAAGATGACATTCCGGGTGGCTATCTCCACCGAAACTGACCCTCAGGGGACAGGCCGGGTCGGCACACACACGCATCCGTATACAACGGCAGCTTGCGATGCCGGGGTTGTAACGAAGACCACTGATAGGGACAGCTTACGCTATACCTACAATGGGACCCGAAGGGTGTGCCAGCTAGCGTTGGGCTGCGAAAGCATCTGAGTTAAATCGACACACACACGACGCGTATGAAAATACGTGGAAGTGTGGTGAGCAAAAGCTTTATTTTTCCCCATCCGCCGGAGGATAAAAAAAAAAACAAAGACGAAGACAGGCGTAAAATGAGTACGCCCAAGAGATACGAATGGAAACGTATTGCACGGCCCAATGGACTACGCACACGCTGAAACTGCTTTTTCGTGTAGGGGACCTGAACCTACCAGAAATAAGAAAGATGTATGCCAGTAGTCGGTTGGAGGAGGAAGACGGGGCGCAGAGCTGCCCCTGTGGCTACGCAGAGGAGTGTAGAACCCACATAGTGGGAGACTGCGCTGCTGTGCAAAGAGGAACGGAATACCGGTACAAGTATGATCGATGTGGAAAATATGAGAAAAATGACGGGTGTGACACGGAGAAGTTTGGTACGTTACAATAGACAGTAGCGAGAAAACGATGGCTATCTTAGGAGATAGATGGTGGCCACGGACGATCAAAGAGGAAGGAGGGAACATAAGCAAACAGTTTATATGCAATACATGGAATAAACGTAATGAGCCCCGAACTGTTGAAGGTGTCTCTATTAGGAGCAGGAACGGTGCCCCTTCTCGAAAGGGGTGCGTGGTCGATGGTCAAACGACTAAGGCAAGCAACAAACGAGTTCCCCCGCCCCCCTCCTCTTGTTGAATCTCCGGCCTTCGTTTGTGTCCTCTTTTCTCTCAGCGGCCTCCTTCACCAGCTGGCGCAGTTAGTGCTAGCCCAGATGGTGTTCCTTTGCTGGACCACCTCGAGCGACCTAAAGTTCGTGAAGGCCATGAAGTTTGTGGAGCTGGTCTCGGGGAATATGCTGGCCGTGACCAACGTGGCCATATGCGTCAACCTAGCCCTGGTGGTCTCGGTGAGTGATCCCATGACACTACCTGATACCTGCTAGGCATGTTGTTATTGCTAGATTTTATCATTTTTCCGCCCTCCATGTGGGTTTGCTGGTATATAGTCGAAGAATGATTGTAGGCCGGAATCGCCCTTGTGTGTTTGCTGTTTTCACCCCGGCAGCGTCTATTAATAGTCAAGTCGCTGGCCTATACCTTTAACGCGGAATGAATGTGTAAAAACGCGCGGCCGAATTAAAACGCAGGTTTCAAGTCTGCTGTGTATGGACCACACTCAACTGGTTGAACTCACAGCTGACGCATTTGAAATATTTTCCATATAACCACCAACCACTGCCGGGTGCCACGGCCGCCGGAGGTCGCGGCAGTGGTTGGTGGTGAGGTCGTTTCGGCAACAGAGCTAGCCCCTTTGGAATTGCACCCACAGCTTTGACGACAAGCAATCTGAATTTAGTGTGGTCATTTTTTTAATTATATGCTTAAGTGTATGTGTAAGGAAGGGTTAAATTTAGGGCTTTTCAACTTGTCAGGTCACTCCTCGCGGGTCGGTTCGGGTCAGGGTTACCCACCCGGCCCGAGCCGTGAGTTTAGCAACCTCCTGACCAGACCCGACCCGAACCGACCGGACCCGACCCGATCCGTGAGAGTTGGAGCACCTCTGAAACCTCCTGACCCGAACCGACCCGAACCGACCGGACCCGCCCTGATCCTCGATATTTGGAACACCTCCTGACCCGACCGGACTCGACCCGCGAGGTTGTGAAAATCTCCTGACCAGACCATTGGGTCGGCTCGTGATCCGTGAAAAGCCCTGGTTTAATTGACACGCGACACGTAAATGGAAATGTGCTTATCTTCAGCTTGATGTACTTGCATCCGCAATGTCATAGTTATGTGCCCAATAAGCTCAATAAGCATATAGTCTAGATAGATGAGAGCAGCCGCGGACGTCAGCCCAAAGCTTCTTGAAGATATGAAGACGCCATGCCCTACAAAGCGGTAGCCGGGCGAAAAAAATAGAGCTCCCTCTGGCGTTCGTCTACAGGGGGGGCGTTTCGGCGAGAGGGCGCCGCAGAACAAAACCGTTCACTTCTAAACGAAACCGTTTATTTTTTACCTGAAAGTAGCTCGGGGAGCGGTCCAAGAGAGTCCTTATAAATTGCGTTTCGCGCGGCGGAAGGAAGCACCCTTGGGTGCTATTTTCCCGGGGGAGGCGTAGAAGAACAACCTTTTTATATCATGGCACTTTTTTTTTTGTTCTGCAGTTCGGGAGCGGCCCGCCATGGTGTCCCCTTCTTCGCGCGGCGGAAAAATGAACAGTCCGATGAAAGCCCGACGGGTCCGATGGGCCCTATCGGGCTACGTCCGGGTTGCGAGATTGGCCGTTTCTCCGTCCACCACCTGCCTAGCTTTTAGAAACATGGGAGACGGCGGATCTCTTGATACTACTACATGCAGCAGTAACACGCGCGGTCGAAGTATCACACGCAGCTTGCAAGGCTGAGTTTTGCGGTCGAAGTATGACACGCATCTTGCAAAGCTGAGTTTCGCGGTCGAAGTATGACACGCATCTTGCAAAGCTGAGTTTTGATCAAATTCCTTTTTGGTTGATATCACAGCTAAAGTGTTTTTTTTTTCATTTTCATTTTTCAAGTATATAGTACAGATTGATTAGCATCACCCTGTTGACCCTGGTACAATCTATTGATAGTTCTAAGGGAAGTCGCCGACCTATATCCTTAACGAGGACACACAACAAGTAATACGCGCAATCGGAGTGTCACACACAGCTTGCAACTATGAGTTTCGACGAAGTCTTCGATCTCACAGCTGGAGTGTATTTTAAGCTTTTACTGTATGCATGTCAAGAGTGTTTTTAAGTTTGTACTCAGTATAAAATATGTCGGTAAACAACACTTTCACTCCTTGACAGACAGCAATTTCCAAGGGCATATTGGTAGGGTATACAAGGCGCTTCGCTCCGCGGGCGACATTTGCCACGCTCGCGCAGGAACGAAAAGTGAACAAATGATGTGAAGCGGACAAAGGTTGCCGGTTGATGGCAGGTGCACACTGGCGACTTTGGTAATGCCAAGAGTCACGTTTCCATGCTCCAGGAAAACAGCCAACCGGGACGCCACATGCAGGAGTATGCCGTATGTGCCTGGCACCTTGATGCAGTCACTCGCCATATATGGATATATGTCTGTCTCGAAGTTTGTGACTACAGAGTTTTTTTTGTCTCTGAATCGGCACGGACACTGGGTGTGCTGGATATCGATCGGTGGAAAATAGTTTAACCAAAACACGCGCGTCGTCAACACCTTACGTTCCATACTAAAAAGAAGCATATTGCGTCTAGACGGCTGTCCGTCACAGGGCTGAGTGTCAGCGATACTGGGTTAAATCCGAATTAGTCGATGGAGTGGCTTTGGCTTTATTCGTACTACGCATTCCAAGAACAGCAAAAAAGAGGCACACAGGACACAAACAATGCTCCTATTATACGTACTCGTACAGCTACGAAAAGGTGAATCCAAACCCAAAGCAATCCCACATGAACAGAGGAGAGCTAATGAAATACCCGGTACGAAAAATACAAAACGAATAACACAGCAACAGCCAAGCCAAAGAAAAAAATAGGAACTACAGAAGAAGTAGAAAACAAAACCCAAAATAGAAAACCAGACGGAGATTTATGCCTGGAATGAGAAAAAATAAAGAAAAAAAACAAGAGCAGAAAGGCGTACCTGGTATAATAATCTCATGTACAAAAACGTACATTTTGAAAGTGAACGGTAGCACTCTTCACAAAACGCTTTTAATAAAACAAACAACTTTGCCTGGCTCGGCGAGGCTCGAACTCCCGTCCTTACACTCAAAGTGTGTCGTCTTGAACGTTTGACCATTCCAAAAATCCATACACGGATCGATTGGCAAAATATTTTTTTCCCGTCGGTAAATAAGTGCTGAGGATGGTTGAGAGGTGGGAGAATATGCCAAAGACGGCCTGCAGAGTGCCCGACATCACAGTAAGTGGTTCTATACTCCGGGATACCCGGTTACCGAGCCCAATTGTTCTTACCAAGCCTTCTTACTATATGGGCCATACTCGGGTATGCACCCGGATACCCCACAAAGTGTATACCCTACTAAACACTGTTGAAAAGGTCCCGTAATTTTCCTTGACTAAAGCCAAACTACTACGTTTTAGTGTGTAACGCTCGGCTCTTCACCCTTGACAGATCACATTTTCCCTTGGCGTCCTGACATATTTGATAATAACGATGCGGTGCAGGTGTCTGCCGCCGAGCACATCTCCTCAAAGCCGCCAGGAAACGGCATTTTTTGGAGGCCGTCGGTCACACCTTTAGGAGCGCCCACACTACAACTAGTACAATACGTCTAGACGGCTGTCCATCACAAGCCTAATTTGCGCCCGTCACGCCCCTTGGAGCTCCGACACTAAAGCTATTGTACTACGTCTAGACGGACCCCCCTAACAGGCCTAAATTGCCGTCTCCTGACAGTTTTTCGTCTCCTGAAATTGAGGGTGTTCGAAGCTGTCCACCGTCTATATTCCTCGTAATGTAATACCGTATCGTATCCCCCCGATAGAAGCTCTTGGTCGTGACGTAAAACCGTTGTGTTGGAACTTGCCTCACCCTCGAGTTCTTTTCCTACCGGCGGTCTCCACGGCCAGATATGTTTCGACGGAAATGGACTGCTCGTGACCTCTTCGTCAAGAGCTTTCCTCGACTCGAGATTAGTCTAATGTCCTACCGTGCTTGCGATCGGCCGGTCCACCCCCCCCCCCCCCCCCCCCCCCCGGCGTGCATGCGTGCTGGTTCATGGCTCTGATGCCCTCGGTAGTCTTGATCAAAGCTGACCCTTACCCCGCGATGCCTGTTGCATGCGCTCCGTCGACGCCACATGTTTTTGTCTCTTTGTTCCGTGCAGAGTCACCACACCATGTCCACTGTCAAGGCGGTCACATCGCCCCAGATTATCCTGGCGTTCCTGCTTGTCTCGGTGATTGCTACGGCCGCGGTGGTGCCTTTCTGGGAGTCGATGACTGTGAGCGGTACTCTACTGTGGTCTATCAACACCAACCAGGTGCGCTCCGAGTCCGGACGCCTGGAAGGCGAAGTTCAAAGCTCCGTTTGTCGGCGTCGTTTTGAACGAAGCAACTACCGTCGGTGTCGCTTTGGACAACTGTCCGCGTCGCTTTTAACAATAGAACGAACGAACGAACCGGCAAATGAACGAACGAGCGAACGTCGGAAAGCTTCGGGCCTCGAAACGATGGATGTTGATCACAACATCCAGGCTGAGGCCATTTCGCTGGCCTTGCGAAACCCGCGATTTCCGAGCGGGTAGGCCAAGGGGGCTGGGGGGAGGTGATAAAGGTTTGGCGCGGTTGGCTGTGTCTTGAGCAAGACTCTCCCACCGGCCGCTATATAATACCTGTATATTGTGTTCTACCTTAAAGTGTGCGCGAAGCGCGATCGTAGCGAATCAAGGTCAGCCATAGCTGGCGCCTTTGTTGCTTTTCTTGCTCGAAAACTGTGGCTCCGGATGAACAGTAGCGTTTATTCTTTTTGCTACGTAGCACCTAGATCTTCCGGCGACGAAAGGCCCAGAGTCCCAGGCAGAGACAGAACGCGAACCTTAACTTTGCGAGAAACTTGAGTGTCGGTAGTTGTGGACACTATACGTGTGCATGCGGCGACGCACGTGGTATTGTTCTTGCGCAACCCAACCTAGGATGGGCTTGCGCAACGTAACGTGGGATTGCCTTGCGCAAACCAACGTGAGAAAGCTATTCGTATTCGATCCGCGCACCCCCCCCCCCCCCCATCCCCCCAAGATTTGGTCTAAATATTATTAACACCTAGCTGCCTCTTACCTGTGTATACACTTGCCAGGATAAGCACAACTGGGTGCTGGCGTCCATCTTCTTTATGGAGCTGATAGCCGGCGTGGCGATGGCGATAATTGGAGCGCTGCTGGTCATATTCCGTTGGCCCGAGCTTCGTCAGGTGAGGCGCTCGGTGTTATTTAGGATGTTTTTGAAGCCCATGCCTGCAGCCTAGCAGAGGGACGAGCAAAGCAAGGCTGATGCAATAATGAATACACCACCCCAACTGCGGAAGAACACGAAAAGATAGTACAGCTGGCGCTAGGAACTCGCGCAGCAGGATATTTGTAACTGTCGTAAAGTTGTCTGCATGCGCGTTTCGATCGGCGGCGGCGACGGTCGGATAGTCCGGTCCGGCTTCAGCGATCTCGATAGGGGGTTGCTAGTCTTTGGTGCTGTGTAAAATCCTCTCTAGCTCGAGGAGTCGTTTGTTAGGCCTGGTATTCACTTTTCCTCCATGCCAGCGACGACATAAACGGCTTAACGAGCAAGGGCTGTCGAAGCTCCACTCGGTGTCGAGCCCGTTGAGAGTCCTCGCGGCTTTCAATGTTTTGTGGGCCCTCTTGGCCGGTGGGTTGGACTTGTCTAAACAACGATCAACGGCCTCCCCCTGCCCCTTTTGGTTATTAACCGTCCTGCTTACTGGGGGCGCCCTACTAGTACCGAGTGTGTTGGGTGTCGGCGGGTAGAAATAACGGTTTAATGCAAAGAAATCCCACAGGCACGCTGCTGCTTCTTCTTCTACTGTTGCAGCTGGTGCTTGGTGAGAGGGCCGGTAGTATGGAAGCAGTAGCAGCATTGTGTGTGGCCGTGAAGAACACACACGGCCACACACAATGCTGCTACTGCTTCCATGCCACCGGCCCTCTCACCAAGCAGCAGCTGAAACAGTAGAAGAAGAAGCAGCAGCGTGTCTGTGGGATTTCTTCGCCTTAAACCGTTATTTCTACCCACCGACATTCATCACACCCAGTACTAGTAGGGCGCCCCCAGTAAGCAGGACGGTTAATAACCAAAAGGGGCAGGGGGAGATCGTTGGTCGTTGTTAAGACAAGCCCAACTTACAGGCCAAGAGGACACAAAACATTGAAAGCCGCGAGGCCTTTCGACGGGCTCGACACCGAGTGGAGCTTCGACAGCCCTCGCTCGCTACTGCTTCTATATTGTCGGCCCTCTCACCAGAAAGAGCCCGACAAAAAACTTAGCCTTTAGACTTTAGGGCAAATTTGTTTTGTACGGCTAGCAGTTGTACTGAAGTTCGTGTAGAGCACACCCTTTCTCAAATATGAAAACTAACCTAAAACCAATCCATCTATCGGTTTCTATCAGAGGGTCGATTATGTATTACTGCTACTACTGTTGCTGTTATTGCGATCGCTACTGCTACTGCCTCTGCTGCTTCTGCTGCTGACACGCGTTTCCCCCTTTTGTCCCTACACCTCCAAAACTCAGGTTTGGCGACTCCACCGTCGAATCAAGTTCTACATCTTCCTGTCAGTGATAGCAACCGTCGTCGACCTTGCCATCGGCATAGGCGGACTCGTCTACGTACTCGACGCGCGCTACAAGGCAAGACTCATCATGGTCACATGGACCATGCGGCACGTGCATATCGCTCTCGACACGCTCGTCCTCTACAGTGCGCTCTCCATAAACAACAAGGTGGCGGTGGAAGTTGGTAGGAATTTCCGGCCATCCGGACGAGGAACCTTGCCGAAACCGACGGATACGACGGCGTTTGCACACCGACGAGGATTAGGATTGCGAGCTCCCAGCAGCATCGCCCCCGAGGCGGTGTAACCGCAGCAAGAGCTATTGGCGGGCATTTTTTAGGAGCGGCAGCCTTTGTTGAAGGTGTTGGAATATTTCACCATAGCTGACCGCTAGCACGGTGGTTATGGCATAACTTACTGCTGGCCCAGTGGGTTGTAACAGAATAAACACGGTGAAACGGTGCCCACGAGTTGACGAATACGCCCGCGAAGTAGTCCTAAACCCGCCCTTGCGTTAACCTGGCGTCTTGTTGTCGATGAAGTCACCGGGGGGGGGGGGGGGGGAGGGGGGGGGGGGGGGGAGGGGGGGGTGCTAGGGCTGTCGTTGGCTCGATTTGCGCTCATGGTTTGACGCGATGCTACAGGTTATCGACGAAGTCATCGGGAAGGAGGGGAGTGCTAGGGCTGTTTGTCGTTGGGTCGATGTTGAGCGCATGGTTTAGGGCACCCCTCTGGCGTCCTTTTTATCGTAGCGCAATGCTTCGGAGCCGCGGAGTACAATAAACTGACCGCATACCGGTAGGAAACAGGGGCGCGATAAAGTCTTAAGTCAGACCCTTGTAGAACTGCATCCATTTTTTGGGGACAAACCACTTGGAATTGATATGGAATATTTTTTCCGGTGATGAAAAGGGTTATAGTCTTAACCCTTGTAGACGTGCATCTGTTTTTTTGGGGACAAATTACTTGAAATTAGTGTCGGATATTGTTTTTGCAGTTCAACATAAAGAGCCGTCGAGGTACGACTCTGCAGGGGGAGAGGGATGCACGGTCCCTAAAAAAACAGGATGTAATTTAGTTTTTTCTCCCCCTAGCTTGGTGAAAAGGCGCTGTTATACGCTATATCGGCGAGCGCTGCATGAACTGAAGCACACACAAATCATTCCATTAGAACCGCCGCCCCCCTCTTTTTTACGTACGTACGCTAAAGGCGGCATGTTTGCGTAGCACCATTGCTTATGTAGGTTTTTGTGTAGGTTTAACTGTATTGTATTTCTGTCGCATGCTGTGGCATCAGTAGCGGAGTATTTTCTGTCTGGCGGGGGTAGGGGGCGCGTGTTTCGAGACGGCTGACGTTAGTACCGATCTTGTTGGGGGGGGGGGTTCGGTAGGGCTGGCGTTGGTACTGGCCTTATTTAGGGGGGGTGTTGCAGAAGAGTTGGTGCGTAAAGAGGCTGTGCGAAAATGCTGGACAGCTCTTTTGCTGTCAGCGCACCCACGCCGGTGGTGTGTGTTTTTTTCTTTTTTTGTGAAGTTCCGTTTGCTTTGCCTTCGGAAATTCAAACGTCCCTCGTTTTTTTTCTTCAACGTGGTTTCGTCAGTGTTCTTCCTATTATTTGTTGTTTCCATCATATATATTTTCCGGTCCATTTTTATGATATTTGTTTTAACATAGGCCATGACACGATAGGTAGTGGAGATACCTTGTGGAGGCGGGAGTGGGGCGGGGGCGCAAGCGGGTGTGTCCGTATTTACTGCCTATGAGCTTCCCTCGTGTGAATCAAAGCAGTCAGTCCCTTATATTTCCCCATGCCAGAGTAAGGTCAGTTATGCGCTAGATGCGCCTATTTACATTTGTAACTTCACGTATATAGAAGTTTTTGGACAAGATTGATTTGGCTATTTCTGTATGCGGACGCGTGCTACAATAGAGGTAGTGGCACCTTTCTGACTGAAACGTTTTTTTTTGGATGACGGCGCGCCTCAGCCGAAAATCAAAATCGGAATTTCGTTTTCTTTGTGGGATAATTTTCGCTTTGTACCTCAAGCCGTGGCGTTTTTTTCATCCAGTGTGGCGCTTTCTTTTTTCCCAAAATCAGTTTTTTGGGGTGAGAAAGTATAGAGCTCCTCAGGTGAGGAGCCTTCCAAAAGAAAATTTGGTGCACACTCTTCCGAAGAATGCGTCGCGGAGGTATTCGAGGTAGGGGTTGCTCACTTACGCGGTGGCGGAGCTGTGGGGTTTGCGTATTTACTACGCGATAGCGGGTGCTCAAAGGTTTACTTTAGGTGTGACGCCGCGGGACCCGTAGACGGGAAAAGGAGGGAGATAGTTGGCTTTCGCGATCCAGGCGTCACGTATTTTCCTGGTGGACAACACGTCGGGGTGACAGGGAGTTGTCGTGCAGTCTTTAAAGCACTCATGTAGGTACGGGTTGTTTGTGTGATGTGGGTTTGGAGGCGTTGGGTGCGGTGCATATTCTGTGTATAAATTACGCACCGGGAATGCTTGCTTATGGTCTTGGCGAAGGATGGAACGGCGCCAAGCCAACCGGTGCATCTATCCGCCGACCTTTTCATGGATAATATTAGGTTATTTTGGCGTATCCAGCCTATAATGAGCTTTGGCACTAATACAGTCATCGCACGTACCCGGTAATATCCAGCCACTCCCTCGGGGGAATGTTCTCTTTGTCGTGCATGGCCGTAGTCTTACGGCCATAGACCCTTGCTTCCCTAGGATGCTGGGACGGAGGACGTCGGGTTTTCACCGACAGGGCAAATATTGATTGTTTGCGCCAAGCACCAAGCGCCGTGAGGTGGTGTTCGGCGAGTCGAATGAACGTTGAGCTCCATCCTGGAACCGCTTGTGGGCGGATTTCGGTGGGAAGGGGCCAGGCGCTGTGCCCGCCCGCCGAGCTTTCGCGAACAATTTTGTCGCCTATTCTTTATTTTTAAAGGTTGTCAACGGATCTCGCGCCGTTTTGCGCAGAACTCGAAACGCCTCATGACACAAGAACAACCTCAAACCCCACACGACGTCCCTTGATCTTGGGTGGAGAACCACCTGCATACATATCCAACCACGGGAAACTGATTATCACGACTACGCCGGCGTTTAGGGGGCATCTCTATGTTTCAGGCGTTGCGTTTTGCACACACCCGTCGTTTCCAACGCACCAGCCAACTCCCACAAGCCAACGCGCAACGGCAGCGAAGCCGTGCAGCGGCGTGTCTACATCCTAACTAACGTTAGGCGTGTCTCGCACCTAAAATTGGTCAATTTTTGTCGCTGCGGCTCGCACAGCCCTCAAGACCAGCACCTACCCTTATAACTACAACCCTCCCTACCCCTAAGCTAAACCCAAAACACACCTGACATCCGGGGATAGCTTATAATTGCCCCCGCAGCCGTGATTTTCAGTTTCCCTTCTTGGCGGGAAAGGCCAATCGCGGGGTCCCTCCGGCGAGCTTTCAATGACAAATTATCTATGAGTCTTTGCTTGGACAGGCAAAGATCGTTTGTTTTGTTCGCAACCCGAGGCGCCCCATGGCTCATAACCACCTTTAAAACCGACACGACGTCATGTGCCATTGGGCGGTTATCACAGTCCGTAGACAGACCGCACCAGGTAGTACCTGGTAGACCAGGCGACACGTTACTTGCTGCGCCGTTGGCAGGGTGGACAATAAAATACAGGGGGTATCCTATGTGACTGGTCACGTGTGGTGTGTGGTACCGGTTGGATACCAATGCCTCATCATGTTACGTGGAAAACTGATTACCACGATTAATTCCTACCAAAGTATGAAGGCGTGTTGTATATGCTACGGGGACAAAACAAAATGACGTATTTTTAGAGACAACCAACACCCGCACCCGCCCGATAGCGAGATATACTTTCAGTTAAATCCAAATTATGGACGCATCCGTTTCACGGGGTTCGATGCCCAAGCTATATAATAAGGCCCTGTCTCTTAACCCCCTTCAAAGAGCACTGCATCCAGATCGGGCTCCGCCAACCCGTAGCAACTGCACACCTACCTGTTCTGATGCTGCTGTACTAATAATAAACCGCACTGAGACGAGAAACGGGAGGCCGCCGAGAAGATAAAAAAGGTGTGTGTGCACATCGGCCACGATCCGATCATCCCTGCAGCCTATTACTACTCTACTAGTAATGTATGTACTGCGAGTTCAGTACTTTTTCTTGAATACAAGTACAACGCATACAAGTACGAAGTGCATCTCAGTTCTTTTGTACGAGGCATACAGCCGAGCCGGCAAGAAGAGAGGGACTGCCTTGGGGCACAAAAGCAGCGGCACGCACAGTTGCGGGCAAGGAAGCAGAGCCGTGATACGCAGCGATGAGAATACGTAGCGCCGAGTTTGGCTGGATGGAGCTGCCCATCCTCCAAGCCGATGGCTTGAAGACTTTCGTTTGCCGTCGTCAGTTTGCGGTGTCTCGTTGACTTTTGTGTTGCAAACAAAAAAAAGGACCGAAAAACAAACGTACCTCTGGTATTGTACCTGGTATAATATACGGTAGATGTTGGATCTTACAACTCACGGCAGTAGCTCTTGGCTCACCCACGAGATCCCCAAGATCCTCGTGCGCAATCGGGTCCCCGGCTCTTCCAGAACAAAACTTGGGCACAAGGCACAAGGCCTTCCCGGGTTCGATCAACGGGGGGTGATCCTATGCCCGTTCCCAGCGGCGTCGTCTGGTGGTGCTAAACCTGGCTAAAGTATTGTTTTTAGGCGCGGTGTGTAGCAAAAAAACGTTTGAAGAAAAATCTTCTTCGGGCGTCGGGCATCATGCCGCGCAACACACAATATAACGCACCCCTTAAGACGATGTGTATAGACGATCTACGATTTTCTCCAAAATAAGAGGGGCACACACGACGAAAAAATGGTGGCCTATCGAAGGTCGTGTCGAGGTGTTTCCACAGATGAGTCGTTGGGCGCTTGTTTGTGCTCTCCATGTTTATCGAGAAAGTCGATTTCGAAGATCGTCCGAGGGGATGTGTTATCTTGCGTGCCCTAATTTTATACGGTACACACGATGTATACCAGGTATCTCGTTGAGCTAATAAAATATTACGAGTAGGAACAGGACCATGGACAACTTCTCCTGTACCTCTGCAGTAGCAGCGGCAAAGCTCGCCATTCTTGAGTTTGAGCTTGGCCCCTAGGGGCCATGACGATTGGAATCCCTGGTAGCGCCTATTTCAAGCACCATGGCCCATGCTTTGGCCCTTCTCTAGGGCCCCAGAATCCCATATCTTGCTCGTAGTCGCCAGGCCCTACTCTAGAGCTCCAGAACAGCATGTCGTGCTCTTAGCTCCCAGGTCTTACTCTACAGCTCCAGAATCCCATGTCGTGCTCGTAGCTCGCAGCCCCCGGGAAGTACAGCCCTTGGCCTTTAGCTCTTGGTCGATGAACCCCTGCTGACGAAAAAAAAACTTGTTTTCTTGGATTATAGTACTCGTAGACGAGGTGCCCTAGTGTGAGCTCATGTTTGCCTCCTCTCTCTTCGCAACGTGGCGCTGTGGTAAGCGGGCCGTGGAGACGATGCAGCAGCGTTGCCGTTCAGCAGCAAGCAGTACACACATGACATCGCTGGGGAGAGCGTCGTTGTGATCTCGATGCTGACACAGACAGGTGGAACTCGAATTTTTCTCCTCGCTATACTATACCAGGTATGATACTAACTAGGGAATAAGCGGCACCCCCTCGAGGCACGTGCCTCCGATCTCAGAAGCTATCCCGGGCTCTGGTGTAAACGAATAAAGCTATACCTCTACGAAGGAACGAAAGTGAGTACTCTCCGAGGACCTGCTCAATTGGCAGACCTGCAGGGGGCACTCTGTGTCCCCCACCTTTAATTTAACACCCGCCCCCACGGCGGTGGCACCACGGTGAAGCAAGTATTGTAGTTTCCAACAGAAGAAAAATACTGAAGGCACCACCAAGAAACCAAGACTAAATAAAACCCTATGTGCTATGCGTCATGAATATATTAAGATCCATTTCCGCTCCACGAGCCCCAGATTTATTACTTTCAATGTTACACATGTTCGTGTTCTTCACACTACACCCACGTGTATATAGTATCACATGATACAACGGCAGTCAGCGTGATAGACTCTGGGTATAACGCACACGAACAACGGCGAAGCAGCGCGGCAGACAGCCGACGGACCTCACGCCGCGCAAGAGAGCCAACGATACAGAAATGGCAGCATCGTCACATACAGCCGATAGACAAAGAGTATCCAGGATACCGCGGAGACCCGGGATACCGCGAAAATATTTCCAAAGAAAAACGCACAAGATACGAAGAAATCCCGGAATCATGCTCGCACTCGTACTGTGCTCTGTATGCGTGTTATCATATGATGCACAACGGCAGCAACAGTGTGACAGACTCTGATATGGGCTGTGCGTACACAAGCAACACCGGAGTCAGTGTGACATCTCATGGAGTAAGAGTGTGACAGACAGGAGAAGGAAAAGTCTAGGACGCCCAACGAAAAAAATATTTTTTGGGCACAGAAAGGTACCAAGTGGGTACAGAACAGTACGTGACAAGTGTTAAGAACGTCATATTTAAGAACGTCGGTCTGAGATATATTGGAATTTAAGAATCGACAGGCAAACACTTATGCTCAACCCGAGGAGGAAGTAGAAATTAGAATTTGGGAAGTACAAGGGGGTCGGTAGGTAAGAATCTGCCAGAATGCACTGCGCCAAGGAAAATAAAAAAACTGCCCAATCACCCACCAATGCCACATCAGGCTCCCAACCAAGCTGCATCCTCTCCAAACAGTTATCACAGGTGACGTTTTTTCACACAAAATATGTATATGTTCGAACAATTAAAAAAAAATCTGCCCCTCTCCAAGGTTGCAACCACAAATTGCAACACCATTTTTTTTTTGTTCTGGGACCAAGACCACGGTAGCGTGGGGGTGCCCCTATTGCCATTTCCGGGTTTCCGCCACTCGCACGTGTGACTCCTTACCTCAAGGACGAAAAAGGCTTCAGGCGATTTCTTTCGCGCAAGGTAGCCTACCATTTTTATTGCGGATTTCTATCTCTAAATTAAAACAGCACGAAAGGTTTAGACTGCAAAGGGGCAGGGACTTCACTCGCGCGAGTGATCCCGAGCTACTGCACAAAGAGGCCCCAAAAGTGACGCCCTGCCGCGGCCTCGGCCCGGGCTGCGGAGAGAACCAGTGCACCACGAAAAGCACGGCTCCTGTACTACAGGGACAGAGGATAGAAGTCTTCTGAAGTACCTTGATCTACAGTGCGTCGCGGCAGTCGATTCGCAGCTCTCGATTCGTGGTGGTCAGGGTCCGCGGCCAAGACTCTACCTCACGACGCCTTGCGCGACCTGACGGCTCTTGCGGCGTTGAAATCGGAAGGCCGAAAGCGCCCACGCTGTTGGTCGTAGTTACGTCCCGGAAGCTGCCGCGGGAGATGTACCCTAATAGCGCTCAGGAGGCGGCGTCCCGCCCGTCTTGCAGATGGGCGCAGCGGTGGGCTACACGTCACACCTTGTTGAAGCGACGCAGGAGCTATCTCAAGAACAAGTATATCGAGGAGCGTCTGCCGCAGATCCGACGATTCCTCATAAGGTTTCGCAAGCCGATGACGGAGCCAGCGCGGCGTTAGGGCACGTATTCTCAGACGCGGATGCTGGGGTGCGGGCTGCCGAGCGACGAGTACGGCTGGCTCAGTTGAACGAACGGTTCAACTCTGACCAGGTGCGCTTGCCTTCGTCAACGGCCAGCCGGAAACGTGACCCCCAAGCAAAGCAAGCGCGTCGCTTTCGCGTAGCCTTTTAGTGGGGTGGAAAAGCGGCGGTGCACGATCTCACCTACAATTGGGGTGGATGCGAAGCTCATGCGGTGCGGCATGATTTTTCGCAGCACCGGAAGCGAATCTCGATGGTGGGGAAAGCGTGCGACCCCCGTGTCGACGTCTTCTGCTAGAAAATCGCGTGGGTCGACAGCGACTGCTCTACGTCGTGGGCTAAGCACTGATTTCGCAAGAGCCTGATGGAAAGGCGCGATGGGGTGCCTGCGACGGAATCGATGTTCACTCAAGATAACTTGTACGAACAGACGACTGACAAGTTCAAAGCAAACATCAAGAAAAAGTGCAACTCGCTGAGTGTGGCTTTACCCTGGAGGGTGCACGGACGCACTGCAGTCCATCGATCAAGGCCTTGGGGTACTAATCATGGTCGAGGTTTGGAAGCAACTCGACCTATGACTTGAGAACGGGGACAATCTGGAACGGTGGGAGAGCAATGCGTTGACCGCGTCTGATCGACGCGTCTTGCTTACCAAACAGAACGCAACAGCCGTGGTCATCGTCGACAACCGTGCCGGCTACGGGTTTCGCCTGTTCGAGAAAACAGGGAACCTGATGACGACGGACGGGACAGGTGACAAGCGAATTAGCCTGGAGGGGCTGACGGGGCATTTGGCTTTCATGGACAATGAGAGCAAGGACGAGGCGGTAGGTGGCTGGGGGTGGGGGGAAGGTGAGAGTGGCGGGGAAGCAAATGATGGACAAGAAGCTGATGGGGAAAGTGACGGAAATAACAATGAGGGGGGGGAAAGCATGGTGGTGGGGGCGGAGAGGAAGTGGGTGGGGCGTGGGGCGGGGAGCAGAAAGAAGGAGGAGGAGAGCAGGGCGAAGACAGTGGGGATGGGGATGGGGACGGGGACGGGGACAGCGAGGACGTGGACAGCGAAGATGAGGGCGAGGACAGCGAAGAGGTGGACGAGGACATTGAGGAAGATGACGAGGACAGCTCGCATGAAAGTGGTGGTAAGCGGGTTCCAATTCTAATGCTTTTGCTTCTGATCTCGTCTTCTTGAGCGCTTGTGGGTGTTGCACTTTTTAGATGAGTAGATATAGCGTTACAAGTGTTTTGTGGGGACCTGAGAAGGCATTCCTTACTTGCGACTTACAGCAGTACATATGGTCCTCTTCTAGGGTATTCCCACAGAGTTTGACCCATGAACCACCTGAAATACGTACGATCCTGTTCATATTTTCGTTTGCCCCTACTCTCTCATTGTTTGGCATTCAAGTGTCTCTGACAATGAGAAAGACCGACTGACTAGGCTGGACGATAAAGACGACATGTTACCGGAGGATGAGGCGATGGGAATGGTGGTACCGAACGGTTTCGTCTTCAAGAGTAGAGACCAGCTGCGCTTGACAATTATTTAATGAAGCGTGGATTGTTGGTAAGACTGAGCATGGAGTGTTTTGGTGGTCGGATCCCTCGCAAAAATCAAGAGGGAACGAAAGAAATGTACGATAACTGTGTGCATCTTGAAGCAGACCAAAGCGTGTGTAGCATGAAGCTACCGTTATATGCATGCAGGGCGGGAACAAGCGCGGCGGTGGGTGCGTGGGTTTTGTTAGAGCTTAACTACAAAGAGCAGACGGGGGGGCACAGTCGGAGGGGGCGGGCAGAATGTCAGCCGGGAGCTTCAGAAGCAGGCAGAGAAATATCGGCAGTTAGTATAAGGAGGGGGGCATTGACGCCCAACGTGCGTAACGTAGACCTTGTCGATTGAGTTGCTGTTCTGGATACGGTACAGTGCTACAGTACGGAAATCGTTGAAGATTGGCATGGTGAATTTTGATGCCCGCAGACAGTCCAGAAGGGCATCGTGTATGATGATTACAGCATCGTGCGGGTGACTGTATGAGTGGTGGATGCCATGTGGTCAAAATCATGTCGTGGCAACCGCTCACGAAAACAAATGTCGCATTGAACGCCTTTGCAAAATAATAATTTGAGCTTTAATTATTTAGTGTGTTTCACCTCTTCGCACAATAAGAAATTATATTTAGCTTTTTTTGCTGAAATTTGAGAGAAAATACGATGCGAGACTGAGACAAAAAAAGAGGTGTTTAACATACGTCGCGTATTGTATCAAACCCGAACAAACGACGATTGTATCTGTGGATTCAGACCGTGTGTTGCGAGACGTTTCCTGGAAAAAGAGAGACGCCTTGAGACTTGTGATTACCGTAATTGTGCGAGTCATCGCACAGGCCGGAGTCATCGCACATGCCGGAGTCATCGCACCCCTGTGCGTTAATTTTTCAAGTTTGGAATCATTTAATTCATTTTCTGCACAGGGGTCGGAGTCATCGCACCCCTGTGCGATGACTCCGATATTGGTGCCACCTTCGAGCGTGAGGTTGCATGCTGTGGCGTGTGGCCTCAGGATAAAAATTGTGCCACGATCCGTTTACTAGCGGTTTGTAACCGGGGCTCACCGCTGTTTGTAGCAGGTGCATATCATACATACATGAAAAAAAATCTCGCTTTTGTTATTTTTTATTCGGCGACCGCAGCAAAAAAAAAAGAAAAAGCACCACCGGCTCTGCCACGATGGGGTGCTGACCTACCTAGTACTGCTGTACTTCATGCAACGGAACGACGGCAGCCGACAACTCAGTTGGGTTTTTTGTGTTTTTGTGCTGTGTGTGCTCTGGGTGCGGTACGGACGAACCGCAGGAAGGCAGGCACACAGGCAGCAGTGCCTATCAGTTTCCACCCTAGGGGTGTGTTCCGTGTAGCACATGGTAGAGTGAGGTATCGCACAGGGAGGACGTTCAAAAGGTGCGCCACCAGTACAGCAGTGGGGGGGTAGTTTCCTCCGTATCGCACATACATATCGGCCGCACAGGGGTGTGCGTTCACATCACAGCACGGCAGGGTGTTTGATTTGCTTGGAATCGCACATGTCGGAGTTACCGCACAGGGGTGTGCGTTCACGTCACAGCATGGCAGGGTGTGTGATTTGTTCAGAGTCGCACATGTCGGAGTTACCGCACAGGGGTGTGCGTCAGAACGGGAAATCAAATCATTTAATTCGTTTTCCGCACAGGGGCCGGAGTCATCGCACATGCCGGAGTTATCGCACCCCTGTGCGATAAAAATCAAAGTTAGGAATCATTTAAAAATCAATCGCACGGGGGTGCGATGACTCGCACAATTACGGTATTATACGAGCGTTGTGTCGTGCCGACTTGCGACGTGAAACATGGTGTCGGACACGTAGGTAGACGTCAGGGACAACAGGTACTACAACAATAAACAGTGGTGGGTGCTTTGGAAAGTAGAAGGCGTCTACTCTAGAAAAGACCAAGAATTTAGACCAGATCTTCCATGAACTGACATGGGACTGCCATGACGAACCATGACACTGTCGTGGACTTTATGGGCCTTCATGGTCCTGCCATGCTTACTACCTGACGTGGCCAGGGCACCGTCATGAGCTGCCATGGACATCCATGAATTGCCGTTGGATTGCCACAACAAATCCGTGACGACGTCATGGAGTGGCGATAGCACTGCCATGAACTATCATGTTCGTCCGTGACCCGACATAAGATTGTCATGACGAAACCATGTCACGCGGTGGTTTTTTTGTGGGCTTTTATGGCACTGCCAACTGCCATGAAGAATTCATGGCATTGACATGGGCCTTCATGGTTCTTCATGGCACTAACATGGGTCCTGGTGACACCCCCATCGCACCGCCGTCGAATTTCATGTCGTGGTCACGGCACTGTCATGAAATACAACCCTTGAACCACGATGGGATTGAATTAGAAAAACCGTGACACTGTCATGGCGTGGCGATAGCACTGCCATTAACTGTCTTATGTATGTTCATCAACCATGATGGGATTGTCATGGCAAAACCATGAAATGCCATGGGCTTTCATGGGCCTTCATGGCACTGCTGTTAACTGTCATGGGCGTGCATGCGCCTTTGTGGCACCGCCGTGAACTTTCACGACTGTCCTTGATTTGCCATAAACTGTAATGACGAATCCGTGACATTGCTGTGGGCTTTCGTGGATCTTCTGCATTGACATGGCTCCTGGCGGCACTCCCATCTCACCGCCAAAGACCTTAATGGTGTGATCACGCCATTGTTATAAACTATCTTGGACATCCATGAACCCCCGTAGGATTGCCATGACAAAGCTGTGACACTGTGATAGCGTGGCGATGGCACTACCGTGCACTGCTGTATAATGTGTACGTCCATGAACCGCGATGGGGTTATCATTACTAAGCCATGGCACTGTAATGGGCCTTCATGGGTCTTTATGGCACTGCTATTTACCTTGGTGGCACTCCCATGGCACCGTCATGGTATTTCGAGGCGCGGCCACGGCGCTGTCATGAGCTTCCATGTGACATCCATTCGTCTTCATGGCGCGCCATAAGCTTTCACGATTCTACATGAGACTGCCGCAGGCTTTCATGGGCTTTTACGTCACTCCCATGGGTTTTGATCGCACTCTTATGGTACCACCATGGACTTCATAGCGTGGCAACGGCACGGTCGTGCACGGTCATGGAAATCCGTAAAACAGTCGTGGGGCTGTCCTGACACCGGTGACACTGCCAAGGGTTTTTCATTGGTTGCCGTGGGAGGGGGCCGTTTGTCTGGTGGATTAGAAGAGCTTGTCTCTTATTCGAGCAATTGGTTCAGGTACACTGCGTGCGAGACGATGGGGACGATCCCTACAATGGTTGATTGGGTTCGGTTGGGTCAGGGCTAGGGTTAGGGTCAGGCATAACTCAAAGTGTAGGCCAGTCGCTTTATCGAATAAGGGGTAAGGTACCCTGTCGTGGATACTACCGTCTCCTGTGAGGGAGACTCAGATGGAGCGAGGAGTGGTAGATGTTGGCTCGAAGAGCCTGGAAGGAAAGTTGGCGGAGGGTGTGGAAGAGGAAAAGGCCTGGCGAATGTGCGTTACCACCCGCCCTGGAAGGTTGCTTTCCGGCGGAGCGAACACTGGGAAGCCCAGGGATCGCTTGGCCAGAAACCAATGCTGCTCCAGATAAAGTCGTATGGGCTGGCTTCGGTGAGAATGTTGTCGTCCGTTGCCAAGAAGAGCTGCTGTTATCCAGTAGGGGGCTCCCAATAGTGTCGATATGTGCCAGCCCATTATACCGGCACCATCCAGGACATCGGCATTCTGTTGGGCATAGGGTAAATGTGGAGAGTTCCAGTCGTGTGAAGGGATTTCACCGGCACGCTAGAGAGCAGTGGTACTACTCAACCGACACTATTGGGAGCTAGCTCCCCACTGTATAGCACTTCTGTGCCCACTAGCTTACATAGTCACGCGACTAAGTAGGGTAGCGGATGGTGCTATAAAACCGACAGGAACCGATGAAGAAGCGGTCCCGGTACCGTCATAATTATTTGAAGAAGGACGCCGCTCGTCCAAGCGCTTGTTGCTCAGCCGGGTCTGACGACGCCATGATGAATTGTTGGCCTCGCCCGTACGCTTGTTGTTCAGCTGGGTCCGAAAACGCCGTGGTGAGTTGTTGTTTGCGCTGTGGTGCTTTGCTCTGCGCAGGTGTAACGAGTGCCGTACCACTGCGAAAATATAGACGAAGTATTCCCAGAACAGGACAAGTTCAGCTCGCGTTCGGCTCCGAGTGCGTGCTGGCTGCAGATCCGGTAGTGGAGATGGGCGGTTATCGCGAAGACTGTCGCATGGCTTTGTCGAGAGAGAAGACATACTACCAAAATGTTGCGGAATGTCTCCGAACCCGTGGAGGGAAAAATTGTCGGCATGGCCGGGTTTCCGGAAGGAGTCTCCCGGGTGCGTGTACGCGGTGCAAAGATACCCTGGGAACCCCTGTTCGAATCGCTTACGAACGATTGTAAAGCAGGGGGTGCACTCGCTAAGAGATGCCGATCCTGCGGTGGTCCGTGATGTCGGTAGGGGAGGGTTCGTGCAACGGCGCGCGGCGCCCGGGAGGGTAACGGGGCAGCCGGCCCCCAGCATGTCCCGGTCAACTGTGGTCGCGGATCTTCCGCTTTCATGGCGGGACTCTCCCTTGCGCCCAGGGGCAGCTGTGCTGTCAATGTGGGGCGGTCAGCTGAGTCCCAATGGTCGCTGGCGTATCGGCATCCTGGGTTCATAAAGTGGTTGCTAAGAACCTGCGGAGCTGGCGCACGTCCTCAGCGCGAGCGGAGTCGCCGATTAGTAGAGTTGAGGCAGGATCAGAGATCGATGGACCTATTGATGAGATAGTAGTGCCGTTCAGCGAGCTTAAACCGGTGGTATCCGTAGCCGTCGACACGTGCGTTAGGTCAGCAATGACTATAGGAAGTTCAGCGATGATCGGTAGAGCGTTGCTCATCGAGTAGATAAAGGCCACAGTTTGGGGGTGGAAACCCCCTTGTTTTTTTGAGAATTTAGGCTCTGTGCCTCACGCAAAATCGGACTTGAACATTCTCTTTCGGCGCGGCATAACCAAACATTCCATGGCTGCGATATCGAACAAAGTTCAGAGAAGCAGCGTAAGCCACTCTCTCCAGTAGCTCTGAGCCGCTGAAAAAAAGAGGCCATCAAAGTGGCTACCGCAACCCTGGCCAGTGTAGGCATTGATGCGACCGTCCTTCTGAGACTCGACGTGTCAGCCTCCTCCCGCCCACACCTCAACGCAATCGCTTCAAGAGCCATCCCACGGTAGGGGTTGCAGTTGTTGGATTCACTTTTTTTTTTAATCCTCCGGCGGATGAGGAAAAATAAAGCTTGAGCTCACCACACTTCCACGTACTTTCATACACGCCGTGTGTTGATTTAACTCAATTGCCTTCGCAGTCCAGCGCTAGCTGGCGAATCCTTCGGTTCCCACTTTTATAGCGATAGCGTGAGCTGTCCCTATCGGCGGTCTTCGTTACTACCTAATAATGTACCTGACCGGTTTGGCTTCTCAATTGTAGACCTATCGGTTGGTATGATAACTTTACGAGTATATTAGTTTTAGGACAAGCGTGCGGAAGTGTTGGTCGGGTTTCCCGAAAATTGATCTTCGAAGTAATGTTTCGGATGAGATGTTGAGCTCCTCATGTTGGCAGCAGCTCAGAACTTCCCCTGCACCCCTACTGTCGCATCACTCTGAACAAGAACATCAGCGAATGAGCCAGCGGCTGATGTTAAGGCCGGGTGAGGGGGGGGAGGGGGGGGCTTGAAGAGCAGGGGAAGAACCGGGGTTGACGGTGAAGCGGGCCTGGTGAACGCGGACGCCTTGAGAGTCGAGTGTTTTTGCGGAAGGTATTATTGGCAGATATGTGACGACAGTAGCTCTACCACCGCCATGTCAGTTGGCACGGAAGGTGCCCGGCAGCCGCTGGTTGGTGTTGGCGTGTAGGTCTGGCCGAGTAAGTAACATTGTTGCTGGTGTAGCGGCTGTGGGTGTGCGTGACGTAGGGGTGTACACTGTCAAGGTATGTTGACGGTGTTGTGACTATCGTAAAAGCCTCAATGCATCGCTGTTGGAGCTGTTGCCCCGGCGACTTTTGGTTGACATTGCTGTGTGGGCAGTGGCTGTGGTGGTGCGCGCCATTGGAACGTCCGTTGTTATTGCGATGGCGGTGTGATTGTGCGCGGTTGGAGCGGTCTGTTGTTGCTGTGAACTTTACGACGGCAGTTGTTGTGATTGCTGCACTGGGTATGGCAAGCGGCGTTGCGGTCCACGAGGCGCTCGTACTGCCCTCGGCGATAAGACTGCACGATGCGTTGTTGCCACCGCCGTGACCACCATCCTCGAGCGTGCCCGACGCTGGGTAGAAGACACCGGAGGAATAGAGGAACTCATGCCCGTGTTGGTTATATAACATTACCCACTGAGCTACTCAGTCACCCGAGGTATTGAGGAACTCCTGCCCGTGTTTGCTGTATTACTACCCAGTGAGCTACGCAGTCACGACTTCGTAGCAGGGATCTCTGGGACTCTCCCCTCGCCACGTACTACAGTATCATTCAGAGGCACTTTATCATAACCATTCACAATGTCT
Organism: Undaria pinnatifida; assembly: GCA_012845835.1. Classification (NCBI taxonomy): domain Eukaryota; class Phaeophyceae; order Laminariales; family Alariaceae; genus Undaria; species Undaria pinnatifida. Next base: position 10,195,825 of record JABAKD010000022.1, read on the forward strand.
CCAGCGCGCACGCTTGAAAATAACAAATACGAAGTCTGCGAGAATCGAACACACGACACATCCTTTGTTGGTTATGGTAGCACTCCCCACTGAGCTACTCAGTCAAGTGACTACGTAGCTCAGTATAACCAACAGTCCACAAGTATTTATGCTGTGGTGCTCTCCCCCACAGTGGAGGCACTGTGCAACATGAGAACGTAGGACTTGCGTACGCGCGGAGGTGGCGAGGAGGGGCGACAAGAGCGTTGCGTCGAACGTGGAGAATATCATTGAGATCGCGCCTACTGTTAGAGGCTGACTGCACAGCTCAGTGGTTATGGTGTATATAACTAATACCTGGTATAGCACAATCTGGAGTCCGTTTGGCGGCTAAAACTGGTCGTTGGGTTTATTTTAGTCAGCACTGCTCCGAACGGACAGGTTGTGCTTTTATTAGAGGTTCAACATAGCCGCTGAGCTATGTAGTCAGCGCTGACTGCATAGCTCAGTAGTTATGGCGTATCTCTACTGCACTCTTCGGAGAAGAGCAGTTCCCCAGAGCCCAGTCCGCGTAGTCGTCGTAGAACGGGCCTTCGTCGTCGTCAGCGATATTTATGACCCAGAGGTTGAGGGAAAATCCCTGCGCGTGGTTGTTCGAACCAAATGAACACGTCCCCCGGTACTGGAGCTGGCGATGAATACCTCTACGTGATATGCCCGCCAATGGATTGTGCTCGACCACGGGTACGTTAATGATAATAAAAAAAAAAATCAAGAACGAAGTAAAAGAAAACGAAAAGGCGAACCGAAGCCGTCTGCTCAACAAGTTAGAAAAAACTTGTAAAATATTTTGTGGATGAAATAATGGAAATATGACATCATTTTATGTGATTCTGGCGGGTTAACTACAGTATTAGTAGGGGGGATGTTACGACGGTGTTATGATGATGTTATGGTGATGTTATGATGATGTTATGATGATGTTATGATGATGTTATGATGATGTTATGATGATGTGTTACGATGATGTTACGATGATGCTATGATGGTGTTATGATGATGTTATGATGACGTTATGGCGAGGTTACGATGATGTTATGATGATGTTATGATGATGGTATGATGATGTTAAGATTATGTTACGATGATGCTATGATGATGTTATGATGATGTTATAATATACCCCCTTTTTCCCTGCCGGGTTTTCACGTTTTCAACACTATTAATACTGACTATTAATATACCTCAAGGATGACAATATAAACAAAAAAAAAATAAAGGAGATATTTTAGGCGTGGCGTAGCTTACCATCCGGGTCCACATCGCGAAATGAGAACACCACGAAAGCTTAAGGCCGGAAAGAAACAGGGGGGTCACTCGCGGGGGTGACCCCGAGCCACCGCCGAAAAAGCCCCCAAAAGTGACTCCTCTGCCCGAGGCTTGGTGGCACATGGAATATCTCGTCAGTGATGACCGGCATGTTGTTCGTTGCCAACACCTCGAATTTTTACTTTCCCACACGTATCCGCCACTGTAACGTATGATTGGGCAGCTGTCATCAGAGCGCTGGGGTACAGTGTCGGCAACATCGCCGGGAGCTATTGGCTAACACTAGACCGGAAAAAGATCGATAACCATACCATCGCTCCGTTTCAAAACACCGGTCCCCTGGACGATCGATACAAGTGCCCTGCTGACCCGAACGTAGCTGGAGAACGCCGCGTTGGTCGGCCCTCGGAACGCATTAAGTTGTCCAACCAGGTTTATGCCGGCGTCGAACCGGGCCGTTAGTAGGCGCATACTTTTTTCAAACCCGGAGGGAACAGTATCGTCCTTGGCGAGGCTACAGCGCACTGCTTGGGGGATGAGACGGGGCAGGTCAGAGGCCAACCCTTGTGGGGTGGATAAAAGCTTGCAAACGCTCTTGTGGACGGGCTTTTCCCATTCCACTACCCGATGTTAGAGATCCACCATAATAACCACTGGCTCAACAGTCAGTGCTGCGTGAAGTGATCGCAAGCCTTGGGTAAGTCCGAGGTCCAGAATTGACAGCCAGACGGATCCTAAATTGCGATTTTGCGAGAAGCGCACCATACGCACTGAGACGGATCCTAGATTGCGATTTTGCGACAAGCGTACCATACGCACTGAGCTCTGCAGCCGCTCTGACGGTTAGCTCAATGGTTATAGAGTATGTCTCACCATGTGCGGAGGCCAGTGCCGATGCCATCCAACTCTTCGCAAAAGGGGATGGTTTCCCGTCGCAACCAGCTTTGAGTTGGATATGAGACGTCGGAGGCCTGTTGAAGAGTCATTCAATACCATGTGTGAACGGGAAGGGCGTGATGACTCTATCTTGCGCGTGTATATCCAACGTGATGTCGTTTCGCTGAACACCGTAACGTGCTGCATCCGGGGATGTGGCGCTCGTCATTTTTAGTGCTATGGTTCCCGTGGAACGCACATGCGCACGGGAGGAGAGACATTGGTGGCAGATGAATGCGTAGGCGGAGCTACAGGGGAAGATACAGGTGCAGGTAGAGGTGCACTGATCATAGGTGTAAGCTCAAGCGTGGGCACAGCGTGTCCGCTTGCAACACAGGCGTCACTAGTTGGGGGCGGTCGCGACCGTATTCACAGCCACGACGTTGGTGGTGGCGGGTGCGTTTCTGGACGACATCGATGTCGCTGTCGCTGTTGCTGTTGCTACTGCTGAGGTTTCTCTCGCCGTTGACTACCTGTTGCACGTAGTACTGTGGTATCTTCATACAAAAAGCACAACGCCTTCCGTTTGCCGCAATGCTCACCCCATAGAATCCAGGAGGTCGTCGATGCTGCTGCCGAGAGGGACATCAAGACCGCTTTCCTGACGTTGGTATGCGGCAAGGGCAATCGGAAGAATGATCCGCTTTACACTTTTTCCAGAACCTTCAGCACCGTGGGTAACTGGGGGGCTTAGGGCACCGCTAAGGGGGGCGGTGTTGACCTTTGCATGGCCCGGAGCAAGCGCAAGCGCATCTTTCTGGTCAGCACCTCGTTCAAAGGGTCTTTCTATAGGTTGTGTTCCCTGGCCATTGCACCCCGCCCGAAAGGATGAGTATACCGAACCGCTCCAAGAGACCAAAGCATCGCTGTAATCTACTCTTCCTATCACCCGCGTCGTCGTTTTTGCCAGTCATGTTCTGGTAGCGAAATCACAGACCCATCACACCTGGTGCATTTTTTTCTGAACTGTGTATCCCACTCAACGTATACCCTATTCTTGTCTCGGATAGTGACCGCTCCGCTGCCGCTGACCCCCCCCCCCCCCCAGGCTGATGTTATTGTGCCGACGATGTTTGTCGGCGGTGCAACCACAAGGAATCATTTTTCGTGGGGGACATAACTGGGTATCGCCGCCGAAGAGCTGCATGGCGTCGGTGAAGAACTGGGGGGTATTTCAGGTGGACGCAATGACGTCGGAGTAGAACTAGATGGTTTCGAAGATAGACGCCATGGCAAAGCTATTGTAGGTAGCTGACTACATAGTCTAGCTCAGTGGTTATGGTGTATTATAATTGAAGCAAAATCCGGGACCCGTCTGGCGGTCAAGCCTGTGGACCACGGATTGTGTTTTACTAGATATACAACATAACCATTGAGCTGCACAGTCAGCGCTGACTGCGTGGATCGATGGTTATCGTGTATATCTAATAAATGTCTCGTTGGCGTCAAGCGGGTGGAGATGGCTTGGGACGCGGAAGCGTCCACGCACGCTGGTCGACCATTTCTTCCGGGTCGTTGCCTCGGTGAATGCTCTCCGGACCTCAAACAGCGCTTAAGGTACAGCTGGGGGCTCCCACTAGGGCCGGTTGAATAGTGCCACTGCCCTCTACAGTGCCGATGAAACCGCTTAGCACGGCTGGAATTCGCTTCGTATCGTAACTCTACTTGTATGGGAACCCTATTCCCGATAGTGCTGATGCCCTGAATAGTGCCGGTATAATGAGCTGGCACATACGGGCACTATACGACGTTCATTATAGGGTTTCGCCGCGTCGTTAGTGCCTCGTTTGCCAGGGCGGCGTGGAGCTCTTAACCTTCTACAACTACAAAATATACCCTACACTAACTCCGAGTAGTTTGTGCTCAAACATGTGGATGCAGTTCTAAAGAGGTCAACATGGCGAAGGCGGTGATTAAAGTTTGCGCTGATTACGGTTGTCCCACGCGGCCTGCAGACCGTCTGAGCCACCATGATGAGCAACCTGCGGAATATCAGTTGTGTCACGTTGACTGTTCAAGTACACCCGGACTCGTAGATTTTAACGGTTGGTCGTCCAAAAACATACAATAAGACGCTGCGACATACAGTTCCCACTGCAAGGCCTTTGCCTGCATCTGTCTCCCGCGATGCGCTTGGTCTTACATGGTTGCATACGAAAACAAAAACCACTCGCTTCTACACTTGTGTTGCCACTAGCTTCTACGCTTGTGTTGGCGCGTACGGTTAAGCGTTTTTGCCAATATAAAAGTCTAATATTTAATTATTTTTGCTTGGTCTTGAGCTCCTTCTCCTCTCCCTGGTTCATGTTCAGTGGCCTTTCCATCTCGCAGGTGTGCATCCTCACCGCTCTGCACTCGACCTTGTTGTACACGTCGTGCACAAACAACACCAGCAGCAGCATGAACATCGTCTGGCGGGGTGCACAAGATGGAACCAAAGGCAGCACGGATACTCGAGCGAGGTAAGGGCAAGGTGCTGGCCAGCGGGTACATTTTTGTTGTATCTGCTCGCCGGCCAGCACCTTACCTTTATCTTGCTCGAGTTCCCGAGCTGCCGTTGTTTTGGTATTTTCCGCCCCATCTGGCGATGTTTCTGCTGTCCCACGTGTGCGTAGTGTACACTAAGATTGCGTGCAGAGCGGTGAGGGCGTACACCTGCGGCACGGAGAAGCCGCGGAAGGTGGACCGGGAAAATGTGAAGATGTTCAAGATGAAGCAAATACAAAACGTACTGGACTTGTGTATGGGCAAAAGCAGCTTAACGGCAAACGCCTATTAATTGTGTTAAATTTGATTGGGCTTGAACTCCTTCATTTCTTCCCAGGCCACCTTCAGTGGCCTCTGTATTTCGCAGGTGTGCGCCGCCGCCGACGCGACTCCTTTTGTCGGTCGGTATCGGAGGGTACACCAAGGTTGCATGCAGGCCGGTGAATGCGCACATTTGCGAGATGGAGAAGCGACTGCAGGTGTCCCGGGAAGAGGTGAAGGACCTCAAACCCAAGCAACTGCATTTTCTAGACATTAACAGTGGTATCTATGTGCAAAAGTAGCTTGACCGTTCGCGCCAACGGGCGTCTAGATCCGCGCGAGGCTGCCTAAACAGGAGAGGTTGTACTCTCTGTCCACGCCTTCGGTGCTTGGGAGGACTTGGCGAAGGCGGTCAAGGCCGAGCGCAAGGAAACCAGCTGTCGGCTGCACGGGGGTTTGTCTCCGGTAGGAACAAGAGGGCGATGGCGACTCGCCTGGTGCGGTGGAAGGAGGCGGTGGTGGTGATGTCGACGACGGCGATCGACGCGGCGTCGAGCGAGGGCGACACCAAAGGCGCAGGCTCAGCCAAGAGCGAGACCCCCAGAGTAGTCGCGGTGGACGGCGTTGGATGGATTTCCTGCTGTTAAAGGGGCTGTTCTGGGGGTAGGGGGGGGGGGGGTGCTGGTGTTTTGCTTGCCGTAGTCGTTTGACCAGTGACCATGCATCTCTTTCGAGATGGATCACCGTTCCTACTCGTAATAGACACACCTCCAAAATTCGTGCACAACACGTTTCTTCCATGTACTACATAAACCTTCTTGCTTATATTATCCCCTTCCTGTTTGGCATCTATGGCCACCACCTATCACCTAGGATAGCGATCGTTTGCTCGATACTATCTTGAGTGCCAAATTTCTTCATGCCACATTTGGTCTATTTTCCTCGTCTCCTCAAACACACATCCCGTTCTTTCTTGCACAGTTCACAGTATTCCCATAGTGAGTTCTGCTCTCGACACGTGCTACGGTAAGGACAACAATTGGAGCATAGGATTGACTTTTCATCCACTAGTATCTAGGTGAGATTCATAGTTACTACCATGAGTACACTAAGTAACTTATTCTAGGTGCGGAGAAATACGGGGAAACTCGGTTTGCTACTTCCCACTGGTGTACTGTATACTTGGAAGTATCCAAGTCGTAACCAACTTACCACCATAAATATCGGGGAACGTTGCAGGGGATACCGCAAGGAACGTTACAATAGGACAGACTGTCGGTCAGTACGACAACCCGGAGAGTATATCTTCCCGTAGCAGGACATTCCGTACCGATCAGGTGACGGTCAGCCCCGCCTCGATCGCTTTTTTCTCCTTAAAAAAACTCCTCCTTTTTTTCGTCCTTCTCTTTTCGTCTCCTCCCATTACTCTTATTTCTCTCTTTGGCTTCCAAGCACCTACTCTTTCTGACGCTCCTCACGGTAGGAGCCCCTTACTGCAACCTAAAGTTGACTTCGAAACAAAAAAAAAACAAGGAAAAAATCCGATGGCCATGGTATGCAACGAGCATCATCCCAAAAGACCAATAGGGGGGGGTTCCAACGATCTTGGGTAGTGCTAAGGGCAGGCAGTGATTTATGTAGTTAATCAACCCCGTCAATCATAACTCAGCATTTTTGTCCAAAAAGCACTACCTCTATCGTGGTAGGATGTCTGTCGTCTGCTTGGGGGAGGGGGGCAAGGCAACGGTAAGGGGGGTCAGAGTCATCCCACGGTACGGGTTGCAGTTGTTGGATTAACTAATAATGCACCTGTCCGGTTGGGCTCCTCAAGCGAGGAACCACCGGCTAGTCATTAGTCAAGTAATTTCACGAGCACACATTTGGTTTTAGGACTAAGGCGTAGAAGCTTGGTTGGGTTGTGCGAACGAATGCCTTCGAAGTCATGTAGTATCATCGGCTGAGATATTGAGCTCCTCTCACGTGAGGCAGAACTCAGGGACTTTCTGCTGCACCTCTATCCCCACCCTTTTGCCACTCCGACGCCGTCTTTCGATAGTCGTTTGCAAACGTGAAAATTTACGAATTTGTCGTTTTCAGAGCATCTTTCTTCGTGTCAAGAAACTATGAAACGTTCGTTAATAGAAAAATTCTAGTTTTGCGGGGGACTATCGTAGAATCAGTCGGTGTTCCAAGCTTGCCGACGTGGATCCGTAATGAAATGGTAAGCTGAGCTTGCTCCAACAACAATCTCCAAACGTATTTTCGTGCGTAAGGCGCCCTCCCTTCGTAGCCTTGGTCGGGGGTTGAACGTGACTGGAGTCCAAGACAAGGTAAAGCCGGGTGATTCTAGAGGAGTGCAGCGCAATAACGCAAATGGCTGCTGGGAAACGTAGTACGGCGAAGCTTTCCTTGTTTCAGCCTGTATTGTGTCATAAAGTTGCGGTTAATCTCTCCACTCATGCCATCTCGAGTACCAGGTACTGTAGAGTATCGTGGGGTGCAGCCAATGTCCCGAGTCGTGCTCTTCTGTGTATTTTGACGTTTAAGCATGCAGCCTCCCCAGCCTTTCGGTCAAGGCAACGCCCAAGCGATGCATCGGAGAGATGGTGAGATCTGCTTTGCCTTGCGGCGCTTACCGGTTTCATGCGAAGATGGTGTTATGCACAAAGGGGACGTCAAAATGGTTGCACGAGTAACGGCGTGTACAGGGCAAGCAGGTGAGGGTTGTCGTGTTGATCCACGCGGTGTGGACGGCAGTCCCCCCCGGTCGAAACCTGGACGATACAAATGCTGCTTGCTCAACTGCATAATCACGGTTAAAAGTCGTGTATAGCGGCGGTAACATGCGAGGTAGATGTTGTCTTGCCACATAACAGTCGTCGTGTCATTTCCCAGAGAATACTAGAAAAATTTCACCGTTGCTATTAATAATCATCGTTTTTCCCAATGTCCACTGCGAAGCCATCCTTTTCTCAGTGACTGCCGGCAGGGGCGCCCCCAGCCGTTCCGTCGACAACGAGCCTACACAGACTACATTGGACAGCCGAGGGGTGCCCCATCTCACAATTTTCTCGGTGGTCGGCCGATGCGCGGGCACGGCGGAAGAGCGGGAGGGAAGAACACGTGTACCTTCATGATGGGCTCGGGAGCGCGGGCGTTGTCGGGAAGCCGGGATGGAGATCGCGGAAGACGTACGCTGCGGTAGAGGTGCTTCTGAATGTTCTTCGGTTCGTCACGTGAGTCGGCAGCTCTGTGCCTCTCCCTAAAACTGGCTTGAAATAAAGCGAACGTGCATCTGAGTCATCCCACAGTAGGAACGCAACAGATTCTAAGACTTTTCTGAGCCCCTTAACATGACTATCAATAGCTAGCTCAATATCTCACCGGATGCATGACTTGGAAGGCGTTTCTTCGCGCAGTCCGACCAACGCTTCTATACGCTAGTCAGGACCTGAAACGAATCTGCTTGTGAATATCCGACTAACCGGGAGTTTCTCCCTAGATAAAGTCAAACGGTCAGAAACGTTTGACCGAAAAAAGTTCAACCCCCTGCCGTGGAATGCCTCACCTTGATGAACAATCCGGCGTCTTTGATATGTGGCTAATAATATTGTAGGTCATAAACACTGTTGCGGCGACATTGGGTAGTCCCTCGGTTGAGATGCTCGTCAGCAAGACGTACTTTGGCAAAAAAAAGGTGCTACTCTTGCTGTAGCACGCATAGGAAAGGGAATGCTTCCACGAAGTGAAAACCCCGTCAAGAAGACGAAGACCAGCACAAAAGCCAAGGGTAAGATTAGTCAGAGTTGTTTAGGATTTCTCCGCCTAATGTTTTAAGGCTCAGTTTGGTCCTACTGTCGACGCCAATTCTAAAGGTATTACATCAGTCCGTCGGGCCAGAACCCACACGAGCTCAGCCTTAAAACATCTACACGCACACCCTAGAAAACCATAAAGATAAACTATCGAAACCAAGCTGTACCGGGCTGCTGAAAATCGTGCACCCGAGTCGGAGCCGGGCCTTTGAAATCAGGTAACCGAGCTGTGGCGGGACACTGAAAATCACGCACCCCGCCGAAGACGGGTCGCTGAAACCACAGCACCGATCTGTGTCGGGCCGCTGAAGATCGCGAACCTGAATTGGCGTCGTGTGGTTGAAACCACGCAGCAGAGGTTGTGTTGGGCTTCTGAAAATCACGAGCCCGAGTCGGATCGTTGAGACCACGCACCCTAGTCTGTATTGGATCGCTGAAAAGCGCGCACCCGAATCGAAGCCGGACCGTTGAAATCACCCACCCGAGTCTGTGTTGGTCTACTTATTATTCCACGGCTTTGAGCTATTTCGGGCCGCTGAAAGCCATTTTAAACTGCTGTGTGTAAGCTCCTCAACTGCTCCAGCTCCAGGTTTCACACATCGGACATATCACGATCTAGATCATTTAGATCCTACATATTTCGCTAAGATATGTTGTGCAGGATCTGCGTAGTGCAGATCCAAAGGAAACATGTGCTAGATCTTCAAATTATCCGCCTCTCACCCGGAAAATTAACCTGTAGGTCATGCAGGTCATATTAGCCACGAATTTATTGCCTTGATATATATAGGTTATGATTAGGGATCTTATAATCTGTCAGGCGTGTGCAAGGTTCGTGCCTGTTGACCCGGTCTCGGTTCGTCCAGGCGGCGATCAAGAAGCGACAGTTTGAAGCGTTGGCGAGTAGAAGTGATGGTTAGAATCGGTAGACCCTGGAGATAAGATTGCGGGCAAACCCGAGTCCAGCAGACACCACCGAAGTGACTGGTTCAAGAGGGTTGGGATGCTGGACCCTGCGCACGAGTTGACTCCATTTAGAGTACAGAGAGCGTCTCTCACTCTTGATGCAATCCCGTACACACCTCGGTGCAGAGCGCTAACGTGAAACGAGGCTTATATCCTATTATCAATGTTTCCGTAGCTCCCCCTGTCCACGAGGCTTATAACCTAATGAGGGTGTGGTTGGTACGCGTTTTAGATGGCTGGCCGGTTTGGGTCTTCAGCGAGGCCAACGCACAGTCGTTCTGAAACGAACTCGAGCATCGCTGATGATGCTATTTATATATTTTCCTCTCGTACAATGTGCAGTGCATGATTCATGCTAAACACAACAGCTGACACAATGCACTGAATACTACCCCACTCACCTAGTCCATTCGGCCTCCGAAGTATAGTAGATGCACTATGTTAGGTTGAAAGTGGCGCTCATTGGGCCAAGAAGGCAGGAGCGATGAACCGCTGTGAGTTCAGACGCGGTTTGGGAAGAGTGAAGGTAGGTGTGTACAGAAACCTTCCAGGTCCTCCCGTTTCAACAAGCCCGTACCGCAACGTGTCTTATACGATTTATCGCTGCAACTTCTATTCTCCAACACCAGCTGAAGGTTCCAAGGATGATTAGTAGGGTATATACTCTACGAGTACCCGTCTACATACCCGAGTATCACCAATAACAATCAGATGTAGTACCCCGGGTACCCTAGAGTACACTAATAACAGTAAGATGTGGTACCCCGGGTACCCTAGAGCATATACCCTGATTATGATTAACAAACCCTTGGAAGGTTTCTCTTCCGAAGTATTCAACTGTCACGATACTCAAGTATGCGGTGTCATTGCTTCGGCCGCAATGATAATTACTATGGACACACTTGTTGACCTTGTGGTGGACATCAGTCGAATAGACCTCTCGACGAGTCTATTAATTTGGTGCTATTAATAATTTATTTGTCCTCCAACAGCGTGAAGTGCATATTTCATTCTAAATGCTAAAGGAGTCTATTCTAACTTCTAGTTGTTATAGCAGTGACTCATACGGTTCCTGCCCATTTTTTGAAGAAAAGCGCACTCTTCTGGTCTAAAAGCTCACCGGCATGTCGCCTGGTGGCTCCGAAAAGCCACCCACCGCGTCTCATGGGGCAGGTTCTACGATCCCGGCTGGGCATACATCCGCATTCCGCTGTCCCCCCCTATTAAGAGCTAGTCTACATGCTTTTTGATAGACAAGCAGAATAACAACAAGAAGTTTTCAAGCTTCCGCCCGATTATGCTTGCTCATAGTCCCAAGCGTGTTGCTTGCATGTTCTTCGAAACGCCCAGTTACGCCGAAATAATTGTTAACAAAATGGTACTTCGAATAAGCCGAATCCCGGCCCAAACAAGATCCAAAAGAGGCCGCAACCTAATGAAAGGATTAGAAGCCTAGCACAAAGGGTAGAAGCCCAACCCCGGCCCAATCACGGTCAAACTTTGACCTACTAATAGTAGTCGCACTTCGAAGTATGCGGTGCCATTTTGCAGAATTCCTACTGTAACAACGGACAATGACGTCCTCAGCAGTACACGACCGGGGGGCTGGCCGGCGGTGTCTCGCGGAACCCGCGGTGCTCATGCTCAAAACATGTCATCAAACGGCATAGACCACCTGTGACGGACGGCCATCTTGACGTCATACACTAGTTATGGTGTAGGGTCTCCTCACGGTGTGACTAGCGACAGGTGATGCCCGAAACAGTCGTCTCCTCACATATCTGCTCGCACTACCACCTCTTACGGTCAGACGTTATTAGAGATGCGCAAGAGTTATATTATACCTCCCTTGTACCGGGATAATTAACATTTTTGATTTTATCTTATTTTTCCCCTTCTTCTCTCCGTCTCTTTAATCGTTCGTTACGAATGTTTTCCCTGCTCCTGTCCTCTTTGGCGGTTGTCGTGTTGGTTTCCCCGAGACTTTTTAGGTTGTGAAAGAAAGAGCGACCGATGGCTTTTCATTTTTGTCGTGAAATCAAAACACGCATCGGACAGATCACGATCCAGATCATCTAGATCACGTACCCGCCTCGGTATGATGTCTTGCGCAGGATCTGTACTGCGGCGCAGAGCCAACCCGGGCAACACGTGCTAGAGACGCGTGCGACTGTAGAAGGATTCCAATTTGTTTCTGCGGCTCTTACACTTGAGCTCCATTCCTCTCCCAAAAATGCGATTCGCAAAAGGAGTTGCAAGTGCTATCTGGCGATTAATCCCATGGACTAGGTATGCGACGAAAAATATTGCAAAGAAATTACGTGAAATGGTGTCGGTTTTGGGGTTAAGGAGCCCCGTGAATCAGAAACCGTTTTCAGCCAAAAAACGGTATACCCTAATATCTCTATCGTAGCACGCGTCAAGATCATGCATATAAAAAATGATGTGAAATGGTGTCGATATGGGGGTTGCGGAGCCACGTGAATCAGAAACCGTTTTCAGCCAAAAAACGGTATACCCTAATATCTCTATCGTAGCACGCGTCAAGATCATGCATATAAAAAATGATGTGAAATAGTGTCGATATTGGGGTTGCGGAGCCACGTGAATCAGAAATCGTTTTCAGCCAAAAAACGGTATACCCTAATATCTCTATCGTAGCACGCGTCTAGATCATGCATATCAAAAATGATGTGAAATGGTGTCGATATTGGGGTTGCGGAGCCCCGTGAATCAGAAATCGTTTTCAGCCAAAAAACGGTATACCCTAATATATCTATCGTAGCACGCGTCTAGATCATGCATATCAAAAATGATGGGAAATTGTGTCGATATTGGGGTTACGGAGCCCCGTGAATCAGAAATCGTTTCCAGCCAAAAAACGGTGTACCTTAATATCTCTATCGTAGCACGCGTCTAGATCATGCATATCAAAAATGACGTGAAATTGTGTCGATTTTGGGGTTAAGGAGCACCGTGAATCAGAAATCGTTTTCAGCCAAAAAACGGTGTACCTTATTAACTCTATCGTAGAACGCGTCCAGATCATGCATATCGTCGGCTCGCACCCGACGGAATGATTCGTGGCCCATGCAGATCGTGTAGATCAGGGATCTGTTTGCCCTGAATGGCACAGATAGTACAGACCATCGAAAGGAACCTGACCTGTCATGTGTGTGAAACATTTTACCAGCCACGGCGGGCTTGGCTGGTCTCGTTTGTGTAACAAGCCACGTGAGTGGTGGCCTACCGCGCAACACGCATGTTGACACACGCTCCTGGACTGAATTTCCGAGCCTGCGTTCTAAAAAAACGAGGGCAACATACGCAACAAAAACGGTCGCTGTTGAAAGATCTCGTCGAGATGATACATAGACGCACCGCTCGGCGTTTAAACACTTCTCGTTGAGCCATCCCGCGCTAGGGATATAGCAGATTCTAAGAATTTTCTGAGCTCCTAGCATGAGGAGCTAGCTCAGTATCAACATCACCCGAAACATGACTTGGAAGGCATTCGTTCGCGCAACCCGATCAACGTTTCTATGCTGTATTAATAGTAGTCCTATTTATAAACATACTCGTGAAGTTATCAGACCAACCGTTGGTGCCACACTAGAGGCACGTTTGGCCCCCCAAAGCAGTCGCTGCCGCACTATAGAGGGATGACTCGCCACGTTGTCGAGGGAAAAAAACAATTGGAGATCCGTTCGAGGGTGTGTGTTGACGAACCTTAGTGCTACACGGTGGTGGCCTACAGTAGTGCTCGCGTCGACTTTCTCCGAACCGTGGCCCGTTTTTTTGTCTCTCTCGTTCTTAGTGGGACGCGGTCCATCCTTTATGCGACTCGCCTACGTAGCACCTCACGGCGCCTCGCGCACGCTGGTCGGTGAAAACCCGACGTGCTCCATCCCCGCATGGTAGGAGTGCGAGGGTTGTTAAGGCTGACCGACTACGGCGATGCGTGATATGAGTACAAGGAGTAGTGGAACGGTGTTCCGTTCAGAAAGGGGTGCGTGGTCAATGGTCAAATAACTAAGGCAAGCAACAAATGAGTACGCCCCGTCCCCCCCCCCAACTCCCGCCTCCGATTTTTCCGAGAGCGAAATGCCGACAGCCATTCGAACTACACCCCGTGACTACAGGCTTCGCTGGAGGGTTTGGCCCCCCCCGGCCTTCTCAAATATCGGGCGCGACGATAAGTCACACCATACTTATTGTTGCTCCTTTTCTCGTGCTTGGTTGTGACGCATAGATAATTTCAATCTTCTTACTCGCGCGGTACAGTATAGCGCGGGGTGGGCAATAGAGCCGGTATGTGCCAGCCCTATATACCGGCATTATTCATGGCACCGGCACTATTGGGAATAAGGTTTCAGTATAGATTTCTAGTGGTACCAAGCGATTCCGCCGGCACTATAGAGAGCAGTGGTACTATTCAACCGGCACCATGGGGAGACCTCCACTGTACATGCCAATATTTGTAGTGGTTCCCCTTCTTCTGCCGGGCCGTACATTCTGTGGCCCTCCTGCGCAAACCACCTCAAGGCGCTGCGGCCTTGGTGAACGCGATGCCTGCCTGGTCGGCGACATCCCGACTCGCTCCTTCCCGGCGTTGTAGCGATTCGAGGCTCTGCGGGACCACGGCTATGCATGGTATGACTGCTGTTCCCCCCCCCATAGTCCTGAGGACTAACGGTCATGCGTGTTATGATATTTTGGTCACCCCTCCCCACCCTAGGAGATAAATGACAGGTGATGGCCGCAGACGGCGAAAACAGGACGGGGATAGGATACGCAGACAGTTTCTATGTAGTACATGGAAGAAGCGTAATGAGCGCCCAAATGTTGGAGGTGTCTCTATTAGCAGTGGGAACGGTACTCTGTCTCGAAAGGGCGAAAGGGATGCGTGGTCAATGGTCAAATGACTAAGGCAAGCAACAAATGAGTACGCTACCCCCCCCTCCTCCCCCTCCGCTTCCGTCTCCGGTTTATCGGAGAGCACCATGCCGACAGGCTCTCGGGCCGCGTTCTGTCATTATTGCCGTATAAAGCGCAAGACAATGCAACCCCTCGGACTATTTTCGAAGCTGATTTTTGAAGACAACGGGGAGAATGCGAACCGAAAACGCCGAGCGATCCGTTTATGGGAAAAATCTCGTTCAAAAGCCACCATTTTCGTTGTTCGTACCCCCTTTCTTATTTCGAGATCATTGTCTCCGAAAACAAATTGTCCGGGGGGGGGGGGGGGGGGGGGGGCGTTATCTCGCGTGTTTATACGGTATGTATGCACTTTGTTTGGGTTGGACATCCCGTCTCTTTCGGTGGGGTCGGTGGGTGCTCGGCGATGAGTCACACTGGATTTGTTTGTTCGTTTTTTTTACGTAGCGCTTGGTTGTAACGCACTGTAAACTTTCCTTTGTTAGCGCGGTGCTACATATGTTTGGCACGACGATGAGTCGTACTGGACCTACCTGTTTTTTTGTTCCTTCTTTTATGGCAGACCTTGGCTGTGATGCACTCTGCTGAAATTTCTTATTTTCGCGCGGTGTCATTCCATTTTTTTTTAGTTGTTCCTCTCTTCTGTCGGCCGTACTTTGTTGTGCTGGCCTTTTTTCACCCCACCTTTGATGTAGGATTGCCCGGCGATGCTGGACTCTTTGTCGGCCCCTTCGCCCGTTTCAACAATGTCGAGCCTGCATTCAAGTTTCGATGCGCGTAGCCTTCCGAAACGTTAATTTCGGACTCAAGTTTCGTTGCGTTAGCCTTCGAGCCATCTTACATTGTTTCGCACCTCATCTTTGATTTCACGCTTTTTGACTTTTTTTTTCGTTTTTTTGGTGCGTCCTGTTTTCACCATCCCACTGCATGAAAAAAATCGTCACTTGACGCTGTTTCAACTCGTCCAACTTTTCGCAGAGAGTGAGACGCAGCGCTCTGCCTTAGGGCTATGACGCCACGAGGAACACCCACTCCGGCGCCCCGTTTCTTCATTGCAATACAAATTAAATCAGGTATACGATTCGACATTATTCAGCGTGAGTGCCAATCACAAATAAATGCGCTGGCCCGATGACATAGTGCTCGAGTTATCTTTCCCCGAACCGCACGGCAATTTTTGTATCCCCCCCTCCCCCCGATGCGTTCGTAAGTTTTTACCTTGGTATGTACTCGTACTATATGGATAAAACGTAATTAGCGCGGAAGTGTTGGAGGCGGTTCTATTGGAAGCAGGAACGGTGCTCCGTTCTGAAAGGGATGCGTGGTCAATGGCCTCATGTTTAAGGCAATCAACAAATGGGAACGCCCCCCCCCCCCCCCGTCCCCCCGACGCCCCCCCCGATGTGTCCGAGAGCAGCATGCCCACAGGCACTCAGACCACATTTTGTCATTACACGATTCGCTGGGGTTCAACACCCCATTCTTCAACGAATCAGTGCACGGCGATGAGTCGCGCTGGACCTCTTTTTTATTCCTTTTCTCGTGCTTTTGTTGTGTGTGGTGCACGGTTAAGCTTTTTTCGGTTCGCTCCGTGCCGAGTGTTTTTAGCGCGGCGATGAGTCATGCTGGACTTGTTTTTTTGGTTTCTTTTTTTTCGTGCTTTGTTGTGATGCACGGCTGAATTTCTTCTTTTTGTGCGCGGTACTAAAGATGTCTAGCACGGCGATGAGTCAGTCACGTTGGACCTACTTTTTGTTTAGTTTTCTCGTGATTCGCTGTGATGCACGGTTAATAAGATTATTTTTTCCCGCGTATACTACCAAACATTTTGGGTGACACGTCTCCCCCTTCTCTCGGGCGTACTTTTTTTGGCTGTGCTACCCCGTTCTTCATCTGGTTTTGATGTTATTGGGGATGCATGGGCCGATGCTGGACTCTTTGTCGGCCGCACTACTACTAATATGGTTCGTTGCGCGTAGGCTTCTGGCGACGTTGTTTCGGGTTGAATTTTCGTTGCGCGAGTCTCCCTACATTATTATCGGTTCGAACTTGCTCTTTGATTTCACCCTCTCAGTCTTCTCACTTCCCGTTCGCCGGCGCAAAACAATTTGAGTTTTGATAATTTCCCTTGTTGAAGTACGAATTATCGTAGTAAGGTGGGCTGCTCTGCCTTTCTTTGAGGTGTATATACACACCATGCCGAGAGGAGCGCAGAGTTTCGGGTATGCCACCCGCCCCTCCTTCCGGACTCCCCATCTTCGTCATTCTTCTCAGCTGGTTATTGTTGCCTTTCTCTATCATCCGACAAATACCCGCTTCCCCCCCGGATCGACACATGCATCCACAAAGCTACGATGCAACGCCCGAACTTTAATGAATTGATACTATCACGTACTATTGATATTCACAACTCGAGACGCTACTTATGTTCCGCCGTCGATGGCAGTAGTAACTGTGGTAGTATATGCGAGGCCGGTGAACAAGCGTATTGCATGTTAATATCCATGGTTTGGTGCACCAACCATTGTTTTTTCTAATACTACTCCTCAATTAAAGCCCCTAACCCCTCCCTATACTAAACGCAAGTAATTATGTCCCCAAAAACGGGTTTCAAGTTGTAAAGGGGTCAAGACCTCCCCCAAGCACTGATTATTAGGAGAAAAATAAACCGCTACGTACGTTCCGGATGAAAATGTTATGGCTTAGGTACACAACGAAAATCGTGAAAAAAAAAAAAATTGTCGAATTTGCCGACGATTTTGGGTTAAGGAGTGTCTTAAGTCATTCAGAAAAAAAAATAGCCAAAAAAGGTATACCTCTATGGTAGCATGCGTCCCGATGGAAAAGACGAAAAAAACACGTACGAGTACGTATGAAATGTTATAATAAATGGTCGACATTTTTCTCGATTTTTTTTTCTATTTTTATTTGGCGGAACTTCCACGCAGCAGGTCGGCACCAGGTTGGGGTTGGGGTTCTCGAGTTAGGTTTCAACTTGTAGGGCGTTTAGCTCAATATGCCTTCTCGTACTACTGGAACCACACACTGCGCACATACGTACATGTTTCCATTTTCCCGTGCTGTATCCGTTATTCATTATGTTTGTTTACCTGGCCTGCATAGATACGCGGCTCGTCGAAGCAGACGATGTGCAGCGCGAAGTAGTGTCAATCACGAAAAAAATAACGATGGAACAGCAGGGCCAGTATTCGCATAAATAATAGGGCGTCGTGGACTCTTATTGCTTATTATGATATGCATCCCGCAACAGTGTTGTACCCGCAGCCTCATTGATGTTTATTGCTACCAATACTTCTACTGGTACTGCTACTACTACTACTACCACTACTACTACTACTACTACTACTACTACTACTACTACTACTACTACTACTACTACTACTACTACTACTACTACTACTACTACTACTACTACTACGACTACTACTACTATTACTACTACTACTACTACTACTACTACTGCTACTACTGCTACTACTGCTACTACTGCTACTACTGCTACTACTGCTACTACTACTGCTACTGCTACTGCTACTGCTACTGCTACTGCTACTGCTACTGCTACTGCTACTACTGCTACTGCTACTACTACTACTACTACTACTACTGACTACTACTACTACTACTAACTACTACTACCAGGACTACTACTACCGCGTCTACTGCTACTACTACTACTACTACTACTACTACGACTACTACTACTACTACTACTACTACTACTGCTACTACTGCTACTACTGCTACTACTGCTACTACTGCTACTACTACTACTGCTACTGCTACTGCTACTGCTACTGCTACTGCTACTGCTACTGCTACTACTACTACTGCTACTACTACTACTACTACTGACTACTACTACTACTACTACTACTAACTACTACTACTACCAGGACTACTACTACCGCGTCTACTACTACTACTACTACTACTACTGCTACTACTACTACTACTACCACTACTACTTCTACTACTGTTGTTGATATTAATGTCGGGGGATGGGATTATTGAAAATGTTACCTCGTACCTCGTTGTACATGACACAAGACGCACAAAAAAGATTTGCCATCCAGCACTTAGTGCGCGGCATAAAATATAACGTCGATCGTTCATAAACAGCTACATACAACAAATAAATGCAAGAACACAGTCGTACCCAGCAAATCCAAGAAAAGCACGTGGAAGCCTACGAGTACCTACAGCAGTTCTACCAGCTATGATATGTGATAACTCCTTTATTCGTTAGGTAGGTCCTTTCTTAGTTGTCTGCTTCCTCCTATAATACCCTACTAATACGTTAACACTCCGGACTAACATTTTTCGACGGCATGTTGAAGAGCCACGTTTTTTTTTCGATCCGCTTCTTTCCTCCTTCCACCCTTCTCTTCCTTCCGGCTTTTATGTTTTCCCCGAACTCTGGGCGCTTTCGTTGCCCTCATCCTTCAATCAATGCCATTCGTATAATATGTATATACGCGGGTAATAATGCTATTTTACTTTTTTTGTGGAAGCTGCTTCTATCCGCGCAGTAAAACGCTTCAGGGTGGACTACTATCCGTGCAATGATAAGCAAGTGCTGCGAATAATGTCTGCTACATACGCTTATTTGTGTACAACTGCTGTGATGTTATTTTTTTAGTTGGTTTTATCGTCCATCATAGTGATGAAGACTAAATATAATAAGCGTTGCGAAGCATTATTATATTTTAAAAGTGAAGATACACTCCAGCTGTGAGATCGAAGATTTTGTCGAAACTCATCTTTGCAAGCTGTGTGTGGTACTCCGATCGCGTGTATTACGGGTTGTGTGTCCTATATAGGTCGGCGAATCCCCTTGAGATTACATACAGCGTATAGCTTGTACCAGGGTCAACAGGGTGGTGTTAATCAATATGTGCGAAACTATAAAACCCGTTTTGGAGGGGGACGAAACCTGACAGCTGTGGAAGGAAATGCATCAGTTTATCAAGTGAATCCTGTAAGTCGAATAACCGGTGAGGGGAGGGCGAAGTTTTTAAGGACGTTGGCGGGGGGGGAGGGGGTGCGTAAAAATCATGTCGCATAGATGTAGGGGTTTGCTATACGCGTGGTGCTAGGTCTAGGCGATGGTGCGGGTGGTGGGGAAGGAGGGGGCGTTGGGGGGGGGGTTGAATTGCAGCAGCGGCATGGATGGCTCTAGAAAGATAATGAGGTGATATCAAATGCGTGGAAGTGTTTATTACTCTGGCCGATTTCGATGTTAGGTGGGGCGTTTGAGCAAGAGGGAGCGGGGGAAAATAAAAGAAGGGGGGGGGGGGGGGAGGGGGGAGGGCTTTCAAGAGGTTTAGGTCACATGTAATATAAATACTCCAGCTGTGAGATCGAAGATTTGGTCGAAACTCATCTTTGCAAGCTTGTGTGTGATACTCCGATCGCGCGTATTACGCATATATGTAGGGGCTTGCCATACGCGTGGTGCTAGGTCTAGGCGATCGTGCGGGTGGTGGGGAAGGAGGGGGCGTTGGGGGCGGGGCGGGGGGAATGAATGAAAGCTACGTCATGGATGGCTAGAAAGATAATGACGTGATATCAATTGCGTAGATATGTTTATTACTCTGGCCGATTTCGATTGTAGGTGGGGTATATCGTGGCGTGATGATAACAATAATGATAGTAAGGAGGGGCCTGTCCGTGCACAACGACGAGGTCTACTGGCGTTCCGAGCGCCGTACTGGCGCCTGTATTATGAATACCGAAAACGTTGTACCCCCTCAATGGGGGAATAGAAGTAGGGAATATACCCCCCATCGGGGAATACGAGCAGTACCCCCCAGAGCCGAAACATAGGACGGTTATTTCTAGTAGTAGTAGTAGTAGTAGTAGCAGTAATAGTAGTAGTAATAGTAGTGCTTATCATGCATAATAAAACACCCGCTCAGACGAAAACCGCCAGGGTGATCTTTCCGACAACGAGGAGGAAAGCTGAAAACAACGCCGAACGATGGGTGGATGCGTCTACATGTGGAGGAAACGACGTGTCGACATAACTTTTCCAACGCCACCCTTTTCTTTGTCATTGTTGTTGGGGTCCCCCCCCCCCCCCCCCCCCCCCCCCCGCGCCCGCCTCCCCCCCCCCCCAAACACACCCCGTGTTGTTACGGAGAACTTCGACTCTAAATTTTGTCACAGACTAGGGGGGAGGGTGTTGTCTTGCTTGCGTGTTATATACCGCATGTATTCTATGAAACTGCATCAGAACAACAACTCTTCGTTTGCTTCTGAGCACCCTTCTCCTCCTGCTTAGCGCTCTTCTGATCCCACGCCGATCTGGTCTTGCCTAACCTGGTTCCTACGAACTGACTCCCCGGAGTTCTAAATACTAGTACTAAGACGTGCTGTGTGTAGTTGACGGCAGGTTCCACTCACTACCAGCATGGTGGGCCTTATATTGTACGTGCATGCATGATACTCTGACCTTCGATTTTACCTTTAGAAACTTATTTTTGGCTGATGTACGACTTGCTTCAGCTGCGCATGGCATGTACGCACGTGCACTGCCTTAGTTTTTTTTTTTTTTCGCCTGGGGTATTATTCCACTCCACCAGAGTGACTAGAGCCATTCCTGTGACCACGGAGTCCGGACTTGACTATGCGAGTTAGCGTGAGAACAATAACATCATCAGCAGAAGCAACAGCAGCCAACACACCGCGATTCACCACCCACCACGCCGCAATCAATGCTGCTTGTAATTGTTACCGGTATATATACTATATTTCATATTGTGTTTGCCATCCGACAAGGGCTCCAAATTTAACCAGTTCATACTAATTCAAGACATTCACCATGCCTCGCCTTCTAAGCAGACGATATGCGGCATGAGAGACGACGCCAACCACGCGTTAACATTCCCAGGAAGCAGTTGCGTCATACTCGTAAGGACGGAAGCTTAATAAGAATTTTGCGGACTTTGGCAACTACGTCTTATCTTAGACCGCTACATACACACAACAGGCAGATAGTTGTTAACGACCACCGCAAAATCCAGCGATTTTGTTTACGGCTGCTTCACGGCTGTTCGACACGGGGGAAGGATGCTGCTGTGAAAAAAATACCTTCGTATCGACACAGCACGATAACTAGGTACGAACTTCTACAATATTCACGAAGGACCATACATGCTAATCAGGACCCACGATTGAGACAAAAACCTATATATTTCCCTGTTTTTACTAACAACATCCCCGAAATACTTGTTTGGGAAATTCGTTTTTTTGGCGTTTTTGTTGTGGGGACCAGGGGCTCAGGGGGAGCAAGGGGTTTATAATCAGAGTTCCGGTGTGCTAGTTTAGACTAGAGAGTAGCTCATGTGTTATCCCCTTAATATGTAGGGTTTGGGGTTCGGCTTACTGTCCCCTCGTGTTGGGGTACGTTTTTTTTTGTCTGAATACTTTACACGAGGGGCACTTCCCGGAGGGGAACCTTGTGTGAATGTGTCCCCGGGGACACGGGGATGCTTTCATTGTGTCCCCGGAAATGCGTATTAGCAGTAGTGCCGTGAGTTGCACGTACTACGTACGTTCTGTCTATCATGCGCACACGGAGGCGGCACCCGTACTTTTGCCGTGAATCGCGAGAGGGTTGATGCGTGGGGGAGGCAAGGCACGTTCGTTTGTTTCCGTGACCCCGGAGTCTCCGCTGGCAGATGGAGTCTGTACCGGCCCCGCTGGCACGGCGGCGGTCCAACCGCTGTATAGTATGTGTGTAAACTTAGTCAATTGATTCAAGTGAGTAAACGCAGGGAAACATCCATTAGTTTATTAAAGTGAGTAGCGCCCGGAAGGATAATGAATTGGGCGAGTGTGGCGGAATTCGGTGCATGGTGTCAGCTTGTTACGATTTATTGTTAGTTCTGCACCGCACATTGACGGAAGGCATATAATATATCCGAGGTAATAACTACTGTCCGCCCTCGAGAGCGAGACGACACCGCTTCTAAACATCCTTGTGTACTACGTATGCTGCCACGTAGGAATGTCGGGGAGAGGAGCTATCAACTCATTCACCACCTCTGTTGACACTTTACTCCGAAGTATTGCCTGCTGTTAATTCTTTTGTAATAAAAATCTACTCATCGAACATTCTGTATCTAACACGGGTGTGTGTGCAGTTAAGTTTTTCGAGGCTAAGAAAAAGCGACCAAAATAGCTTCCGTAATAAAATGTATTACTTCGAAGTAATCTAACATTCTCTATACAAAAAGGATGAGGGGTTGTGCAGTTGAGTCTTTTGAGACCGAGAAGAGGCGATCAAAACAGCTAGAAGAAGTGCGCGCTTATCGACAGTCTGGTAGTGTGAGCGGGCAGAGCAGCTTTGACGAGCATACTGGCATCTTGTTGCAAACGTATCGAAAAAAATGTCCTCGTGAACTGTTGTTCGCAAAGCAAACCAACCATCCCTAGCCCAGCGTCTTATGTCGACAATCCCTCATCTAGCAACTTGATTTGCTTCGTCGAGGTTAATGTTGAAACACGCGACACCGCTGCACGTCGAACAAGCATAAATAAAGTGGTGACTCCACAGCCTCCGGTGAAACTCGCTGGACGGCATACGCCCGCCACATGGTGGATAACTCACATCTATATTTTGTCAAGCAAAACAAAACGCTGCTTTTTTTCACCCTTGTACTATTTATGCTGCAAACATTATCCCACACTCAATTCAAGTAATTTTTCTCAAAAATTAGGGGGGTGGTGGCAAAGGGGATAATCCCTTTGGATTTGCATCGACCCACGGTTTGGGGGACAAAATACTTGGAGTTTGCTCATGGTATTGTTAGCCGAGGTAGCACGGTTTAATGTCCATTGCCACCCTTGCTTATCGACCAATGGACGCAGCAACGACCCTTCCCGGCATCAACGGCTCTCACAGCAGGGAGCCACCGTATCGGACTTGTCTCGAGTGTCGGCATTCCAATAGCACCCGCAGAGGTCTACGCCCCTCTCCTCTCCCCCCTCCCCCCCCTCCCTCGCCATTTTTCCGTGTTCACCATGTTGCAAAGACGTTTTTTCTAGGTCAGGATCCGTTGAAGGATCGGACTTCCCTTCAATTTTGGCGCGTTGCATGTTCTACTCCCTGCTTAACTTCGACTTATTCCACCTGTTATCTTTTCCGCAACCTCTTCCTCTCTCCCACGCCCCTTTGCTCCTTTAACCTTGTCGGCGATCTTGCGTTTGGCGTTTGAAGCGGAACAACCTCTTGGAATTGGCAACGTGGGGAGTTACCGAGACAATCTGCAACAGGCGCCCCTTTCGCCACTCCGTTCCTCGCCGTAGTTGCATCATCTCTTCCCCCGAACGACTCTCGCTTCCAGGTGGTCGATGAAGGTGCTGCCGCCGTCTATCCCGGCGGCCAAGCTTTCCGATGCCAAGGGCAGCTAGTTTTGTGGTCCCGGCTGGCGAAGACACTTGACGCGTGCTACCTAACTGCACGGTGAGGTGGCACAATTTTTATTATGAGATCTTTCATTTGAGGGCCTCTAAACCCCACACAATCACCGCCTCTGAAAAAAATATCCTCTTGGGGGCTAGGTACATCTAACGCATAATAATTCAGCAAGACGCGCATCGATTTCCCAAGTATATGGGAAAGCTCTTCATGTTGAAGGAGTACCGTCAGTAAGAAAACGTCTTTGGCCGAAAAAGTGCCATGTTTGGGTGCACCATACTTACTGAGCTAACAGTCAGCATTGGCTGCTAGCCCAGTGGTTAACGCGTACCTTTAATAAAAACACATATCCGAGGTTCGTTTGGCGGTTTGGCCGGGGACCTCAGATTTACTCAAGGGTTACAATCCCTTTATCTCAGCACTGCCCCGAACAGACGGGATCATGACGCCTCTTGCCCTCTGAACTGTGATAGCGCAAACCCTACCGTAGCATCGGCGCTTGCCCCTATCGAGCGTAGCCTTGGCGCTTGCCCGCCACCGATGCGCCGGAGGCAGATCCATCCCAACCAGCGCTTCCCCCATGCAGGTGCAACTGCGCTTGCGGGTCCACTAGAGCAATATCGAGCAGGATCGACTTGCCGGGCTACGTTCATGTCGCTTTTCATCTCCGTCAATGCAACGACCCTGGAGACCGAGCAGTGGCTCGTCGCAGGGAAACCATACGGGCGATCCCCTTGCCGCGGGTTCTCGGGACGGGGCGTCCTTGAGACCTCCTCTCCGGATGACTATCCATCGTTAGGCTTCTGCCCGCGGCTTAAAAAGGCTCCCGCCTTCCGCTAAGAGTTCGGGCTGGCTCGGGTTAGAGGTTTGGTGAGAGACCCCAAGCCGCTTAAGAGTGCGAGGAATCGCGTGAAGCAGACAGCAGCTGGTGCTGGGTTACCTGCGCTCAAATTAGGGGGGGGTATACCTTTGCTTCATCTACGCTCATGCTAGAGGGCATAATTCGCTTGTCGTGTGTCTGACCTACTGCGTGGTAGCAGGCCC
This sequence comes from Undaria pinnatifida, assembly GCA_012845835.1. NCBI lineage: Eukaryota > Phaeophyceae > Laminariales > Alariaceae > Undaria > Undaria pinnatifida. Next base: position 10,221,028 of record JABAKD010000022.1, read on the forward strand.
ATGTTGGCACCAACCACGTACTCCTCAATACCCCAAAAAAACACGTACTCCTTAATGCCCCAAAAATCTCTTGTCTAGGCTCCAAAGTTCTTCTCCCCATGCCCTGCGATCCATGACGCGCGAAACAGCTCGAACGGGGTCCGCTGGCCGTGCCCGAAGGCAGGCGGCTGTAGCTCTCGCCCCTGAGAGGCTCCGGTGACGGAGCCTGGCCAAAGTTTTCGTCTCTCTTGCCCTTCGAATGCTTTGTCCGGTGCAGACGGGCTTGTCGTCTCGGGAGGTTGGTTCTGAAGCAGCGGCGTGCAGCGACGTGGCGGACGTGTTTCACCCCTTCCACCACTGCAAGCACGATCCCGCACTTCTTTCCCAGTGGTTTTGCACCCAAATGTGTGGGTGCAGTTATTTAACCCTTTTAGCGCCTCACTCTCCACACGGGGACAAAAAACTTGGAATCAGACAGGGATATTTTTAGTAGTTGGAAATGGATTAAGGGACTAACCAGCTTTACTAGCTATCGCTGAGGCTTTTGCCGGGTGGATGTGGTCCATGCAACGTGCTCCGCGAGCACGACGTGTTTTTTGAGACCTTAGGTTAATGTCTTGCTCTGTACCAAGACCCCATCCAGCAGCCAACATTCGGGGACGATCGATGCCAACCACCTATTTTATTCTTGTTTCTTTTTGGGGCCTTTTATGAGTCGCGCGAATCTCCAGCAGGCTCTTTCCAACCAGGTTGGTAGATACCGACCCAGGCAGCCCCGTCTTCGCCCGGTTTCTCTACGGGTCTGTGAGGGCCGCTACCGATGGAAACCCTCACGCATGTTGCGATAGGGGTTGTGTTTTCGGGATCAAAACGTTCCTGCTCAACCGAAAAGCCGACCGTGGCTACGGTAGGGGCGTGGTCACTTTCAGAGCATGTTTTTGCAGGGGCTTGGGGTCACTCACGCGAGTAACCCCCCTGTTATTTTGCGGTCTTGTTAAGCTTTCGTGCTGTTGTAATTTTGGCGATAAGAACTCGCAAAGAAAGGGTAAGCTACGCTGCGCCAAGAGAAAAAAAGCGGCTAGAATTTTTCTCTCCGTGAGGTGCAGAGTTACTTGTGCGAGTGGCTTAAACCCGTGGGGGTATGATACTACAGTACCCTACGTAGCCTTGATCAGCTAACCGACATCGTCGGAATGCCGTGTGTATTTTACGACATCGTTCGTTATGTACCTACTACAGCAGGCCATGGAATTGTTCGTTGGTCCTTGTGCACTTTTCATTTTTTTTCACACGTCGGTTTTTCGGGTGGGGTAGAGAATTTCCACACGTCAGGGCCCCCAAGAAAAAATAGGTTCACTCGCTGCCGCAGCATGCGTCCTCCGGTAACATCCCAACCCTGCTCCCCCCCAATGGAAGGCCAAGGTTTTGGTATTATAGTGCGAGGCGCTTCGCTCCGTGGGCGGCATTCTTTCGCCGCCCGCTACGCTCGCTCACGATGGAAACATGCAAAAAATCGTATATGTGGAGCGGACACAGGTCCACGAGTAATATCAGGTGCAATCTGGCGACCTGACAATGCCGATAGTCCTTCCGTCGTGCTCGGAAAGCAACCCCGACGCCACATGCATGGGTATACCGTATGTATCTTGGTTTTATTTGATTTAGTTGCGATGTATATGTCTGTCTCGATGTTTGTGCTGTCTCTCTCAAGAGGCACGACTCGGTACGGACGCTAGGTGTGTACCTTCACTTCGTGGTGTGCGCAGAAGAAACAGGTTCGAACCAAAAAGAAAGAAAAAAAAGGATCAACAAGAGGAAAAAGCTAAACAATTGAGGGATCGGTCAGGAAGAAAACATCTTCTCGTCGGCAATCAAGAGCTTAGAACAGGCTGAGAGACCAAAGAACTGCCGACTGCGGCCTCCGAATGCACCGACATTGGAGTAAATGAGTCTATTATGCCCTGATTGTCATTCCGAACACCTGAACCAACAACAACACCACGGGGTTTGTTTCTCGAAACAAAAAAACAAAAAAAGGTCAAGACTTGCAAAAGGCTACGATGGTAGACACTCGCACGAAGCCTCTGACGTATGATGCCCGAAACGTGCCCCCCCTATTGTAGCCTTGATCCTTGGTCGGAAGTTGATATCCTCCTCGTTTCTGCCGGCGGTAACCCTAGCCCTCCTGCCCGTGTCAACAGGCGCACCTGTTCCTTGGATTGGGTTGGGTTAGATTGGGTTGGGGTTGGGGATGCGATAGCACGGGTGATGGGTGGGTCGGTGGGTGGGTGGGTGGGCGGGCTGGGTTGGGACCACCAGCGACACCTCAACGCAGTGCTTTCGTTGGGCTGGGTTAGGCTGGGTTGGGTTGGGTTGGGCTTGGTTGGGTTGGGTTGGGTTGGGTTCGGTTGTGTTGTGTTGTGTTGGGTTGTGTTGTGTTGGGTTGTGTTGGGTTGGGTTGGATTGCCTGCCCCTAGTAGCTGACGCGACTGTGCCTGCCGGAGGGGGTGCAGAAGTGTTAGATGTTCACCATAACCACTGACCTAACAGTCAGAGCCTACTGACAGCTCAGTGGTCATGATGCATGTCTAACAAAGCTGGGGTATTGATAACGAAAATGGGCTGTCGTTGCCTGTTTATTAATATATGGCGTCAGCCAATCGCTCCGGTGTTCCTCCTCGAAAAATGGATTGCTTGTGCTGCGGCGAGTCCCGGTAGATCGGGGATGTGCTTATTCGCCCTCCGCGTCTTATTCTTGGCCCTCTTAAACTGTTCGAGAGATGTATTCGTTCCATGGCGCGCTCGAAGTAGCTGGTTCTCTGTCCGAGGCGTTGAATAGGTGGCCTTTAGAGCGGCCGCTCTGCCTGCCTGCCTGGCGTGCCTGCCAGGCAACGCGCCACGGGGCGGATTACCACTTATTCGACTCTATGGGTGACGGGGTATATGGCGGCGGCGGCGATGATGATGATAATGTTGATGATGATGATGACGACGACGACGATGATGACGATGATGACGTTCTCACGCTAATTAGATAATTCCCTCGAAATCAACCCGTGGTCGCAAAAAAAAGGCAAGAAAGCATATCAATGGAAGAAAAAACACGTTCGCAATAATAGCAGATGGAGGCGGTTTATTCAGCACTACCCTAAATGCAAGTGACGGGAGATATTAGAAGGGTATTGGTTCTAGCCGATCCTCGCTTTGCTCCGGCCGACCCCTGACGTTGATCTGGATGGGTGAGGGTGCTTTGTGGGCCCTTTCGCCAGCTGCTTATACACCCAGGATCAGTCTGGAGGGGTCAGGTCTGGGCGGGCTCAGAACTGGGTTGGATCAGGGTGCCAAGCGGGGTAGGGTGCCAGCGTCCGCGGTGGTCCAATAGTAAGCCGCGTAACTATTGAAGTCGAGGTCGTGGGTTCGAATCTCACAATGGACTTTTTCTTACAAAACGTCAGGCCGAAAGCGTGAGAGCGTGAGTTGGCGAAACTTGATGCAAATCGCGGAGCAAAGAAAGCTCGGAATGCTGAACCCTATGCGCCATAAATATGACGGCAAGTACCGGGGGGGGGGAGGAGGGAAGACACCTGTGACCACGGCTTGTCCAGAAAGGTCGCCGAGGGTGAAACCTGTTACGAGTTGAGCTGGACAGTAGAAGCGTCTGTTGAAAAGAACACAAGGGTGGGTGCAGATTGGTGCGTGTATTGCCGGATAAAACGAGCCAAAACACAATACAGGACGCCTGATCAGAAACAGGGTATCAAGAAAGGCAGACTGCTATTTACGGGGAGATAAGAAATTCGGGAGCCGTTGTGCTAAAGCTAGAGTAGAACGCACCTTCTCCCAAAATCAGAAGCCCAGACTGGGCCAGTCCTTCTGCTTTTTATTAGGTGTCCTGTACTGCATCATCAGCAGGTGACCCATTAAGGGGTGTTTGTCGAATGACTGGAAATTAATAAGTATGTTTTGAGGTGTAGAAATTATGAGGTTGGGTTTTGGGGGCTTCCTTACAATATGTGCATCATGAACGCTTTGGTTGTCGTGCATGTAACGTTTTTTGTCGTAGTACTCTGCTTCATTTTTTGTTTTGTTCGTCATGTTTTGAAGTCACTCTGCACATTGTCGGATGACAAACATAGCCCATAAAAGGGTCCACTGACGCATTAGGTAATCCACGCCTCCACCCCTTTCTGCCCCCACCGCGCGCGCTCTGTCGCCTCTTTCTTTCGTCCGATACTGTAACCCCTCTCTTTCGCAACTTTGTACGTCGACACTAGATTTGGTCGTCGATACTTGCCGGGAGCGACGTGTCTTGCTCCCTCAGCATGTGCCCCTTCCGGAGATGGCGCCTTGCCATCTGACAATGCGCAATGATCATCATGTTTTTGGTATTTGTTGGACCAGTTAGTGCGTGCGGTAATATTGAAGGCATGCTGTGCAGTATTCTAGGTGATGTAGTGCACCATCTGACAATGGACAATGAGCATTCTGTGTTTTGTGTTTGTTGGACCAATAGCGTGTACGATAATAATGTAGGCGTGCTGTACACGTTCAGTAGTATACTTGGTATTTTGGCGCGGTAAGTATGCGGTGCCTGGTTGGACAACATGTGCATGCGTACAGAATACCATATATATATATCATACGTGTGTATGCGCAGTGTGTCTGTGCTCAGTGTGTGTATTGTATGCACGCATGTGGCGCATTGTAAGAGCAGCTTAGGGACGAGGAGGATCTTGGTTTATTGAGAGTGTGTACATTCAGCAAGGCTTATGTTTGTGCGGCATGCAACCGCTGGTATGTATGCATGCATGCTGTAACCCCTGGTATGCATGCATGTGTTGTAAGGCTTAGTTTGGGTAAGCTATTGGTTAACATTTTGCAAGTGGTCAAACGGACTAATACCCCACTAATTCCTTAACAAATGGCGTCGTCGACAGACCATGGGTTTTTGGGGTCGTGGGTTCGATCCCCACCATCCACAATAATGAACTTTTCAGATTTTCCCCATGTCGAACTTGAAAATACTCTCCCTGGTACCCCAGGGAATGAAACGGCTTGGATAATTGACAGGTCCGCCGGCATATCCGGCCGACCTGCTATCCCGCCGTTTCAGGGGGGGAGAGTGTTATAAGGCTTAGTTTGGGTAAGCTATTGGTTAACCTTCTGCAAGTGGTCAAATGGACTAATACCCCACTAACTCCTTAACACATGCATGCTATAATATAACCCCTGGTATGTATGCATGCTTTATACCAGGCGGCGTATCCTTTCCCGTAGAATATTTCGCACGGTCAACAGTGTTCGACGTGCCCGTACTTCTTACTTTGTACCGTTGTTGTGTACCGGTATGCTGGAATATTGCGGGGGGGGGGGGCGATGTGGATATTTGATAAAATGTCAAGATGTTTTTCTTGTGGCAGGCCCGTCGCGTCGTTGTCAGCCTTGTCGACGACGATCTATACCAGGGGTCTTTTCGGACGTCTCGGATCCAGAGGGATCAGGATGGCAAGCCGCTCATTTTCCACGTCGACCCGTCCTCAATGAAGTTTCCAGTATGTCCCACGGTATCCCTGTTTCCACTCTGTTAACAGTTAGTTGTTGTCACATGAACTCATCGCCCCAATTAAGTCCGTGGTCACAGGACAGGCTCCACCAGCTACTCTGGAGTGGAAGAACGCCGCAGAATAAAAAAGCTGACACGCGTATCCTGTCTGAAGCAAATCGTCCATCCGCCAAGTCGGCCCTCGCGTAAAAAAGTCCCCTTTACAACTGGAAACCCGTTTTTGGGGACAAAATTACTTGGACTTGGTATATGGAGGGGTTCGGGGGCTCTAAAGGGGTTAAGAAATATAGCGTAAAACTTGCGAGAAAATTATAATTTCGACAGCTAGCTGTTGTCATAATGAAGTTAGTATCGGACACACCCTTTCTCAAGTAAGAGAGATCTGGCCTAAAACCAATGTCTCGGGTTTTTATAACAGAGGGCCGATTATCATTGCGTGTTTCGCAGGAAACGGTATTTGTTATTTATTGTTTGTTCGCCCTCTCGAACGTTCAGAAAAGGAAGGCAAGATCTACAAACTAATAATGCCCAACTGTGAGTGATCCAAGTACAATGACCGTAGAGGCAACAACGCAACCAAACCATACTGCCCCTTTGAAACAAGGTACCCCAACCGTAGTACCTTGACAACTGGCGGTGGTGTCGTCGGAAGAACCTGGGCTTCTGGAATCGTGAGCTCGAATATCACCGCTCACCAATAATAATGTTTCAAGAATTTCTCCATGTTGAACCCGAACAACAATCCATGGGTCTCCAGGAATTGGAACCGCACAATGTATATATACACGGCCGCCAGTATATGCATCCGGCCGACCTGCTACCCGCCGTTGTAGGGGAGGGGTTGCACTCATATCATGCATGGCCGTAGTCGTGTGACCATAGGGGTGAGGATTATTAGAAGTTACTTCGCTTTATAACGCTTAGTTTGGGTGAGTAATTGGTGAACCTTTTACGGGCAGTCACTAGGTAGCGCAACGTAACGCAACCGTAAAGCCTGAACAAGTATGCGTCGTACTTAGTATACGTTTCGGGCACACCTACTAGAAAATCTGAGCAAGGCTTGAAACCGTTTTGTGACACCAACTATTCTGCGAGAGTCGTTCTACGGTAGCCCCCCCAACTTTTCTTTAACGACATATCCGGTTTGGAAACCGGGTTCCGGCTGTACCTCCTAAAATACGGTGCCCCTTTGGCCACCCCGACGTCATCGTTTCATAGTCTTTTGCAAGAAAAAAAATATGCGAAGATTTTTTTTCACAGCGTCCTTCCTCGTGTCGAGAAGCCATGAAACGCTCGTTGAAGAAAAAAAAAAATCGCTGGTTTTGGTTGGGGGCTATCATCGTAGAAATATTGGCGAGCAACCTTAAGCATGGTTGCTTATTGATAGGATTTGATGTAGCACTCGCCGCTGAGCACGGTTTCTTAGCCGAAGCTTCTTAGCGTCCTCCAAAAGTGAGACTAACGTTTTTTAAACGGTACCGTGTTTGTGATCGCGGGCTTACTGCTTGCTGCATATTGCTTGGCACACTCCGAAGCATCGCTAGTACTAATGTCATAAGCCTTAGCTTGGGTAGGTACCAGGTTATCTCTTCCCATGAGCCCAGTGGACCAATACTCTTCAGTACCTTAACAAGTAAAGGCTTCGTCGACAGGACCTCGGTTTCTGAAATATATATGGAGTTTGAATCTCGTCCACCAACAAAAATGCTTTTACAATTTCTCGGTGTTGAACCTGAAAAACGTGTTCCACGAGTCCCCGGAAATTGGAACATCGCGTGGCGCTTGACGCGTTCGCCGGTATATAAGGCCGACCTGCTATCCCGCCGTTCCAGGAGGGGGCGGTGTTGTAAGGCTTAGTTCGGAGAGTATCGTAGACAATAAGACAATCCTCTACAAGTAGCCCAGTGGACCGATACCCTCCAGACTAATACCTTAACATTAAAAACCAAACAACTCTTGAATAATTATAGTGATTGTCTTCTTGCTTCGCTGCCTGAGTCAACAAACGAACCGGTACAATCGTTCTCTTAGAGGTAAAGCGAGCTTTAGCTGTTGACGGCTTCCGTTCCTCTCGCCTTCCACGCCGTCCTTTCGACCCCGGCCACCCCAACCCCCTTCTATACCTCCCCCCTTCCCCCTCCTCGCCCTCCCCTGCCCCCCGCCCCCCGCCACACCATCCCCCCCTGCGCCCCCCCGACCTCCGTGCCCCCGCCCCCCCCCGCTCCCATCCCCACCTTCCCTTCCTTCCCCCCTCCCTCCCGATTTCCCCCTTCCCCCCTGGTCCTCGCCTCCTCCCCCCCCCGCTCCCCCCTCCCTACCCCCTCCCTTCCCCCCTCAACCCCCCTTCTTACCCCTCTCCACCCCCCTTACCCCTCTTCACCCCCCTTCCTCCCCCCCCCTCCCCTCCCCTCCCCCCTCCACCCCGTCCCCCGATCTGGAACCTATTATTAGAGACAATTGTTATGAATTCATATGTTCATGCGGGGCGTTGATGGAAGGGACGGAAGGGAAGGTACCGCCGCGTGCCGCAGGCTCGCCGAGGGCCTTGTATCATGATATTATGATACCGTGTATTGCTTTTCAGTTTTCACGGTATCGGAAGATTCAATCTCCAACCCCAACGCCAAAGCATGCTAAGTTCATGTCTAAGCTACTATCTGCATCATCGCAGCCCTTCGCGGCGTGGGTGTTGAGCACGTGAGCAATCTTGTCTATGTGAGTCAGTTGATTTTTTGCGTAGTTGATACTTTTGACAAGCAAAAGGGCGGTTAGGAATGGAGTGTATTGTTGTCTTGCGACTCGACTAGCACAACATATATCTCCACACCTGTATGCACCCCTGATCTTAGCAGGAGCCCGGGGGATCGGTTTCGCCTCGGCTCGGTAGGTGGACCCAGTTTAATAATAAAGCAAAAAAACAGAGTTAATTATTGCGCCGCAGTCTGTGACGTTCACAAGCCTCTATGTCGATTACATGTTCAAGTTCGAGTATCACAATGGCTTCCTTCGTGTTAGCAGAAAGCCCAACGATACGCGTGTGTCCCCCGACGCCACAAGCGCCTTACGTCGCTCGAAGCCTTTTGCTTGAGGACAACAAGTAGAAAGGCGTCTTCATCAAGGGCAGGTTCATCGTTGCCCCCCCGTCCTGTGCGCCATCCAACCCCCATCAACAGGAACCCCTGCTTGAGACCGTTGTACTACAAAATGACACCGCCCAAACGACAAAACGGTTTCTAGTTGATCGTGGAAAGGGCAGACACGCGATTCTTCACGTTGGACTCAAGGTATTCATTGATATCTCTGTGCCAATCAAGCCTGAGGGGAGAAAAAGTGCTCCAGTTTTTTTGGATGAGGAGTTCCCCCCTCAGCGCCAGAGCGCTGTGGAAACCCAATTGCGATTCTTGCATTGGACACCATGTTATGAACTCCTTTTGCGTCAGTCGCGTAATAACACCTGGGAGGGAAAAACCGCTGGGCCCTGCAGGCGCGCCGATGGCCTTGTTACAGCAGTGTCATGATCATAACATCGTGCACAAGGCATTTCAGTACCCTGGTATCCGTTTCCATGGCAGTGGAGGATTCCACCTCCAACCCCAACGCCAAAGTGTACCCGACTTCAAGTTCATGTCTAACCTACTCTCTGCATCGGCGCATGCCTCGCGGCCTGGCTGGGTGTTGAGCGCTTGCTTGACGGTTTATTGGGCCTCCTGCCTTGACTCTCGAAGTCAGTCGATCTTCTGCCACCGTCGGTGTCACTTCGGACACCCAACTAGGCTGGCAAAAACGGAGTGCCTCGTGTGACTCGCTTGGATACAAACAGAAAGGCTTCATTTTGCCATGGAGTGAGTGTAGGTTCATCGTTATCCCCCCGTTTCCTATTACTCATAATATGGATGCAGCCCCCATCGACTGGAAACTGGAAACAAACCCTAACCCCTGCCTGTGAGGGAGTAGTACTCCATTCATTCTGGTATCATATACCTATAATAGACTAGACTATACCTACACATCATGCAGTAAAAAAAGCGAAAATGACACTGCCGTCACACCGTCGCACGTCATTCACACTGCTGTCATAACAAGCAAATAAATGATGAATAGCCACACGTCGTCACACACTTTATTCACGCCATGTAATACATAGGTCTACATAGACTACATATGAATGAACAGCCACCAAAACAAGGATGTCATCCGTGTGCTACCAAGTACTACTGTTACAGAGTATAATATTACTACTACTGCTGTATGTACCAGGTACATTTTTTGGTGTCGTCATCAACAACTCTCTACACACAGCAGTATAGTCTAAAGTACGGAAAGGGTGATGATGGGTGCCGCATTGTCGTACCACGTGGTGCTGCCGCTGCAGTCTAGTATGGTACTGCAAGTACCGCCGCCCTGTTGTAGCCTACCAGGTATTAATAATACTCGTACATAGTGGTGCTGTGTGAGCGCGCAAAGAGCAGCGCAGTAAGCAGTACTACTACTAGCAGAAGTATAGCAGCAGCAGTAAACAATAATACAAAAGCGTTTAGCATTTCTGGTAGTATTAACAATACAGTCTAATAATAGTAGTAGGATCGATCGCGCTGCGTCTCCTTGCATTAATTTTCTAGTACCAGGCAAGTACCGGGTAGTAGGTAGAGTGTGTATTTTCGGGACACCACAATACTATCAGTATCATCATCAGGCGCCACACCCGCCCACACCCAAGCCAGGCGGGCTCTCGTGCCGATGCTTGCTGTTGTCGTGTGGCCGATGCTTGCTATGTTGACTTGGTGTGGTCCCCATATTCGCGTCATTTTTGCTCTGAAGTCCAAAAAGAAGGGTGGAGGGTAGAGGGTGCTTCTTCCGCTCTTGTATCATACCTGCACATAATTATGCTCACTACTTGGACCGTCCAGTATCGAGCCTTCAGTCAATTTGTCACTATTGATTAGTTATTGTGAGTGAGTGGCGTGTCGCCGTATGCGTATACGGAGCGAGCACGCAAGTAGGCAACTTGCTGCTGCTTAGTAGCTGCTGCTGCTGCTGGTGTTGTGTGTATTGCGCTCACAAACAACAAGTAAAATTGTTCGATTCGGGACGAACGATACCGCCGTGCTGGCCGTATCTTTATTATGCTGACAAATAAATCGATAAACCATGCATGCACGACCCAAGACGGTATCATACCCCCTCGCCGTAGTAGACAAAGTTTCCAATTATTTTCCAGTATGTTTGACGGAGGCGTGTGTTCTTCTCGCCTATTGTGTGATTTCGAATCTTGTTTCATGGACGTGGAACACGACCCTAAAAATCCCGAAAAAACCGAAAAAATCAGAAAACAAAGAGATCCTGTCATTATGGTTAAAGAAACTTATAAATTATACTGCTTTTACTATGTGGAACTTGACCAGTCGTGAACGAAGGATTCGGCCCATCGTTCTCCCTATCTCCCCTTTTCGCCTTACATATCTCTACTTACTTGCAGCGTCGTTTTGTTCCTACTATTGAACTCCAACATCTCAATCAGCCGTATACACCATCACTCCAATACCCCAGAAAACGTCGGTCGTGTTCGCTTCTCTTGTTGCCTTCCCCTCCCCCGCGGTGCACGCCTTGCTGCGGTCGGGAAGAAGAGAGGATCTCTCCTTTGCCGCTGCCGTGGCCGAACGCCGCCCCTACCTGCCAAGGAAGGCTGGTCTGAACCTTTCGCGTTGAACCTTTCCCAAGGCCCGGAGTTGCCTTGTGGTAATAACACGTTTTCGCTGGTACATTTTTGGAGAAACTGCTGCTTGCTGCTGTGCTATTGTTGAGCGCATCGAGGAGGATCTCCAAGCTACGGAGCGGGGCTAGCGTGGGCTGCGAGCTGGGCTGCTTCAAATCGGGCGCTCGGCGTCATACCACAAAGGGTCGGGCGGGATGGCAGCAGCTGAGATTTTGTACCCCACGGAGTTGGTGTGCCAAAGCGATTTCTCAGTTGTCGGCTTTCAGGAAGGGGAGAGGGCGACTAGCGTCCTACGCACAGTATGCACGCTCATCACTGTGAGCATCATCTCCTCATGGTGCTCAAGACGCAATATCGGGAGGCTATTGCTTTTTTTCTCCCATTGGCTTAGGTGAGAGCACGTGTGCCCGGATATTTTGTGGCGGCGCATGGCTTGCGTGGGTGTTCTCAGTTCCGGTGTTTGCAGCTTTGGAGACAAGGGCTACGCTGCTCTCGGTCGTAGTCGACTTACCCATTTTTTGTGTTTCACATCCCATCCTCCATCCACATCTCGTGCCCCCACGGCATCTCATACCGGTGTCGTGCCCCTCTCCTAGACAGCCCCTCGTGGCAGCGCCAAGCTCACAAACACTCCTCCCAGGGAGCGGTCACACGTAGGTGACTGCACCCACGTGTGTCGCTCAGTTCGGGATTTTCAGCGGCGAGCGAGCCAGATCTCTCTCGTGAACACAACGTGCCCCACCCTTTTTGTGCGAAAGTTAAATTTCACTTGAATTAGTAAAAGAAATGATGATTTTGTTTGGTTTATAGTCTAGACGTTGTCCACACTTTTTTCCTGTTTTTTTTGGCAGTTTTTTTTTTTTTTCTCTGGCTGTGAGCTTGTCTGTTGTGCCGGCTGTTTGGCCACCCCCTGTAGACTATTGAATATTATCTCATCTGCGTACCAAACCTTCCTACTTAGCCCAAAAGGCCAGTCACCACCCCCCTGTGTACCCAACAGCATAGAGCGGTTGCCCGAAGGATCCTCCTCTACAAGCTCTCTGGCGTGCGCCACCTTTAAGCCTAACTCATAGGGCCATAAAGTATCAAGCAGTTCAAGCTCCTGCAAGCTTCAGGGGTATTGTGGGCTCTGTTGCCCAACAGCAAATCCAGCGCGCGTCCTGGTGCGTGCACCTATTTTGAGCAAAATATTTGTTTTGAGAAAAAATCGGCGCCAAACTATCGAGTATGACCGACGAGCCTAAAGTCTGGCAGCTTGTTAGAATCACTCTCAACTTCAGTTATGGTATGATTGCGTTGTGCTGCTGTGTGTTTGGGCCAATCCCTCTCAGGTACGTACTAACGAGCTACACGAGTATTGGCAAAAATTAATACAACTGGAATCATCGTGAAGTAGTACCTGGTAACTTCGCAGCGGTGGTAGGAACAGTTTTGCCCCAGGTGTACAACCTGCCTGTCATTCTGTTTTTGTTTGTTTGGAGACATGTGGATAATTATGTCTCGCAAACAGTTTCTCCCGCAGCATCAGTCATTATGCATGTATCATTGAGTACGTACACAGCAGTTTCATTGCACAGAGTTTAGTCACACACAACCCCTTAAAAAGAAAAACCGCAGCAGCTACCAGCTATCCCCTCTCTTTCCCCCCCCCCCCTCTCCACACTTCGAAGGCTTTTTGTTCATTGTTCATGTGTAACACAGCAGTGGATAGAACGCGTTTTTTTTCGCGTCTCTTCGCACGTAACGCCCTATCGTGCGCGTGTTTTTTTTTTTTTTTTCCAAACAAAAGAGTGTGATGTTATTTATAGTACCAGGTATATGTTTATGTGTGTTATTGTGTACTATTTTAATCTATTAATACACATTGCAAGGTATGGTATACCAGGTACATTGTGGTATTTTACGTATGTTTTGGATATGTGGTGCGCAATACATCGTATGTATACTGGTGAGTTTTGTTTTCTTTTCATTTTCGTTCTTTTGTCAGCGCAGCCACAACCGCTGCCACTACCACCACCACCCCCAGCAGCAGCACAAAAACGTCGCATCTGGTGTTTTGACAACTTTTTTGGTGGCTGGTCTTGGGTCTCGAGTCTTGAGACATGACTCGCTTGTTTGTGTGGCACCGGCTGCCTTCTGTCTGAACATACCATGTAACATTTTTGTAATGAAACTGCGGGTCGTTGATTATTTACAATGTACGGGATAATATCATCAGATACGAGATCTCGTATATTTTCTGCTGGCCGGCCGCCGCCCCCCCTCGTCCCCCCCAAGCCCCCGTCACGGGATGCCGTACCGATAGGGACCTTTGCATGGGATTGGTGGCTCCAAACGCTCCACGTAGTACGAATCCAGCCGGGTTGTGTGCACAGGTGAACGGGGGCTCTGGTCGGGTGGTCGGCAGCAGCACCGTTGCAAGCCGCTTGTGCGTGCTTCCGGCACCAGCGGCGGCTGCTGCGGTACCGTTTTCTTCCTTGTTTCCCTCGTCTTTATCTTTACCTTTTGTTTCTTCTCTTCTTCTCTTTGTTCTTTATCCGTACTTAGCTGTCTTTCTTGATCTTTTTTTTTTGTCTTGTTATATTTTTCTTCTCGCGTGCGCTCTTTCTTTCGACTCGCGACCGCTGAGACTACTCGTGCTTCTCCCGTTCAGAAGTGTCATGATCTGTCTAAAATATCTACCGTACGTCTCATCGTTGTGCACAATACGTGAAAGCGCAAGCGAGTGTCGAGAGTTTCGTTTTTTGGGGTAGTTACAACATTTTTTCGGAGTATACCGGATACAAAGTCCCATGTTAATAACAATATTTGTCTTTTCAATCGATACACATCACACATCACGTCATCCACCCACCTTATATTCATCGCCCACACGTCCCCACGCGCAAAGAGGCGACGATCACGCTCAATCCTGTCAATGCACAACATTTTTTATAATCGAATTAAATTGTCCCCCGCTCTGTCTAGCCGACCTCTCGGCCCTTGTACCTATCCCGGAATACAGCACCCTCCGTTCTTGGGGGCAGACCTCGATCGTTCTTTTTTCGGTAGGGGATGGAATAGGGGTGGACGTGCTAGCATATGTTTTTCCCTCGCTATAACTCACATAATAATCAAATCCGTGGTGACAGGAAATTTTGCAGCCACTATGGGTTAGAAGAATACCTACCCCCAGAGGCAAAAACAAACCTAAGGTGGTACACACGTAACCCTGACCCAACCAGTGCGCGCCGCTGCCTTATAAAGCGCCGACGAAAACATGTATTTTTGGTGGGGTTGCCACACCCGTAATACGTTCCGGTTCTCACCAATAAAGAGGATTTGTGTTAATCAAGTTCAGGTTAAGACCGTGATGTTCGATTTGTTTCGTTTTTATTCTGCCCGCGCCCCCCTCCTCGAAATGTAGTACCAGGTATTATTTTAAAAAGCGAACAAACACACATCAGGTGTGAGATCGACCAAAAAGGACTTCGGCGAAAACTCATGATACTCGTATTGTTGTTGTGTGTTGTCTTTACAACTTCCAACAGCAGAACACCCAGTGTCCATCCACATTCTTCATCCTATCGTAGAGATACTCAGCAGGGTACAAATTATCACAATTATGTGGTCACAGACTCGACGCGAGTCGACGACGGAAGAAGATGCCGAATTATTGTCGCGATAAACATGAAGACACGTACCGTAGTGGGGAGGGGGGAGAATGGCCCGCTATGTGACCCTGGGTTTGAGGTACTACTGGGAGGGAGCGCTAGAGAAGTACGAGGATACTAAATGGGATGGAAGAGAAAGAAAAAGGAGCGACTGTGAAACAGAGAAACGGAAAGCAAATAATCGTAAATGAACCGAGGAAAGCAAATGAGATGAAAGCAAATGAAATGTCAGCGTACCGGGTACCAAAAACACAACGAAAAACATCCCGGAGAAGAAACTACAGCTCCTATTATTTGTACTCCGGAGTATTATTTAATACCTGGTAGTATATACCCAAAACAAAAACATGAAGAACGTATTAATAGGAGAAAAAGACAGAACACCTCCTGGATTGGGACGTGAACAGACAAAACAAATGCAGAAAGACGCAATGAGACAACACTCAACAGGTTAAATCTCTCGTGGGTGTTTTCTCTCATCATGCTCCCCCATGTGCCGCGTTGGCTTTAGACAGCTGTGGCGCATCGCTATCAACGCGAAGAAGAGAAATAGAAAATTGAGGCAGATATAGAACGAAATATAGAGAACGAAGGAACGAAATATAGAAAAAGTAAGGCCAAGCAAAACACAGCCTACTCGTACTCGTACCACAGAGGAGGAGCACGAGCAGTATAGCTTTGTAGCTGTTACGTAGACGAGCGTGCAGGCTAGCCATACCGTCTAGCACCTCCCTATTCCCGTTGACAGTGGCTTCCTATTTCAGTGCTACCGCTGTCGCCCCCCAAGACATTTTTTTTCTGCTTTAATCGACAGCGGTATCATTATGGCTGCCCCCCCCCCTCCTCCCTCCCTTCTCTTTCTCGCCCTTCCGACATGGCGGTTCCTTGGTGTCCTTGTTTGCGTGCTGTAGCACTTCTCCGCCTCTGCCCTGTGCCACCTCGCCATGAAACCATCCGCCGCTTTGGCGATTCCCCGGTACCACTTGCCAGCCTGTTTAGCTGCCGTGGACCATAGCACCATCTCTACCCCGAACAACAAACGGGGGGTTTCCGTCGATCCCTCTTTAGCTCTAAACACCGCGATGTCGTCTACCAGACATCGGGCCCATGTTTTTCCTGGCCGACCCGGTCCCGGGTTCTCTCTACCGGCCATCTTGTCGAACATCACCCGCCGCGCTAGTCGCTCAGGGTTTGCCCGCTGCGCTTTCCCCCCCCCGCAAAAATGAGAGGCCATTTGCGGATAGTCGTCTAAACGTTCTCGCATGTGCACATTCTCGAGGGGCTTGGCACACGACATGCGGTGGTCGGCACGTTGTCGGCGATGGAAAGCAATGATTCGATGGAGGAGCTTGCGGTGCGCGTTGTGGAGCACAGCAAAGTGCTCCAAGCCAAGGGTCCACGTCACACATCCCATTCAGCAGCGTCTCCATCACCTCGGAATTTAGCATGCACGCCTTCAGCCCTGAACGGATCGGTCCCGAACTCGATATCGTACAGCTCCTTCTTGAAGCGATCGAGGCATATGCCCACGCGGGTGGGACCCGTCGTTTGATCACTGGCATGTTGTCGGCGGTCTCGTTGACAAGGCCGCCCAAGTACTAAAACCACACCACTGTCTCTGTTGATGCCTCTGCCCTGCTGCTTCGATCACGAGCGACGAGGTAAGTGGTGCCTGATTCGGTGTCCACGGCAGCATGGATCGTTTTTCCCGACACCGTGAGCCAACGAATCGTACGAGTGCTTCGTAGAAGTTAAAAGTGAAACAGCCAGAATTCGACGTTACTTGAGAACAAGAGGCGAAACTGGAAATAATACCTCGAAAAAAGGACCAGGTAATGGGTTGTTACGGCGGTGTCACCTGCGTGCTGCGATGAAAGGCTTACCGCCTTTAAAACTGAAAACCCTTGTCGGCCGCAAATTTACTTGAATTTAGTATAGAGGGGTTTTGGGGCTCTAAAGGGTTAATGGTTGCTTTTCGTGTATCAAGGAACTTACCCCTTATACCTGAAAGACATGTACCATTTTGCGCGGGGAGGATTTTGGAATTTTTCGGGGCGGATGGACCACATGTACGACGTATGTATATACGAGGTATCATATCATGTTTGCCCCCTTTAGAAATTACACCCACGTTTTTGGAAATGAAGTAGGAGAAAATAGAGCAGGATCATTTGCAGTGTGGTCAATCAAATACACCCTGGTTCGGGATGTACCAGGTGTGCTATAATACAGCCGGTCGCCCTGGTGGCGTATCAGGTTATCCTCGATCCTGGTATAGGCCAGTTTCGTGAGTTCGAATCCCCCCGAGTGCATGCTCGTATAAATTCGTGGGGACTTTCCTTGTGCACAGATTGACGTGTGGAAAGCGCGAGAGCGTGAGTTAGCAACACTCGATGAAAAATCGACGAGCAGTCGGGTTGCTGAACCCTATGCGCGATGAAAAGTTGAAGGCAAGAACCGGGGGAGAGACGGGACGACACCTGTGGCCACGGCTTGTCCGGAAGATGGAAAGTGGATGTGCGTGAAAAAAAAAAAAACGTATATGTATTTCAGACTTTTCTTGAAGTGATGCAGGCAGAGATGCTGCTGTTCAGTCGAGTGAAGCTGCTGTTTCATTATACAGCAGGTAACCCCTTGTTGGGGAAGTTGGTGCCTCGGGGCGGAGAGATCCCTCACAAGACGCCAACTTGTATTTTCAGAGTTGGCACTTATGGCCCTTTCGGAGCTTGTAACTTGGTTTTTAGCAATCTATGTGGCGTTTTGCAAGCGGGAGACAAGTTTATGAGCCCTTATTGACTGTTTCGTCCACTACAAGGGACGAAGTTTTTTTATGTGGGAAAACACGTTGCGAACGCATTTGAGGTCCCATATACGAATACCGTTTCCTTTTTGTCGCGGTACCTTACTTTTAATAGGAGCCACCGATTCGCAAACTCGATCAATGCGCTTCTCGCATTTTAGGTACCAGATAAGACTGCAGTGATACTGCTGTGACCACATGTTATTTTGATTTGATGTGATGATGTGCAATGGCTCTATCGATTTTTCTGACGTAGTTGTAGTATTTTCTGTAAAAAGTTTACTTTTCTGTCTGCGGACCAGCGCAACGGACGTCCCCACTCCTGCGTTTCGGATGATGTGTTTGTTGTTTCACAGTAGTATAATGTTGAAATGTAAGTTCAGCCGAGGTTTACAGAAGAGGAGCAACAGCGTGTTGTGGGGGATGGATGCCACGGCTCGTGTTCTGGGGGGTGGTTCTGGGGGGTGGATGCCAACGGGTTTTGCTGGCGCTGACGTGTTGGCATGTGTCCAGCGTACGACGGATTCTTTTTTTAGCAGTGGTTTGTGTCTTAACCGTGGGAGAACTGCGAAACTATGCGGCACTATTTCCAAGTAATGTTTCCCCTGAAACGTGGGTTCTGCTCTTGATACGGGTACAAGCGGGGCCTAAAAGTGGTTTGTGTGCTCTTGTAGTGCCTTGTGTCCAAAAGAGTGGTTTTTGTGTCCGAAAGCGTTTTTTTCCGAATCCACGGACAGGGAGGGGGCAGGGAAGTCCAGAATGCCCACTTTATAGGGTGGAGAAAGGCCTAAACGCTGACTTGAGATGTTGGGGGGGGGGCAAGGCTGACCCACTGCTGTAGGGTACATGAGAAATATATAGCGTGCAGCAGCGACAACAGCAGCATTATTAATAGTACAGCAGTATTGATGACACCTACTTGTAGTAATAACAGAAATACTGCTGTGCTCCAATCTTGATTTCTTACTTGGAATCGGGCGAGTTCTGTACTAACTTCATTGTAAAGGTTCTAAGATTTCTTACACGCCTGCAAGTATCAGCCTGTCTTTCCCCTGTTTATCACTGGGTATTTTGTGGTGTATTTTCTTAATAGTACTAAGCAGACGCATAGTTCTGTCCACATCTGAAACTAGATACGAAAATACCCGAAAGTCGAAAGTCGAGGTAACAAAAATAATTTCAGTGTTTCAGATACGATAGCTCCTCTGTTTTGAAACCGACGCCCGTGAGTGAGTGGTGACAATCGAGCAACAGCAGCAAAAGTGGTCTCTTTCCGACAGCGCAGTCCCGTACCGACGTCAACAGCAACGACGGTGGTTTTCGTTCACTCTCTCCTTCCGATCCTCCGCCGCTCCTCGGATGCTCCTGTGTGCTACACGACAATAATTAGCAGTGTACATCTTACTGCTGTAAGTTTCACGGCTGTCTGCTTTTGGCCCCCCTCAGTGCCGTTGTTTCCGTGCGCTGGACGATTCTGGGCTGAGCGTCTTGAGTCTTGTTGACCGCGTTATCATCATGGGAGTCACCGACCTGTATCCTTGACGTTTACGAGGGTGTGCACACCCGGTAACACGCGCGGTCGAGGTGTCTCACGCAGATTGCAAATACGAGTTTCGATGAAGATGTTTTTTGATCTCATCACAGCTGAAGTGTTTTATTTTTATTTTTTTCAAAACAAAAAAAAAAGTGCTGGACCCTGGACGAAAGAGTGGAAACTGGAAGCGCTGCTGCCTGCACCTGGTGCCAACCTTGCAAGCAAGCTCTTGCAACCTTGTATTTTGTGCCGTCGGTAGCTTTTAAACTGCTGCATTCGCTCCCTCTTGTACAGCAGCAGCAGGGACCCCTCCATAGTGCCGGTTGCCCGCTACGAACAGATGGTGCCTGTGAATCAGTCAACGGCCAAGCATTAACCAAGTTGCTTGAGCTCGCTCACCCCCACGACAACAGCTACCGGGCGCGACATTGCACAATTTCGCCGAGCTCTCTCACAGCTACGATCACGGCCATGCACCCGGTGTTATATAGCATAATGTGAGGTATGATCTCAGTAACGGGTGGTGTGTTTGAAATTTGAAACTATTGCACAAAAAAAACGGAAGCGTTGACGGCGTCCGGTCTCCAAATCGACGCCCCCCACAAACAAACCAGGTTACGTCCAAGTAGCAAGAAAGAAAGCATCTTGAAGGATGGGAGAAAAAAAACAAGAAGCGACCCGGATCAACTTCTATACCGTAGTCGTCCCTCTGTAGCGCCGGTATGTGCCAGCCGGCAATATGGCGTATCAGGTTATCCTCGAGCCTGGTATAGGTCAGTTTCGTGAGTTCGAGCCCCGCCGAGTGCATACTCGTATAAATTCGTTGGGACTTTTTCTTGTGCACAAATTGACTTGCGGAAAGCGCGAGAGCGTGAGTTAGCAACACTCGATGAAAAAGTCGACGAGCAGTGGGAATGCTGAACCCTATGCGCGATAAAAATTGAAGGCAAGAACCGGGGGGGAGAAGGGACGACACCTGTGACCACAGCTTGTCCAGAAGCTGGAAAGTAAAAGTGTGCGAAAAAAAAAAAAAAAAAAAAAAAAAATGGATACCACAGCGGCAACCAGCACTACTTCTTATACGGCCACTACTGGTTGTTCCCATCTGTGCCAGGCGCGCTGCCGGAATTATTAGCGTCATTATTGCCGTAGCTTTGCAAGGTGTCGTTCGTGCATCCGGCGCGCTTGGTGTTTTCTACTCTCGTAAAGATATCTATATATATCTGTGTTGAAGATGACACACCGCCTGTCATGAATTTTCAGAGCCGATTTTGTCCGAACTACCGGGAAAAGGGCGGCGTCGACGAGATCTTGCCAAAGATGTCGACAACATCTTGCCAAAGATCTCGATGAAATGTTGCCGTAGACTTGTCGCTTGGCGCTGGTACTCCCCCCCGCTGTCGAGAAACTTCAGCCCTGAAATTCGTCTGAGGAGGTGTGTTGTTACCATGTAGGCAAGACTGTAGGCCGGTGACTCCCCTCGATGGGCCCGAAGGGTAAACAGGAACAATGGTGTTACGGGCAATCTCTCCCCCTCCATAACCGTCCTGGTAGTGTCTCTATCCACGAAACCTATTACGTACCAGGGTGTTGTCGTTGTCTCACATTAACTCTTGTCAAACATCCAGAGTCCGTGGTCACACAAAGGTGCTGGAGCCCCAGGAAGATCCGAAAAACCAAATGAAATCGAATTCGTCCGGGAAATACTACGCTTTCCAGGTACCAGGTTTTTGTTGTTGTCAGGTACTGTACTATGTACCAGGTACCATATACCTGGTACGTTTTTTTTTTTTCATTTTTTTTGATATTTTTCACGTTTTTTTTTTCTTGAACGCCATACCGCCATACGCTTGGAACCTAACCTATCTTTCTCGCTTGACAGCGGTTGACGGATTCCAAGTTGGTGTTCATTTCTTTCACCATGTTGTTTGACAGATAACGCTGTCGTGCAGCTTATACACCATACTTGACCGTACTCCCCCCGTATTCTCAAACTTACGGTGGGATCTGGCGCGCGTGCTGTATTCGAGAACGATTATGAATGCGTTGGACATGCATACGGCTTGTCCAGAAGCTCAAAAGTAGATACCCGGTAGGTGTGTGTGAAACAAACAAAACTCTGCAGTGCACACTTGCATACTTGCGGTTGTACCGAATATATACGTAACCACGTACGTATTATTTTTATATGCTCAACATCCCGGCGGCTTCCCCGGCTTTTATGGGTTCGATTGGTTTCGGGGGTCGATATCAATTTTCGAGGTGTTGGGTATGATTGTAGACTAAAGGTAACTACGTACGAGGACGACTCGAAAATCGTAACTGCAGCGGTAGGCGATGGTAAGAACGAAAAGAGTCCATCGTTTAGTTTTTTATCGGCGCCAAAAATCATTAATTGCAGAATATACAATGTACCTGGTACGCAACTTGGAGATACGTGCTGAGGGAATCTAATATCATATACAAGTACCACCTAAAGTATAAATACCAACACTCACATTATAGTGGACAAAAAATAGGACCCCTCCCAATAAAAACTCACCCATGTAGTGTATTACAAGTACTAACAACGCAGCTTGCAAAGATGAGTATTGACCTGAAGTCGTCGAACTCACGGCTGACGTCCTTGATGAATTTTTTATAAAGTACAGTTGTATATGATATGATATGGATATGTGGCAGGTACAGCCGGTAGTTTTGGGTTGAGCTCGTTCTCCCCTGGGAACATGCAAGAGTACTCTGGAGCCAGTGAATCCACGAGGTTTACGTATTTATGAGGCGGTATGCCAGCCTAGACTGTGAGTGGGCCCTGACCCATTTGGTGGGCACATAATTGGGTTTATGTACCATAAGCAAAGTCATAAGCTGGAGTGGACACGTGCCATTAGGATTGTGGGCACAGGAGGTGGCGAAACCAGCGAAATGTGCCATAGGCTGCCTATGCCACACGTAGTTTCGGCGTTGGGAACGTTCATAGCCCAAGCAAGATGCCCAGTCGGCATCGGGGACCGCGCCGAATACTTGAACAGCATCAAAATTTGACTTACATGCATACGATTCAGCATTTCAGTAGTTATTTATGTTCACACACCCCGCTTATGTGAACTATCGTGTAGTACGAAGTAGTCTTAAAACACATGCTATGGATAATACCTGCATAAGGAAGAGCTGGACAGCATGTCTGAGGAACTGAAGTGTATTGCTGTGCTTCTTGGATGAAAATTCTATTTGTTTTTTGTGTAGTTTAATGGAATACGTGAAAATATTAATACATCAGCTCGTACGAGTTCGACCGATTGAGTGATTGATTCTCAACTTTCCAAGCTGCGTGATACCGCGGGCGCGCATGTACCTTGTTAACATTCATACAGTATTATAAAGAATGAAAATACACTCCAGCTGTGAGATCGAAGATTTCGTCGAAACTCATCTTTGCAAGCTGTGTGTGATACTCCGATCGCGCGCATTACGAGTTGTGTGTCCTCATTAAGGATATAGGTCGGCGACCCCCCTTACAACTACAGTGTAGCTAACAGGGTCAACAGGGTGATGTTAGTCAGTCTGTGCGCGGAAACTATAAAACCCGTTTCTGAGGGGGACAAAATCTGACAGCTGTGGAGGGAAATGTATCCTTTTATCAAGTGAATCTTGTAAGTCGAATAACCGGTGAGGGGGGGGGTAAGTCGAATAATCGGTGAGGGGGCGGGGGCGGAGTTTTGAAGGACGTGGGGGCCTGATTTTGATCAAAAGCGAGCGGGTTTGGAGGGGAGGGGGGGGGGGGGGGGGAAAGGGGGGGCAATTTGTGCATGTAAGCTTAATCTGACGGTTTTGGCACCAGTTTATTATGGGGGGGGGGGGGGGGGGGTTGGGCGGGGGGGGGGCGTGTGGGGCAGTTCAATATGTGCGTGGAAACTACACATTATTTTGAGGGGATAAACGTGACGGTTTTGGAAATAATGCATCAGTTTATCATCAGTTTATCATGTATATCCTGGGGTAAGTCGTACAACCAGTGAGTAGAGAGAGGGTGGAGTGTTCGAGGGGGTGGGGTTGGGATGAGTTGGGGGGGGGGGCAGTATTGTATCATCTATACACACAGCTTGCAAAGATGAGTTTCGACAAAATATTCGATCTCACACCTGGAGTGTATTTTAATTTTAATTTTTCATAATATGAGAATACGTGGGAGCAGGATTTTACGTGCAGCATTCTACTCATATTGCATACGAGTATGTGCGTATGTCGACCATAACAGCGTGACCCACGAAAACAAGCGCGAACCACGAGTGGCCCAAACGAACGTGGAGTGTGGCTTATGGCTACCATAACGTATGCGAACGCTTTGGGAAAATGGCCAAACCCTGGTGCCATAGTTCGCTCTTTTGCGCAAAACCGACCAAAACAGATACGAACGGCCCCCAAAAAGGTGGCTTATGGCTACCGTAACCTAAGCCAAAACTGTGGGAAAATGGCCAAACCCTGGCGCCATAGTTGGCCGGTTTGGACTTGTACCATTCCGGAAAAGTGGTCACGAAAAAAATAAATTAAACACCAAATGGGTCAGGGCCTAACTGCTGTAAGTAGCACCGCCGGAAAAAAAAAAAATCGCACGTGCATCACCAATACCAGTACCTGGCATTTGTTTCTTGCTGTGTTATGGCTTTTTGCTTATTTGGTAGGCTTCGTTTTGGTACTCGGTACGGGGGGGACGATGACGGTATTGGCACCCGCTGTCGTCAGAAACAGTCGTCAGCAACAGTGCGCAGGTGATGAGATTATGCGGTAATGCGCCCACTCCTAGCTGTACTTCTACAGCAGTACTCCTACAGTAGGATCGTTCGAGACCCATTACGGTTGCTGCCCGCGATGTTGGTTGGACGGCGTCATCTGCTGTGTTGCTCGAGTGTGCTGCTTCGTAGTTGCTGGCTGTCTCATGTGCTTTGCTCTGCGTTTTTGTGGTGCCGTCCTGCTTTCTTGTTAATTTCCAATTGTTGTTGTTATTGTTGTTGTTGTTTTTGTACTACCCAAGAGGCATCGGCACGGACACTGGTTGTGCTGGATGTACATGGGTGGGAAATTCAGTTTACCGAAAATAACGCATACACTAAACACTGGCTTGCATACTTTTCGGTATTTGCCCGCGCGCTCAGTGTGGTTGGCATTGCATGACCAAATCACCTTGCTGTATTTTGCAATACCAGGTATGTGTTTTAACTCTGCTGTCAAATTTGTGACCGCAGAGATCGTCTCTCGTATGAGACTTCAGCACGGGCACTGGCTGTGCTGGATGTAGATGGGGTGCAAAAATCCAATATTTGCAAATATCAAATATGTCACGAGGCGTTCAGTCGAGGGAAAATGTCCAGCGGTCCAGGGTGTCAAACAGATCGTTCAGCACTAAAACCTTGTAGTTTGGGGTCAGTCGAGGTAAATTGTTGCAAAACTTGCCGTCGGTCAAGGGGTCAAAATGCCGTCTCCTGACATCTTTAGTTTAAGGTGAAGAACACATGCGTGTCACAAACTAGCAACCAGCAACCAGCGTGCGTTCCGCGTACTGCCACGTATGCATGCCCTCTCTTTTTTTTTCTTCTTTTTTTTTTCGCACGCTTCTACTTTCCAGCTTCTGGAAAAGCCGTGGTCATAGGTGTGGTCCCTTGTCCCCCCCGGTTCTTGCCTTCATCTTTTCATCGCGCATAGGGTTAAGCAATCCCACTTCTCGTCGATTTTTCATCGAATGTTGCTAACTCACGCTCTCGTTTTCCGCAAGTTAATTTGTGCGCAAGAAAAAGTCCCCACGAATTTATACGAGTATGCACTGGGGGGGATTCGATCTCACGAAACTGACCTACGCCAGGCTTGAGGATAACCTGATACGCCACGGGGACGACCTTCAATATCGCAATTTGACCGATCTTGGTCGATAGTGTGGTCGTCATCAATAGTTGTGCGGCTCACCCGTGCTGCTCGTATTGGTTGTGTCGATTGATCTAGTGGCCAAATATGTCGGGAGACAATTATGCCATATTATACTCCCTGTAGGTACTGTAACGGGAGGAAACGTGCTGTCAAGCGCTTTGTTGCTGATGTCGTTGGTGTTGTCACATCAAGACCTAAGGCGTCCGTGTATAACGACGACAAAAACCCCGACGATTGCGAAAGTTCAAGCGTCTACTTGTATAGCGTGAGCGCGCGGCAGTACGAGTAGGATCATGCTGCCTGCGCCCGGCCCGTGCGAGTTTTGTCTCAAACGGACACAAATTTCATCATCTCCAACCAGCAGTGGTCGATGCCGTAATTTATATTTTCGTACCAATGGTTCTTTAAAGGAGTTGAGTCATCATTTCCGCAATCAAGTTCGTGGTCGCAGGACAGGCTCCATGTTTTTGGCTTTTTTTTTTTTTCAATCATATTCTTTACTCTCCGGGTCCTACCCTCGAGAGGTTTTACCCTCTTGCGACTTTCTGGAAAAAAAAACGTGGTCACAGGTGTCTTCGCTTCTCCCCCTCTGCATGCCTTCTTTTTGATCGCGCACAGGGTGCGGCCTTACCACTTTTCAGCTGCTCATCGATATTAATCGAATTCACGCTCTCGGGCTTTCCGATCGTCAATTTTCACCAGAGATAACGCCTGTATACGAGCACTGCTTTTATTAGTACGCACTCGTCGAGACTTGAGCCCACAACCTTTGACTTCGGTAGCGACGAGATTTCGGATAATATTCAATCGGGGACGCCGACATCAGTAGGGCGGAGTGTTCGACACTAACACCTAGTAGTGAGTGTGGTGTCAGTCAAAGATTTTTTGCTCTCTGTCAAGATAAGGGGTGAACGTGCTGGCTCCTGATGACATGTGTGCCTGGGACCGAACGCCCAAAAAGAAGGTAGCGCATCTAAGCCCCGGCCGCTACGAAAGGCATGTTTTTTTTTTGCCCCAGAAGCAGGCCTAGGGCAAAAAAAAGTTACTGGTAGTCATGACACAGAGTAAGGCAAGTTAGTCGAGACGCAAAGCAAGGCAAGCGACGCGTGCTAGAGATACCACTTTTTGGCTATTTTTTTCTGGATGACGGGGCTTCTTATCCCAAACGGGCTTCTTATCCCAAACTCGTTGGAAACAGGCCATTTTTTTTCATGATTCTCGTTGTGTACCTGGGCCATGGGATGCTTTATCCGGTATCGACTTGATCTTTCTCCACATGAGCTTTTTGGAGAGGTCTTAACCTCCGGAATTTTAGGGGCCTCAGAAAAAAAGCGGTGCACCTACACCGTAGAACGTGTCAAGCGTCAACTGCCTTTTCGTGGCTTCAATATGTTGTCATGCCTTGAATACGGCCATTTTCATTGCTTTAATATACTTGCTTTACAGTATTTGTGGCCCCGAACCTCGGTTTTTAGGGAGTTCGTGTGTATGCCCGCGTTTCGGTGCACAAAAACGCCAGTTTGGCTCGTACGACACGAGATAGCGTCAAAAGAGCTCTATTGAGGCAAACAGCAAGGTGTGCCGTCGGGGCCAGGGCTTTTTGACATCGTGTTTTCCTGTTTTTCTCACGAATGGACAGGTTGCGAGGCATGTTGTTTTTTGCTTTTCTTGCAAAAATGACAGACCGAAAAGTGCGAGGGCGCGAATGGGCGAAATTCGATGTAGGTGCAATACTACGAGCAGTGAGAATGCTGAACCCTTTTGCGCAATAGAGTGAAGCCGGGGGCAAGGGATGACACCTGTGGGCAAGGATTTTCGTCGAGGCTTCTGAGGGTAAAAAACTCACACGGCAGGGGTGCACTAGTAAGGCTACGTGAGTAGTACGGTATCGCGACACGAGGCGGTCGAAATGGCTTGGCGCGACTGGGAAATTGCACTCACAACGTGGAACGAATCCTCACTTTCATTGCAGTAGGGGTCCCCCAATAAGGCGGTATCCCGATATAAGGCGGTCAAAATCGCTCGGCGCGACTGGGGAATGGCTCTCATAACCTGGAATGAATAGGGCGGCTTACCCCTATAAGGCGGTCGTGTTGCTCTGGCACACGACCGCCTTAGGGCGGTCGTATTGACTCTGGCACACCACTGCCTTACTGGGGAACACGTACTCTCTACGAGTTGAGCTGGGAACAACGGTGAAAGCGATTGTTGAGAAAGAAAATAGAATAAACCTGGTCCGTCTGCTATATTCTGCTGATGCTGCAACGGTATGCTGATTCTGTGCCGAATCATCGTCGTGCCGACGCTGTGTATTGCTGTTTGTGATGCTGCTGCTGATGCTAATGCGAAGAAGCTGCTGCGTTATAAATGTACAAGGTCGTTTTTAGTAGCGCGATTCACTGTTTCCGAGACAGCGATTGACACTAAAGCATTTAAACACATGGAAAACGAGAGCAAAAACAGCAGTGAATCGCACTGTCGAGAACGACCTCAATGCAGCAGCTGTTTTAGAAACTGCATTCGAGCGCAAGAAGGGGGTGCATGTGGCCATCCTTTGTCCTGCCGTCTGTGAGATATGGCTGCTGACGCTGGTGCTAAATGCTGTTCCTGTTGTTGATGCTAACATTCTACCACGATATTGACGCTGGTGCTGATGCTAAACGCTTATTCTGGTGCTAACGGGTTATACCAGGTGATCACTATATATTTGGCCTCTATCCTTAATGAGGACACACACCCAGTAATACGCGCGATCGGAGTCCACTAATACGCGCGATCGGAGTAACACACACAGCTTCCAAAGATGGAGTTTCGACGAAATCTTTGGTATCACAGCTGGAGTGTATCTTTTATTTTTTGTAATATATTTATCCTGCTCAGTGTAACATGTTGCATACTACGGACGTCAGCCGCCCCCCCCTGTTTTTAAGCGAATTCGAAGGGAAAAGGCGACTTAATTTGGATGGAACGCCCGCCCGTGTATTATCTATAAGGGTAAACCAGATACCAGATACTGTTTGTGGGTTTATGAACGGTTAAACAATATTTGCCCACTATAACTTTCCAGTATTGTTATCGAAGGGCCAACATGTACGAACGACGCTACGTGACCGAACTCGGACCATACATAATACCTCATGAAGGGAATCATTCGAACCTCACTTCCGTGCTCTGTTATTGAGCGTCTGTAACGACACGGTATGAATAGATAAGTAGTACGAAGGGGAGCCGCCGACCTACTATCCTTTCATGAGGGCATACAACCCCTCGTGCCACGCGCGATCGGAGTATCACACACAGCAGTGTGCAAAGATGAGTTTCGACGAAGCCCTTGGTCTCACAGCTACAGCTACAGCAGTGTGTTTTTTTTGTTTTTTAATAGTGTGTTTGCGAAAGTACGTTTTTAGAAATTTACTTGTTCAAAAATTGTCCCGAAGGTAAGATTTGCTGTAAATTTCTGAAAAAAAGGCAAAAATGTACTTCATCGAAGGTAGGTTTTGATCAAAATTTGCGGTAAATTTTGTCTCTCTGTTTTATTGGCCTACAACGCACCGAGCATTTGTCCGAGGCAGAACGCCTCTGCAAGGGCCTAATAGTGCCCCAACCACGGGACAAACAGGACAAGCACCGCTGTTTGCACAGCAGCAGCACAAGCAACGAACGCACGGAGGATGGAGAGGGTAGTACCCTGAGCACGACGCGCAGGCGTAACATCAGAGATATGCAGCAGGCCGGTGATGAACCGTCTGTTGCTGCCCTCTGCGTCCGTGACCAAGGGTTCAGCGCTTGCTGCAAGCTGTGGTGAACTTTTCGCAGCTGGCGGAGTCAAACGCACGCGGAGAGGAGCCTCAACGCAGAGAGCGACACCACGCGCCTTGATTGCGGCTATCGTGTGCCGCACCTGGCAAGATAGGACTCGTATCGGTCCATCTGTGCGACAGCAGCCACCGCGCTTCTCCAACATCACCGCGACTGAAGCGTGGCATAACTTTTGGTTTAGGGCAGAGGAGCGGAAACTCCTCTGCCCTAAACCGATGCGTGCACTGCGGATTCTTCGCAGGGTGGTGCTTCGCAATAACAGGTCCACGTTCCATGGAGAAACTGCGCTTCGCCTTCCCTTCCGTCGCATGAGGAAGGCGTTGCTCTGCTTGTAGCACGTGTAATGAGGTAGTCCCTGCTCACAAGGAGTTTTTACGCGCGAGACAGACCGCCATATCTCTGATTTGTAGTCTGTTGGGTGCTTGCATGTACAGCAGTGTTCCAGGTACTGCTGCACCTGAAACGAGAGGCTCGAGACTGGAGTACGTACAACGAGTACTCGTATCGTATAGTACTATACAGCAGTAACTCGTACTGCTGCTGCTGTACGTATAGACAGACCCCCATACCTCTGATTTGTAGTCTGTTGGGTGCTTGCATGTATTATACCGTGTACCAGGCATGCTGCGCCTGGAACGAGAGGCTCGAGACTGGAGTACGTACAGCGAGTGCTCGTATATCGTATAATACTACGAGTACTCGTACTGCTGCTGCTGTATGTACTCGTACGTATATTACAATCGCGCACATCCCCGTTTCCCTTTTAAATTTCGGAGGCGTCGCCTGCAGGACTTTGTTTACCGCTAGCGCAAACACACCAAAAACTCGGTGGGAAGGCAAATTACTTTTTTTAGCGGAAGGCAAGTAAATTTTTAGAAACGCATTTTCGCAAACACTCTACTACAAATATTTTTTTTATGGTGAAGGACTACCTGGTAAACTCGCCACCTATCGACGAAGCGTCGACGGCAGTCTATCTCGGGGCATTGGATACTGGCTGACCCAGGCAGTGCGTCAAGTTGTGTAGAAATCAGCAGACCTATCATACGCTAGATGCTCTTTCGGTATCTCGCGGCGAAGCGTTCTTGACTCTCAGTGTGTCTCGGGGACGGGATCTGTACTAATAATTTATAATACTTGAATCCTGCACAACATACCATAGCGAAATACAAGTTATAAAAATCGATCTCGTGAGAGGCCCTGGGAGGCCTCCATTTTATTCGCTTTCCCCACTACATGTAATGTTAAGAGTTCTACTCTCAGGACGGCTGAGCGGGCTCGGATGCCTGATACAGCGCTTCTCAGCGCTTTTATGTTTTTTTCTTCAAAAGTGAAGTTTTTAAAAGTCCTTTTTTTGGGGAAGTTGAAACTTTTGCTTCCCCTATATTTAAAACTCCTGTTTTTTGGGAATGCCACATACTAGCTGGACACCGCCTCCTTTTGTTACTTACGGAACGATCCAGCTTTTATTTGAACGAAGCTTTCATCGTACCAGAGGTCCCAGCCTGATTGTATCAGCTTGGCTCATTACATCATCAGCTCAGCTCCGCCCAGCTGCGCACAGCAGCGCTAGCTTAGCAGCGCAGCGCCGCACAATCCCGTTCCCTTGCGTGCCCTGCGGTGCGGTGCGGTGCGGTGCGCTACTGTGCGCTACTGCGATGATGTGCCGTGTGGGTGAGTGCTTTCCTGTACTTAACTCTCATTTTGTTGGATAAAAAAAAATAATCGCCCCCAGCTCAGCTCGGCCTACAGCTTGATATAGCTCGCAGCAGCGCAGCGCCGTGCGGTGCCGTGCCTTGCCCTGCGATGCGGTGCTATTTCATGCTGCGCTGTGCTAACTTTCGAACATACAGCAGTAGCACCAGGTATATGATGCGAAGTACCAAGTATCTATTGTACGTGTTTTGATACTCGTCTTTTAGCTTTCTTCAACGTTGATTGTCTTCTTTCGGTCCATATGTTTTTTTCCCCTCGAAAATGACACCCGCACTGCCGATCAGAATGTGACATCGCCAACAACCACACAGCACAGTGCACAGCACAGGGCAACTATTAGTAGCTCGCACAAGCAGCTCTTGGCCTTATCAATTCGCTAGTCGCACCAAATCATGGGCCTCTTTTTTCTGCCCCCTTGACGTACATGTTTTAGTTGCATTCTTCCTTGCGCGAGCGAAGCTGGCGGCGTCAGCCGCCCGCGGATCGGAGCGCTTGTACATGAATACATGAACCAGGTGTATAAATTTGTTGGCCCTTGCACGACAGCAGCCGAAGGGTCCGATTTAGACCGTGTTTTGAGCCGTCTTCGAGATACCTAGAGCTGAGGTCCACCCCTCGGCGCGCTGTTTCCTGGACGTGCCTCGCCTTGCTCGCCCTTGCCGACTCTGCAGGCGGCGGCCTCGGCCGTTCTCGCTTCGTGTCGTGACAGCTGCTGCAAATTTGTGTTTTTTGCTAAATACGATCTAGATTATTTGTATCGTGGTTGTCCGATGTGTGAAATTGTTCCTCGGGTCGAACCACTCCGGAGGCGCCGTCGGAGGCTTGTTTGCGTTGCCTTTGGGTTCAATTTCCATCACGATCCGGGGCATGTATGGGTGAGCGGGAGACAAAACTCGTGCGTTGTGCGCAACATGCCCGTCTCTCCGGCTTCCCCTAAATGCAGGACCGGTCGGCAAGGCCAACTTCAATTTTGCGCCTCGGCCCAGACTAACCCCACCCCATAACTAACCCTACCACCCACCAACGGCTAACCCAACGCGTTGAGTGGCTCGAGATCGGCAGTCGGCAAGGGCAGCGGCTGTCCTTATTTTTTTTGTGGCGTTTTTCCGAAAAAAAACGGGTTGGCCGGAAATGGTCAGCCTGGACCAATCAGACCAACGAAAGGCATGATTTTTTTTCCGACGAGTCCTGTGTTTGCGTCGAGTTCGTCTCTTGCCTGAGAGCCTTTTCTTTCTCGTTTGCTCATTTGGTGTTTGTTTGGGAGTGTTATGTATGGGATGGCGTTATGCAGAAGGTACGCTCATTGCAATATGTTTGAATGGACTGCTGTGCAAGATGACTGCTGTGCAAGATGACTGCTGTGCAAGATGACTGCTGTGCAAGATGTGCCCTCAGCCAGTGGAAGTATACTGGCAGTAGGATAAGTATGCTGGCAGTATGCTTGTACTGACGCTACGTACAGCGGCAGTACCCAGTCATTTGAATACCTACTGAAGAAATGGGCCTGCAGCCAGTAGTATGTACCCATCCCATTTAAGATTTTTCTGGGGATATTACAAGGCATGATCTGCTTGTCACAAAAAAAAACAGGTTGAGACCGGCTTGCTTCGGTACAACCAAACCCCGTCTTCACTTGGGAATACAACGCTCGGGTGATGCACCTCTGCAATTGTACATATGTCACGAGTCGTTTTCACCTCCATGCTACTGCTGCGTGCCTCTCGGGGGGGACCGTACATATGCCACGAGTCGTTTTCACCTTCATGCTACTGCTGTGTGCCTCTCGGGGGGGACCGACCGCAGCGAACGTTTCAAGTCTTACGGCTATTAATAATACTTGTGTAGTTATATACGAGAAATTGCGCCCGCCGTACCATTGGCTGGGGTGACTTCGTCCATCGTGGCCGCGGGCTGCTATTGCTAGTCTCTGCTCTCTCCACCCTTGTCTCCTCTCTTTTCTCTCCTCTCGGAACGTATTTGGTGGTTTTCCGCATTATAGTACGGCGTTTTTCTTGGACGTACGTACTATTTAAATGTATATATCTGGATGGTAGACTACGGCAATTTCCACTGGCAGTACATATTGTACCAGAGCCTAGGCCTATTTTTTCCTGAGAAATTGGGACGTCTCAAAATACAAGTTGGAGTGAGAAATTGGGCCCATGGGCAGCCGGACAGGTATGTGCTTTGGCTGGCATCTTTTACTGGAAGAAGTATCTTTTTTTTGCTACATCGCTTTGCCATTAGCGTCGGTCTAAGTTGTCTTTCTGGTGTCTTAAGAGTAAGAGAAAGAGAACACCCGCTGCTTTTGTGTTTTGTGGGAAGTGCTGAATTCTCAAATCAGTTCATATGCCATTGGAATCTCTTGACGACGTATGATATCATCCCATCATATTTATGAATAATACCGGTAACGGTATAACCGTGATGACAATTTAGTATTGTTGTCTCGTAGTACTTTGACGGGGGGACATTTATTCACCTGGCACTCAGGGCGAATATCGCAACGTGCCTCTCAGCCTTCGCGTCACGAAGTCGCAAAATCGCTCGTACGCTATCACTGGTTTTCGAAGTGTATCTGCTTGTTAATATTGTGGCTGCTTTTGTTTATAACCGTCCGTTGTATTTTTTTATTACTGGTGCTAACGTAGGTTGCTCGTGAATTTGACCGTTGGCACAGCAGCAGCTGCTTACAATTTTTTACGGTACCGGCCCTCTGATTTCCTTTCTAGACATCCATGCCGTGGTTCCAATTCATATCCCCCCCCCCCCCCCCTCCCAACCCCCCCTCATTTCCCACCACCCGCACCATCGCCTAGACCTAGCACCACGCGTATAGCAAGCTCCTAACAGAAATACGCTCGATCGGAGTATCACACACAGCTTGCAAAGATGAGTTTAGACAAAATCTTGGATCTCACAGCTGGAGTGTATTTTTATTTTCATGATATACATTCATGCGACCAAAAACTGTTGAAAATCCCTCCCCCCCCCCCCCCCCCTCCTTCGAACGCTCTGCCTTCTCCTCACCGGTTGTACGACTTACAGGATATACATGATAGATGCATTCCTTCCACAACCGTCAGATTTGTCGCCTTGAAGGATTTATAGTTTTCGCGCACAGATTGAGTTGCCCCCGCCCGTCTCCCCCCCCGCCCCCTCACCTGCTCCCTCTTGTTCAAACCCCGGCCCCCACACCCTTGAAGTCTCCGCCCTCCCCTCACCGGTTATACGACTTACAGGATTTACTTAATAAACTGATGCATTTCCTTCCACAGCTGTCAGATTTTGTCCCCCTCCAAAACAGGTTTTATAGTTTCTCCCAAATTGATTAACACCGCCCTGTTGACCCTGGTACAAGATTTACGCTGTAGATTCGCCGACCTATATCCGTAATGAGGACACGCACCCAATAATACGCGCGATCGGAGTATCGCACAGCTTGCAAATATGAGTTTCAACAAAATCTTAAATCTCACAGCTGGAGTGTATTTTTTTTTCAAATAGAAAGTAACTACCCTAGTACCTGGTACCTGGTATTCTATTATTAAATGGACAAATCTCAGCCCAAACCCGAGAGCCACTTTTCCCTGGTAAAAGGCCCGTTTAAATGTGGCTTGTGTGGATTGAATGTGTCCGTTTGCCTCTGGACTAATCTAAAATGACCCTGGTAGGCCGTGGTTCTTATCATATGCGCCCATGGTGTATGGTATGATGTTAGACATACTTGCACATGTCTCGGCGAGTAATTCGTCTTGGAATCACTTTATTATAAGGCTACGCTCCGCTCTCAGCGCTCCCACCCAGCACACCCAGGCCTAAACCCTCCTCTTGGAGAACTTTCCCGGCGGCGTTATTTGCGTTCCTTGCTTTCTTCACCTTCGTGTTCTTCGGGACCGCCCCAACACTACCTTAAAGAAAAAATCTCCAGCACTGCTAAAAACAAATATCCCCACACTAATTTCAAGATTTTTTTCCACACTACATCAAGTTCTTGTTTCGAAAAGCAAAAAATGGATTTTCAAAACTCGAGTCAGAATAAGAAATGATGAAAAATGAGCAAGACAGCCGTTCCCAGACTAGTAAGTTCAACACAAAAAGTGCCGATAAACACAATCAAGTACAAAAATTGTCCGAATACCTACGTGCGCGTTTATCTTGCGCGTATGATATGATGGCACGTTGTTCGTAGACTGCATGTAGTCTACATTGACTATGCATATACGTACACGTTTGTTTTGCACCTGTTCTTTAATCTCAATAAAAACATACCCACCCGCCGCTCTGAGAGCTACAGCAGTACGACGTAGTGGTATATAGTCTAACGTGTATCACAAGGACAGAACAGCGCGCTCATCCCTCAAAACCTCATATTATGTACCGGTATGTGCGTGTATACTGCTGTGTACCCGTCCTCTTGCTTTGTTAATTGATTGTCCTCTCTCGGTCCTCATGTTTTCATTTTTATTTTTTCAAATTACACCCATACTGCCGATCAGAACGTGCCATCAAATCGCACAAATAGCTCTTGGCATATCAAATGGCTAGTTGCACCAAATCATGGGCCTCATCTTTCTGCCCAGTTCACATCTTGTGTGTTTCTTTGCGCGAGCTAACGCCGCCCGCGGAGCGGAGCGGGGCCCTTGTACACTTTACTGTTTTCATTTTGATTTATTATTTACCAGGTATGTTTTTTGGTCGAAGCGACCTTGAACCTCCGGTGACTCCCCTATTCACACACAGCGCCCAGGTGTTTTGTTGCCCAAATATGGGTGCATTACAGTGAAGTTCCCAGTTTAAGACCACGCCGTGCCAACCCAACTTACTGTGGGTGTGCTAATGTATGATGTTTACTACTTCAAAAATAATCCCATACTAATTCCAAGTAGTTTCTTCTCGGTGACGAGCTGATTTACATGGTCTCATCTTTACTATGGTCTTGAACCGTATGGTCTTAAAAAGGGTACACCACTGTAGCCGATTCACTCGGTCTTATCTCTAATATGGTCCTGAACCGGATGGTCTTAAAATGGGTACACTACTATATCCGGTTGACTTGGTCTTACCTTTGCTATGGTCTTAAACCGGATGGTCTTGAAATTGGTACACCACTGCTGTAGTTCTAAAGCGATCAAGCGATCCGAGGGTACATTATAATAGTTGAAAATGACGAAAATAAATTCGTGGCATGTCGAAAGGTTCTCTATGGGGTCGGTCGCACCCACAACATTTGTGTGTCGCACCTATTTGTAGCATGTATACAAGAGTATAACAAAATTACTTTGTAGCAGCTGCGCTAATGTGACGGATGCAGACTGCCGGATGTTGCGCCTTGCATCGAGTCGTTCATGATTGGTTCGGGCATGAACCATCCACAGCAGCAGGAGCAGCGTACTCGAACGCAGCAGCAGGGTACGTTACCGCTTTTTCGACAACATGGTTGACATGCTCTTTACACATTTTGTATCTTCCAACCCTGACCCTAACCCAATGAAACGCAACAACCAATGTACGGTGAAACCCTTTTCGTCTTGTCGACAAGTTTGCGTTAACCCATTTAGAGCCCCAAAAGCCCGCCTTATACCCAATCCAAGTGAAATTGTCCCCCAAGAAAGGTTTCCATTTCTAGAGGCGTCAACCATGCTGCCGAAAAAGTGGTGAGCTCTACTGACTCCCTCGGGCTATAACGGGCTATAACAAGCGCCTCCCTTTGTATGACATAGGCTATCATGGTCGGCCGTGCCCGCGCAATGCAAGAGAAACGCGATCAACTCTATCTTGTTATTTTGTTTGTCCCTGCTGAATGTGAAGACGGCACACACACTGCTGTTGAGCTGCTGCTGTTGCTCTCCAGCTCAGCTCGTAAGAACTTGCACGGTTTTACCTTCAGAGACCTTTTGGACAAGGCCGTGGTCACAGATAACAGGTCTCTTCTCTTCCCCTCCCCCTCGGTACTTGCCTTCATTTTCATCGCGCATAGGCTTCAACATTCCCGCTTTTCAGCCTTTTGCGCCGATTTTTATGGAATTTTAGCTCTGGCTACCTCACGCTCTCGCGCATTCCGCTCATCACATTTTACGCAACAAGAAATCCGTACAATTACGAGCACGAGTATGCACTTGGTGAGGCTTGAACCTACGACCTTGACAATAGTTGGTAGGGGCTACATTCACACACTACTCCATCAGGTACGCCGACCCATTGCTTCATACCTGGTATATACATTCACCTGCTACTCCATCAGATACGCCGACTCATTGCTTCATATATCTCACAAAAAATGCGACCAACAATTAAAACACTCAACGAGTACAAGTAAGCTTCTCATGATCGGTCGCCCGTCTCCTTTGCGATTCGAACACATGCTCTGGTAAAATGCTGTTTCTGGTATTGTCGGGCTCCCCCCTCCCTCCTCGCCCCTCCATTTTTTCCCACATGGAACCAGAGCTGGTTCTCACACATACTTGTTGTTTGTTTCGTCTTTCCAAGTCGTTCCTTGCCGGATCGGTGAAAACCGGACGTACTCCGTCTCAAAGCCTGCCCAGTATGATTCTGGGGCTAGGTTGGGGCTTATATGTGATAAGCCTTTTTCTGGTCGGGTCGGGTTGGGACCCGGTACCAGGTTTATCGGGATACTACTATTTATAGTAATGATGGTATATAAATAGGGATGTATGGTCTACAGACTAAATATATATTTTATTTTTTTATATATATATTTTTACTTGTTTCTTTTTTTTTTCACGCTTGTTTCCAGCTTCTGGACAAGCCGTGGTCACAGGCGTCGCTTCGTTTCCCACTCGGTTCTTGTCTTCATTTTTTTATCGCACATAGTTGTTCAGCAATCCCACTGCTCGTCGATTTTTTATCGAGAGTTGCCAACTCGCGCTTTTGCGCTTTCCGCAAGTCATTTTAAGAAGTCCCCACGAATTTATACGAGTGTGCACTTGGGGGGACTCGAACTCACGAAACTGACCTATGCCAGGCTCGAGGATAACCTGATACTCTACGAGACCTTTGGTTTGTTTGTGTTTCTTCCCTGGGGTGTTCCTCAGCCCCTGAGTGACTGGAGCCTGTCCTGTGACCACGGACTTGATTATGCGAGTTAATGTGAGAATAACAACAGCAATACACCCGCTGTCCGCGCACAGACTGACTAACATCACCCTGTTGACCCTGGTACAAGCTACACCACATACTAACTACAGCAGTTGTAGTTCCAAGGGGATTCGCCGACCCCTTTACAACAGGAAACCCGTTTTTGGGGACAAAATTACTTGGATTTAGTATAGGGAGGGGTTCGGGGGCTCTAAAGGGGTTAATGAGGACACACACGCAGTAAATATGTGCGATCGGAGTATCACACAGCTTGCAAGATGAGTTTCGACAAAATTTTCGATCTCACAGCTGGAGCGTTTTTTTTTTTTTCCAATAATGCCACCTCTAGGGGTGCATGTAATTTTTTTGTACTCCGTCCCGGCTTTGTGGGTATGCAGAGGGTATGTGGTCACAAGACTAAGGCCATGCATGAAAATGAGTACATCCCCCTCCCCATGTTTTTTGTGTGGTCGGTAAAAGTCCAACGTGCTCCGTCCGTCCTGGCAATTTGTGGCTACTAATTGTGGCATCGGTCTACGGATACGAGGGTCCATTCTTCGCGTTTTCATTTTTGCTCATCCCATCTAATATAAAAATTAAAATACACTCCAGCTGTGAGATCGAATATTTTGTCGAAGCTCATCTTTGCAAGCACTCCGATCGCGCGTATTACGGGCTGTGTGTCCTCATAGGTATTATCGTGGCACTTTTTTTTTCTCCTTTTACCTCCGTAGTTGTAACTCAGACCCGTGGTCACTAAACGGGCTCTTCTCCCTCCTCCACACTGCTGTACTCGCCTTCGTTTTGATCTCGAGAAAACTTCAGCCCTTGTTTTCCTCGTCGACTCGCATCGAATTGCGCCTACCCACGCTGTTAGGCGCGCGCTCTCAGCAGTCGTGTCTTTGATACTTGTTTTTACAAATACAGCAGTATACTCAAAAGTCCGACCCACGTGGGATTTGAACTGCAGAAACAACTCTGTAATATAGTAGCATTCAAGCGCAACCACTGGAAATAAATAGACCACCGGGGCGACCGGCTCTGGCCATACTTTATATTTATGTGTCATGCGCCTACGGCGGCCTTGCATGAAATGAAATGAGCAGCAGCACACCCCCCCTCCCCCTCTACCCCTCCTTACGGTTGATCGCCTACTTGCCGGTTTGCCCGCCTTGGTGCTCGATGTTGCACCGCCGTCCATCTGCTGTGTGTGTTGTTCACGTTAAATTGCTCTTTCCACCCATCCGCATCCGTGTGTTCCACATGCCGCACTCAAGTATGTGGTCCCTCCGTAATGCCGGCATGTGCTAACCGGAATCATCGGCACTATCTCGGCAACCGGCACTACTCCGCATGCTGACAGTACGCGTTGTCCCCATCTGTGCCAAGCGATATCACAGGTATTATAGAGGGCAAACGGCACTATAGAGGTACCACTACTGCTGTATGTCTGGTATCTAAAAACTGTGTTGGCGGTTGTTGTCACTTTTTCCCGTTTTTTGTGGTTTCACAGCGGGCTAGTGCATCAGATCGCGGAGCTAGTCATGGCGGAGATGGTGTTGCTTTGCTGGTCTAAATCGGAGCTCCTGATACTGATCAAGGCGCTGAAGTTCATGGAGGTTGTCGGGGCGAACATGCTGGCGGTCACGAACGTCGCTATCTGCGTCAACTTGGCCCTAATCGTGTCGGTGAGTTATCGGAGCCAGTTACATTATTTTACCCTTTTAAGGAACCCCGCGATAAGGAATCAAAGTCGTGCTCGTAGTATCATACTCGTACTCGTATACACTACAGCAGTACTGCTGTGCTCATGTATGCGTGGTATCAAACAGTATACCTGGTACAGCAGCAGTAGCATGAATAGCAGTGTGGCAGACTTTGGGTTGTTCGGAATCATACTCGTATTCGTAGTACTGCTGTGCTCATCAATGCGTGGTATCAAATGATGTACAAGCATCATCAAAAGCAGTGTGACAAGACTGGCCTGTACGTATACACACCACACTGGAGGCAGGGTGACAGACAGCGCACGAAATAGAAGCTTGCCAAGTACCGGTAGGCGATGGAAAAATCTAGGAAACCCAACGAAAATAATGCTTTTTTGGTCTTTTTAGGTATGCAGCAATCCTAAGAAAAGACGTAGACCGTGAAGTAACTGCTGTACGGCTACAATCTCTCACGGTGTGCCCCTTGGCGTTTCTTCAAGCTGTGGCGTAGAGGCCAGGACGCCGGGCAGGCTGTTCAGGGCGGTCATGAATAAATTAAAATGCGCTCCAGCTGTGAGATCGAAGATTTCGTCGAAGCTCATCTTTGCAAGCTGTGCGATACTCCGATCGAGCGTATTACTGGGTGTGTCCTCATTAGGATATAGATCGGCGACTCCCATTGGAACTACAGTGTAGCTTGTACCAGGATCAACAGGGTGGTGTTAATCAATCTGTTGACGGAAACTAGTAAAGCCCGTTTTTGAGGGGGACAAATTCTGACAGCTAGCTGTGGAATGCACCAGTTCTATCATTTCCATCTTATATGTTAAAGTCGTATGACCGGTGAGAGGAGGGGGGACAGGTCGCATACATGAATAGGAGCTTACTGCACCCGTAATGCTAGTAGGCAAGGAGGGGGTTGGGGGGGGGGGGGGGGCGGGGGGGGGAGGAGGAGGGGGTTGGGGGGGGGGGGGGGGAGGGAGGGTTTGGGGGGGGGGGGAGCGATGGGAGCAAAACATTCTACTTGCATGGTAAATGCAGATGCCCAATATTTCGAAGAAAATCTACGAGGTGTGTGTCGTCTTCACATCGAACCGTTCTTTCTACCGAACAGCATCTCTTCACATCGAACCGTTCTTTCTACCGAACAGCATCAGTACACCCAGGGGGGGAGGAGGAGGGGATTGGGGGGGGGGGGGAGGAGGGGGTTGGGGGGGGGGGGGGGGGAGGAAGGGTTTGGGGGGGGGGGGGGGAGCGATGGGAGCAAAACATTCTACCTGCATGGTAAATGCAGATGCCCAATATTTCGAAGAAAATCTACGAGGTGTGTGTCGTCTTCACATCGAACCGTTCTTTCTACCGAACAGCATCAGTACACCCAGAGCCCGTGCTGATTCTTCATCCTAGAGAGATACAAATTCTGTGTCGTGTGAAACAGAGTCGAGGTGGATGGAGCAAAATATGGGTCGTGTTGTTTTTGCGTTAGTGTCACTAATAATACCAGTACGAGTGGTTTTTGATTTCCGTACAACGTGAGTACTAGGAATGGTACTAAATGGTATGCTGTTGTGTTGATTCTACACGACGACGTAGACGGTGAACGACTGCTGTGCGTGGAAATATGTGCTGGTGCTGTGGTACAGACCTAAAGTGTGTGTGCTCTTCACATTGCACTGATGTTTTCACCCATCTACACCCAGCACAACCAGTGTCCGTGCAGATGCCTCCTAGAGAGACGACCTGTGATCACTTTAACTACGAGACAGACATACGCATGGCGGATAAAGCGAGGTGATTTTTCTATGCAATGAACCGCACTGAACACCCGGGCGCACAAGATGCAAGCCAGCACAAGCAGACTAAATCAGCAACAAGACGAAAGGGGAAAGAAGAAAGGAAAAAGGAAACGATAACGAGAGAAGAAAACCGAAGGAAGAAGCAATTGGAAACAAGGAGGGAAACAGGACTGCACGACTGAGCGATACAAATTAAAAATAAAATCACAGCAGCAGCAGCAGCACCCAGCCAGCCAGTAACTAGCAACTAGGCAGATGAAGCCGAAACCACCCAACCAACGAAGCACAACAGCCAGCGAAGCCAGCAACCAATAGCATCAAGGCAGACAAAGCCATCCAACCAACATCGGAGGCGGCAACCATATGTGGTTCGAATTACCTAATGTAGGACTACTACCTGTAGGAGCATGGCCGCATGGCCCATCACCTGCCCGCTACAGAGTGGACTATTAATAGGCCCAACAGCTCTGTGTCCGAGTCATGCGTTTAAACACATGCTGCAACCACATGCTGCAACCACATGCTGCAACCACATGCCGCAGTGTATGTGTACTATACACACGACGGTATCGTATTGAGGTTGCTTTCATGGGTTCAGCACTGCTGTGGCGTTGGCTCTTTTTCTTCCGTGTACCATGTGCGTACGAAATATGATCGGGGTTTTGGTGTGTTGTCGTCGAATCCTGTTTTACAATGATTGAAAAACGTCAGCTGTGAGTACGACCTGGGAACATGGACAAACAATTAATTAAAAAAACATCCGGGAGAAATGGAAAAGTAACACAGGAAGCTCTCGGAAAACTCCGCGGAGCTATCGGAGGAGGACACGGGCGTCTTTGACCAAATATGTCAGGAAACGGCACTTTCAGCCCTTGACCGACGATAATTCTCCAATAACTTTGCCCTGACTGACGCCAAACTACTCGGTTTTAGTGTAGAGCGATCGGTTTGACATCCTTGACCGCTGGACGCTTTCCCTTGACTGACTGTCTCTTGACACCTTGTGTTTGACTGCCTCGCGGGGCATAGCGCGAGCTTTGGGCCTAAAAACTTGGTTCCTGGCGCCCTTCGTAAACACTTGTGTCGTTGTCATAGCCAACTCCTATACAACTCCTATGGGAATTGGTGTTATTGCTTCGCCGGTCGCCCCGGTGGTCTAGTGGTTAACCTCGAATACTACCAAGGTCAGAGTCAGGGGTTCAAATCTCGGTATGGAGGTTTTTATCTTTTACAGAAACCAACTGCCCAGAGTGCTTTATGGCGTGAGTAAGCTCAAGTTGACGCGAGTCAACGAGGGAAGCAAGTGTTATTTTTTTCTCGCGATAACCATGGAGGCGCGCACCGTAGTGGGGAGAGGGGAGAAGAGCCTGCTTGAGTGGCCCCGGATCAACTATGAAGTAGGGAGGGAGAAGGACAAAGTGAAATTGCAAATACAATGAGAAGGGATGAAAAAAATGGTCTTTATCACGGCCAACTACTACGGGAGTTGGCTTTTACTACTTTTTTTTTTTCTCACACATGTACTTTCCAGACTCTGGACAAGCCGTGGTCACAGGTGTCGTCCCTTCTCCGCCCCCGTTTTTACCTTCATTTTTTATCGCGCGTAGGGCTCAGCAATCCCACTGCTCGTCGATTTTTCATTGAATGTTGCTAACTCAGGCTCTCGCGCTTTCCGCAAGTCAATTTGTGCACAAGAAAAAGTCCCCACGAATTTGTAAGAGTATGCACTCGGGGGGGCTCGAACTCACGAAACTGACCTATACCAGTCTCGAGGATAACCCGATACGCAACCGGGGCGACCGGGTACGTTATCATAGGCCAACTACTCGTATGGGCATTCGTAGTATGTTCTTACCACCATTTCCTATAACAGTTGGCCTATATGACAATGACTTGAGAGTTAAACCTACTGCTGTACACGCGTAGTATTGGTGACAAAAATAATATGGTATTAGTATATGATACCTGCACAAGGGCTATTGAGGCTATGGTGTCGATATATATACTTATCTACCTATATATATTTTTTTCTTCGTCCCATGTATTATCCTCGCAGTACTCTCCTCCCTCCCAATAGTACCTCAGATCCGGGGTCTCATAGCGGGCCCTCCTCCCCCTCCCCACTACGGTACGTGCCTTCATTTGTATCGCGACAATAGTTCAGTATTTTCTTCCCTCGTCGACTCGCGTCAAATTGTACCTACCCACGCTGCTAGGCGCTCTCAGCAGTTGATCCCCCTTCTTTTTTTTACATTTTTCTGCTACAAAGTCAAAATCTCACCACGTTCAGAATCGAAACTCAAGGGCCAACGCTAGTAGTATTTCGAGGGTACCGGGCGACCGGCAAGATATGGACACCGCCGTTGAAGATAAAGTA
The DNA here is from genome assembly GCA_012845835.1 of Undaria pinnatifida. NCBI lineage: Eukaryota > Phaeophyceae > Laminariales > Alariaceae > Undaria > Undaria pinnatifida. The sequence goes on from JABAKD010000022.1 coordinate 10,264,698, forward strand.
AGTAGAAGACAGACCAGGCAGTAATGCTCCTAACTCTCCAGTAGTTGTGTTCGGAACCCAGTTTGGGTGCTGCCCCGACCCCTGGTGGGTGGTGTCATCTCCTTTGATGCTGTGTGTTTGCTTGCTTTATGAGTTCGTTTGATTTCGCTTCGTTTTTGTATTTTGATCGGGTACGGTGGTACGGGGGTAAGGAGGCGACGATGACGGTATTGGCAACACTGCTGTCGTCACAAACAGCGCGCCGATGACAAGACCATGCTGCAATGCTCCTACTCGCACAGGAGGCTCGTTCGAGATCCAATATGGTTGCTGCCCCCCATTTTGGTTGGATGCCGTCGTCTGCTGTGCTCTATGAAGCAGTAATAGTTGCTGGCTGTCTGTTATGTGTTGTCTTCGCATTGAACCGTTCTTTCTACCCAACGACATCAGTAAACCCAAAGTCAGTGTTGATTCATTATCCTAGAGAGATACTGCTTTACCTCTCAAGAGCCGCCGAACCCCTTCCCATACTAAATCCAAGTAATTTTGTCCCCAAAAACGGGTTTCCAGTTGTAAAGGGGTTAAACAAATTCTATGGTCGCAGACTATTGTGAAACAGGGTCAACCAAACGGCGGTCTCAATTCGTCAAGGTAAATCAAGTGAAATGCAAGGGAACCGGGCACGAGGACACAGCAAAACAAGCCAGACCATAAAAAAGAAAAAGAGAGAAACGTTGTGCTTTGTTTTTTCATTTATTTCCTGCCGTCGTGTTTCTCTCTTTCTTTCCAATTGTTTTTTTTTTCCTGTCGGTCTTGCTCATCTTTTCTTGTCATATCAATTATTTCTTGGTCATCTATTCTTGTCTTTTATCTTTTTTATTGCAATTAGTCTGGCGCGCTGGCTCCTGGCTCTTGGCTTGCATATTGTTGTTTTTTGCCGGCGTGCTCATTGCAGTTGGCATTGCATGGCCTAATCACCTTGCGATATTTGCAATAATCATTACCAGGGCAGTGCGTATCTGTCTCGTAGTTTGTGACCACAGAGCTCGTCTATATCTATTATAAAAATAAAAATACACTCCAGCTGTGAGATCGAAGATTTTGTCGAAATTCATCTTCGCAAGCTGTGTGTGATACTCCGATCGCGCGTATTACGGGTTTGTGTGTCCTCATTGAGGATATAGGTCGGCGACTCCCCTTGCAACTACAGTGTAGCTGGGTTTGTGTGTCCTCATTGAGGATATAGGTCGGCGACTCCCCTTGCAACTACAGTGTAGCTACCAGGGTCAACAGGGTGATGTTAGTCAGTCTGTACGTGGAAACTCTAAAACCCGTTTTTAAGGGGGACAAAATCTGACAGCTGTGGAAGGAAATGTATCTGTTTTTCCAGTGAATCCTGTCAGTCGAATAACCGGTGAGGGGAGGGGGGAGTTTTTGAGGACGTGGGGGCCTGGGTTTGATCAAGAGCGGGGGCGTTGGGGGGGGGGGGGGGGGGGGGCAGCTCAATCTGTGCGTGGAAACTATAAATCCTATCCTGTGAGTCGTACAATCAGTGAGAGGGCGAAGCGTTCGAGGGGGTGGGGGGGGGGGGGGGGGAAAGGTTTTTTTTACCATCTTTACGTCGCATAGATGTAGGGATTTGCTATACGCGTGGTGCTACGTCTAGGCGATGGTGCGGGTGGTGGGGAAGGAGAGGGCGTTGGGGGGTGGGGGGGGTGAATTGCAGCAGAGGCATGGATGGCTCAAGAAAGATAATGAGGTGATATCAAGTGCGTGGAAGGGTTTATTACTGCGGCAGATTTCGATGTCAGGGTGGGGCGTTTGAGTAAGAGGGAGCGGAAAAAAAAAGGGGGGTAGGGGGGAAAGGGTTTTCAAAAGGTTTAGGTCACATATAACATAAAAACACACCCCAGCTGTGAGATCGAAGATTTGGTCGAAACTCATCTTTGCAAGCTTGTGTGCGATACTCCGATCGCGCGTATATATATATATATATATTATGAGGTATCAGCACGGTCTGTATATTTTAAAAAACGAAAAACAATAGCTGTGACATCGACCAAAAGGGGATTTTTTATCAAAACTCAGCTTTGCCAGCTGCGTGTGATGCTTCGATCGCGCGTGTTACGGGGTGTGTATACCCTCGTGAAGGATACAGGTCGGTGATTCCCTTGCTAATGCCAAGGTCAAGATAACTAAGACGCTCAGCCTTGTTCTGCGCACGGAAACTGTATAACCCGCATCAAGGGGGACAAAACCAGACATCGGTGGAATTCAGTATGCATGAAACAATTAATACTTGATACAGTGTGAGTTAACGTTTGGAGTGGGCTACTTGAGTCTACCGGGTTCGTACGCAAGTTCCTGTGTACTCCCTGTGTATGTGGCAGGCCAGCGGAGGTCACGGTCTCTTCTTTTCTCACACTTCTACTTTCCAGCTTCTGGACAAGCCGCGGTCACAGGTGCCGTCCCTTCTCTCCCCCGGTTCTTGCCTTCAATTTTTATCGCGCATAGGGTTCAGCAGTCCCACTGCTCGTCGATTTTTCATCGAGTGTTGCTAACTCACGCTCTCGCGCTTTCCGCAAGTCAATTTTTGCACAAGCAAAAGTCCCACCGAATTTATTTATATGGGAGGTATCAGCACGGACGCTGGTTGTGCGGGATGTAGGCGGGTGGAAATATCAGTTTGATGTGAAGAACGCACACACACCATAGATGGTTCGAGGTTACTTGATACTTTCTCTGTACAGCTAGCTATACCAGTGGTAGTCTATTCCAAGCACCATTCTAGAGCTGGGTCGGCGCGACTTAAGCCACCGACTAGTCATTAGTCGGACTAAATAGTCGTTATCCGGAGGTGCCGACTATCCCACATGGTGGGTTTTTATACTGGTAGGAAGGATTATTTAATGCGGATTGCTTTTTCTTTTTCCCACGGGGCGTCCTTGGCCGGGGGGGGCTGATTTGGCTCGCTTCGCTCTCCTGGCTTAAGCTGGGCTGATTTGGCTCTCTTCGCTCTCCTGGCTTAAGCTGGCAAGTCGGCTGGCCATCAGCTGGTATCGCCAGCCGACCCACCGACTACAGCCACTTGGTTGGATAATGGGATCTGCCAACTAGGTTCTAGTCGAGAACTCTCCCCACTCACAACTCTAACCTTTCCCCTGGAACATTGGGCCTAAAAGAATGACATAAACATGCTACCAGGTATACTGCTTGTACATGTACCAAGTACATAATGAGCACCTGGTACCTGGTATGCCATTTGATAACCATTGGATAATTTATTACGTATAAGTACTAGCAACATAATACCAGTACATGTTTATGAATCCCACATATGGTTAGAGGTTACTTGCCGCGGTTGGGCTGGATTTTTTCTCGACGTGTTCGCCGCGCTTACGTCATACTGGCACACCCCAAGTACGCACGGAAGTAAATAAGACCAGGTACACATCCTTGTCGGTCATATGTAGGTCGTGAGACCCGCAGGTACAAGGAGCAAACCATTGAGAAGTGCGGCCTTAACTCAACGCGTAGGGCGCGCGACTTGCGCTCTGCAGCACTTGCCTTGCCTAGGGCGCGCGGCCTGCACTCTGCAGTACTTGCCTTCGGCCGGGCTTTTTCCCGGGTTGTGCCCATTCTCGCGGGTCGGGTAGGGTGGAGTCGGGACGGGTCAGAGTGATCCGACCCGAGAGTCATCCCACGCTAGGTGTGCAGCAGATTCTAAGAACTTTCTGAGCTCCTGACATAAGGAGCTAGCTCAATCCCTCCCGAAAAACATTACTACCTGGAAGACATTCGTTCGCTCAACCCGACCAACAGTAGTTCCATGTGCTAGCCCCGAACCAAGTATACTAGAAACAAGTATACTCGAAAAGCTATCATACTAGCCGCTAGTTCTACACTGGAGGAACTCAACCGGTCGGAAGGTCAGAAACCTTCGACGCAAAAAACGTGCGTGACCTACCGGCGTGGGGTGTGTCTCGACCAGTGAGATTTGAGAACCTCCTGACCCAACACGACCGTCCCTTCCCGTAAGATTTCCAACGCCTCCTGATCCGACCGGACTCGGCCGGCGAAGTTTTGCAAACTTTCTGAACCCCGACCCGGAGGTCGGGGCATGACCCGTGAACAGCCCTGGTATTTTGCTGCCGACACGTTCTGCAACTTTTTGTACGTTGTAGCTGTACGTCGTAGTTCCGGTTGGTAGTTTGTGTCATGCTGCGGGCGCGTCGTTCAACTCCTTGTGTGGTGTTTCGTAGTCTAATTCCACGTGTTTTGTCACCGTCGTGGGAGTGCAGTGCTGAAAAGGGTAAAAGCTGCAACAGTTGGAGCTGCCCAAGCCGGGTTGCTTGCTGATGCTGATAGCGCTCACCATTGTTTTTGTCGGCATATAAACACAAGGTACCGGGTATACCATTACCGTGAGAACCCCGATTTAAGAGCGTCCACAACTAGAGAAAACGGGCGTGAGAGCGAATACGTGGGTTGACGGCACTCTTACCGCCCCTTGACGGACAGCCGTCAAGCAACTAACTCCAGGCACCAAACCTAGTATGATAGTCTAAAGACGCCTTGACGATTCCAGGCTAAACCGTCAACCCTCATCTTGGCATAAGAGCAGTCAAAACGGGTTTGCATACCTTAGCGGCGCCTATACTAAAACCTAAATATTACTGAATCTTGGATAAATGCCGCACGGAAGTAAGAGCGGCAATACTAGCCTGTTCCGTCGGGCTCTTAAATCGGGTACCCAATGCACATACCATACCAGGTAGTACCGATCAAAGATGTGGGTCGACGGTCTAGTTTCGACCCGTCAAGGCGTCTTTGGACTTATCATACTAGTTTCAGTGTGTGAAGTTCCTTGACGGATGGTGTCCCATCAAGGGGCAAGAGTGCCGTCAACCGATATCTTTGGGTGCCGATGGAGCTTCGGCGAAAATTATTTTTCGGAGCTATTTTGCCACGACACCTGGAAAAGCAACTTGCTTATTGCGCGTGCGTGTGTGGTGCCATCTTGCCGTCGGTGGTGGGGAAGGGCGACAGTAATCATGTCCCGCAACTCGTATGCGGGAGCTGTTTGTGCGCCTCGCCTCCGTTTTTGTCCGAAGATGGCACGTTTTTCTCGAACACAGACATTTCGCTCGAATTCAGACATGACCTTCCGCGGTCGGCCGGAATGTCACTGCGTGCCAGCATTATTAGTATGGAAGACGCAAAGATTGTCGCTTTCGTTTTTTTTTTTTGTCATCCGGGGCAATAAATGAGGGTGAATGCGATAACCTGTGCGTCTTCAATACTGATGTTGAACTTACGGGCATTCCGGCCCCTCGGCGAGAGGTAAGGTCTGTATTGTAGTCAAAGCGCGTGGAGGACGCTACGCTAACCCGGGGAAGAACGTGTTGCTTCGGGGGAAAGGAGGTGCGAAAACAGCTCTTAGCAGTTGTGGGACAGGATTGTGTCATTGCGCCTTTGAAGTTTCTGTGGCGTAGGTGTGGTTTTTGTGTGACGTTTTGACGTGAAAATACTACTATCTCGGGTAGTATTATATGATTTCATCACTCTTGTGCGTGATGCTAAATAGCTCAGTCTTGGGCAGGCGTACGTATACGATTTAGTCTTGTGTGCTGCTAAATAATACGAAGTCTCGGGCAGAGTTACGCGATTGTTATTGTTTCTCTTTGCGAACTTCGGGCTGACAACTCCCCAACCCACTGAGGCGAGTTTCATCCGATGAAAGATCGCCAGAAAAAGCTGGGACACCAGACAACGTTTGTTTCTCTCGCAAAATCAATGAACTATCCCCCGTCTCCCATCCCCCCCTTTCTCCTGCCTCCATTGTTGCCCCCTAATGGTGGCGTTTGGTGACGGGGACAGACCACCCGAATCTAGGAACGAAACGCACGGTGAACAGCTCATAAACGCTGTACGCTTGTAGCGGCGCAACTTAGAGAAGGAATACCATCTATTTGTAAACACTAGGGGTTGTAACGAAGACCACTGATAGGGACAGCTTACGCTATACCTACGATGGGACCCGAAGGGTGCGCCAGCTAGCGTTGGGCTGCGAAAGCAACTGAGTTAAATCGACACACGACGCGAATGAAAATACGTGGAAGTGTGGTGAGCTGAAGCTTTATTTTTCCTCATCCGCCGGAGGATTTAAAAAAAAAAAAAAACTAGGTTGGCCGCTATTAATTTGATGCACTATGCTTAATAGTCGACCTGGTATTATCTATTGATATTCACTATGTTGGCTTGTAGTTAACTGTTGTTTCGCGACCACGACACGACACAACTTCGGTGGACTAAACGACTTTTGGGGGGAAACACGATGTTTATTGTGCACTGCTGTTAGACTAAGCGCGCGTTGTAACACAACAGGGTTGGGGTTGTATTCGAAATGTCCGATTGCTATCTTGCACCAACACACTGTAACAAACACACGTTGTATATATCACAATATATCTCAACAGGGTTCGCAACAGGGTTGTAAAGGGGTTATGTAGTGTATCAGATTATCGTCGTGCCCTAACACGTTATATCAAGGTTGTACCTTGGCAAAGTAAACTAACCGCGTCGTTCTCTGCCCCCTTCCTTCCCTGGTATAGTATACTACCCGCGTTGTTCTCTGCCCCCTTCCCTCCCTGCCCGTGATGTTTTGTCCCATGTCCGGCGGCGGCCGCTGACGCTGCTCATGTTTTTTCGTCGCTTTTTTTGTTTCACAGAGCCACCGCACGATGTCTCGCGTGAAAAGCAACAGCTCACCGATATTAATGCTGTCGCTCTTGGCGATCTCAGTGGCGGCTACGATAGCGGTTGTGCCCTTTTGGGATACCGTGGCCATGAGCGGGACTCTGTTCTGGACGTCCAGCATCGAGCCGGTAAGTGCCGTGCTGGTGGGGATGGGGAGGGGGGCATACGTTGCGACTGATTTTATGCTTGCCTTAACGCCTTGATAGCTGGAAACCCGTTTTTGTCGACTAATTACTTGGAATTAGTATGGGGAGGGGGTTAAGGGCTCTAACGTCCTTTTACCGTTGACCACGCATGTCCTTGGAGATGGGGAGCGGGCTTCTTCGAGATGGGGGGGCAGGGGGTATAACCATCACAAGACGCATGGCCGGTATTTAGGGTCATATGACCCTGGCATGCCTACAATGCCGCGAGGAAGCTCGTCGGGTTTTCACCGGTCAACCAGGCATTACTTGTACCAAGCGCGAAACGGGGGTGGGGGGGGGGGGGGGGAGGAGGGGTCGTGATTTTTCTTGTTTCCTCACGTCTCTCCTGTTCTTCTCGTTCTCAGTCGTTTTGCTGATTGTTGGTGTTGTTGGTGTCGCTGTTGACGCTGTCCGTATGTTAGTCGTCAAAATGCTCGGAAGCACTCGAGGTGGACTGCTTTCTCGACCGCAGTCTTGTTGTGTATGGCCAAGGCTAGGTTATTCGAGTTAAACTTGAAGTACACCACAGTAGTAGTCCCTCCATAGCGCCGTTATTTGCAAGCCGAAAATACCGAGGCGATAGCGGCAGCCGGCGCGACTCATCGTCTGTGCCACATGGTTAAACACGCCATAGCGGACAGCCGGGACTACTCAACCGACGCTGTGGAGGAACCGCTGCCATTTTTTCTGCCTTGAATGTTTATTTGCGTAATTTCCGTGAAAGGCAAGGATGTTTGTCAGGAGGTCGCGCGTTGACGTTTTCGTGTTTTTTATCTTGCGAGATCGAACTCTGTGGCTCTCAGATGGAGCTTGTCGCCCCCCCCCTTGCTCTGTTGCCAGAGAAGCACAGCGGGCGGTTGCATCATCGCTTAAGCCGCCAATGGCAATCGATTCGTTTTATATAAAGCGATATTTGTCCTTATTACTTTTTGTGAATTTTTTTATTGTACTCAAGACTTTTTCGGCATATCATATGCCGGCACCAGAGGTAACCTTTTTTTATAGCAGTGAAAACGTAGCATCAGTCGCCGGCGTAGAGTCAACTTCAGGTATCAACTACGAAGTTTTTCACCTTTAGGGAATTCGGAGGAAAATGCGTTTACAAAAAAATTTCGAATATCAGCGTCAGCCATAGTAAGCAGCCGGAGCTGCCGAGGCAGGGTGTCACAGATGGAGTGATTGACTTTCAGCGCGATAAGAGTTTCACGACACGCGCGCTGAATCGTACTACTTGTACGGCGTGCTCACCGCATTAGAGGACCACCTTCATGAGTTGTTTTGTTGCTATGGCTTGGGTCTCAAGGGTTGTGCCGATCGCCCGCCGCATGCCGTAAAACACGAGATCCCTTGTTCGTCGCCTCGAAAGCGGTACTTGTATGAAGTATTGGCCACTCTTTATATATTGCCAGGTGTGCACCTAACGGAATTTACGGCACTTTCACGGGCAAGCGGCACTATAAAGGGACCTCTACTGCACTCGGTAGACAGCATGCCGTAATCCAACAAGCAGTAAGCGAGCAACCGGCACTACTCAGCCGGCACTTTAGAGGGATCACTGCTGTATAGGCATACTGCTGTGTCGCGCAACATATGCTTCTCATGGAACCGCTTGTCACAGCGAAGGCACCTGGTTCAAGTTTTTTTTTTTTTGCGCCGCCGCCGCCCTCCCGACATGGGGACAAAACAATTGGATTTAGAATGGGATCCTTTGTAAGAGGTGGCAATGGGTTAAGGTGGCGTTAGGTGTGTGATGTCGTGCGTGGTCGTCGCACGCCCGCTGACCCTCTCGGCGCCCATGGGGAACCGTTAGTAATGTTGGCCGTCGACTTTGTTATCCTAACCCCCTCCTTCCAGGCATTGTAGGTATGCGCAGACCTACACGACAGAGCATGATGATGAGTGCCCTCCCCCTCCCCCTCCCCCCCCCCCCGCGCGTAATTGCGTAATTGTCCTTTTCGATTGTGGCGCGTAGGGAAGCATGGCAGATAACTGGGTATGGATTTCGGTGTTCTTCTTGGAGCTGATCGCTGGCGTGGTGATGACCGCGATTGTTGCGCTGCTCATGATATTCAGGCTACCGGAGCTTAAGCAGGTCAGACTTTGCTTCCTTCCTTCCTTCTTTTCTTCCGTCCTTCGTTTCTCTGGTCATGCGAAAGCGGGGGCATGTTTTGATACGCCGGACTTGGGGGATTGATGGGGGCGGGAGGGGGGGTGGGGGGGGGGGCGGTGGGTAGGGGTGGCACGTGCACTGCCAACAGACCTTGTCACAGCCTTTGCAGCTGTTGTGTTTTTTTGGGGTCTGTAACCGTACCATTTACCGTGCACCTTTTGCCGTGCACGGTACCGTGTTATTTTGTTGCTAGCAGAAGGTATTCGGGATGTTTGCCCAATGTGTGGCATTCCGGTTACGCGAAGAGAGTGTTCTCGTTTGTCACTGCCGCTCAATACTGCTGGAAGTATCTAAAATCCCGAAACTGCCGGTACGATGTACCGTAACGACAGATACCATATCGAAACTACCGGTTCTTGAATACCCGAACTACCGGCACCATGTACCGTAACCACTGATGCCATATCGAAATTACCGGTGCTTATATACCCGAACAACCGGTACCATACCGAAACTATCGGTACCCGTAGATCGTAACTACCGGTACCGTGTTGCGTATCTACCGACGCCATACCGAACCCACTGGTACCATACCTCCGTAACTACCGGTACCATACCGAAACTACCGTACCGGGTACCCACATACGATAGCTACCGGTGCGATGTTGAATTGTGTAGGCAGCAGTGAAGCGGTCTCCGCCAAGAGTGGAGTCGCGTGCAGGTGGCTTGGCTTCGGCGAACGTCCACATCGTGGTTTTTAAGTTTTTAAGTGGGGCGGTGGGTTGGCTTGACCATAAGTCAACGACTACTCTGTACGTACCCACGCACAATCGGATGTACCACGACCTAGATAATGTAGATCCTATTATGTATCGTTCGACATTATACTGTATGTGGTGCAGGATCTGTGTGGTTCAGATCCAGCTCATGAAATGATCTGTAAGCCATTCATATCATTGTAATAGACCAGGGATCACGCTGCCCTCCAAGACAGATGATAAAATATGTTCGATTGTGTCGGATGTGTGTATTAATAGTACTTCATGGCTGGCTTGGTGCTACAGTTAGTTATTCGCTTGTGGTAGTTGGCGGAGTGCGGCGTTTTTGCGTCTGGCGGGATCGTTTGTGGCTCGCCGTGTGTCAAGCAATCGTAATGCGGTGTTGAATGTATACCGTACACCAAAAGATGGAAACATCGAACAATTTTGAAGTGTCGGTACTCGGGAGGTATATCGCACCGAACGCGTTACCGGACGCGCTTAGCCCTCCATCCCCGGGTATCCCACTATATAGTTTATCTGCTGATGCCGAACGAGTATCTGCTGACTGCCAACAGCAGTATCTGTTCACGCCCTCTATTAATAGCTTACCAGATTGTTCTGTTTTGCTTGACGTGCGTGTTACGGTACTACAACGACAGCAGTGCGTACATGTAAGAGTAGTAGGTAGTGTTTTCGTTGTTCGATATCGTACCGGAAACTTCGAAACATGGAACTGTTCCGGATATCGAACTTTCGATGTATCGTATCGAATGTTGGATATCGTACCGAAATTTTCGAAACATGAACAATTTCTCAATATGTACTTTTCGATGTGTCTGGTCCCTATTGGAATATCGTATTAACCCTTTTACAACTGGAAACCCGTTTTCGGGGACAATATTATTTGGATTTTGAATAGGGAGGGGTTCGGGGGCTCTAAAGGTGTTAAACACGTTTTGTCGTCCATCCCGTGCCATCTTCGTATTTTATTTGCCGATACTGAACATTATACAGCTCTAATCTTTTCAAATTGCGGACAAACGAGCGGCCGGTGTATCACTCAGCTTGCAAAGATGAGTATCGAACCTAAATTTACCGAACTCGCAGCTGGCGTGTTTGGGACTTTTTAAAAACATACCTGTGTTATGGTAACGCGAAATTAGCGTCGATGTTGTTGACGGCCGTGGCATGGCAGATTGTTCCGCTTTGCTGGACGCGCACTTTTACGACACGACAACAACAGCAGCAGTATGTGATGTGTTAGATATCGTACCCAAATTGCGAGCTATTAATGGCTTTTTCTCAAAATTACGATCGCTCGTCTTGAGCCGTTTAAAGCTAACTTTTGCTCATTTGTTTGTGTCGACCATCATTTGTTTGTGTCGATCCTGATAATGCAGCATTCAGCGCTACGGTCCGCAGCATTTTTTTTTTTTTTTTTCCCATCCCATTTTTTATCCTTGCACCAAAGAGTTATACTCTCGCCTTCCCTCCCAGTAGTAACTAGTAACTCAGATCCGAGGTCACATAGCGGGCCCTCCTCTCACTCCCCCACTTCGGTACGTGCCTTCATTATTATCGCGAAAAGAGTTTATTAGTAGCATTTTCTTACCTCGTCGACTCGCGTCGAATTGTAGCACTAAGGAATGCATTAATTGATTATGTCGTGATGCGCTATCATACTACGATGATGCCAGGTTGCAGCATTTTGTGCTATATGTATGGTCCGCAACGTGTAATCGTATACATTACGCTTATTCGTGGTGCGCTGACACTGAACAATTGAAGTATTGTACGTTATCGCCTTGAGCGCAACATGAAAGATTCGTTCATTCATTCGTTATCCGTGATACGAGATACGAGATACTCTCATGTATATACGACGAGTCGTAGCGTTGTTTTTTTACTTATTTTATTCCTCCGGTGGATGGGGGAAAATAAAAGCCTACCACACTATGATGTATGTACTTTCGTACATGTGTGTCAATGTACATAGCTCGATTGTATTCGCAATCCAGCGCTAGCTGTTGTACTGCTGTATGTATCCTTCGGTTCTCGTGGCAACGAAAGCGCGAGCTGTCCCTACCAGCGATGACCGTTATGATACTACTACGACAGCGCGAGCTGCCGTGGTGTACGGATCTGACTCCCGATTTCACTTTTTTACATTTTTCTGGCGGAGGCGTGAATTGCGTCAGCTATGATATGTGCGTGTACCAGTTTTGGTTATGTTTGTGTTTCCCCTGGGGCATTCCTCCACTGCAGAGTGACTGGAGCCTGTCCTGTGACCACGGACTTGTGCGAGTTAATGTTGGAACAACAACAAAGGATGCGTGAGTATCGACCCGACTTGATCCCTGAGGATCAGGTGCTGTGGAGATACAAGGCCACCCGGAAAGTCATCCCTCCGGGTGGTGTGAGACTTGCGCAACCTCACCCACTCACAATACCCCCCCCCGGCCATGAGAAAACAGCCTCCCGCCGGACTTGGTCCAGTTACGGTCCACCCCACCTACCGTGCTACCCATTCGGGCATTGGTCCTTGGCGGTATTATTACAATCGCATATGGCGTGGGATGATTGCGGATTGACGTTGACCTTTTCCGTTTTGTGCTTTGAACATTTTCGGCCATTTTCAGTAGTATGATGAGCACCACACCGGAGAGCACTGCCGACAACATCTGCGCATCGGAATTCGCGCTCAGTAGTTGCAACCGCCGCGCAGTTTGTACGAAACAACGAATTCATGCTGTACGCTATCAGTGCAGCGGTCTCTCTTTGGTGCCGGTTGGGTAGTTCCGGTTGCCTAATGAAGCGCCTGTATGGTCGCTTTGCCAGCTGGTGACGCCCAGTAGGGGCAGTACATCAGAGTAATAGTGCGCTAATTGCCGTTGAAAGGCCGGTATTTCCGGCTGGAGCATGCCGGTACTTCGCCTAGGCCACTTACTCTCATTTTTTGTAAACTTGAAGGATACAGTTTTTTAAAGTCTGCTCTATGGGCGGGCCCGATACTGCTGTAGGTCGGATAGAAGTATAGCTTAGTAACGCTGCCGCAGAGTATGTGTTGAAAGTGCATTTTGTTTAGTTTTGCGTTCCAGCATCAGCCGTCAGCCTTGCTACGTACGTACGTACGTACGTACGTATGGGTAGGTTTGTATCCTTCACGAGGGTATACACACCCCGTAACGCGCGCGATCGAAGTATCGCACGCAGCATGCAAAGCTGAGTTTTGATCAAAAATCCCTTTCTATGGTCGATCTCCCTGCTGACGTGTATTTTTTCATTTTTTTACAATATAGGTTAATGGACGAAGTATTCGATCTCACACTGGAGTTTACTTTTTTTGTAATATAGGTTATTGGCTCCCCTGGATGCGGCCAGGGTCAACGGTCAACAGGATACGTTTTTTACCGAGTGCGATTTCGGCCCATAATGTTGAAAATTTCGGTATATCATATAAAATGCGTGTTGCCCTCCGCGTTTTATTCGCTGATGAGATACTGAACGGAAAGTTTCGACGGATAATACGAATCGAGCGTGGAAATCGACATGGGGTATACTTGGAAGCATATTGATTTGCTCTTTTCATTTTTCGAAATCGTATCCCGCTTCATTTTTTCATATCTCGGTACCGTATCGGTATATTTTTTTGATATTTCGGTGTCGTATTTTCATTTCTCGGTAACCGAGCGATTTGATTTCGAAATTTTCGGTATCGTATCCAAAATCGATTTTTAAAGCAATTTTCGGTATCGTATCTCGGTATCGTATCGATCTGCTTTTTTGATATTTCAGGATCGTATCCAGTTCATTTTTGCGTGCTTCGGTGCCCGTGTCTATTTCTAAGACTTCGGTTTATCGGTGTAACATCGTATCGATGAAGTTGCGTTTGTCGTGCGGCATCCATCACTACTAACTCAATGGTTCGTGATTCGTGAGGGATGCACCACTTGCAATAACAATAAGAGAGATACCAGTCAATCATACCAGTACATTTGGAGGACCTTTGTTCTTATTAACAGTAAAATTACATATCCGAACGGTTGTTACGTTTCCGGATAAAATGGTATCGCCCACCACCCACAACCCACAATCGAGCATGTAAATACACAGCATCTAGATATGATAGCTCGTTCGTCCTCGGTCGGAGACTCGTAGCGTGTCCCTGCCTCCGCCGCCTTGACGCCTTCCCGCCCCTCAACTCCGTCTCCCTCATATAGCTGAAGACGTTTAATAACGGTCGGCCACACAAAAAGAAGAGCAACGGACACGGGTGTTCGCCCGACGCGTTTCCCAACAAAGCCTAGTAATTAAGCCTAGCAGTTGGGCGTACGGCCGATGCATTTCAATCTAAACTCAAACCTTCGTACTAGGTTTTTTGGGGTCCGTCTCGTTTTTTTTTCTTGTAAATTGTTGCGGACGGTAAATTGTCGTGTCAATAGGCGCATAATTATTTGTTTTTTAACGCCAACCCTGACACGAAACACGTTTTCATTGTGGAAACCCGCAGGTGCTGTCTGTCCACCGGCGCATCAAGTTCTACTTTGGGCTGACCATGATTGCGATTTTCGTGGACCTAGCTATCGGGGTGGGGGGCGTGCTGTACCTCGTGGGGGGTAAAGACCCCATGTACATCGCGGTAACTTGGACCATGCGCCACATCCATATCGCGTTAGACACGCTGGTGCTCTACAGCGCGCTGGGGGAGGCGCGGTTCGACATGGAGACTACCCAGCCCAGCGCTGGGTCATCAAACGAGCAGGTTCATGGGGTCGGAAACGGACACCATCACATCCCAAAGCGATTGGCGGTCGCTGCAACGTCTTCAAGGCGTCGCGAGGGGGGGAATTCCATCCAACACGGCTACGCTACGGGGACGGTTTGATTTTTTTTGGGGGGAGAGAGGAGAGTCAACACCGTAACGTTAGCTCTTGCGTTTTTTTTTCGTTTTAGGCACGTGCGCGCAGGATGGAGGGGGAGGGGGGGGTGAGGAATTAATATGAGGGAACGTTTTTCGGTTCAAGAGCCCGGAACCTACCAGCGTTTTTTTTTTTCCCAACCGTGGAGTGGGCATGAGGGGCCGGATTAAGGAACGGAGATGGAGGAGGTTGCGGTACTAGAGGCCGGAGTTTCCTGTCTTGTTTTTGTTGCTTATGTGCCGTAATAATGAGCATTAGAGAGCCTGTGGCTTGTTTCAGCCTTTCCGCGTGCGCGGGCTGGTTGGGCGTCGAACTGTGCCCGTGTATCCCCTGGGTAGCGTCCACGCCTTCGCGTAATTCGAAACCTCAAGTCGTTAGTATTGCTTTTAGTATTGCTTTTAACGCCTCGAAATGGCTTGTGGCGAGGGTTTTATAGTATTCCAAGGAGTTATTTTATTTGGGCATATATACCCTGAGGGATACTCGAGTACGAGTACCCGAGTATGAGTACCCGGGTAAGTACCCCGAGTATGGGTACCTCGGTAAGTACCCCGAGTATGAGTACCGGGGTATGACTACCTGGGTATGAGTACCCGAGTAGGAGTACCCGGGTACGTACCCGAGTATGACCCCAAAACAACCAGGTTAGGTACCCGGGTACCCTAGAGTATATACCTGTTACTAAAACGTACCCTTGTAATCTTCTGCTTCACCTCTGCCTTCTTTGGAGTATGAAGGCGTGTTGTTACAATTCATGGAGGGAGGGATTTAGCGTCGGTCTTGCACAGTCTTGGCGTTTCCATCCTTGTGCAAACTGCCACTGCTGCTGCTGCTGCTGCTGCTGCTGCTACCCGCGCTGGTTGATTGATGACCGACGATCTGTGCCGGGCCGATGTTTTTTCCGATCTCCATCCATCCAGCCACAGCTAAGAAGCGCCGGTTTTTTTTTTTTACGCTCGCAGCCCGTCCCCCCCCCCTCCCCCCCCCCGAGTATGATTTCGCGGGGTTACATTTTCGGAAGCGAGCGTCTTCTGGTCCGAGTTGGCCCTTGCGCCGACGGCGCTTGCTGGGCGTCCCGGGAGTAGGATAACAGCAAAATTGCCGCCGAGAACGACGGAAGCCAATGTAGAATGGACAGTGGAAGGGGGGGGGGGGGAAGGCGCGTGTCCGTTTCTACAGCCCTAGCGGGTTGCAGTTGTGATCGGATTGCGTCCGGTGTTGCGATGGTAGCGACGGTGTGGAGCGAATCGCGTTGGTTGTTGCAATCCTTGCGATATGCGGAGCGGCTTGCGTCTGTGGCTGCGAAACCTATATAGCGATGTGCGCATGGCATTCGCTCGATGTTGCTTCAACCGTATATAGTGATGTGCGGAATATGTTCGTTTGTTGCTGCAACCAACCTTACATGAACGATTTGCGGGTGGCATTCGTTGTTGCTGCGACTCTATGTAGAGGTACATAGCGATGTGCGGCAGGTGTCTCGTTCTTTGCTGCGAACCTATGTAGCGATGTACGGAAGGCGGTCGTTCGTTGTTGCTTGCGACCTGACCCTCGCGAAATTTGAAGATTCTTGAGGTAAGTGGTTAACATCGGTACGGGGTGTTTCGAACGGTAGATGTCCACCCAACACCCTTTGGCTTGGCTCGCACTGTTCTAACACACGCCCCGAGATGTCGCGTGATCGAAAAAAAAAGGTCCCGTAACGGCTGCCCGAGTAGTAGTCGACGTCGCGCTTGCGAGTAAACGCGCACGCCCGCGAGGGGGACCGTCTTTGCGGCATCATATAGCGTGTTGCCTATCACGTTGGGCGGCGAGGGCTTGGAAACGTTGCACCCATGGGACAGATCGGATCGAACATTCACCATATTTGCCCTTTCCGGGGCAGATAGATTCCTGGTCTGTATTATCTGCATGGCCTGTAGATCATGTTGCCGGGTGGGAACCGTATGCTTTGCATGACCTAGCACATGTTTCATGGGTTGGGTCTGTACTACACAGATCCTGCGCAACATGCCATGACGGCAGATGTAGCATCTAGAGAGTAGATCATCTAGATGATAGATGATCTACGGTAGATGGTGGTCTGTCCGATGTATGAAGTGAAACGTTGGGTTGGCGTCTCGTGAACGGTATCCCCTACTCTCTCCCCCTCCCCTCTTTTCCTAATTCGCATTAGGCAGCGGCGACTGTGGTCTGTCCAGATGGCCTTCTGTATCCAGGCGTTTCCGGGGGGGGGGGGGGGGGGGAGGAGGGGGGGGGGGGGGTTGTCGATGGATTGCTCCGGTACATGTTTTGTTGCGTTTGTCAACTTAGTTGGTTGGTCGTTTTTTCACCTCGTATTGCTATTTCTTCTCATTGCTGTACATCTGAGATTACCCATGGAAAGGTGGTGTGTCGGA
This sequence comes from Undaria pinnatifida, assembly GCA_012845835.1. Classification (NCBI taxonomy): domain Eukaryota; class Phaeophyceae; order Laminariales; family Alariaceae; genus Undaria; species Undaria pinnatifida. The sequence continues at coordinate 10,281,810 of JABAKD010000022.1, forward strand.
TCGGGCGGTGCGCATTGGTCGGCCCCCTGCCTATGGTGCTGTCTGTTTGGGTCTAGTATAGCTGGGGAGGCACTCTGTGCTCGTCTTTTGGGCCTTGTGGCCCCCCAGTACGTTGCCGGCGTTGGTAAAGAGAGGGGAGGAAAAAGCTTAATTTTGCGGGATCGGCGTCGTCCGAAATCTGAACGAGGCTCCTGCTTTCCCCTGCCTTGAAGTAAAACGTATTGCAGCCTAGAGTCCGGAGTGTGTCCCCGAGTTTTGCGTTTAGGCAATCGATGTACGATACTCTAGCCCGTCAAGGATGCCAGTGTGCAGCCGCTAGGCGAGCGCTTTTCAACCGGGGGTTTGTGTGGGGTTGGGAGGGGAAGGCAAAGGGGGGGTTGTCGGGGTCACATCGCCGCCGTAGCTGTTACTGTTAGAAGCTCTTTAACGAAAATATATGGGCACGTGCGGTAGTGGCACTCCAAAAATACGGGCATGTAGGAGCCCGGGATATTTTTGCTGGAAAATTCAGTCGGCGGAATGTCCAACGCTTGTGTGTGCTTCCTTCTTTGTTTGTTTTTGTTTTTTTTCGCTGGGGAATATAGCTTGTACGTAGTCATCCGTAGGGATGTTTTCGACCTTCCTTGACCGCGGATCACGCGGCTCGGCCGCGTGCGCACCGCCCTCTTAATCTTGGTGGTCTGCGTGTCGTTGCTTCTTTCCGATCTCCGAGTGTACTCGGTGCTCGTGATTCCGTCGATTAGCTCGTGTATTTTTTTCACGCGGGGGGGGGGGGGGGTGGGGGGGGGGTGGGGGGGGGGGGTGGGGGGGGGGGTTGCGTACGCACGGTTCATTCAAACACATTCTGCCACGCTGTCGTAGTGTATGTATATCGGTTGTGTTCGAAAAGCTGCCGAGACGATGCTACTGATGGTCCCCTCCCGTTGAAATCCGAGTAAAAGGGATCGTTGGTGCAGAGAGGCAGCCCCGTTAGAATGCACTGTAGGCGGTGATAGCATATTGTTTGCGTCTTGAAATCGCTCAAGATGTTGTGTTGAGAATTATTAATGGGATGGTTTGGTTTGGTGGGGAGGGGGGTCACGAAGTATTTTGGGGGAAGACCGATGACCGGAAAAAAATCGCGCAACGACCAGTTTGTTCGTTGTCGGGGTCTGTGTGCGTCTGGGAAATCGATCTCGAACTCTCTCCTTTATTTTTGTTTGTTTGTATGCCGTCCTGTTAGATTAATTTATCTAGTTTGGTGCCCAACAGATGGGACGCTTCTTCATTAATGATGGATATCTGCACATATATCGATGTCATAATATAAAAAGGAGAGCCGGTTGCTTGCGTGTTTTCTTGTCTTTTTTTTACGTCTTTTTCTTTTTTGGTTACCCATCTCAGCACAGTGCGCAGGATCTTCCCTCAAGATTTTCGCTCAATGGCTGAATGGTGGTGTATCATACTTGCCAATGGTTTTTACGCGTTGGGACTTCACGGGGGAAGTCGACACTATAAAAAAATAATGGCGAGTTGGAAACCCGAAGCAACCTGGGCTGTTAGCTGGTGCGGTACGAGGTGTTTCCGAAGGGCAACGTAAGGACGGGGGTGTAAGACACGCGCATAGCATGGTGATACAGCAGTAGTACAGGACACCTAATATAATAAGGAAAAAGGTAATAAGAAAGGCAGGCTGAGATTCACAGGAAAGTAAGAGATCCGGGGGGCGTTATACTGAAGCTAGTGCGGATTGCATCCTCTCCCACATAATAAGAAACCCAGCCCGGGCCGTTCTTTTGCTCATTATTAGCTGTCGTGTACTGTACTCGTACCGCTGCATGTTTTCCCCTGAGGCGGACGACAAGACCACTCTTTCTCGTAGTTTACGTTGTCCATGGGCTCACAAAGGGTCAGTGAGTTGTTATTTTATTGTTGCTCTCTGCATGTCATATATTCTACCTGGTATATATATGATGAGGCATAAGACATCGTGCATGCACCACTCTCTGTGCAGTTCGGCCGACTGTCTGTTGTAGTTGTGCTTGATATCCTGCCAAGTGCCGGCTGTTTGGATCATCTATTCTCTGAAAGGTAAAACATTCTATACATGCATATATATGATGTCTTGTACCAGCCATGATATATGATAAGGTACTGGTACATGATACGACGCGAAGCAGGGGCGCTTTTGCGATCGATTTATACTTTTTAGTAGCATAGTCTATCTAGTCTAAACGCTTGGCTTTCTGTAACATCATTGTTACCGATCGATGCTGGCGACTGATGTCACGTTGTTTCCTGGATCATTATATACTTGAAAGTGTGAGTTATGGCGTAGCAACATCAGCCGTCGACGAAAAGAGGAAAGGGCCGTCTTCTCGTCCGAGTTGAGGGTGAATGAAGGGTTTCCGACAGGATTTCGACTTTTGTTTTTGTTTTTTGAAGTTTCGACGGTTTTGCCGCATGAAAACAGATCTCGAAGTCACACCCCAAGGACGTCGGACGACGTCGTATCTTATGTAGTACTACGTATTTCCCCGCCGGCCCGCCGGGAGACACTGAGACATATTTTATGTGCATGTATGTTGGGATATTTAACACCACCAACCAACACCCACACCTCTCCCTGCTTCCACTGCGCACTGTCATTCGGAACGTCGGAACGTCTGAACGTGTCGGGTTGTACTTCCTACTTGCACTAAAGACTACTTACTGTACTGCTACCTACTGCTGTAGACTATGGACACTATTAACATGAACAATAATAGCACTACAATAAAGTTTTTATTAATACTGCTATTATTACTGATATTACCATGCATAAAATATACTATTAATATGATATTACTATTAAATACTAGTACTGGTTACACACTGCGCTGTGTAGTATGTACCAGGTATGTAGTTTACTCCGCTTGCTTGCTGCACTACTGCTGTAGTAACTATGTACTTGGTATACTGGACCCTTTCTGTGGCATTTTGTGGGTGTTGTTTGTGTCTCTTCTATATTCCAACCTTTTGTGCAAACTGGTTCTTCTCCGTTATTATTATTCTCCTTGCCAGCGTCCTTGCACCTTGCACACGCAACAAAAAAATTAAAATATACTCCGGAGTATATTATTATATATATTATATTATCGTAAGACACAACAGACTGCATACAAACCGAACGAACTACTACATACAGCTAACTAAATAGACTACTAATAGTGCTTTTTGAACAGTTACCTGGTAGTAGTTGCTGTATAGTAGATGATGCAGTAGTACATTGCGTCATTATCTTTCTAGCCATCCATGACGTACCTTTAATGCATCCCCCAAACGCCCCCCCCCCCCCAACACCCCTCCCCACCACCCGCACGATCGCCTAGACCTAGCACCACGCGTACAGCAAGCCCCTACATACATGCGACCTAAACCTGTTAACCCCCCCCCCCCCCCCCCCCCCCCCCCCCCCCTTCCCCCACCCCTCTTTTTTCTCCCCGCTCTCTCTTGCTCCAACGCCCCAACATCGAAATCACCTCATTATCTTTCTAGAGCCATCCATGCCGCTGCTCCAATTCACCCCCCCCCCGCCGCCCCCGCCCCCCGCCGCCCCCGCCCCCCGCCGCCCCCTCCTTCCCCACCACCCGCACCGTCGCCTAGACCTAGCACCACGCGTATAGCAAACCCCTACATCTATGCGACCTGAAGCTGTTAAAAACCCTTTTGCCCCCCCCCCCCCCCCCCTCCCCGACCCACCCACACCCTCGAACACTCCGCCCTCTCCTCACTGATTGTACGTCTTACAGGATATACATAATAAACTGGTGCATTCCTTCCAAAACCATCAGATTTGTCCCCTTAGAGGATTTATAGCTTCCACGCACATTTTGAGTTGCCCCGCCCATCCCCCCCTCCCCCCCCTCCCTCTTGTTCAAACCCATGCCCCCACGCCCTTAAAACTCCGCCCTCCCCTCACCGGTTATTATACGACTTACAGGATACACTTGATAAACTGATGCATTTCCTTCCACAGCTGCCAGATTTCTTTGTCCCCCTCAAAAACGGGTGTTAATAGTTTCCGCGCACAGACTGACTAGCATCACCCTGTTGACCCTGATAGCTACATTGTAGTTCCAAGGGGAGTCGCCGACCTATATCCTTAATGAGGACACACAATCCGTAATACGCGCGATCGGAGTATCACACACAGCTTGCAAAGATGCGTTTCGACAAAATCTTCGATCTCACAGCTGGATGGAGTGTATTTTTATTTTATAATAGCACATACATGTGACCTGGTACTTGATACCAGAGGGAAAGCGGTGTAGTCGGTGTTTTCATGGGCGCTAGTAGCGAGACGTATGTAATGTACCAGTAGTATTATACTGCATGTATGTATGTATGTATGTATGTATGTATGTATGTATGTATGTATGTATGTATATATATGTATGTATGTAGTAGTGTGGACCTGGCACATCGTAGACTGACTCCCGATTCACTGTTAACAGTTTCATATTCTTCTGGCGGAGGCATGAATTGCGTCAGCTATGATATGTAATATTGTGGAAGGAATGCATCATCAGGTTATTATCATGCATAGAAGGAAAGCCGTCCAAGGGAATGGGGGCAGGGGGGGCAACAGGAGGAATAGAAGGGAGACCGCGGTGGACGAAGGCAGGAAGGAGATGGCAGACAGGGTAGCAAGGTACCAGGCCGACTAGTATGTACATAGCACTTTTCGTCTTTTTTTGGGGTGTTTTTTTCCTCTTTGTTCCCTCCTTGCGTGTCCAGGTTTTTGGCTCGTGTTCGGATTATCTTATTTTGGTTTTACTTTACTTTATTTTATTTCATTTTATTATGTTTCTTTTCCGAGCTTTGGCTCTCCTTTCCGGTTGGGTTGTTTCTTCGATTTCCCCTTCATTTTGTTTGTTTCATTTTTTGTTTTATTTTTATCTTTGTTTTTATTTGTTTTCTTATTATTATTTTGTTTTTGTTTTTGTTTTTGTTTTTGTTTATTTCGTATTTCTCTCTTCCAATGTATTTCTGTTGCTGACGTATGTATGTTGTGCCTGTCGTACCCAGTACTAGGGCATGACATTGCGTTGTCGAATGCATTACGATGCATTATCTCTGTGTCGTAGCTTGTGACCACAGAGCTGATCTTTCTAGGGTGAAGAATCAGTACGGACACTGGGTGTGCTGGATGTCGACGAGTAGAAGAACGGTTTAATGTGAAGAACACACACACACATATCGTATATCCTGTAAGTCGTACAATCAGCGAGGAGAGGGCGGAGTGTTCGAAGGGGTGGGGGGGGGGAGAGGGAAGGGGGGGGGAACCGTCAAATTTGTCCTCTTCTTAAAGGATTTATTATAATAGCTTCAGCGCACAGATTGAGTTGCCCCGCCCGCCCCCCCTCCCCCACCCCCCCGCGCTCCCTCTTGTTCAAACCCAGCCCCCCACTCCCCTAAAAACTCCGTCCTCCCCTCACCGGTTGTACGGCTTACATGATACACATCATTCAATTGACAGGTCTTGATAATAAACTGAATCAGATGATGCATTTCCTTCCACAGCTAGCTGTCAGATTTTGCCCCCCTCAATAAATAACGTTTTTTTTAGTTTCCGTGCACAGATAGGTTAACCCTTTTACAACTGGAAACCCGTTTTTGGGGACAAAATTACTTGGATTTAGTATAGAGAGGGGTTCGGGGGTTCTAAAGGGGTTAACATCACCCTTCCTTGTACAAGCTATACGCTGTAGTAGTTCCAAGGGGAGTCGCCGACCTATATCCTTAATGAGGACACACAACAAGTAATACGCGCGATCGGAGTTTCACACACACCTTGCAAATATTATGGGTTTCGACAAAATCTTCGATATCTCACAGCTAGCTGGCATGACGACATTGTGTGTCCCATTTTTTTATTGGTTTTGTTTGGTGTGTTTTTCCCTGGGGTATTCCTCCACTCACTCCAGAGTGGCAGGAGCCTGTCCTGTGACCACGGACGACTTGAATTATGCGAGTCAATGAATGTGAGAACAACAACAACAACAACAACAACAACAACAACAACGACAACAACGACAACAACAACAACAACAACAAAACAACAACAACAACAACAACAACAACAACAACAACAACAACAACAACAACAACAACAACAACAACAACAACAACAACAACAACAACAACAACAACAACAACAACAACAACAACAACAACAACAACAACAACAACAACAACAACAACAACAACAACAACAACAACAACAACAACAACAACAACAACAACAACAACAACAACAACAACAACAACAACAACAACAACAACAACAACAACAACAACAACAACAACAACAACAACAACAACAACAACAACAACAACAACAACAACAACAACAACAACAACAACAACAACAACGACAACCAGGCAGGAATGATTTTTTTTTCGAAAAAATGAACAAGCTTTATAGATCCGTAGCCGTACATAACAAACAAGGTTAGTAGTGACAGCAGTGTAATAAAAGCTGTGACAGATAGATTTACTTTTACAGCAGTGTGTGTGTGTGTGTGTTCTTCACATTAAACCGTTCTTCTACTCGTCGACATCCAGCACACCCAGTGTCCGTACTGATTCTTCACCGTAGAAAGATCAGCTCTGTGGTCACAAGCCACGACACAGAGATAATGCATCGTAATGCATTCGACAACGCAATGTCATGCCCTAGTACTGGGTACGACAGGCACAACATACATACGTCAGCAACAGAAATACATTGGAAGAGAGAAATACGAAATAAACAAAAACAAAAACAAAAACAAAAACAAAAAACAAAAAACAAAATAAGAAAACAAATAAAAACAAGGATAAAAATAAAACAAAAAATGAAACAAACAAAATGAAGGGGAAATCGAAGAAACAACCCAACCGCAAAGGAGAGCCAAAGCTCGGAAAAGAAACATAATAAAATGAAATAAAATAAAGTAAAGTAAAACCAAAATAAGATAATCCGAACACGAGCCAAAAACCTGGACACGCAAGGAGGGAACAAAGGGGAAAAAAATACCCCAGAGAAAGACGAAAAGTGCTATGTACCTACTAGTCGGCCTGGTACCTTGCTACCCTGTCTGCCATCTCCTTCCTGCCTTCGTCCACCGCGGTCTCCCTTCTATTCCTCCTGTTGCCCCCCCTGCCCCCATTCCCTTGGACGGCTTTCCTTCTACTCCTCCTGTTTCCCCCCCTCCCCCCTTTGTGTTCTTCTCATTAAACCAAAATACCTTGTAAAAGAGAGAAACAACGAAAGAAACCAAGACAAAATAAATAAATAAATAAATAAAAAGGGGAGCCAAAGCACGGGAGATAGAAACATACCCCGAGCATGAGCCAAAATGGACATGCAAGGGGGAAAGAAAGGGAAAAAATACCCCGGAAAAAAGAAACAAGTAGAAGAAGGAAGACTGGGAGGGCCAAATAAAACAGGCTCGTCACCTACCCACCATGCAAGACTCCCTTCATAAGGATAAGAAGGGGAAAGAAAAAAAAATAAATAAAATAAAATAAATAAATTCACGGAAAAATCAAAGTACCAAGACATCACATTCCGAGCAGCCGCAGCAGTTGGCGGTACGAGTGGCATAGATAGAAAGGTTCCACCTACTAGTCGGCCTGGTACCTTGCTACCCTGTCTGCGGTCTCCTTCCTACTTTCATCTACCGCGGTTTCCCTTCTACTCCTCCTGTCCCCCCCCCTGCCCCCATACCCTTGGGCGGTGTTCCTTCTACCCCTCCTGCTGCCCCCCCTCCCCCCGTTCCCTTCGACACCACCCACGGCGGATGCGCGGCGCTGTCTACTCAGCTTTGCCTCATCCTCGTGCCACCTGCCCATGAACAGTTCAGCTGCTTCGAGGACCCCCCGGTACCACTTGCCCACCTTTTTTGCTGCAGTGGGCCACAGCGCGGTCCCAACTCCAAAAACTAGACTAAAGCGATAGGTTATTATTTATCGTAAGCCGAGTGAAAAAAGGTAAAAATACGAATTTTTGTGCTACTGGCAGGAGACTGGAGATGTTGAGAATCTGGATTTTGAATTCTGGATTCTGAGATTCTGTCAATCCATATCTGGCATCTGGCTGCCTCTCACGAAACATATTATTGCAAACCCACATCTGGCTGCCTCTCACGAATATGTTGCCGGGGGTTTTACATATATATTCCCTTTCCAAGCATGCACCCAAAATGATAGAACTCCGCGACCGAAAAACCACTGTGTACAGCAAACAGGGGGGGTTTAATACCCTCTGGCCCACAACCCACAACCCACAGCCCACTTTTAGATCGTCTATAGCTCCTTTGACGCTTGTCGATAGCCTCCAGAACGTAGAGAGTGCAAGGATTGCAGCGGGATCGATTCGTTGATTGGCAGGCGCAAGATCTGGAGCACTGAAAACGCAAGGCGAGGGTGGAGACTGCGAGAACATGTCGTTTGTTCGGACTGTAAGGATGCGAGTACCAGCGGGCACAGCCAAGCCTGGTCCGGCGATCGGGCAGGCCTTAGGCCCTCTGGGCATCAACATGATGGACTTCTGCAAGAAGTTCAATGAGGAGACGAAGCATATCGTGCAGAACACGCCTATGCCATGTGTGAGTGTGGCGTACGCTGACTGTTTGACTGGCGGATGTTTGAACGCTTAGTGTTTGCAGTATTGGTTGTGAGCAAAATCCGCGCAAATCATCAATGCTATTCGTCACCTGCTATAATAGCCGTACTGCTGCTGTAGAAGCAACAACAGCGGAACAGCGCAACAGCAGTAGGCCTCGTACCACTGCTGCTGTAGAAGTAACAGCGGAACAGCGCAACAGCAGTAGGCCTCGTACCTTGTACAGCAGCAGCAGTACCAACTCTCTCAACGCAAGAGGGAGTACTAATTGCTTGCTGTGCGTAAGCAGACCTGCCTGCGGCCTGCGCCACCAACAGGTGTGGTAGAGTATAGCACAGCACGGTTACCGCAGTACCGGCAGCCTCATATTTAGTAACCTGTTATCCTGCTGTGGTCTTGTCGTGTCGTCCCTACAGCCGTACCGGTATTATTAATAATTGCAATTCGAAATTCGGACTGCCTTGACTTTTGCCACCCAATCCAGTTAGTGTCTTAACGTCTGTGCTACTGACTGTAGTCACTATCAGGTACTGCTGTAATAGCCGTGGTCTACGCTCCTGCTCAAGTACCAAGTACAGTGTGTTGTCGTTGTCACTGGTCGCTGTCGTAGTCGCTGTCGTATTAGTAGCGGTCGCCGATGTCAATAAGAGCCGAGCGGCGTATGCGACACTAGACCAACGATTACGATTCCCCGACGAATCCACACCAGGCCCACGACCTCGCTTCACGACATAAACCATATGACGCCGTTGTTGTTGGAGGCACCCCCCCCCCTCCTCCGACATGCTTATATGTACTCGTAGCGATTATTAATGTGGCAACAGCATAACCCTGTAACCCAATGGCACGACGCGGTTTGAGGTGTCCTGTCGTCCACCCGTCGCACGCGTGGCGTACGCTTAGAGATTCTCCCCCAGAGATCCTTGCACATAGTGACCTGCCCCAATTTTCGAGCCCCACTGATGTCGTACGATCGTATAATAGTCGTACAATACGTCCTCCCCAGTGGCCGTCGCGCCCCGTATTATGAGGGCGACCCTTGTCGATGACAGCGATGGTTTATCGCGGGTGTCCTGTCATGGCCGGATGTTTGGACTCGACTCGACCCGCCCCTCCCCCCTGTCCCTCGCTGGATTCCTCAGATGTTGACCGCATACACTGACCGGAGCTTCTCGTTCGAGCTGAGCACACCGCAGACCACGTGGATGCTGAAGCGGTGTGCGGGGATAGAAAAGGTCAGCTCGAGAGCACGCATCCACTCACGCATCCACCCACCCACCCACCCCACCCACCCACTCCCGCACGCGTGCGCAGAGTCGTCTAAACAAGTGCAACATCAGGGAACGGAGTCTGCTTTTATTTTTTTGAGTGCATTGTATATGTTTACAAGTGTGGCGTGATGCATTACCTGTGGGTTGGGCCAAATTGTTGATTTACAATCTCAATAATCAGCTGTGCAAGCTGTGTGATCAGCTTTGCAGGCTTCATGGTTCGCCGGGTTTTGAGCCTTGTCAGGGTCATGTATTTCCAGGATACTGGAGCCCGAAGGCATATTTTGTTGCATGGTGCGGTGAGGAAGGGGTAAACCAACGTCGCGGGGGTGACACCGTTGCTACTAGAACGAGGCAGAAGGCAAGGCGTTTTGCTTGCAGGCTGGTTCAAGTAAAAAACTCAACTTCTCTCCCCCACGAATGCCGCTCGCAATATCTAGTCAAAGAGGGAATATTTCAAGTATTTGGTATCATACTTACCCCCATGACCAGTGTAAGAGGGTGACATGGCCCGTTTTATTTTCAACGACCTCGGGCTGTCTCTAAGGAGCGAAACTCGTGTAGACCAATGATAGGCCTTCATTTTTTTCAATAATATTCAGGCTTTTTCCCAGCGGGGGCGAAAAAAAAAATGCGCCGTATTTTGCACGATCCGGTTGGACGTACTCCAAGGCATGTCTGTAGAATTTTTCGCGCAAAAAATCGAAGATCTGACCTGCCTGTGTTCAAAACGTAAGCAGAATCTAGCGAAAAACTTGATCCTACACTAAAACCAAGTCATTTGAAGGAAATAACGATCTTACTCGTTTTTACGCAGAATAGTTCAAATGTCCACGCCGTTCTTGAGAGATAGACCCTGAAATCGTGCACACGTGTTCTATGTGCCCATCCCAACGTCTGACCTTCGGGTTTTCTTGTTCTTGTTTTTTTCGCCGAAAATATTTGGGCTAAGGTGGCCCACTTTTCCCGAGCAATCTTAACAGACGAAAAATTAGGAAAAAAAACACACACACACAGAGGTGAGGTCTTCGCAAGGGCACATAGAAGACGTCTGCAAATTTTTACTGTCTGAATCGAAAAAACGGCGTAGACATTCGCCGGGGAATACTTTTGTTTTTTTTTTACTTGAACCAGCCTGTACTAATAGTCGTGTTTGAGACTTTGGTCAAGAATCGGTAAAATGGTCGAAACGTGGTTGGAAAATGGTTGAGATGTTGTTTGAAAATGGTTGAAACGTGGTTACCCTTAAAACCAATAACCATATCCCTGTCCGAATCTGTGTTGAGACTGCATGCGCAATCAGCTACGATAAATAGTCCAAACTTGACAAGTCGAAGTACTTCGGTCGTCACCACCAAGACGAGGCCGTTGAACGCACGCAGGGTGGTTATTGCCGCGTGCCGTATATTGCGGTACCGATGTAAGTGCGTGCGAGCTATTCGCTTTATTGCTCTATGGCCCGTACGCTTAACTTTAGAACTCATTTCGTCACCAGCAGCCAACGCAACGGCTTCTTCCGCAGCAGAGTGGCGCTCTACTTGTGTTCTCTGGGCGCTGTGACATCGCACAACAAATTCAAGTTAAATACAACTTCATGGCGGTGGTATGACGCCACGAGGACCCGGGATTCTATATGAATCTAATCTGAAGCTGGCACGTCTAGATATGACCCGACGGGAGTACATAAAAAGTCGATGGTGTTATAGCACGTCCGAAGTGGTGGTGGCCCGTGATATTTGTTTGTTTTGGCGAAAACGCCTTTCGTGCCGATTTCGTGACTATTTGCGAAGTTGGGAAAAAAAAAGCTTACACTCCTGTCACAACTGCTTTCTCAAGGAAACCCCAAACACTGCGAGAAAAGCTTGGCATTGGTTCACTAGCTCCTTTTCTGGCCCGCTGGGCGGGCGTAACGCGTGTCTGGTAGGGGTTATCATTTTTAACTCATTTTTTTCCATCGGGACAGTGTGTTTTACCTGGTAGTTTTTTTTTGTGTGGCAGATTGCAGGGAAAATGAACTAAGGTGATATCACCGCCATCGTCATCATCATCATCGTCATCGTCATCATCATCGACAACAACGTTTATCCTCCCTCTCCTGCGCCGTTGCTGTTTTGGGTTGCGTTCGTGTGGCCCTTTTCATCTTTCGCTGACGAACAGGGGGGTTCTCGGGCTGGTCACGAGCAAAGCGGCAAGGTGAGCGACGGGAGGATAACCCGCGCGCGTGCGGGTGGGGGCGTACTATGACCTGTGTACCTCGTATCGATAGGTCTTTTGCAAGAGTAGGTTCGGTAAGGTACGTACTCCGGGGGTACCCGGGTACCTGCCCGAGTATGAGCTGAAAACCCAGGTTTGATATCCGGATACCCGAGAGTACATACCTGTACCCTACGAACCGCGCCCTTGGCTTTTTGTGTGACTCTACTACTTTATCTATAGTGCTCTGGTAACAAATTTCTTGTAAATAGGTATGGAGGTAAGACGGTTTACACGTTTTTCTTACCCTTTCGGTCGGACAAGAGGGTACGAGTTGTTTTGGCGATGGAAAGTCTCTTGTGGCCTATAATAACTGACGCTAAGCTTTGCTCATCCCGCACTGCGCTGTTGTCTATAGCAACTGCTTCCGTGCACCATGCGCAACACGGTGTACGGCTCGATGCGATCTGTTTCCCAAAGATGCCAGGAGACTGCAGCTTACGCCTGTGGCGGGCGGCGATCTAGACTGAACATCGTCCCCCCGAATCCGAACATACGTATGTATGAGCCAACGCCCGTTTTCCCCAAAGAAAACAGATGGTTGATTTATTCATTGTTAACCCCCCTGCTTTAGCTTGGTGCTCCGTCTCGAAAGGGATGCGTGGTCAATGGTCAAATGACCAAGGCAAGCAGCAAATAAGTACGCCCCCCCCTATACACCAGGTAATATACCTCGGCAAGGTTTAGCGAGGGAACAAAGAGGGACCAAAGAGGGACCAAAGAAGGACCAAAGAGGGACCAAGCCTACGGGAGGGCGGTGACGTTTGGGGGGTTTCCTTGCAGTGGCTGGAAGTCACTCGCGCGAATGAACCCATTGTTCCTTTTGTGGTCTTGAGCTCTCGTGCTGTTGTTGTTTGGCGATATGAGTCCGCAATGGAATGGTAAGCCACGCTTCGGTGAAAAAAGCGCCAACGTTGAGTTTGTCCGCAAGGTACAGTCACTCGTCGTGCGAGTGGCTGTAATCCAGTAGGGGGAATGGGGGTATGATACTGCAATTATACTATTAATACAATGCAGTAACCTTGGTCGAGGGGGTTCCTATTGATATTAATGAATGTGCGACTTACACCGCCCGAAGGCACCGCCTTCTGACGTTGTGTTTACCTTCTTCCATCGGGATGCTGTTCATTAACTTGCCAAATGTCTGTCGTTACAAACGCCTCTTAGCCTTTTTTGTATGCATGGGCTGGATTTCAGGGAAATGACCAATGTCAGTAACGTCAACACCGTTAACATGATCATCTTTGCTGTTTTCTGTTGTCCTCGAAGGTGGGACTGAAGGCTATCTACGAGATTGCCAAGATTAAGAACGCGGAAACGCACAGCGTGCTTCTTCCCCTCGAGAGCGTGTGCAAATCAATCCGGGCGACGGCTTTGTCGATGGGTCTAGAGGTGGTCGATGACCGAGAAGGGCTGAAAAAGAAGACCGTCGGCTTGTGATCCATCGGTAGTGCAACAGAAGTAGTTGTCGTACACATTTTTTGTAGAGCGGTTATCGCAAAGATGCAGGGTTCTTAAAAGGGCAAGCTCTCGTCAGACAGAACTACTGGTGCAATCTTACTGATGTTAATTGGCTATTCTGATGTTCTGGCGATCCGGTTCGTCTTGTACCTGGTATATATTTTTTTCGAACTTCTCTAATTTACTGCCGGCTCCGTGCGATATTTTCGGAACTTCGTCGGTTTTTTTTGGCGGTCTTTTGAGGCCGCCGTTTTGTCGCTCCCTGCTCTTCCTTGCATGAGTGGGTGGGTAGGTGAAGTATGCGCATGTCATCATGGCGCGTAGTCGCATTTTTCGTATTGCCGCTATTGCTCTTCCACCCGCAGGCACCACATAAACAGAAATGCCATTAGCATGCATGCATACATACAGATACACACATGTACGGTTTGTCTTCGGTCACACTGTATACCGTCGCGCGGGAAATGAGACGCAATGTATTCGTCTTCCGGCCGCCCTGCTTGAATTTCCCAATCGAGAAGTGAGCGTTCAGTACTTCGTTGATGGAAGAGCAAAACTGCTCTCACCCAGAGTTCGCATTTGGGAGGTGGCGATTGAAGGAAGGGGTCCTGCGCGTGCGTTTCCGCCCGCCTTGTCCGTCGTTGACGGTTTTTCGTGCCAGAGCGCGTGCGTACGCGTCGAGGTACACGTGCTTTGTGGGAGATTTAGCTCCTCCCTTCGCGAGGTGGAGACCACGCGCGGCCGATGTGTTCAGTAGGTTACAAACCTTAGAATACACGCTTATCAACTAATTTTTTGCGCACGCTTTTTTAGAACTTACACCTTAATTGCAAGATGAACGTTTGACTGCCTTTATGCCGAACGGTGTACAATGTAGGTTGTTGTAAAATTAAAAAACTGCGCAGACACGGAATGCGTCTCAGAGGACAAGGATGGCGACGACTGTGTTCGCATCACTTTTAACACTTTCAAGTCTGGATAGCTTGACTAATCGTAGGGACCCTGCCGAACACTGACCTTGGTAGCCTCGCATGCGTACAAGATACAAACTATTTACAGGTAGCTAGGCGTTCGGCAGGCCTGGTAACCTTAGTAGCGCCTGCAGAGGTGACTGCCGCCGTACAGGACACATGCATGATAACATGGGAACGGCATCTACGCTATATTGTCGAGGGCCAAAAAAATAATAATAGCCAGGGGTGCTTGTCCGTCATGGATGATTATTTTTGGGAAACGGTGTGCTCTGTTACAGTAACCAGTCGGACTTCTGTCATTCGACTTCCACGGATCTAGTTGTAACTCACACGGCTGCCTTGAGAGATCGTCCGCAGGACCTGGCCACACCCAGCAACAACTTAAATTCCTCCGATATTGGCACCAAGCTCAGCAGTGAAATTGCCCAAAACTTCCAGGTTACCAGCAGCGTGGTCAAGCAGTTGAGTCTCGTAAGCACGGGGGGCGACGTGTGTGTACGAGCGAACGAACAGTGTTCATGCACAGGTGCACCGTTGTTTGCCTTTTTATTTAGACTTTTGTGCACGTTTTTTTTTTCGCGTGGGAAGTGCTTAGTATTAACACCAGGTGGTAAGCGGGATGTAACAGGGATACAACCCCCTGGGTCCGGCGTTATAATTCGACGGCGAAACCGCTCTAAATGAAACGCCCATCCCACACCCACAGAGTGTATTCCTCCGCATATTTGGCGCCTAGTGCGTGGTGACTGTAAGTCTGCAGCGAACTATTTTTCCGTGCTCCCACGTCCCGGCCGCAACACCCCCCCAAGTCTGGTATCCTCTAGATCTTTAAAAAATGTCGTCTCGGTCAACGGAGCGTCCACCCTTCACAACCAGACCGCCGGTTTGGGGTGAGGTCGCCGATTCCTTGTGCCGTTATAATTCCGGTCGATTCACCTCTTTCCAGGTTTCATCCGGCTCCCCACTGGATCTCTGTCTCAGACACCCGGTTCAAACTAGAGCTGTCGCCACCCCCCCCCCCCACCCTTCTTGGCGATTCAGCTGTTCCCAATTATGGTCTGGATACCTCACTCGCCAGTACGGGTCTCTAAAGTCGTATGCCTCTGCCACGAATACCTTTCTCCGGCCACGGATGTCAGCAAACTCCCTCCGAAGTTTTGTTCCTATCGGATGCATATGCGTCAAGCGTTTCTTCCCTGGAAACCGCTTCCCTCTTCCCCATTGGTTGGCACTCCTGGTGGTCGAGCCCGGTGTTCTGTTCCAATGGTACCGCTCCCACAAAGCGTGAAACACATCCAGCTGTAATAGTGGTGTGAAGTTTTCTTGCGCTTTCTTCCTCGTTGAGCCACCTACATTCGACGACGCCATATTGTCAAGTGGTCCCCGAGGGGGACGCCTTGTTGTCGGTGTTGGGCAAGCGTTCTCCTCATCATGGCGTCCGATGTCTTTGTTCATCTCTCCTTCGGCCCGCTGCCTAGACACAAGACCGACGTTGTCACTGCTCAAAAGGACAGGCAGGTAGGCAGACGGGCTGTGAACGATCTGGGGTATCCTGCCTGGACCATCATCGTCACTTACATTGTCACCCATCTATGATGTGGCCTTGCTATCTTGCTATGACCGTGACCTCTACTATCACCTGGTTTCACCCGAACCATGACATGGCTTCACGTCGAATCTATAAAATATCCATATACGGAGAGAGCTCCACATCATTAGCCCACCCTGAATAGCCATAAGTGCAGATCACATGGCAATCATATGATGTCAGCAAAAAACATCCAGAAAATGGAAAGGGGATCGAAGATGCGGCTATTCAAAACAAACAAAAATGAGGCTATAGATCGCCCCACACCTCGTAATGAGGCTAATACACCTCATTGCAAGAAATGCAACCCTGTATTAGAGCTCACAACCGTGAGAGCTCGAGGTCAGGTATGTGCCTACGGAATACCAGTAGCAATGGGCCTATGAGCCACGAAGGGCACGGTCACTGCACGCAAGGATGCGAAGGGAACAACAAGAGAAATACTCCGTATATAGACGCGGAAACAAAAATCCGAAGGGAAGTCTAAGAAAGGACCACGTATCACGCTGTGAAGGCCAGACAAAATTGGGCCTGTCGGGCGGGGCCAAAAGGAGCGGGCGGTCGGACCATTGGCCGAAAGAGAGAAAGCAAGGAACAGTGCCTGAAACAAAGGTAGGGTCCACAACGTTCGACTTTGAAGGCTGACGTGGGGCCGATGGTCGAACGGGTAAAGATAAATAGCCAGTACGCGCAAGAAGTAGGCAAGCGTGGGGGCATTGGTCGAAAGGCAGGGGGAAAAGAGCCAGTAAGCAAGAGAAAGCAAGGCATACAGCCTAAAATAAATTCAGGGTCAGCAAAGTTGGACCTGGAAGGCTAACGTGGGACCATTAGAGGTCTAAAGACATACTGTATAAACTAAAAGGAGTGCTTTTATTCGGATCTTCAACTCAAAATCAATATCGTGATTTGCGATTTCGCGAATCGCCCGATATAAAACTCGAAATCGCCTTTTCGCCCACAAGTACGTGGGATATAAAACGTAAATGTGTAGATAATCCGTGGGCTGCTTTCAAATAAGACGGCGAACTACTTACTTGTAATTAGTGTGCGGATTACCAGTGCGTTGCTTTAAAAATAGACGGCAAACTACTTGGAATTAGTGTGCGGATAACCAGTGCGCTAGTTTGAAATTACAGTAAACTGTTAGAAATGTGGTGGTGCCTGACCGATGACGGTCTTCACAGGCTAACACAGAGTCGTGGCGAGACGAGCTCGGGCCTGACTGATGATGGTTTAGACGATGGTCGATCACTTTAAACGGGCTCTCGTTGGACCAACAAAAACTTATGTCACTATGAACGGTCCAAGTTCAGATGCAGATGTGAAGAGTGAACTCGATGTGTAAGCACTCGTGTCTCTTCCTTTTTACGGTAACAAATTATCTCATATGGTAGTATCCACTACATACGACACTCAGCTCAATCTTACGCACGTGACGTAGTAAACACTTCAATCTTACGCACGTGACCTAGTCAACACTTTGACCTTACGCACGTGACCCGTCAACGCGTTCTTCTTCTTTTCTTTTCTTTCTTTCCTCACACTTTTACTTTCCAGCTTCTGGACAAGCCGTGGTCACAGGTGTCGTCCCTTCTCCTCCCCGGTTCTTGCCTTCAATTTTTATCGCGCATAGGGTTCAGCAATCCCACTGCTCGTCGATTTTTCATCGAGTGTTGCTAACTTACGCTCTCGCGCTTTCCGCAAGTCAATTTGTGCAAGAAAAAGTCCCAACGAATTTATACGCGTATGCACTCGGCGGGGCTCGAACTCACGAAACTGACCTATACCAGGCTCGAGGATAACCTGATACGCCACCGGGGCGATATTACTTGGTGGAACGCAGTACCATATATGTTTCCTCTTCCATACTCAAAGTACACAACTTTTAACACATGGTTCGACAGCTTGCACCCCGAATTCTGCATACATACACTCATTTGACTATGTAATGAACATCTACCTTTACCCGATGGACTCCTTGTGAATCCTACTCTTGAACACTCCTTCTTAGATGAAATTACCATACCAAATATGTTAGGCCATAATAGTAGGCTGGTTTGAACTGTAGTTTGGCAATAAATACCGTGTCAGAGTGTGTCATCTTTCTCTGCTCAGCTTTACTCTACTTTCCTTGTCTAAGGCGCTATTTGCAGAAACATAATCGTGTCAGAGTGTATTCTCCTATTTCTGCTCAGCCTGCGCATGCTGTGTTTTAGATCTTCCGAAGATCATTTCACTGACCCCCCCGTTGGCCGGTAGGTTCTCTCTAACGATGTTGTGCAACTCAGCTCTGACATTAAAAAACGTCACCGTGGACGTTATAGAGCCAATGGCGTCTTCGGCTAGATGGGCAATCGCCTCCGTCGCTTCGGACGAGGTCTGCCTTATTTTCTGCTCCAACATCATCCATTACTGCTGACTGTGTGTAAGTTCCACTAGACATGCTTCGTTCTTCTTTCGAGTTTAGCCTTCGTACGACAAAGGCTGCGCCCGCGTTCGTCTTCCTGCCCCTTGAGCTTCTCTAAATAGTATTTCTTCCACGCCCCCCGCTCGCGGTCAACCCCTTTGGCCTCCACGTTGCTATCGAGAAGTTTTCAAGCTGAGACCATCTGATCTAAACTTGGGGTGGCATATTTGGCCCATGCGCTGGTGAGAAACTCAAAGAAGCGCTGGGCTTCCATCAAGCTCTAATATTCCCCTCTTTCTATCACATCCCACACAAACGTTCCAAATGACTTATCGGAATAGCCTTCGACGCCTTGCTTGATGGTCCAGTTGGCGATCTCCGCCGCTGCCTCTTTCCTTCCAAGAAAAGAAACCTGTCGTACAAGCGGGTTCGCCGTTCTTGTGTCGTAGCTATACTGCCGTCGGAAATATCCCCGGTGTGAGCCTCCTCGCGTTCCTGGTTGTCGGACATGGTGTAGATGTTGATATAGCAATGTGTGATGATGATGTGTGGCTTCGTCCAAATGGCTCCTCCTGACCTCGATCCATCTAGCTGTCGAATCCCTGTATTCGTAAGAAATACGCATGTTGTCGTCATAGCTTGGTCTCCGTTCAGGTCGATCTTTGATTTATTCCTTTTCTCTTTGCCGTTTCTTGACGTGTACCCATTGCCGTCGTCATTGTGGAATCTCTTCCTTCGGGTCGATCTTGGGTTGCTATTTTCTTCCTTAGATATCATTTCTTGTGGTGTATGCCTCGATAAGGTTCAGAAGGTGCCGATGCGTGTTCTTCTTGAGGAATTTAGTCCCTACGTCTGCCAGTTGTTTCTGTGTTTCCACGTGGTGGATGGTGATTCATCCGTCCTTGATTAGCTCCTTCCAGCAAAAGAATCGCAGAGCGATGTGTTTCGTGCGCGAGCTGTAGGTGTTGTTTCCTGTAATGTGTAGGGCTCAGGTGTTGTCGCCAGAGAGCGGTACATTTTTAAACAACGTTCCGAATCCCAGCTCGGCCATCATGTTGGATAGATACACCGCTTTCTTGCTCGCGTGTGTCACTGAGATAAATTGCGCCTCCAGAGTCGACTGCGCCGTCACGTTCTGGAGCGCAGTCTTGAAGCTCAGTGGTCCTCCAGCCAGCATGAACGAGTAGCCGGAGGTTGACTTGCCGTTGTCAGGGTTGTTTCCCAGCTCGCATCACAATACCCCGTCATTTCGAAACACTCTGTCTTTGTACGTGATTTTGCCAGGCCCATATCTCCCTTTAGGTATCGGAGACGACGCTTTTGCTCCTGTCATGTGGAGTCTGGACGGTTTGCTCATTGCTCGGGCCAGTTGGTTGACGGCGTAGTTGATGTCGTGGCGAGTGCATTGGCGCAAGAACATCAGCGACCCTGTGATGTCCTGGTAGAGTTGGATGCCCGTAGAGTCTAGCAGCATCGTGTCCGGCTGCTTGAAAAAAAAACTCCGTTCCTGATCCGTCGTGTACATTGGGTTGTATTTTGCCATGCCGAATCGTGCCGGGACTGAAGTGGCGCAGTGCTCTTGGCTAATAATGGTCAGGGTCTTAGCCTCTCTGTCTCTGATAATTTGGATGCCTAGCACCATCCAGACGTCTCCCATGTCGGTCATGGCGAATCGGCCCATCAGCTGGCTTTTTAAGTCCTTCAGTAGCGGCGTGTCTCCTTCAAGAAGAAGGAGGTTGTCTACGTACATGGCCACAATGCTCAGGTTGTCGTCTGAGCCGAAGATGTAGGAACATGGATCAGACGCAGTCGCTGTAAACCCCATGTCCCTCAGTGAATCATCGATGGTGTTGAACCAGTTGCAAGGGCTTCGACGAAGTCCGTACAGGCTCTTCTTGCGTTTTATCACGTTGGGACGTCCAGTTGTGGCGTCGAGTGATTCGTAGCCTGGAGGAGTCCTCATATACACCTCCTCCTGTACCTCGGCGTTTAGAAACGCCGTCTGTACATCAAGCTGGAGTACTTCCCAGTCTGTACTCGCAGCTATGGCGAGTGCCATGCAGATGCTTTGGATGCGGCATACAGGTAAATATGTGCAGCCACAATCGATTCCCGACACTTGTCCCCAGCCCTAAACCACAACTCTGAATTCCAGCGTGTGATCGACTTTAACCTTAACGACCCATTTGTTCCCGATCACCTTGCGCTCTGGTGGTACTGTGCCTGGAGATGCCAGGTTGAAGACTGCGTGTTTCTGGAGGATGTCCATCTCGTTGTTTGCGGCTTCTTTTCACTTGGTCATTTGTGGCGATTCCATCGCCTCCTTGAATGTATCGGGATCGTAATGACTTCCCCATCCGAACTGTGCTCAGAGACGGGGTTCCCAGTATCTAGGGCGTAGTCAAGGTATACTTCCATTCTGTGCTCTTGTGCCCCATCTGGTCTGTGTTCTGTCTCACCTACCAGCGCGTATTCCATCGTGTTTTATTTCTCGTGCGCTACCTCTGCGTCATTTACCATTGAGCTAGTGAGCAATCCCAGGTTATGCAGTTCTCGCTGCTGGTGAAGGTATAGTCCTTTGCGTGAGACCGGAGTTACGGCACATTTTGCGCGTGTGCCCGTACATGTTGCGCCTCCGAGTTCGTGGTTTGTCGGCCATGCTCCTGTCCGGGTCGTCTCGAGAGTCTCGTCACTGCCGGCGCCTTCAGCGGCCGGCTCCTCCCCGCCAGCTGATGTCGAGTGGTCCATATTCCTACTCGTGAGCTTCGACACTTTCTTCAGGAGGCTGTCTATCTCTTCGCTGTACGTGATACATATGTCTTCCGTGTTTTCTGCCGGCGAGCTGTCTTCGTGAGTACTGACGGCGTCGCCAGTGGTGTTGCCCCCGGTGGAATCAGCCAGTGTCGATGCTGGGGTCTCGATGAAGAGACCCTGCGGTTCTCTGTCACTTGCGCCGTCTTGTTTCTATATATCTGGTATGCTTTGCTGTTCAAGCTGTACCCACAGAGTACCCTTTCGCAGGTCTTGTCCTCGAGTTTGGGCAGCAGCAGCAGTGTTAAGAAGCGATTATGTCTCCCAGGTGCGACTAAGCCTGCATGTTCCACCGGATGCTTGTTGCCGTCCGTGTCGATATTTTTACCCGAAATAGCGCCGGTCGCTGTTCTCGGTAGAGCGTGTCGTTCTGCAGCCAGTATCTTGTGGGGTCTCTCGAGTGCCTTACACTTTAGCTGTTTGTCTTTCGGATTCGAGTGAAGTTCGTGGTGAAAATGATGGCCAGATGCTCCGCTTTCCACCAGCATGGTCAAGGGTTTCGGAGAAAGCCTGGGTGTGTCAGCATCAGCATCCCTTTTCTTGGTTGGTTGCGTAGTTCCCTGAAACTCTGCTGATGGGGTCCACCCAGACGTCACGAAGGCATACCCGAAGTCGTCTTCTTTTTCCGTCGCCGTCGACAAAGTCGCTGTGTGAGCACTTTGTACTTCTCCCTGTGGTTGGTTCTCCGTATTGTGCTTCCCTTTCTGAGCGTTGCACTCGGCATCGCTGTGTGTCGTAAAGTTGTGTAGCGAGCACCCTTTTGGTGTAGCAGATCGCTCCTTTTTGCTGTTTGTGCAGTCGCGCTTGATGTGTTCGAATTCTTGGCAGTTGTAGCGTCGTGCCTTCCGTGATCCTTTGGTGGTTGTCATTGCCGCTCCTCTGCCGGCTAGCTTGTTTACATGTCCTGGTCTCGAGAGTCGGTCGATGTACAAGTTTCTCGTCATTGATTGAATCTTGTTAATGTCAAATTTTGGGCTGTGAAAGCTCGTTATCTTTACGAACTCGTAGTCGTCGGTCATGTTGGTAAATCAGTGGCTTCTGGAGAAAGGTATTACATTAGAGAGACCAATGTCTGGACAGACAGGTCAGAAAGTGGAGTGGGTCATGTGGGCCAACTCTCCACAGCCCAGTAACAACCGCTCGTAGTTGAATACCTAAACCTCCTCGCATAGTGCCTACTCGTACATACCCGTGGGACTGCTCGTGGGTGATACCACGAGACGATCCCTGTAACTTACCTCTGTGACAAAACGTATGTAACTGTAACTTATTGCTAGGCTGTTCGTTGAGACAAGCTATATCGTGTTGGCAACACTACAGGAATGTTCCTACTCGTCAATGTGTCCAACGTACCGACATACCAACGTACCGTACACACCACTACGGTCCGATGTATAACTCGTGCACATGTACAATCTACCGAAGTACCGTAGCACCACAAGAAGAGTATTCTGGTACAACAACATACAATCAACAGTTCTGCTATTCAAACCAACCAATCAGAGTTTCACCGCAGTACAGTTGATACATACATGCCGCTATCACGAACACCCTCCCTAGGGGCTGTTGTATCTACCAGACCAAATACATACAAAAATAAAAACAAAACGACTCAGACTTCTACTTCTTGATACCAAGTGCAAAGTCGCGGTGAACTTCAAAAAGATCTCTCGGCAACGCCTTCGTGAGGATGTCCGCGTGTTGTTTCTCGCTGGGGACGTGGGTGACTTCGATCCACACCCTCCTCGGTCAGATTCCTATGAAAGTGGTGCCTCACATCGATGTGCTTACTCCTACTTGAGCTCAGAGGGTTCTCTGCGAGCGCAATCGCCCCCTCGTTGTCTTCAAGGACATCTATCTTACGAGGCTTCGCACTAGGCCTCAGGAACTGAAGCTTTCCGTTTACAAACAGAGCCTCCTTTACACCATCTCCCATCGCAAGATACTCTGCTTCTGAAGTTGACTGTGAAACGCATTTCTGCGTCCTAGAAATCCAAACTACAAGCATCGCCGCCACGAAAACCATCGCACCCGAAACTGATCTACGGTCAGTGGCCCTACTTGCAAAGTCAGCATCTACATACACCAACGTGCCTGCGTCTACCGAACTATCCTGCTTGAACTTCAAAGTCAGATGCGCCGTTTCCAGAAGATAATTGAAAATCTTCTGAGCTGCCTTCCAGTGGCTCCTCTTTGGTTCGTGAGAATGCCTCGCCACCGCCCGCACAGCATTCGCGATGTCGGGCCTTGTCTGGCTGGCGATCCACATCAGGCTCCCCACCACCTCTCGGAACGGCACATCTCCTGCCCCCTCATCCTCCATCACGGACCTGTTATCATTGGCAAGGGAAGCAGGGATCGAGCTGGTGCGACATATATTGAATCTCTCGAGAACACTTCTGATATAACTTTCCTGAGAAATCTCAATCGTACCAGCCTCACGGTCGCGAATATATTCACAACCTAGAAAGAACTTGACCTCCCCCAAGTCCTTCGTAGGAAGAGAGTCACCTAGTGCTGCCACAACCACCTTGGCAAGGCTCTTACTTCCTGCATACAGAATGTCATCCACGTGGATCGCGACCATCCCCAATACCTCGTCTCCCATCATGAAACGCAGGACACAGGGGTCAGACATTGACTGCTCAAAACCAATCCTCTTCAGTTCCGACACCAGCCTCTTGTAAAATGTCCTAGAAGCCTGCTTCAATCCGTACAAACTCTTGTTCAAACGGACAACCTTTCCTGACATCGACCCGCAGCCAGGAAGCAACTTCATGAACACCTCGTGATCCAATTCCGACTGAACAAATGCTTGCTCAATATCCCAGTGGAGTAATTCCAAATTGTACAAACACGCCAACACTATCAGCAATCGTAAAGATGCAGCATTTGCGGTAGGCGAGAATGTCTCAAGATAATCCACACCATACTTCTGCTTGAAGCCCTTCGCTACAAGCCTAGCCTTGGCCTTCACTATATTTCCTGTTTCGTCTGCTTTCCACTTGAAAACCCATCTAGCATCAATCACATTACAGCCTATCGGGACTTTTACTGCCAACGTGAACGTTCCTGCTCTTATCAAGCCTTCAATTTCGGCAGACCTGGCTCCTTCCCAAATCTTAGCGTACTTCGAACGCTGGGCTTTCTGATAACTACCAGGCTCCGATTCTACATCCTGAACCAGTTCTTTCGGCAGTTCCGTCTCATCACCTGCTCTCTGCTCCGACAACAATGAGTACACGACCTCTGTCGCGAAGATGGGGCCTAGGGTGGCCATGAGGCCGGGTACACTCTGCTGGTTGACTGCACGAGTTTGCGCGCGAGTCCTACCTTCTCTCACTTCATCATTTTCACGCGCGGAAGTATTAAAGTCAGCAAGCTCGGCCACATGCCGCGGACGACGAGCGGCTGGAGGGGATGCCTCCGCCTCTACCAGTCCTCCCGACCCAATCGACTCTTCATCATCATGCCCTCCCTGCCCCATCGACTCTACCTCATCATCCCCTCCCAGATCCCCCATCTCTACCTCTCCTGATTCCTGCCCTCCCTGGCCCTCCCCGTCATTCACAGGCGAAGACACAGAAGGAGCTACACTACCAGAAGAAATGTTCACGGGGGCAGACGGTTCAGCAGGGGAAGATGGAACAGAAAAGGACGGGCCTATACTACCTGCGCCAACACTCTCAACCTCCTCGACTCCCGCACCAGAGGGCACGGCATCACGTTTCAAAAGTGTGTGAGCGACTCCTCTTCCCACAAGCGGCCATATCTCGGTTTCAACATCGTCGTCACTATCCTCCCCTCCCTCCTCTGCTACCTCTATCAGCAAAAAAGGTTGCAGCGGAGGGAGCTGTGACGGCAGCACCTCCCACGTCACATCCCTCGTTTCTTGAATAGTACCAGCCCTTGTAAGTACTCTATGACAATCACGCGGGTGGTCTCTCGAAGGACCGACATAGAAACAACTCTCACCCTTCGGCAGCAGCTTTGACGGTCGCTGCCACCTACAGTAGGCGGGCTTCAAAAACGGATACGGTCTAGCGGGACGAGGTTCACCATACCACATTTCATACGGCGATTTGGATTCAGGGTTAGCAGAACACGCAGTGTGGTTTATCGCTTCGCAAGCCCAGTGCATAGCCTCAGCCCAAAGTTTATCAGTCTTAGGTAACTGTACATGCCCAAAAAGAACTTTAGCTTGAATACGAGCCGCCATCGCGGCCTCCTCTATCAATCCCAGCCCACGCTCTGCAACACCATTATATTGCGGACTATAAGCCGGTGTGAACTCTTGTTTGATCAAAAGCTCGTTGCACACAGATGCAAACTCCCCCCCGAAAAACTCCCCACCATTGTCAGACCTAACAATTTCAACCAATGACGGGACACCATCAGCACGCACACTCGCAAGAAAACTCCGGAAAGCACTGCCAGCGTCTGATTTATTTTTCAGGAAATACAGCCATGCACGTCTCGTGAAATCATCCTTCACAATCATGGGGTAATGTTTTCCCCCTACGGACGCAATGTCCTTCCTTCCTCCCAGGTCAACAAAAACTCTGCCCAACTTTTTATCCGATCGAGTTTTAGTTTCCCGAACGATTCCTTTCCGAATAGCCTTCGACATCGAACACCCTGAACAAGCATGCATGTCACCAACCAACTTGGTACCTAATCGCTTTGCAGTAGTGCGAAGCAGACCCTCGTGCGAATGTGCATAAATATTGTGGAAATCGTTGATATCCATCGTAGTTTCATGCTTGGGGTTGGCGGGAGTGAGAGCAGCCAACACCGTACCAACAGAGGCTTCTCCTAGGCGATACGCAGACGCAATCAGCATGCCATCGAAGTTCTGAAAAGTTACTTGTCCATTGAATGCAGTCATAACACCATGAGGACCACCAAGACCATTCCATGACTCACCATCAAACTCTGCACTCGGAGAAAAGATATTATACCCCAAGTTGGGAGAGTACAATACGTTCTTCAATTCCACGGAGAACTCACTGTCAGCAGTTACAAATACCAAGTCTAGCGTTCCGGAGTAAGCTACTTCACAAGACACGCCACCAATTCCATTCACACTTCTGTGGCAAGGCTTCAAGTCTCTCATGCAAGAAGACAGGGAATCAGTCATGTGATATGAAGTGCCTGTGTCAGCATACCAATCCTCGACATATCTAGCCTTGTTGACAGCTTTCAGGATCATATCATTACTGACGGCGCTCATAATCAGATCATCACGGGACGCCATCAGACACTTCAGACCAGAGACATCATACCACATCCTACTCAAATCATCACACGCCTTCAAGACCACTTCCTTACGACATGCTGCAAGCAACACCTTTTGGCAGTCATCACTCATGCGGTAACTACCATTTCTGCACACCAGATCCGAATCAGGAATAGCGCACTGCTCACCGCTCTCATTCTCGTCGGCCTCGGGCTTTCCAGTCTGGGAAGGATGAGGGATGATGTGAGCCTTGCAGTCGAGCTTCATGTGACCCACCTCCCCACACTTGTAACACCTCCCCTGAAAAGACTTCTTCGAGGAATCAGACTCAGAGTTAGACTTCTGCTTGTTGTGCTTCTTGAAGTTACTCTTCTTCTTCGCAGGCCTAGACACCAGAGCAACACTATTCTGCTTCTTAGAACCACCCTGTGCTTGCAAGTCTAGGTACCGCTCACGCACTTTGGTCTCAATGAAAAAGGGGTCATTCGAACAGAACACCACAAGAGTCTCACGTAAAGTCTTGTACTCGGGGGACAGTCCTTCCAGCATGAGATTGCACACTTCACGATCATCCTTCGTTACTTCAAGCATGGTCAACACACCAAGCGTCTCTCTGATGGATGAAAAGAAAGTTGTGGGATTCTCGTGGGGACGCATGCGCAGAGACTTCAGTTTTTCTTCCTGCACTCGAATTTGACTCTGACTCAACGGTAGAAAGTGATCCTTGAGCGCGCGAAAAGCCTTATACGGGGAACCAGCTTGCCTTGCCATGTTTTTGTGGCTGTCTTTCTTCAAGCAGTCGAACAGAAACCACCAAGCAATCTCATGCTGACGCAGTACACCAACGCTGTATCCCTTCTCTACCCAAGGGGTCAAGTCGAAATTAACGTCGGCGATTTTAATGTCGATATCACAGGTGAACGGCTCGCTCAGATTGTAGTGACGAGCTTTGAGCAGAAAATTCTGCGACCATGAAGGATACGATACATCAGTACCGATAAATTCAGGAGCCTTGGGAACTTTCTTGAAAAGACCCCCACCCAAGCTCTCCCCCGAACTACTGTCAGCCGCTGGGATCAGTGTGTTCCCACTAGCGACTTTTCTCCACCACTCACTTGCTGAGGTAGTGGGCGGAACAGAGGACTGGCTACCTAAAGCCCCACCAACAGTCCCGTCAACCGAACCAAAGTTTACTGCAGGAACAGAGGAACGATTCTCATCAGAAACACGCGGGTTCAAGCCTGGGTCTACAACACCCCTACTCCCAACCCTCATGTCGGACACGCCAAAGCCTAGGGTATCGCCTCCCGTACTCCCCGCGGTCCTACCGGCAGCACCCGATTGGTGCACACCAGACTCTAGTTCGATGCCTCGCGGCGCAGCACGCGAACTAGAGGACTCCACATTCTCCCTCTGGTGTGTCTCAACAACTGTCTGGAGCATCTGCTGCTGGTTAGAAAACATATCCAGCATTTGAGACACTCGAGACTCTAAGGAATCCATTCTCTCACCAAAGCCCTGCGGGTCACCCTGTTGGTTTGCCGCAGGGTCACCTCCCTCCTGTTCAGCCATGACGAGGCCGGTTGATCAAGCCGCCCTCACAGTCTCGTCGAACACAGTCCAGGGGGACGTACAGCAGTCGACCGATATCGCTATAGCGTGTTGATAAATCAGTGGCTTCTGGAGAAAGGTATTATATTAGAGAGACCAATGTCTGGACAGACAGGTCAGAAAGTGGAGTGGGTCATGTGGGCCAACTCTCCACAGCCCAGTAACAACCGCTCGTAGTCGAATACCTAAACCTCCTCGCATAGTGCCTACTCGTACATACCCGTGGGACTGCTCGTGGGTGATACCACGAGACGATCCCTGTAACTTACCTCCGTGACACAACGTATGTAACTATAACTTATTGCTAGGCTGTTCGTTGAGACAAGCTATATCGTGTCAGCAACACTACAGGAATGTTCCTACTCGTCAATGTGTCCAACGTACCGACATACCAACGTACCGTACACACCACTACGGTCCGATGTATAACTCGTGCACATGTACAATCTACCGAAGTACCGTAGCACCACAAGAAGAGTATTCTGGTACAACAACATACAATCAACAGTTCTGCTATTCAAACCAACCAATCAGAGTTTCACCGCAGTACAGTTGATACATACATGCCGCTATCACGAACAGGTCAGGCCTTGCAATGAAATGTCTCCAAACCTCTCGTCCGAGATTTTCTCTCCCATTGCATGCAGCCGCCCTCGAATCTCCATTAGCTTGATGTTATAGTCATCAGGATCTTGCTCTTCCTCCGTCCGGAAGCTCACAAGCTTCTCGTACTAGGCCCGCCGTGCTTCCTTGCTGTTGCTGCTGTACTTGGTGTACAAAGCGTTCCACGCCTTCTGTCCGTGTCCCAGACCCCCCGCCGAAGTCCTGTCTTCATATTGTCGAACTAGTGTAACTGCACGGCCGCTACTGACAAGGCAAAGTACGGAGAAGAGGGTATCGCACGCTCGCTTCCAGCGTTGAATTTCCACCAGATTCGTCGGAGTGTCCGGGGTGTCACTGTCTGTGATTGCTGGTGCCGGTTCAACCGATCCGTTCAGAACATCAGACACGTCTTTGTTTAACATAAACAAGACTACGCAGGTCTTTGAGCTCCATTCGCGATGGTTCTCCGGTTTGGTCCCATCAAAGCTGGGAATATTCCTTATAGTTGATGTTACCACGTTACTAGGCTCCTCCATGACTGCTCTGAATGCGTTGCTTGTGCTGGCCTGTGCCGCCGTGTTTATTCTCGCACTCAGCTCGATCTTGTCCGTGGGACGCCTGAGGCGTGCCGACCCGCTTGCCGGGCTTTCCTTTTGTTTTCTTTCAGCTCGATTTTGTACGCAGATCGCCTGAAGCGTGCCGGTCTGTCCACCGCGCTTCCTTTTCTCGTTCAGCTCGTTCTTGTACGCAGATCGCCTGAAGCGTGCCGGTCTGTCCGCCGGGCTTCCTTTTTCTTCGTGCACGTTTTTCCAGTGCCGTTCGACTCGACTCAAGTTTGGTTCCAGGTTTCTTGCGTACTATTCCAGCAAAGTCACCAGTCTTGTGCTCCACCGCAGGGGATGTTCATGCGCTGTGTGTTACACGCTACCGAGGCTCATAACCTGTTAGGAATGTGGTGGTGCCTGACCAATGACGGTCTTCACAGGCTAACACAGAGTCGTGGCGAGACGAGCTCGGGCCTGACTGATGATGGTTTAGACGATGGTCGATCACTTTAAACGGGCTCTCGTTGGACCAACAAAAACTTATGTCACTATGAACGGTCCAAGTTCAGATGCAGATGTGAAGAGTGAACTCGATGTGCAAGCACTCGTGTCTCTTCCTTTTTACGGTAACAAATTATCTCATATGGTAGTATCCACTACATACGACACTCAGCTCAATCTTACGCACGTGGCGTAGTAAACACTTCGATCTTACGCACGTGACCTAGCCAACACTTCGATCTTACATACGTGACCCGTCAACGCGTTATTACTTGGTGGAACGCAGCACCATATATGTGTCCTCTTCCATACTCAAAGTAAACAACTTCTAACACATGGTTCGACAGCTTACCCCGTACTCTGAATACACTTATTTGACTATGTAATTAACATCTACCTTTGACCGATGGATTCCTTGTGGATCCTACTCTTTAACACAAACTACTTGGAAATAGTGTAAGGTTTACGAGTAAGATACTTCAAAAAGACAGTAAACTACTTAAAACTAGTGTGAGGATTTTGTTTTTTCGACCAAAGGTAGAAATCTTTCAGAGCATAGGTGCGCCAAGACTTGTTTGTGCACTCTAGATACGAAGTTGCCACCCGAGGCCATAGTCCCGAAGCCCGCCTGACTTCATGAGCACCGGCTTGCCAGGCCCGAAGCGCCTATGCGTTGCTGGCGGGATTCGGTATATCCCTACTCGTACGACGTGTAGTCAGTCTGCAGCAGCAGCAGTGCTTTGCGGTTTAGATTTCTCAAACAACTTAGGATATTGCCGTGGGTAGAGCCCAGACCAGAATCCATGGCATCAGCGATGGCACTGAAATGAAGCGGCTGCCAGGTGTTGCCTCCTCCCCACCGTGCATCCGGCGCGCCAACCGCTACCCGCTTGTTGCCGGGTAGGGTGAAGAGCGTGCCGAATTAGGGGCACGCGTTTGGGGCAACTCCGTCACAAAGCAACCCCGCCGGAGCAGCACTGACTGGATGTTGCGCTGGTGCTGCTGAATTTGGGCATCCCGGGAATCCGCCCCTCCCGGGCCACGGGAAAACCGGCCTGCCGTGTGCATTCAACCCCATCCCCGCGGCCATCGCTGCTCTTGTTGTCCATTTTGGTGATGATCGGATGACGCCGTAGAGAACCAGGCCGCGTCTGGGTATGTGCGTGTCCAATTGATTGTGTCTGCCATTCAATAACTCCGGCTCTGCGCAACAAAAAGAACACTAAATATCGCGGTGGGGTAAAATTTGCCCTGTGCGATTTTTCGCATTTGTTTGCGTTCTGCGAACCGCAGGTCGCGAAAATATCGCGACCTACGACACGCGTACAAAACTTCAATAGGACCCCTCCCATCAAGAAAAAACTCACCCACATAGTATATTACAAGTACCAACAACGCAGCTTGCAAAGATGAGTATTGACCCGGAATTCGTCGAACTCACGGCTGACGTCCTTAAAATATTTTTTATAAAAAAATGAAAAGCGTCATTTTATAAAACTCCAAGGGCGATGAATTTGGCTCTAAACACCCAAAATCGCGTTTTTTTTATTTTTGTATGTCTCTAGTCTATTGTTCGAACAAAAAAGAGAAAGAACCAGCATGTCACTTTAGAACCTAGGAGGCTAGCGTAAGGCTTTGGGCCAAACTGAAACCGAGGCTACCAAAACACGTCGCGAGAACGCAAATAAAGACAACACCGAAACAACAGTGACACAGACAACACCGAAACGGTGGTACTGGAGACGTGGGATGCGCGGGAATGCTGAACTAGGGGGTAACAGCAGGGTCCCTTAGAAGCTACCTTGGTACAGTGCCAGGAAAACGATTAAAAATACAGGGTAAGGTCACCTGACCGAAGCATTACGCAAACAAGGACGGAACTGAAACGTCGACACAGAAAGGCGGAAGGTACTATCGGCAGCCAGAAAGAGAGTCGATATCATGACGCCTTGAGATGCTAACTTATAACGGGAACAATGCCAACAAACGTAGCAAGGCTATTCAACCGTAAACAAAGCCTGTAAAAAATGGAGTCGACAAGAAGATTTTCGCGCAGCTCGAAGCATCGCTGGAAGTACCTAGCTTCACAAATAAGGTAAGGGAACAGATAAGACAACAAGAAGAAAGCCGTAACTAGATAGTATACGTCGGGAACACGGGGTCGATAACATGGAGCAACCCTAGAAAGGTAACCGAGAAAAAAGCAGGGAAAAACAGAAAGTAGGCAAGTCGTGTCATAACGACGTACCGCAGCCTGAAAGAGAGAGGGTCCACAGCAAGGGACCTTGAAAGGCTAGCTTCAAATAAACGAGAAACACTAGGGAAGTAGCCAAGTCATTCGTCCTAAAGCGAGTTCGCCGAGAAAGTAACATGAACGGGGGGGGTCGACAGGAAACGACCCGTATGGGTTGCAAAGCAAAACTGGGGTCAAAACGTATGCGACGGGTAAGCCAAAGAGACAAGAGAAAATCGTAGGGGGGGGAGGGGGAGGGGCGGCAAGATGGGACGGCCCGTGGTCTGCACAGTCAAGACGGGCTGCAAAGCGATGATGAAGGCCGGTGTCGTTGAACCCCAGGGGCAGGAATGCCGGAAAACGCAAGAAAAAATGGTCAAGAGGAACAAGAGCTGTTGGCTGCAAAGCCAGGATGCAGGTCAGTGCAGGTCAGTGCCATAGGACCGTCGGGGCATATACGCCTCAAAAATGGAAAGAAAAGCTGTTCCAGGGGAATAGACCCGTCGGGTACAAATCTAGAACGGAGCCCGACAACGGGGGGCTCTTGGGGGCAGGTAAGACTAAACCCAGGAGATAGAGGTCAAGCAGAACCGACAAATGGGCTGGAGAGTCAGCACGGGACCGCTGATTTGGGGCCTAGAGGGGCTCTCAACGTAAAGCCGATGGTCAACAACGTGCGACCTCATCACGATCGCAGTAGCTGGAACGCCCCACTATGAAGTAACTGTGGCTATTAATGAGCTATAATAAGGTGCAACGAAGATCTTCCTCGGAAAACAAGCGCGCCAAGAAGCAAGGAAAGGGCCAACAAAAAAGGAACTCATGCCTTGCGAAAAACGAAGAAAAACAACGCGGGAAGCATCTATGTTGCCACCAAGCTGCGAGGTGGAAACGAGACGATGGAAGATCATAGTACAGTACGAAAACATCATGGTTTGTTGCAATGCACGAAACGTAGGCAGGCTCCACCGGCGGTGGAAAATGGAGGCAAAACCGCATAGACGAACACTCGTGCTGTAGAAAAGTAGAACAACTGAGACACTAGTTATAGTATAAAGTGAAATCACCATGATGATCACCGAAAAACGAACAAATGTTATATCTTGAATGCGGCAAAGAAGACAGAACGCATAGATATTACTACGTTAAAACGTTTGCGAAGCCACAGGGATAGTCAGACTCGGAGGGGCTACATTGGAGAGCCACGAGACGATAACACTGAGTGTACTGATACCTGCTACTGTAGATATAATTGTTTTGAGACAGTACGGTCCAAAGCTAGTACGCGCACTAGGCGTTCACGAACAAATTCCCCCAGAAAAAGTCGAAAAGTCTACTACGGTCGATAACTGCGCACATCTATAAGGAACAAGCGTGCCCAGATAAAACAGGATAAACAATACCCGCGTTGCATGAACGCGAAAACGGAAGGGTATACGTTCCGAGCACGCACGCGCTGCAGAGACGGGAGGGTATACATTCCCATCGGGCATACGGTGCAGGGGGAAGAAAAGCCAAGGTAGGAAAAGCAAAACTAACACGAATTTGCCAGCTAATACTTCGAGAGAAGCGAATAACGAAGCGTGACACAACGGAAGACCTAGAAATGCTGCCAAGCAGCAAGCACATGATGCAGACGATAGCTCGGCTGAGAAAGAATCGGACGAAACCGTTACGATGTCGCTGACTGATACCATAAGCCGGGCAGAGCGACGGGGGCGGAGGGAGGGGGGGTTGTTCTCAGTTTGCGCATGGCCGTAGTCGTATAAACATAGACCCTCGCATCTCGCATCCCTACTAGATGCCGGGACGGACCACGTCGGGTTTCACCAAACAGGCAAGCATTGCTTGCGAAGCGCCGCGAGGTGTTCGGCGAGTCGCATGAAGGGTGAACTGCATCCTTCCAAGAACCGGACAGAGGGAGGGGGGCCAACTAATGTAGAAGTTTCAAAACGCTAGCGGGGCGCATGCACACGGTGCATCGACATCCAGGCTAAGAAGGATCGGACGATACTGCCTCGGTTTCGCGGGCTGATACTATAAGGCAGCCTGGAGGGTGGGTCATGAACAAACGCCGGACCCAACAATACTAACTAACAGTTGATGCCGTCAAACTCTGAAAATCTGGCCCACTATAGAGGCATTCCTATTGGAAGCTAAGGTGAGGTACAAAAAAACAGAAAAAAAGACATACGCGAAAGCATATGGATGCCCAACCGAGGAGGGGGGACTTTTGTATGAATATATGACGGAAATACGACGAACACGATGCCTCAAATAAGTGTTAAGATACGGCCTCGAAAGGCCTGTAATTATCTGAATTGAGATATTTGGATTGATGTCGTATGATAAGGTTGGCGTTTTAATTCGGGAAAGTTAGGAAATAGATCGGAGGCACGTGCCTCCGATCTCAAAAGTCATCCGGGGCTCTGGTGGAATCGCATAACGCTACGTCTCTACAAAGGCAAAGAAGGTGAGTACTCTCCGAGGACCTGCTTAATTGGCAGACCTGCAGGGGGCACTGTGTCCCCACTCTATAACCTTACAAATGGCGTCGACGGCAGGACTAAGCACCCATGACGTGCGTAATGCAGAAAACAGGTGAAGGTAAGGCATATATCCCACAACGGTAAGAAAACACGCACAATGCCTCAAATAAGCACCTTGACGTACGTGGTGCAGAAAACAGAGGAAGAGCCAAGACAGATGTACCACAGCGGCTTTGAATACCTATAGGAAGCCTCAATAAGCACCTATGACGTACGTAGTGCAGGAAGCAGGCAAAAGTCAAGACAAAAATACCACAGCGGTTTCGCGGACTCTAAACGAGGCAAGCTTAAACGACGGAGAGAAGACGAATACTTGGCAGGTTTGCGGGCAAGTTACGAAAACGGGGCAGACTAAACCGGCGGGAAGAAGACGGAACCATCCCAAAATTTCGGCCTGGTTACGAAAATGGAGCGAGCTTACCACTAGCTGGAAGGCCAGAGCAGCACACCGATACCAACACGCGTCTATGCGCGCTGGGTCAAAAATGGGGCAAACCGAAAGGTCAAGGCAAATAAGAGACACCTTGAAACTAACTGAACAACAAATCAAACCTGAAAAAAAATACGCACACAAAACTCAAGAAGAAACTAAGAAAACATGGTTAGGGGAAGGGAAGCAAGACAAAAAGGTAAGTGCGACTGAACGAGACAATGCCCTCTGCCTGCAAACCTCTTTCTCGCGTGGCATTGCAGACACGCCGATCCGTCGGTGATGCTCCACGAAGGTGTGCAGTAGGCACGCCGTAGTTTGGTTTCGGACCGGATGGTATAGGGGCTTGAAGAAAAATCCGATGAAACGCGGCGGGTGGTCGTACAAGAGTGTGCTTCAGCGCTCCGAGCGCGAGGCGGTGACGTCATGGTGTTCGCGGAAGATGTGGTAGGAGCGCTGGTTACGGCTTGTGATCCGGTACAACGCGATGAGCGGTCTTGAGCGGCTGCGTTGAAGAGCTCCGAACGCGAAACAGCGAGGATAGGGTGCTCGCAGAAGGTGCGGTAGGAGCGCTGTGACGATAGAAGACGGCGCTGTAGTAATTCAATATGGTTGGTCGAAGAAGGTGTCAGTCGCGTACGCAGCGGTGAAATGTGTGTGGCCCGCAGCGTGCATGTAGCAGTTCTTGAGAGGGGGCCAGTGAAGATGCGTGCGGTGTTCGTTGCGGTGAACTTAGCCTTTTCCGCGGGGTGGATGACGGGATGGTGGCTAGAATAGACGGCGCAGAAGGCCCCAAGTACCGTAATGGTCTCTGATTTACCCCCGGGTTGCCGATCTCCCCCCCCCCCCCAACCTTTTTGGCCTGGAAGCACGATTTCTCTGATTTACCCGTGGGAGAATCGTTTTTTCGAAAACAAAAAAAAAGATCCCTCCCTCTTCCTGGATTTACCCCTGGGATATGTATTTTTGCCGGAGATTCCCCGGGGGTAGAAGGTTTACGGGTCAGATGCCCAGTCGCGAAGGGTATTCGGGTCGATACCGAGCACCTTTTGCCGCCCCATGCCTTCCCACTCCGCCCCTATCGTACACTTCTACCGGAAGTAGCGCAAAGCGTCGAGCACTTAACTGAGCCCGTACGAGGTGCGCCCAGTGCTTCCGGTCATTTTACGCAGCGTGAATGGCGGGTCTGGGAACAATCCCTTGGCAGGAGGACCCTTCTTTTTTGTTTTGGAGGATCCAGCGCCGTCGGGATGGGCGGGCCAAGCATCTCCACGTGCTCTCCTCCTCCTCCTCCTCCTCCTCCGTCCTCTCCTTCCTGAACTGCTGCTCGTAGATCTTGTCCATGTTTCATGTGTGTGTGGTGTGTGTGTGTTTTTATTCTCGCTTCCCCCCAAGGCAGATGTCCCCCCGGGGTAATGTTGAACCCCCCCTCCCCCCCTCTTTGTGGTTTCCCCCCCCCCGGGGGGTGTGCGTTCACCAAAAAAAAGATCTCCTCCCCGGGGGTAAATCAGAGACGATTACCGTAGTCGATGGTGGTGGTGACGCTGGAGACGGTTGGTAGCGGACTATAGTGGCAGGCCTACCGGCGCGGTGGCTGCAGGAGTCAATTAAATATGTCCCATCTGGTCGGCGCTGACGGTGGCATGACGTTGGAGCTGGTTGTGGTGGCCACGAAGAGGGTGCTTGCCGTTGGTAGCAGTTTGGAGCGGCAGGCTTATCGGTGCGATGGCTTCAAAAGTCGGAAAAGTAATTCCCACTTGGTCGGCGCTGACGGTGGCGGTGACGCCGGAGCCGGTGGTAGTGGCCAGAATAAGGGTTCCTTGTCGTTGGTAGTGGCTTCAAGCGGCAAAACATCGAAGGCGATGGTTGCGGAAGACCGAGGCGGAGCCCAGGTGAAAGGTGGAGCTTTGACGAAGGTGGAGCTCTGGTCGCGAAGCTCAGGTGACGACAAAGCTCTGCTGAAGTGGAGCTCTGGCGAAGGTTGAGCTCTGGTAGCGAAGCTCAAGTGACGACGAAGCTCTGGTCGCAGGGTAGTCGCGCGGCAGTGGGGGGGGGTCGATGCTCTTGGAAGTGTGGCCACAGGTACTGGCGAGAAAACCGCAGTCGGGAGGGCGGTCCCCACGGCTTCCAGCGGCGGCGGTGGAGCAGTGACGGCTCTGGGAAAACTTTAGTCCGACGAAGGACGAGGTAGGGCTAAAACAAATACGCCAATGGTGGGTGCTGGGGAGAACGATGGACGGCCTGAAAGCCGATCCAGGAGGAGCGCCAGTGTCCACGGCGCCTTTCTCGGAGTTGTCTAGCGAACTGGAGGCGATACCGTGGGCCGGAAATAGATCCGGCGGGGGTTTTGGGGCGGAGACGGTGTCAATGGTGTCTTGGTATATATAGGTCCGCCACGGTGATTGCCGAAAGTATCATCAGTGAAAGACGGTGGTGCATGAGGCAGGAGGGAAGGGGGTTTGAGCCCACCCACGTCGATTCCCAGCATGGGAGGTGCGTGGTTTGGGCGTCGACGGTTGATGGGGGTGGATGGGAGTGGATGGTGATGGTGGGTTGGGAGGGAGGGCGAAACTAGCCCACCCAAAACGATACCCAGAATAGAATGCTCGCGTTTTTTACGTCCCATGCAAAGAGGCAGTGGAAGGGTCCCATTTCTGCCTAAAAATGTCCCGTGCCAGGCTCGGGAGGTTCAAAAACCTGAGAACAAAGAACAAACTCGAAAAAAGGAGAGTGGTGGAGAGGTAGAGGTGGGGCGGGGAGGAGGGGAATCGAGCCCACCCAAACCGATACTCGGTTCGAAAAGCTCGTATATCCGGAAAAATGTACAACGCCAACTCAGAAGATGGGAGTGGCGGGATGTGATGGTGGGTTTGGAGGGAAGGGGGCACGAGCCCACCCAAGCCGATGCCCGGCTCGAAGAAGTCATTGCCGGAAAGGAACAAAACCACAGGTTCAGATTGTGAGCCTACAGGAATTCTAGGGTAAGGGGATGGCGGTAGTGGCGTCACAGACGTGCCTTCAGGAACGGAGAGAGGATTCGGATCCGTTGGGTTGGAGAGGAACTGTTTGGTGTTCAATGGCAACGGCAAGATCGGCCGACGGTAAGAAACGAAGGCAACGTATCGCAAGAAAAAAAAATCAATACACTGGGAAGTAGTACGCCGTGGTGGCGAACCAAGGCGGGTACTAGAAGGGTGGTCAGGAAAGCATCAGCGCGCGAGAGCCGGTGAACCGTGGATGGAAATGTTATCCGTGGTTGTGTCGTCAATGAAGGCTGAAGGACCGTTGTTAGTTCGGGTCCGGTTAATGGGGAGGCTACCGGCGTGGATAAGGGAAACCATGTAGATGGAAGCCAGAACGCGCGAGCGCCGGTGAACCGGGGTTGGAAAGGCCATGTGTGGTTGTGTCATCGAGGAAAGCTGAAGGGCCGTTGGCGGTTTAAGTCCGGTCAATGGAGGGGGGGCTCCTAAAGAGCTGGGTCGGGAGCGATAAACCGTGGGTGTGTTGTTAAGGAAGACGGGTGGCTTTTGTCGTTGGCCAGGCCCGATGGTGGGTGAACTGAGAAGCTTGCC
The DNA here is from genome assembly GCA_012845835.1 of Undaria pinnatifida. Taxonomy (NCBI): domain Eukaryota; class Phaeophyceae; order Laminariales; family Alariaceae; genus Undaria; species Undaria pinnatifida. The sequence continues at coordinate 10,320,490 of JABAKD010000022.1, forward strand.
GGGAGGTATCGTTGGTGGCCTGGTAAAGGCAGAGGAATTCGGGCCAGGGTAGCCATGAAAAGGGGCGGTAGGAACTCCAACGTTTGTCGAAAGGCGAATCAACCAGACCGTGATGAGGAGAGCGGCTGCTATCTTCAAATGGCTGGCGGTGTCGGGGGAGCGGTTGCCATTCCACAATGGTCGGCGTCGCCGAAGTAGGTGGGGAGGGGAGCAGCTGACGTCTCAGAGGCTTTGGGATCGCCAGGGATCGGTGAAAGAGGGAGGGCGGGGTGTTCGCAACAGGAGCGGCGGCTATCCCTGAGTTATCGACGATGCGAAGGCTCGGGGAAGGTCTCCGGTAGTGCGTGAATGGCCCGCGGGGGGGGGGCGTGATCCTGGAGGTCCGGGAAAAAGGGGGGCGGTGTTGAGGAAAGATCGGCGACGTTGTCGAGGACGCCAACCCAACCAGTGAAGAGAGTCGCTGCTATCGTCGAGATCGTAGGAACATCACCAGGCGGTAACTTCGGCAGGAAAGACGGAACCCGAGCACAGTGGGTCTGTTGGATCGCGTGTGGTCAGAAGCGTTCAGGTAGTGGACCGTGGTTTGGGCGGGATCGGCGGAGACCGGAGCAAGACGGCTCTTTGGTATCACGTCGGGGTGGAGAAGGTCAGGAAGAATTGGCAGGTGCGCCACGTCGGCAATGAAGGGGGCCGAGACAGAGGTGCGCTGTGGAAAACCGGTCACGTTGGTGGGGGACCGGGACAGAGTTGGAAGAGGGTCAGAACGAGGTCGGGAGTTGGTGGGTTCGGTGGGAAACGCCGAGACCGAAAGGGAGTGGCTCGTTTGCAATGCGGCGGGTTGGAAGGGAGCAGGGCGGCTGCCAAGCTAATGAAGCGGTTGCTACTTCTGCCTATTGGGGGGGGGTGCCAGTCTCGGGTGTACCGTTGACGAAGCTATATGTACGAACTGGGAGAGCGGCGGTAGGTGTCGAGGGTCGTTGGGTGTTGGTGGTACGGGAACAAGTTCCAGTGTTTGTCAGCCTCAGAACCAATGTCCCAGGTTGGTCGTAAAAGAAGGAGCTCCGGCGTTTATCGGCCTGTGATTCTTGGTCGAAGCCTGGTGAGCTACGGGGTCGTGATGTCGCTCAAAATGTCGGCCTTTAGCGATATCAGAAACTGCTCCACACGGTGAAAAAATAACCGCAGGAGAGGAATCCAAAGGGTGGCACTGTAAAAGGTGGAACACCCAAGACAAAGGTCGTTCGGTGTAGGCTGGCTGCGGTGTGCTGCCGAGCAGTGGTCATTTGCGGCCGTCTCTATTAACAGAACTGTTGCGTGGCGTCGGCGAGGGAGCAGCTGGCTGATCTAGATAACAGAGCCGGCGGAATATACGTGTTAGCAAGGGGAATCTTGATGTTGTATCACCGAGGCTCTGGGAGGTTCTATGTGGGTGGCGTTCAAGAAGCGGGGCGAAGATACCCTCGGCGAACTCTTAAAGACTCACAGCGAAACCAATCGAGAATTGTTGGCTGTCATTTGTGCGTGCACAGGACCCGTCGGGATTGGCCTTGGTGCCGTGCACATTGAGTGCGGTGGACGAACGTGGCCGAAAAACTCTTGATTTACATAAACATACGCACAAACACACACGCATACACACACAAACAGAGAAAGTATTTTGAGGCACCCTACCCTCGTATGCGATCCGATATGAAGAGGCTTTTTGCCCTTGGAAAACCAAGAAAAAAAGGCCCAGCGCTGCGCGCTTCGCGCGCCTCATTATAATTTGGCGTAATCAGTTTTCCGGACCGCTACACGAGGCGTCGGTACAACATCACACGCTGTAGTGTATTTTCCACCCTACCGGAAATGCAGCAAGTAAAGTGCCGTCTGGTCTAAGAGGTGCCGGGTACGGCCTACAGGTAAAATGATGCAGTATCACCTCAATGGTCCATAGTAAATCACCTCTCTCCGCTATAAACCGCGATGTACATTCCGTCCGCGACAAGAGACACATCTTATTTTAGGTCTCGGCCAGGCAGGGTATGGCCTACGCATTTACTCATTTTGGATACTACTGTATACCCAGGTTGTTGGGGACGAACTATGTGGAACTCGGGTGGCAACATTTTCCGCGGTGGTCAAAGGCTTTCTGATGTTTGAATCGAAAGTCGGGCCTGGTGTGCCAACTGAACGGGGCCCTTGTGCGTCAACAAAAATGGCTGCAGCTCGCTTTCTAGGAGTCCTGGTGTGCCATCTGGGGCCACCGAATAAAATACGCAAGAAAACACCCCCCCGCGGGATGACTACGAGTGTCTGAGCCGATTTTCTCCAAAACAAGTGGGGAACGCTCAGCAAAAAATGATTATGTTTTTTTTTGAAAATCTTGTCGATACGTTTTCACATGCGGCACATCACTCGGGGTTTCTTCGCACTCTCCCCCTTGTAGAGAAAAACAGTTGGAAAAATCGTCCGAGGGGGTGCGTTATCTTGCGGATTCAACGGTATGCAAACAGCGTCGACTCACCGAATCGTACAGGACCATACACTAGAGCAGCCACGCCGACCATTCCGATTCTCCTCATCATCGCTGGGAGCATCGGCCGCCATGCCATTACGACGATTGTGGGCCTGGCGCGGGGTGGGATGCGGCGGGGGAGCCGGGGAGGGGGGGGGGGGCGGGGCGGCTGGGGAAAGGGGGGGAGAGGCGTGGGGTGAGCAGGGGGGGAGGGGGGGAGGCGTGCTGCCCTTTCATAAAGGAAAAGGCGGCGGAGTATTCGTCGGCCATGTTGAAGGAGAGTGCGTTTTTCTTTCAAATGACCCTGTCTGTGTTTTGAAGTGAGCCTTCAACTTGAAGTGGACGCGAGGAATTAAGAATGGGAGGGGGGAGGGGGGGGGGGGGGGGGGGGGGCGGAGAAGACAAACCAGTGTTGAGTTTGTTGGTTGATTGGATCGCGTCGTCGGCAATTGAATACTTTCCGATAAAGAAAAGTAAGTGTTGTTGCAGCGAGAGCACAAGTTTGCAAGTTCCGTGTTGTTGTCGCCGATTTGAAAACACACGAATGGACGAACAAGGCAGCGCGGAGGTGCCACAAAAAAGCTGCCAGGTCCAGCGGAAAAATGGCTTGCTGGCCGCAAGGGTTGGTGCGTGATGGTCAGCAGACCTAGTAGTTGGTAGTTGGGGGTTGTTCGAAGGAACGGGCGGAGGGATGGAGCGATTGCGCGTCGGTTTGAATAACCAGTCAGGCTCGTAGCGCTTGATGATTTAGTGTCTTACGACTTCACGTTGTCGAAGCATGCATGCTGCGCCTTTGTCAGACTTTCGGATTGACAAGACAGTGAAGGTGCGGAACTATAGGCAGGCGTCTCGCCTGATATGACTGGCCAAGCGGGTCTAGACCGGCACTGAGCGTCCCGTTAGGTTGCATTTTTGCTTGCGTCTTGTCACATGATACATATATATATACATGCTTGCGAGCAGAACCACTCGATCGAACGTCCACACGCAGAATCCGTGAAATGAGTCGCGAAAGTAAATTTTGCAACCAAAGAGCCGAGGGCGCCCGGACAGTCTTTTTTCGATGCCTCACATCAAAAATAGTCAGGATGGAAAACTAACCAGAGCGCTGTGATCGCAGGACGATTTAGAAGAAATCGAACTATTTTTTTCCATTTTTTCCATTTTTTCTCACTTGGTTTTAGAGGCACCCTCCCTCCCAAGTGCAAATATGTGCCCGTGTGGCATAGCGTTGGGGTAGGACTCACATAGTAGGAGAATGTAAAATGTTCAAGCAGGAACGAGATGCGTTAGAAGAGACCACCTTTTCTGGTGCCCCTATACCCACGCCCATGCGTCCCAAGCACAACGATTCAGTCGCTGGCTTGTATCCTGCAGCGCACGTGTCTGTTTTCAGTTTGGGTGCGTCACCTTTTCTGGTGCCCCTATACCCACACCCATGCGTACCAAGCACAACGATTCAGTCGCTGGCTGGTATCCTGCAGTGCACATGTCTGTTTTCAGTTCGGATGCTACCTTTTCTGGTGCTCCATTTCCCACGCTCGTGATAGCACTCTGTTTAGCACTAGAACCATGGATTACTCCTACCAGAGGCATCTTTGCCTCAATCATCAATCATCAATAATCAATTTCGAGGTGTGGGTTGGTCTATAGCCTCATTAGCAGTCGTCGTTTTGAATAGCAGTATCTTCGATCTACTTTCCGATTTCCTGATGTCTTAGTTAGCCATCACTATGTCGTCGTGTGATCTGCATCTACGTCTACGACTATTCAGAGTGGGCTAATGTTATGGTGTTCCACTTTGTATGCGCCATCTGTATGAGCAATAGGCCTACCGCCCATCCCTGTTGATTAGTTAAGGTCTGATTTATGTTGTGCAACTATCGAGTGTGATGCGGAATCGACCGTGGGATTCGGAATCAACAGTGCGATTTAGGAAAACTGTCGTGTGGTCTTGGAATAGTATTATAGCACGACAGAATAATGAGCCAAGAAATCTGCTCAGTACGAGTATAACAATGGTAGCATTCTGTCTTGAGCCACGTCCCGCGCTGATTGGCCCAGATAATACAACTGCGCGCCAGCATTTATGGGCAGGATGGTTCTTAGAAGAGCACTACTAGGACTCGATGTGATTGGCTGTATTAGGGGTTGGTCTTTGCTTCTATAGTCTATACTTCAAGTATTCACCACGTCACGCGCGTGGCCTTGTGGAAGTGTCCTACGTAAAAGGCGGATAGCAGCTTGCGCTCCGGAGTTGCGTCAGGGGTGACGTCTTGGATGACGCTTTGTATTTTTTTTGTTTTTTTTTTATCCTCCGGCGGATGGGGAAAAATAAAGCTTTAGCTCACCACACTTCCACGTATTTTCATACGCGTCGTGTGTCGACTTTTCCAGTTCGAGAGCCGGTCCTCGTAACTTGGCTATGGCCGAGCTAAATCCCCCATCCCCCCTCTCTCACTCTTGTATCCTGATCTAAATCAGCAAGCCTTGCTCGATAGCAATAATAAGATAATCTACTACCTATCTGGGTTTTACACTGCTGTCAGCTGTGGTCTCGCAATAGACACACCTGTCCCTTCTGAGGATCATATCGTCAAGGATCTCGCAAGGCAACAGACGAGGAGTTGGACGTGTGGCATGGAAGAGTTTGGCAGACTAGAGGGTAACGAGAAAACGATCGCTATCCTAGGAGATAGATGGTGGCCGCAGACGGCGAAACAGGACAGGAATAGGATAAGCAAACAGTTTCAATGCAATATATGGAAGAAGCGTAATGAGCGCCCAAATATTAGAGGTGTCTCTATTAGGAGTAAGAACGGCGCTCCGTCTCGAAAGGGATGCGTGGTCAAGTGGTCAATGGTCAAATTTACTAAGGCAAACAGCAATTTTTTAGTAGCGGCTCATATCTAAAATTTATGAAAAAAGGAAAGATTTCAAAGTATTTTCCGGGCGTTTCTGCCCGGAGCTGCAGGGGTACCCCCAGTATCGTAGCCGATGAAACATGATGGCGACCTGGTCTTGGCGGCGCACTGCGGTGCGGGCGGTTTCTACGCGTGCTACGCAAACCCAAGCGTCACAGTCCGATTGGAGCTGCTTTTTGCGCATGTCATGCCATATCTGGTCTCAGATTACACGTGCCGCTTTTCATCGATCGCCGCTTCTCTGTGCTCTGTGGACATCGCGTGTTATATTTCTGCTGTGTGGGCTTTTGGTGGTGTTTATCAACAAATTTGCTATGACGGCACTATTTCCCCTTGGCGGACGTCCGTCAAGGAATTCTCCCTACAAGACTTAGCATGTCCAAGTCTTCGTATACATTGACGGGTCAACACTTCTTCGGTAGTCCGCCGTCAACAGACATGTAGTGTGTAAAAAAGGGCTTATTATACGTACTAAGTACGACTACTTGTACCAGGTATGGGCATGTATGTCGAGCGCTGCCGCTGCCGCTGCCGCTGTTGCTGCTGCTGCTGCTACTATCCCGAGTTAACTACATACTGCAACTGCTTTAGGAAAGCCGACGAAACCGCCACCCTGTCTACTTTTGGTGTTAATGCCAAGCTCGCAACAGAGGGACACGATGATACCTTCTCCCATCTTCTGTGTGCAGCATCAAGAACATTGCTCTAGTGGTCCCTCAATAATGCTGTTTGAGGAGTGCTGGTTACCCATTATAGTGCCTGTGAAAACCTCAGCAATGATGGGAGGATTAAGTATTGGAGTATTGGGAATATGCGGAGTAATGCCGGTTGCCGCTATATATATAATACCGGGTTTTCCCGCTGGTACTATGGAAAGCCACGACGATACTTTAATCTAAAGTTGAAAAAAAGCTACACGTACCGACGAAAACAGCGACACGAACCGACGAACCTTCGTGCTCCGATGTTGAAAAATTGCCTAGGCAAGCAACAAATGGGTACGCCACCCCCCCCCGTAAGTGATCTAAAATATATGCGGAAAAAATGGGGAGATAAACTACTTGGTTTTAGAGACCCCCCCAGGTGATCTAAAAAAATAAAATGGGAAAAAACTTGTTTCCTTTTAAATCATCTTGCGATTACAGCGCTCCGGTTAGTTTTCCATCCTGACCATTTTTGATGTGAGGTGTAGGTTATCCCGATCCCCGGGCACAAGAGCAGCAACAATTTGACGTCCGCCACAAGCGCAGCGAAAAGACGGGCGTTCCAGCCGCAGGTGACGTATGACACCCACACGCGCAAGTCAGGAGCGGCAGGCTCGAAGCCTTCTGTCAGCCATGTGTGTTCTTGAAAGTCAATATGACCCCACGCGGACCACCAAAATCGAGATCGACCATACATAGCCAACGTTTTGTTTCCCAGCACTGGGGAGCGGTATAGGGTATCCTTGAAAAATAGGCCCCAGCAGAGTAGCGGCATCGGGACAATCCATCCATGGGCGCGCGGCCAGCACTCAATTAGTACCACCGTTTTTGACCTCCAAAAAAAATCCTATTAATGGTCCTAAATCCAACGGTTTCATCCCCATAACGGGATTGCAGCGCTAAAAAGGTCACGAATCGTCAGGAGGGGGGGGGGGGGTTAGGCTGGGCGATGGTGTTTCAGGGAAACGCGCGGGAAGACGATAAGAAATCGGGCTCGGCTGCGAGCAAGGTGAAGGTTCTTCAGATATGCCTAGAAAGCCGAGCTTAAAGGATGAAGGTTGCTTGCACCAGCGGCAGGCGAGGTCCAGACGGGCCCGAACAGGAACGATGCGAAACCCGAGGCAGGGTCGAGCCGTTTCAGATAAACCCTCGGGATCTCCAACATGTAAAGTTTTCACCTTTCCCTGGTTTAATTTTATATGAAGATTTAATTAGTCTAGACTATATCCATGGTGCTTACAGCTCGGTTTCATTTTACGATCCTTACATATTGCCCAAAAATGTTTCGAGCTTTGAAAACTAAATCTTGCTGTGTTCTTGAATATTTGACTCAAGATTAGTGCCCAGTTGCGGGAAACATGATCAGGAATCAAGTACATATCACGTATGGGAAATTGGTTTACGAGCTGGAACGGCTGAAATCATCAAACTCACAGGTGATATTTATCGTAAGAATAACAAAAACGGCATTGTGCCGGTTTGAATCGGTCTCTTGACGTTCCCGAACGCATTAATCTCTTGTCCGCTTTCTGTTACTTTCACGTCACAGGTCATGAACCAGGCAATGCAAGATAGTTGCGCTTCGATAAGCTTTGAAACGGGCTGTAAAAGCCTCGCGGGAGAGCGTGATTGACACATCGCACATATCACAATAATACTAAGAACGCCTTACATGTGCAAGGGCACACAGCGAACCATAATCGCACGAAAGCAATGTTAGTGCACCGCATTGCAGCTCGAGAAATCACGCTCCAGATTTTTTCTTTGCCGAACAAGGACAAGCGAAGATGAGAGCAATTTATTATTACGCCGGGCCAGGAGGGCCTCCAGTAGAAAGCATCTCCCCCAATTATTACTACAACTCAAACATAGGCCAGTGCGCAAGCAACGCTTGCCTACAAAGCAAAACACGCTCCATTCCGAAACAATCCTTTTACGGTACTCGTGGCCGCAGCACCAAATCTAGGACTTACATAATCACGAAGACCACGACATGAAAAGCACGATGCGGCAAAAAAGAAAAGCATAAAAACATCCGCAAGCAAAACCTATAAAACCTCACGAAAAAAAAACGTTATGCAACAGCCCGGCGGCGTGGGCACAACGCCCGCCTTCGTAGACTTCAAGCATCAAGAACAAGACACCAAAACGCTCGAAAATCAAACCATTAATCTACTGCACAACGCGCAACATATGCGGCCCACAGCCGCAGTCCCGAAAATAACGCTTCTTGCTCTGCGAACCATCAAAATCAGGGATATTTACAACAAAGGTGGAGGATAGTTAGGATTTCAACAACCAAAATCTGGAAACACTTGCTCAGCCGATCGCAACTCCGACCGGCTGTCGCAAGTCCAACATTCCCCTCCCACTATTTCTAAACAACAAGTGCCCAGTTTTGTCGGAGGCAAGTAATCAAAATCTACGCGACAGTATCTCAGCCGACCGTAACTCCGACTGGCTGTCGCAAATCGAACATTCCCGTCCCGAAATCGCCCACGCGGCCCATGACAATCCTAGCCGAGGGAGACTTAAGCTTGTCGCTGTTGCCGGCGACGGCAGCTTTCGTCATGAACTCCGCGGTAGTCTCGAAGCTCATCTGAAGGCACGGGGAGGAGAAATCAGACATCCCCATGCGGTTCATCGCCCGATACCCGCCGTTAAAGGTCATGTGGTCGGCAACGAGGCCCAGGTGACGTGGGTCGACGGCGATACCATAAGCGCCGAAGACGTTAGTGATCTCGGCAACGATCGACGCCCGTGCTGCTTCTACGCCGTAGGTCTGGCCCACCGCGTACACGTCGTTACTCGTTAACTGCACCGATGGACGACGGGAAAGGGTGAAGGAAAAGACGGAGTGAGTGAAAATATTTAGCTAGGTAGGTAGGTGGTTTTCTTACCGTCCGAAACAAGTGTGGGTGATATGATACTGCGGACGAAAGTGCCGCCATCGCCACACTAGTCCACGCACAGGTAAAACAAAAAACGGCAGCTTACGAGAAGCCAGACGTCGAGGTTTGTAATCAGCTTCAGACTTCTTCGGATAGATCATCACACGCCACATCTCACTGCAAACAACGCAAAACAAAGCCACACGATCAGCTGCACACCTTGTTGAGATCTAGGATGCCGTTTTCACCACCCTCAAGGAGTTGCCACACTGTCTCGAAGTTGCTTCCCTCCAGCTGGACAGCGACACCGCTCTTGCCATTGGTGATTACGTCGACTACGAAAGCCCCGTCGATGCCTTTGTGAGAACGGACCATAGTCTTGTCCGCGGCACCCTCGGCGAGCCCGACCATCAGAAGGCGGCGCATGCTGTCGAGCACAAACGGGAGGGTTGCGGGGGGCAGAGTAAATACCAAGCCCACGAAACCCAAAAAGCATCACCTAGCCAGTCACTTCGACCAAAAACACGACGTTCACGCACCCACCAGTAGGTCACACCTCATGACCCACTTCGCCTATTAATAGCAATACAAAACCATTTATCGAGAAAAACATTAACTCAAGGATGGGGCAAAAGCAGTGGTACGTACAAAAGACAACCACGGTTCCAAAATCAAACAACCTCAAGACGTCATCAACATCCATCCGTACCATTCAATCCCGTCCCCATACTGTAGAGCTAGCTTCTTCCGCAGGTGTTACTATAACTACGAGTATTTAGGTTGACTCATTTGTCTTCGCTCTGCTAACCTTGCTGGCAGTCTCACGGTGATTTCCACCTCCCCATTCTTCTTGTTCTTGGTTATGCCCTTGAAGTGGCGCGCGGTCGAAAGGCTGGCGGGAAGATGAAAATATTCCTTATCGTCCTCTTGTCGACCTTCACTGCCTCCTCTTCTGTGACCATCGAAAGACTTGTCGTCGGCGTTTTCTGCTCCTTGGTGTTCGTTGCGGTTGTCGCTGGTGTCGCTTTCACCCCCGTCTGAGTTGTCGCCGTCCAAGAAGCCGTCGCCTTCTTTCCCGCTCATCGCCTAAATACAAAAAAAAACAACGAAAGCGGAAACCCCAAAACAATCAGACGATTGCGGTGAGACCAGCAGAGACACATCACATCAATCAAACCTCGGATCCGCAAAATTTCCTCGGCAAGACATACAACATCGAAACCGAAACCACAAAAGACATACAACATCGAAACCGGAACCACAAAAGACATACAACATCGAAACCGAAACCACAAAAAAATCCGGAAGATTGCGGTCAGACCAGGAGACTTACCGCCAAACGTTGGGCCGCAGCCCTCGACACTTGTCCACAAAAATGATGCCGAGGACTCACACATCGGCGTCAACAACTTCCCTTCACGCCGTTCATAAACTAAACAGATAATCACCATAGCCCTCCAGCTCTCTTAAAACAATTGATGCTCCAAACTTACATCGATAAGGCGAGACAATTAAATCACACCATACGTACTCCTGTCCTACTTCGAAGCATAACGCCTACAGTGTCCTCACGCGGCCTTCGGTAACCAACAACTACGTCGTCCTATTCGGGATAACCTCTACCACCCCGCGCGCGTCACGCCTAGGCCCGAAAGGCCCCTCGTTGTAAAACAAGAAATATGCCGCCGCTTTCCCAGCCGCGTTCCCATGGGGCTCAAACCACCGCTGCAAAACGGTGGCCGTGCCATCGGGAGGCAACAGAATATACGGCGTTCTGTTGTTTGATCTTGCTGTGCGAATGATAGGAGGGGGTCACGGAGAGGGCGAAAGAAAAATCTTGAGAAAATTCTCCCGCCACCTCGACCACCACCTGAGAATTTTTTCAGCTTTTTATCTGTTTCGGGACGTCAGCCCGATCACTCCCATGTACAGCATGTATATACCTTCGCTTCTTTCAATGCCCACGACGATGAACTATCAAACCTCAATAGATTTTATGGTTTCCTATGCTCTGTTCAACTTTTTCGACTGCAAACACAACCCCACCACAATTGCAGACAATTTGTACCTCGAAAAGGTGCAGTTCTACACATGTACAGGCAATCCGTGACATCTCAAAAACACGAACGGAATCCCTGGCAACCACCTATAAACGCAACCCTGCTACATCTTAACTAACGGCGGGGACTCACTGGGCGTACGGACGTGTTACGAAATACGACTGCCAAAAAAATAAGCGAAAACCCACCTTCCAAATAGCCTTCTCTTCCTCGTCCATGCCACCGTAGGATGCCTCCTCCTTTTGCTTACCGAACTTCAGAGTCCCTTGTTCCTCATCTTCGTCCTATCAAACCACACACAATTAATGGAACAAACACGTGCGTCGCAAACACGATGGGTCAACGAGATGGCATGTCCCAACCTGCAGTGGCTACAGCACGTACGCTAGGATGTGACGTCGAGGTCCAAATCGTAGAAAGTATACCTTGGTACACGCCCTTCCTCAAAACGTCCCTACGATAACTTAACACAACCTTGGACAAGGATCAACATGCACATATACCACCGCTTGGGGGCAGGCGGAGCCAACCTTAGCATCAAAAACAGAACACAAACACACAGCAAAAGCCCACGAAAAAATAAACCAAAAACATCGACAGACTCAAAGTCAGGCTAAGGAAAACAAAGGAGCAAGGAGCTACGTACTCGTACCATGTACAAGTGTGTTTCCTATGTAAAAATGTACCATCGCCTCGGGGCGGAGCCAGCCTTAGGGTCAAAAATAGAGGCGAAGGCCCGCACGGTAAGCGATGGCTTTTCGCGTACCTGCCGCTCGCCCAGACAAGCCGGGGAGGGAGGCATCCACTACTTCTTGAATGTTCCTGCCAATTTCAGAGTCGTGGTCAAAGCGATAAAGCTACCACAGCCTCAAGTTTCAAGCAGGGGATCCTCTCACCGTTCCACACATCAAATCAAGACTATAATTATAATATAAACCAACGCAAAGTTACGTCGTGGACTCTGCTGCTGTTGTGCAGGCGGCGCATGTTGTCAGTATGTGTAAAGCTCGACAAAGCTCAGCAAGCATCTCAATATAAGCCACGAACCACGACGCAACCCGAACGATGTGTACTTTGTATCAACATGAAACACGGAGTTCGAACGATCGCGAGGCATTGCAATACAAACCACGAACACAGACGAACCACTCGTATCACAGCATGCTTTGTGAATACAGAGCAAAAACCTAATCAACACATCGCCTGAAAGAAGGCACGGGAACTTTTCATTAGTTCCAAAGCCAAGCCACAAATAATGAGGCCTGCTCTACTCACGTCGCTCTCGTAGTCGGCTTCCGCTTTTCTGGCTTTCTTCAAGCTGTCCCTCAGCGCTTGCCTCGCCAAGTCGGCGTTTTCATCTTCCTCTTGTTCCTCGCTTTTACCGCTAAACAACGCCAAATAACGAGAGCGGGGAGCGGGGAAAGAGGGCCAACCGTGTTAAAAGTCGTCAAAAAACAAAACAAAACACAGCAGTGTTGATAACAAGTACCCTTTGAGGCAGGCAAGATCACAGCAGAAGCGCAAAAACAAACAACAAAGAAAAGCCAGAAATCAAGCCAAAAAGCAAGCATCGATCGAAACACTAAAACATTAGTCAAGGCAAAAAGCAAAAAAAAAAAATCTGGTGTAGAACCCCTCAAGCCCAACATCAAGCACAACACCGCTTATTTTTCTTCTTGATATTCTACACGGAATGTCGGCAAAGTGGGATAATGAAGGCCGCCACAGCCCCAGGCTTCCAAACACGATAGGAATCCTGGGGCCGCGGCCCTCCAGCATCTCGGCCGATATTTTGCTTTCCCTCTTGGAACGAAGAGACCTGCCCATGTCAGCACGGAACTTTCGCATAAAAAGTTTTGACCCGTGACCGCGGCAGGCCCTCAGATAAACGAGGAACTCCTACTGAGGTGCAACCCAACGTAAAACTACACGGGCACATCAGAACTAAGCAGATCTCTTCTCGCAAAGAGAAAGAGACGAAGAGAAGGCCCAACATTAGCAATACTTGTAAAAACTAAAGCCTTTTTTACTCAAGCCAATATTCTCAACCAAAAAAGGAGAGAAACAGTGAAACGGTGTGAAAGACCAGCAGCAACAACAAAACACAAGTGTACATTTTCCCAAAGCCAGCTCTTCTCTTTCACTCCCCACCAGTACACGCACATTGGCCCAATACCACAAAAAACACCCCACCCAAAAATTCATCACGAGTGTTACCAATTTCTGCTCCCCCCAAAAGGTCATTTCGCACCGACAGGGTGAGCTTACTTGCGTACGACCCAATTTGAGGGGGGGTCAACACAGCAAAAATGATCACATCAAATTTCAACAATATGAAAACTTTGTCACCAAACCGACAGCCGTTTCCCAAGCAAGGCTTGGGACAGCTACTTGTCTACCATGTACCTCGTCTGAGCGGGGGCGTTCGCAGAACCCCCCGTGTTGGCGGAGAGTTTTGTGCCTGTCCTCCTCAGGTCGGCGGCGATGGCAGAGAGCAGGTTGGGCACGAAGAGCGAGCTTATAATCCGACACACCTGAGAGCAGACGAAACAAAGAAACGCGAAAATAACGAAAGATAAATATGCTACCCGAAGGCAATCGATCGGATCGGATTCGAACAAGCGAACAAAATAACGTTAAAAACAGCATCTACCGATCCTGAACATACGAGCACTAAAAATCTTCGAGCATATTTTCAAAACAACCACTTCGATTCAAAATATGCAATTTCGTGCGGAAGAGCGCGACACGATGTGGTATGTACGGCGCGCCAACTCACCGATTTGAAGTCGATGCCAAACGCCCGTTGCATGAGCTTTTGAGGGAAGATCCGGAGGCAGATAGCGTAGTGACGCTCCCAAAGACCCTGTTGCCGGTAAAACCCGATCCAGGATCGATACCACCAAATTTGATCCACAAGGAAGCCACCATCGAGCAGCAAATACAAGTACAGGGAGATGGAAGAACAGAATGTGCGTTATGAGGGGTTTGGTCCAAGTATCGATAATTTAAAACAATAACAACTACTGCTGTGCAAATATGAGGCTGCGCGTTCTATTCGCTTTTGTCAGTAACGGACAGGAAACACGCATACACGATCAGCCTATAGCCGCTGCTTAGTTCAAGACTTTGCTAAGAGCAGGAACTGATTTTAAACAGAACAAATCTATCAAAAGTGTTGCAATACCAACCGATCAAACTCTCTTTGATAAAAAGAAAAGTTCGCCATGTACGTGCTGCAATATAACACCGATCCAACAATTTGAGAGGTTTAAGGCAAATGTTGGCAAAGTGGGATAATGAAGGCCGCCACCGCCCCGGGGTTCCAAACACGAAGAACCCTGAGGCCGCGGCCCTCCAGCATCTCAGCCAATACTTTAATTTTCCTCTTGGAACGAAGAGACCTGCCCAATCAGCCACGGAACTTTCGCATAAAAAGTTTTGACCCGCGACTGCAACAGGCCCTCAGATTTACGAGGAACTCCGACCCATAACAGTCTACCGGTATACCAGATACCTGTGCTAACTCAATTTCTTATTGCAAAAATGATCCCACACAAGCAGTACAACTGCAACTATTTCACACGTCAGACAGGTCACCGATCCCCATTCGTCATATACTATAAATATTTCGGGAAGATCTGTATGGACTAGCTCATGTTTACCGGGTGGGAGACATACGATCTGCATGATCTAGCAAACGTTTTCAGAGTGGGATACGCACTCTGTATGCACAGGTCCTGAACAACATCTCGTGAAGGCTGAAACATCTACTACTACTGTATGTCGGTCGTCATCTGTCAGATATTTGATCTACCACCCTGTCCGGAAATACAGGCACCAGTTTGTCTACAAATCAATGCACAAAAGTTGCTTACAATACCGGACACAGTGGTATTCGTCTCCCAACAGTGTCATTGCAGTTTCAAACAGGCTAACTTAACTCCTCGACAGTTGCGAAACACCTAGGATACGTAAGCAGAGAACACATACAAAGAACAATGTTGAAAACCCGTCTACACACATGCATGCATGCGACCTCGCGATGCTTAGTCACCCAATCCCGCCCGGCGGGTTGGTCGGGTATTTTTACCCAACAATACACCCAACCATCATCCCAGGTTCGAATTTGTTCGACAAATTTGACGCACGCACCGTGTCTCCCTTGACCAAGCGTTCATGGACGACGATGCCTCCCTTATTGTGCAGGAGCAGGGACAGAGGCAACCGCGACAGCCTCAGCGCCAGCGAGTTCGCTTCTTCCCGAGAAGCACCGTCCCTGAGAGGTACCACCATCGACGGTGTCTGTCATACATTCGGCGCAAGCAGGACAAACAATACGAAAAAAACACACAGACAACAAATCAAATCAATGACGTTGTTGTCGTTATTGTTCTCACAATAACTCGCATAATCAAGTCCGTGGTCACAGGACAGGCTCGTCACTCTGGAGCTGAGGAATACCCCACATGTTTAGTATAGCGATTACCCCAATCCGCGCCGCAGGGATGCGTCTGGTCTGCAAAATAAGACTTTTCTGCGTGATACGCGCGCAGGCAGCGTTGTAATACTCGCACTGCCGCACGCGCTCTTCCTATGATAACACGATTTGGAACACAGTAGCCGTTATCGTACTATTAATAGCGAAGCAAATGCCCAAATAGGCTTCGCATAAAAAAAAATCCACCAAGAAACAAAAACATCCAAAAATAACACACAACCCACCTTGAGACTCTTCGCCGCCGTCATGATGATCTCCCTCAGCCTCGGAATTCCAAGCGTAACATTTGCCCCACCGTGGCCAGCAAGGTGGAACGTGTTCAGCGTCATCTGCGTCGACGGCTCACCGACAGACTGAGCGGCGATAGACCCAACAGTCTCCCCAGGCGTGGCAAGACATCGCATGTACTTCACCCACATCAGGAGCTGAAACGCCTCCTTAAGCGAAACAGGACACGCTTCTTTACCGCCACCTGCCTGCGCGACGCCTAGGCTATCGGGAGAAACGGCGCCCTTCAGGGATGGGGGATCGCTGTCCAAGAAAGCCTGAAGGGAGCCCTGGAACGCCTCGCTCACACACCTGACGGGGTCACAAAAAACAACGCCTTAGCTGAGCTGTGAGATCGAGCACTGTCAAAAAACATTCGAGTACATTACCATCAAGACACAGTCGGAAGAAACGAAAAATTCGTGCCAGTGCAACACTACGATTTCCTCTATAATATTACCCCGGTAACACGTATTATGGTACTTGCTACTACCAACAGAAAAACAACAAAATTTAGACTAAATAACGGGAAAATTTCCCCTCACCTCATCAGCACAAAACATAAAATAGAAAAAAAAATGCTTTTCGACAAACGAGAAATTTGCCGCCGCTTTCCCAGCCGCGTTCCCATGGGGCTCAACCACCGCTGCAAAACGGTGGCCGTGCCATCGGGAGGCAACAGAATATACGGCGTTCTGGTGTTTGCTCTTGCTGTGCGAATGATAGGAGGGGGTCACGGAGAGGGCGAAAGAAAATTCCTGAGAAAATCCTCCAGTCCCCTCGACCACCACCTGAGAATTTTTTCAGCTTTTCCTATTTTGCCCATCCTTCAAGCGCGACATCGACTATTAACAAATACTGTACAATCCAACATCAACGATTTCGCTTCGAGAGGATTTCAAGTCGTTGTATACAACTATACAGACATTTTACATCGCTGGTATGACTTTAATACGCGTACGTTGGGTTCGACCAAGCGAGTGATCGATACTCGTCTGCAAGCTTCGTGATACATGTTTTTGCTTGTATAATACGGAGGCCAACCTTGTACCCGGTAGTCCGTACGATGTTACCTCGAAAAAAAACTACCTCCCGATTGTTACTCAGGTACAAAAAACGCTACCGGGTGCCGTTCCCGTCACAAAGTAAACCCTCAGAAACACAGGTGTCTAGAATTATCCACACGTTTAAACAGAAATTCAGTGGTGAATATATCAAGAGTCATCGTCAGCGGGTCCACCTCAGCAACAGGAAACGGCACACACCACAACAAATCCCCAACACCAACAGGCCCTGTGGACAAAAACGAAACTTACAAAAATGGCACCAGCGCGACCATAGGTCGGAGTATACTAGCGCATTTTTGCCTACGCCAGATACCGTACAAAAATAAAACTGAATACCTTGGTATACCGTGCCTGGTATGAAACATCTGGTACAGGCTACCAGACATGACGAATCATCGTTCATGGTACACCGTAACTAAATCCCTCCCACAAACCAACAAGCCGACCTAAGCATCCCTTCTCGGTATCGTGCCATCGGGTAGTCAACACCATGTCCAAAGACGCTCACCCCAAGTTCTTGTTGACGCTTAGCGTCGACAGCACGGGGTCCGCAAGCTTTCCACCGCCGTCTTTGCGGAGTAAACGCCTCTTCCGTATTCGTGGGGGAGGGGGGGCACCGCCGTTTTCATTATCTTCGTTGTCGTCCTCCTCGGCTTCAGCCTTGGTCTGATAAGGCTCATCCGCCACCACGGGGATCTTCTTTCCCGTTGCACCGTCGTCCTTATATCTGATGCGCGGGCAGCCCAGAGAAAACATTACCAAGGCGGACGGCAACACGTTTAGTGGTTGCGTTACGTCACGCCTGTCACGGTAGAGGGAGGGGTGTAGAAACAATACGATCTCGATGCTGGACCAATATTCAGGATCAACACACCATCGTGATATCACAGTACACGCACATCGATAGAATCATTCCCACAAAACCTGAACGCCAATCCCCGACCCTCCACAGCCAAGCTCAGCATGAATACGAAAGCAACCGCGATTTTCCAAGCCGCAAACTACAAACAAACGGTGCTTACGTTTCCGGACAGAATGGTACCTCAAACCTCGGACAGATCACGATCTATCATAGGTCATCTACTGCAGCGTAGCTTCTGTCTTTGCCGTATACACAAGACCAGAAAAAAAAAATCAACGCATACACATCAACGAAAACGAACACCCACGCTTACCTAACGCTGTACAGCGCGGTTTTCTTCCCCGCGTTCCTAACCTTCACTACCTCCGCCGCGTGCCACCCATCCAACAGCTCAACCTGTCCCCATTCCTCCCCCTTCCCCCCTCCTCCAACACGCCTCCTTGCCAGCACCGACTCCCCAACCACAAACACCGCGGGCAAACCTCCCGCGCCCTCTCCGTAGTGGAAGTGGTTGTTGTTGCTCGATTGCGCTTTCGAAGAGAGTTCTTTGGCTGCGGCGATGGAGGCGTGGGCTTTCATGGCTTGTCGGGGGTCGAATCCGGTGTCGGCGGAGAAGGTGGAGGTGACGCCGTGCTTGTGGCGGAGGGCGTGGTAGTTTTGCGCTAGGAAGCCTAGCTTTGCGGAAGACAGGTACCTGAGAGATACAAGTGCGTAATAGACGGATTCGAAAACACAGATCGATTAGATGGATAGCTCATCCGCTGGTGATCTAGACCAGAGACTAAAGTGGGGGGATGCTGTCTATATCTTCTTCAAGGGAGAACCATCTGCCTTGAGTTTCCAAACCAACGCGCGCTAAACACTACTCTGCACGAAAATGTAAGGACTTTTGGGGGCGCATAGAAACACAAACGGTCCTCGCATTTGCGTACTCGTGTTATCATATACCAGGTAAGAAACATCTATTAAAGCGTACTATTAATAGTACAGGCGAACATACTACAGAAATCCGACCCAAATTGGCTGTAGTGAGAAATGGGGAACAAGTAGGTTTTGTATTAACCGTACATTCTTACTATTAATAATACAATGGCCCCCCGAAATAGTACATAAGCAATAATTATTTTTCGACTTGAGGAAGGGTTAGGGCTCACTTGGTTTGCACGGTGTCGATGCCGTCTTCGCCATACAAGAACTGGTGCACGCAGCCCTCCCCGTCCCGAACAGTGTTGTCATAACCCACCTAATGTATCAATTGCCGTCGACAGGCGAGACACGACAAAAAGCACAGGAGAAAGGGTACCAAAGGTTACAACACAAAAGCACTTCGGGGAAGGACAAAAGGGGCAACAAGATCACAACAAGGCTACTTGGGAAAGCAAAGCACATTATCATTGTATAATACGAATCGCTTCACCATAATCATGCTTTTTCGTATGATACCCTCACGTACTGTCAAAATTGAAACACATGGACAAAAGGGGGCAGTTAACAGTGATCGACTCTCAAACATGACACCCCACATTTGCACGCATGACCGCCCACGGCGTCAAGAGTCCTACCCGGTAAGTACTACATGTAGCATGCAACATCGAAAGCCCTCAGAAACACAGGTGTCTCCTTCTCTTATCCACACTTACGAACAGAAATTCGGTTGTGTTTTTGAAAGAATTATCGTCACTGCGCGAGGAACGCACTACCCGGTGTGTATCAAACGCGCGAACAGGCAACCCTCCCGTGCCGTACCTGACCCTAGTGGTGTAAAAAACGCCATGGGATGAAATAAAATGTACCATGAGGGCTGTGTTTATTTGAAGCAGGCAGACAGCGACTGTCCCATCCCGAATCTGACAGTTCAAGGTGAAAAAAACTAGGTCTTTTCGCTGGTCGGGTCAGACCCTTGGTTTTTCGTCAACATCCTGACCCGATCTGCGGGCGCGGTCATGATTTGCTCTGAGAAACTCTAAAAAAAAAACAAGTTCAAAGGTACCTAGAGCTTCCTGTACCCCAAGCAGGCAGACAGCTACTGTCCCATCCTCATCCCGTCTGACATTATAGGCGACAAAAAAAGGTACTACACATGTATGATAAAACGTACCTTGAGCTCCTCCAGATGCTTGACGAGGCAGCGCTGCAAGTACCCAGACCTTGAGGTCTTGACCGCTGTGTCAACCAGTCCCTCTCGGCCTGCCATGCAGTGGAAGTAGTACTCCTGCAAGCAGAGAGCGTAGGAGCCACAGCACCAACAAAACAGATGTGACACTTTGGCAAAAAGATAAGAGACCACCGCCTGTTGACCGTGTAGTAACTTCTAGCACGCGGAAAAAATAACCAGGCAACCAGAAAAAACGCCCAACCGCAGCAAAACACAATAATCGAACTTGGGTCAACACAAATACACACCAGACTTGAGTCCTCGTAAGGCTTTGAAATTAAATGGATAACATAGTGAGTACAGGCTTCTGTCTAAATGGGGTTGGCTTGAAATCCTGGGGGGTGCATCGCAGGTTGAAAAGGGGGAACAAAATCTCGTGACAACAGAATTAGCCACCGGACAAGTAACACCGACCAGCACAAACGACTTTATAGCTTAGCCTACTCGTGTTTTTTTTCGCTTCGACTAGGATCAATAAGTGAGTTCTCGTCGGGCCCTTACATCAAGCGCTACCAATCACCAAACCACGCCACAATGGACACAGCGCAACTCAGCACTACCGCCAGGATATTGACACCAACCGGGTCGTTGAGGGCTAAAGACAACAATGCGACAGCTAAACAACCTCTACCACAAGACAAACCAACGGAATTTCACACTATGATAAAAGTGTACCATCGCCAATCATGTACCCACACCCATTCATGGCGTGACAAAATACGAGGAAAGAACAGTTCAAAAGAGCAACTTTGCCGCCGCTTTCCCAGCCGCGTTCCCATGGGGCTCAAACCACCGCTGCAAAACGGCGGCCGTGCCATCGGGAGGCAACAGAATATACGGCGTTCTGGTGTTTGATCTAGCTGTGCGAATGATAGGAAGGGGTCATGGAGAGGGCGTAAGAAAGATCTTGAGAAAATTCGCCCGCCACCTCGACCACCACCTGAGAATTTTTCAGCTTTGGTTTCGTTTCCAGCCCCAGACTATTTTTGTGTCCTATTTCATTATATCACCAACAGCTGCTTTTTGCTGTCTGCGATTGTTTAATATTGCCGGGAACGGTGCTGTAGTCTACCTTTACAGTTCTAAATCTCAGCTCTAAAAGCACTCTGATCACTACAGCACCGTTCCCGGCAATATTAAACAATCGCAGACAGCAAGAGCGTTTACCGGTATCGAATTCTACCAGACAACGCACCAATCACAAAGAGGCATTACCAACGCGTACGCCTATGAAAACTCGGCACTTCCTTATACATACCTGGTACCCGATACCGCATGCTGTAATACCGGCAACTGTAATAAAAACACTTGTCGGGTGCCGTAAACCGTCAACAAAACCCTCAGAAACACAGGTGTCTCTTTGAATATCCACACGTGTAAACAGAAATTCGGTGGTTTTTTAAAAGAGTTATCGTCAGCGGGTTTTTATAGTTGACGGTGGCATTTGTTTTCGGCTACCCGGCAAGATCAATCGACAATAAAAAACATCAACCATGACTCCACCACATGTAGATTAACCACGAAGTTTATGTAGTCTGCCTTGCAAGACGCGGGAGCACGTTTCAAGGGTTGTTCCGACGACTTTCAAAATCAAATTATTGAAATTATTGAAAAAAAACAAAACAAGTTGAACTGCACAACGTCAATTCGCGTGCAAGTTGACACATTTTTTTTAATCTACTCTAGTAAAACAACTTTGACGAATACGTCACCTGTGATCGATCGACATCTCTAGCCCAAAAGCCTTTACAAACTATAAACGGTTATTTACCGGTATACGGTAAGTTACCTGAGGCCGGATGCCGGTCAAGAACCGGTCGGTGATGAACCCGTTCGCTCGGGGGCTCGGTTCGAAGGCTTGGAAACTCGGCAACGATTTCCCGGAGACCATGACGGGTACTCGCCGACCCTCTAGCGCCTGCTGGCCCAGCGCGCAAGATACCTGCGGTCGGCAATAAACCATCAGACCGTTGCGAAAAAACGTCAGGGAGCGCCAAGAGCTATACGATCGTGTCCCGTCGAGGACGGTACAATGCCAAGCTGGGGGTAGCCGACACTTCCAAGACGCGGCATGGGCAAAAGCATCGTTGCTTTCGTACCTGCGAGTGGTTAACTGTCGAGCCCTTCGCGCCCGTCAAGACCATCAAACTGAAGCAGTTGTGAGGGAAGGGCTTCGCCTGCCCCCCCGGCAAACACGCCTTTATGATGTTCGACGACACAGGGGCCAAGGCGCTCTGCATATGCCTGTCGATATCCGCCAGTCGCTCGTCCCTGGAAAAAGAAGAGAGGCAACAGAAGACAACATATCGCAAAAACAAACAACTCGGAAGGTTGAAACTACAGGTGGGCGAAAAGAACAGGGTCGGGGGCGAAGGCAATCACGTGCTTGTACGTTTCTACGCAATGACTCCGGTATTCTATGTGCGCCTTCCGGCAACGACAGTCCACATGAGGTTAGTTTGAGGCAAACACAACTAAAAATAAGCAAATCATACTGCAGTTACTCCACAAAATAAAAGTGATCTCACCTCCCTGCTCCAAGCAAAAACGCCGCCGTTCTCTGTCTGATGCCCTCCACCTCCTCTTCTGCCAGCGGCAGATCTTCTCCGACGCCCTCGTCTTTCCCGAAAGAGGCATTATCACCTTCGCCGCCATCTTGAACAGTGAGAAGGTCTCTCATGGAACGCTGTCCTATCCCAAGTGACTTTTGTGTGTCGAAGGGTCAGGACGTTTGTACACCAAGGACGGAAGAAGGACAAGAGGTCAGCATCGGTGGAAGGTCGGGCGTCATTGTCGACGGGTGAACAGGCTTCACCCAGTCGCAAAAAGTAAGCCACGTAATCTACTTTATAAAAAAAAAAAAATGCGTCAGCTGTGACATTGATGAATTCAAGCTCGATACTCATATCTGCATGTTGCGTGATACACCGGCCGCGCATTTTACAAATACATTTACTATTCCAAGATATATGGCTCCCATCGATGATAGGGTGAAAGCGATGTAAAATTATCAACAGTAATAATGGTAGTAAGTTGCTTGCGGTTCACAACACGCCAATGTCATTAGTCAAACGTTAGCAATCACATTGACAATACTGTAGATGACACGACAAGGAAACAGCATTCATGTACTAGCACACAGACTAACCAAATGTTTTCTGCTGTGAGGGGTTGACATAAATGTAAACAGCAGTGTTTTATCATGCACTGGTATCTAGTGAATTAAGGGCAAACGGACAAAGAATCATTCAACAAAGTATAAAAAAAGGGGAATTTGGAGAGGGCCTAAAACCCAAAATAAAGAAAAACAATACGAAGATCCTGATAATGTAAATAGAAGTTGTATGCTCAGAGATTGTTCACCCGGTCCAGGTCATCAGGCTCGGGAGGCCGACGAAGCGGCATTTTGCGGCTCCAGCCGTTGCCTCCCGCCCCTTGGTTTTTTTCACCCAAGAGGAAAGCTCAGATAATGTGTTGGACATGTTTCTCCATCACGGCACAGACAACATATTTTTCAAAACCAACAACTCGACGTATTACATACAAACATGTCACACGTGTTCAACTCAAGTGTACAGACAAAAAAAAAATCACAATCAATGTAGATATCGACCAGTGCCTGTCATTCTAATATACAATCGAGTATTTCTAGACATCTACCCGAGTTAAAAAAATCAAAAGACCCAAAAGCGGATTGTGAAAACCTCCACCGAGCATGATCTCACCTTTCGAATGATATCTCGCCGCTGTGTCTCTGCCCCAGCCGTGAGCGTGAGGTCTTCGATGCCACAAGTGTGACCGGCCGATTGCAGGAATATTGTCAGCACCCGACCCAATGCCTGAACAGGGCACCACATGAACGCACAAAAAACACCAACAGCAGAGAAACGCACAGCAGATGAGAATGGAAGACGGGACGGGGGATGCCCTAAAATATACAAAAGCGCGAAAACATCCTCCGTGTACACGACAAAGGGGTTGATTCCACAGCCGAAAAAATACGTGTACTACCGACGCATGCAAAAGTGTAGCCTTGTGTCGAGGTGGACCTTCCACAGCCGAGCGCCCAAACGAGAAATACACGACATTGGGATCTAGGATCGTAAGACGCGTGTGATGATAAGAGGGCAACCATCGAGGTACGCAAGCTAAAAAGGAACCCTGTTCGTGCACGGTATATAATTATACATAATTAAAGCAATTGCTGGACGACAGCAGCGTTCATGTATAGTCTCACCGTGAGGAGCTTGCCGGCCGAGGAAGCGCCGTACAGCTCGTGCACAGCGTGCACCAGGCCGAATTCGGTCGAACCGAAGGCCCCCTTGTCTAGCACACCCTGCTAGGCGGAAACACGCGGAATCGCGAAGAACGAACGTCAAAAACAACAACCGACAAATCGTTACCAGTAACCTCTTCGTACATCATTTCTGAAAAAAAAGAAGAGCTTAGGCACCCTCCAAAAACACAATCGGCATCTTGTGCGTAAACGAACTGCTCCTATCTATATCACGGGCCAAACAAAACCGCCTTCGGTAAAGTTGTCATGTTGACCCTTGCAACATCCAGCGGAGTCATATACCGGTTATCTTCACGGAGTAATGCATCCGCAAACACGCGCAACCCGAGTGTCACGCAGCTTGCAAAGATGAGTATCGACCCGTAACTGGGTCCAACTCACAGCTAACGTACTTGAAACAATGCTAAAAATACCAAATAACCGCCACACAAAAGGCGAAGTCGTTTACACCCACCCACACCAACACAGGACACACCCAAACCCACCCTAACAAACAACAAATCGCCTACAATGCTTTTCGCATATACCTGCAACAATTCCCCTTCTCGGAAGACGACGACGTGCTCTTGCTCAGCCTTCCCGAAGGCAACCTCGGGAGTCTTGGCCTTGCCGTCCAAGTTCAGCTGCGGCAGTCCCGCCGTCAGGTGCTTCAGGATCGTGGACATTACCTAATAACATCGCGAGCGAGGTGGCACGACAAAAAAAGTTAAGGGGATGGAGGAGGGGAGGGTCATTCGAAGGGGGCGAAGGCCTAGGCTACAGATGATAGTGGAAGGTCATCAACAATCTTGAAACCGCCTTCCAACTTGGAATGTCAAGAAATGCTCAAGCCTAGTCAAAAGCTGTAGAGATCATCGACAAGAAAAAATATTAAAAAATATAAAGCAGGTATATCGCAAAACACAGCGCAGTGGCCAGAACCTCTCCGCCGAGTCAGAATGGGAAAAAACTTCGAAAAAAGAAAAAATTGTAAAAAAAGGAAAAAGAAGAAGTTACTTTGTTGTCACCTGTTTCCCTGTCCACCGCTGCACCGGCTTGAGTATCGCCGGGAAAAGGGTACGGATGTCGTCCAAAGGAGGGCAGATCTCGAGTCCGGGCAGGCCCGCAAGCGCTTGATACACCAACTGCTGGTACTCCCCACGCGTGAAGAAGCAGTCCTGGAGAACATTCAGACAAATTTCGGCCGACGAACATAACGCCAGGAAAGGTTGATATTTCAATACGTTAAAAAGAATTTTCTCAACACATGTCAGCTGTTAGTTCAATAAACTAGGGTCGGTAGTCATCTTTGCAAGCCGCGCGACAGGAGTTGCCCAGAAAGCGGGAAAAGCAACAACACCAAAAACGTCAATTGGGCGGGGGGTCAGACGGCAAGAAAGTGCCAACACGCAGAACAAATGACAAAGTCTCCAAATATTAGAGAGAGAGCAGCAATTGAGAACATCCATCCTTCCATAAGACAAGGAAATAACACAACAGGACACAGCTTCGGGCAACAACCAGCCTTTAAATAGCGGCATTTGAACTCAACATAATCAGAAATCGTCCACAGAGCGGGAAAATACGAAATATCAAATATGATATCCATAAAATAGAATAAAGCAGACCGCGCTGTCCACGACAACACGAAACGGCTCGAAGGGCTTTACGCCGCAAGAAAATTCTGCGTGTCCTGTTTGACCACTCTCGAACATCGCAGCATCATATGCTAGCCTTCGTGGCGCGTTAACAAAACAGATGTCTGTACACACCA
Organism: Undaria pinnatifida; assembly: GCA_012845835.1. Classification (NCBI taxonomy): domain Eukaryota; class Phaeophyceae; order Laminariales; family Alariaceae; genus Undaria; species Undaria pinnatifida. The sequence continues at coordinate 10,346,468 of JABAKD010000022.1, forward strand.
TAGAGAACTGAACTGAAATGACTGTTTTCGTCGATGTCGCTGTTAGCTTTGTCTGCTTAAGGTTCTTGGTGCCTCGACTATATAGACGAGTCTAAATGATACATGTACCAGGTAAACCGTACCTTTGAGCACATCTTGACGCCTGCGTCGACATGGTCTTGGATGAGGCCTCTCAACGGCTTTCCGTTGGTCGGCACGAGGTACTGCTCGTCCGTAAAAGCCAACAAGTTAGCTTCGGCTTTCGCAAGCTCGTTCTGCAGGCAAAACCAACAGCGTACCAGGAACGCCGTAGTTCGGGTTAGATGTCACATCGAAATTAATGTCAACGCATCGAGCGGAGGGAACTGTGATGTTGGATATCGTATCGAACGTAATATACCGTATCGAGCGCGATTTATCGTTATCCCTTGGCATCCTCGTACTTTTTACGCTGATAATGCACGGACATTCGACGTACTTGGTGTTCATTGTCGAAATCGTTAGGGACCTGACTTTTCGCTTGCAGATATCGTATCGAACGCGATATCCGTTATTGCGCATATTTTACAAAGCCGAGATTTGTCGTTAATCAAGACCACCACTAAAAACGAGAAAAACACCCGGAAGCCGGAACCGATAAGCTTAGGGTCGAGCGCAGTCGCTCGTAGACACACGATTTGGGGGGAGTGCCAACAACGCTATCAGAAAAAAATAGACCCTATTCGACAGAAGGAAAACACACACACATACCCAAAAATACACGAGGAAACAATTGGACAAAAAACGACTTCGAGAGGAAGGTGTAACCAAAAGACATACAGCCAAAGCAAATAGGCTAGGGAGACAATATTTCAGACAATATTTCACGGACGCCAGAAACGACAGTTGAACACGACAAAAAGAGACACCGCAGCCGAAAAAATAGCAAAATAGCAAGTGCATCAACTACGCCATCACGGAAAAATCGTCAGAATAGCAACGTTGCTTTTGAGTAATATGATCATGGCATATAAGTCAGCATAAGTTTCGTTGGGTTATCTTCATCCGAACAGATCAACGCTATTGGATCCCTCCGGCCGACAGGCCTTTTAACGCTACAGGCAACTAAAAAACTACTATCATCTATCTGATACTGTCTGGTACTGTGTTGCTCATCGCAAACAAACTTGACCGCGACAGTTATCCTGCCGCACCGCAGAATGCATGGCTATGGCTACACCGCATCCTTTGCTTCTAGTGAAGCAGGTTATTATCGTACCAGTCCCGAAGAGGGAAACAACCGTGATACCGGGAAAACCACGACTGTTCCCTCACTCGCACCGTAATATACCAACAAGCGGGGCCAGAACGATTGATATACCCACCCACCTACCCACAAACTCACCTACCTCACAGACACGACCACAGCAGAGGTCAGCAAACCACCCGCAGCGATCCAAACCTTTCAGTGGCTTCATCGCAATCTTTCACTATTAATATCATAATTCAATGCAGTTCACAGGCGAAAAAATAGGATGCGTGGGCAACTAGCAACGGCACAACGCAGTTACTCTACCGGTACACCATGGGCGTACCTGAGGAAGATGGCAGTTGATCTCGTCCCCGTCAAAGTCAGCGTTGTAGGTGTTGCAATTCGCGTAGTGCATCCGGATCGTTTGGTAACCAGGGTTGCGGAGGACTCGCACGCGGTGCGCCATGATGCCCGGCTTGTGGAGTGTCGGCTGCCGGTTGACCAACATGCAGTCCCCGTCGTGCAAATGCCTCCACACCTTTGCGTGGCAAACGCGGCGGTGCAGATCATGCGAACATGGATGAGCGAAGGGGAAACGGTGAGGTGGGATATAGATGGTCGTGTGGTCTGTGCTCGGCGAAGATTTTTTCCTCTTCGGTCTGCCTACACCGTCGTTTTGGGAGGCGAAGTTTGTAAACGGAGTTTGTGCGCGCATCGTTCTTACGGCCAAAATAGGTTCAACTAGCCAACCATTTCAAACTCACAATCAAAACATAAATACAAGCGAACGAAGGGCTGCAGAAACCCAACCAGCCAAAAAGAAGGCACAAACGTAGCGTATCAGCTGGAAGACGACCATCACATGTATTTCACCGAATAATGCCGCTTGCCCCCCTCGGAGGTAGCAAAAAAAGTATTTATCATACTCGTGGTTATGTTTCGGATTCAAGCTGCCACGCACCTTTTGTCCCGGGTTTGATAGCAGCCTCGCTGCCACCCCTCTGCGCTTGAGTTCGGAAAGGCGGTCGAGGTGGAGGAGACGGCCAGAAGCGTCCTCGACAAAGTTTGCACCTGTAATACCGGCATCAAGAACCAGGTGGTAGTCGGGAGGGTGGATGTGAGATGGCAGTAAAAAATAACCGCACTGCATCGATTTATGCATATACACGGTGCGCGATTTCCACCGGTTAATTTCTGCCCAAAGAGAAGTTCCGAGGGGTGCTTTTTATTGTCTGAGCACGAAAAGTACCGTGATGGGGGGGGGGGTGGGGGGGGCTCGTACTTACGACTTCTACACTGATGGAAAAAAACGCCTAATACCGGGGACTACGAGACGAACTGAAAGCAGCACTTAGGAAACGAATCTACGACTGACTAACAAGAAAAAACGGCCCAATTTACGGTAGAGTCAATCAAACACCAGAGGAATAAGCAAACCAAAACAAAGCCGCGATTATAACTGGACACCAACCGTAATACAAAGAAAAACAATTGCGCACAGCTTATGCTGGAGTCAATCTCAGCACTCGAGAAAAACAACCAAACACCACAAAAACATTCAACTCACCTCGGTAAAAAGGTTCGCGTCATCGACCGACTCCCTAATCGCGTCCACGTACAAAGCAAACATAACGAGATATAAACCACTTACAAAAAAATAAAAAAGAGTCAACAGTAGACGACGTACCACAAAAACGACAAAAAAATGTGAAATCACCTGGGTAGACATTGGCGCCGTTCTCGACCAAACCCCTCATCGCTTCAACGTTCCAGTCTGCCACGGGCTGCGGGTAGGTCAGCTCTTTCGCGAACCTTAAGGGGATTCCAATCTCGGTGGTGCCAATGTAGGGGTCGGGAGAGATAACCGAGCGGCAGGCGTAGTTGACGCGCTTCCCCATCATGTGCTTTCGGAAGAGACCCTCCTTCTTCTCCAAAACCTGTTCGATTGCGAATTGGCATAGTAACGGGATTTGGTTGGCATTTTATGGCCAAATCACTTTTTCCTGAATTTGCGCTATGGGCCTGTGTCGTAGGTTGGACACAGAGCTTTTCTCCTTAGAAGGACCAAACCACCTTTTGCTGTATCTGCAATGTGTTTCGTCTCGTAGTTTGTCAACACAAGAGCTCTTATCTTTAGCGGGCACCGGCACGGCCACTGGTTGGGCTGGATATACACGGGTGAAAATGTCGGTATAAAGTGCAAGAACCAACACACTCTCGCCTTGAAATAAGTTACAACGATGATAATAAAAGATTGAAGGTGTCCAGGTAACTAAACTAAAGCACGATTCGTTCACGTTGACTTTATATTATTTCACTAAAAAGTGAATATTGATTTACACAGAAATAAACATGGATTATTTCCCAGTGTATTTCATTTCACATCATGCATGCGTCACGCGTCTCGCCTGTCTCAAGCCAGGGGGCGCGTCCTTCAGTTTTCGAGGGTCCTTGCTGCTGTCCATGTAGCAGTTCACGGTAGTCTGCAGCTCGATCCAAGTCGTCAACACGCTGATGAGAGAGGATGAGAGAGGACGGCGAAATTGACGAGAAAGGACGAATGAAAAAAAACAAGTTGGGCAGCACGCAAGCAGAAGGTGGATGAGCAAGTAAAGCTCATCATGATCATTCAACATGAAACGTCGGTACACACAACCTCTGTAACCAACAGACACACCACGCTATGCGAGTGGCCGGCCACGTGGGTGATCGTGACACATTTAGTGCCCGAGCCCGAACTACAAATTAATGAGTTGTAAGACACGCGGAAAAAATGCCCACTACTACTCTTACTACCCCGTGTTCCACACAATTAGCGCGCGGTTGGGTTTTTATAAAGAGGCTCTGTAATAAAAATACACCTGGTATGATATAATACCAGTATTAAGTACTGGTATGATACAGAGGCGTTGTCGGCGGCCTCAGTAAAGTGTATTACAAAATTAAAATACACTCCAGCTGTGAGATCGAATATTTTGTCGAAACTCATCTTTGCAAGCTGTGTGATGCTCCGATCGCGCGTATTACGGGTTGTGTGTCCTCATTGAGGATATTATAAAAAATGAAAATACACTCCAGCTGTGAGATCGAAGATTTCGTCGAAACTCATCTTTGCAAGCTGTGTGTGATACTCCGATCGCGCGCATTACGAGTTGTGTGTCCTCATTAAGGATATAGGTCGGCGACTCCCCTTACAACTACAGTGTAGCTATCAGGGTCAACAGGAGGATTTTAGTCAGTCTGTGCGCGGAAATTATAAAACCCGTTTCTGAGGGGGACAAAATCTGACAGCTGTGAAGGGAAATGTATCCTTTTATCAACTGAATCTTGTAAGTCGAATAACCGGTGAGGGGGGTGGGGCGGAGTTTTGAAGGACGTGGGGGCCTGGTTTTGATCAAAAGCGAGCGGGTTTGGAGGGGGGGGGGGGGGGGGGAAAGGGGGCAATTTGTGCATGTAAGCTATAAATCCTTTCGAGGGGATAAATCTGACGGTTTTGGCACCAGTATATTATTGGGGGCGGGGGGGGGCGGGTTGGGGCGGGGGGGGGGGGGGGGAGGGGCGTGTGGGGCAGCTCAATATGTGCCTGGAAACTATACATTATTTTGAGGGGATAAATGTGACGGTTTTGGAAATAATACATCAGTTTATCATGTATATCCTGGGGTAAGCCGTACAATCAGTGAGTAAAGAGAGGGTGGAGTGTTCGAGGGGGTGGGGTTGGGATGGGTTGGGGGGGAGGTGGGGGGTGTGGGGGCGGGGGGGAGGAAGGGCTTTAGGTGAGGGGTTTGTTATACGTGTGGTGCTAGGTCTAGGCGATGGTGCGGGTGATGGAGAAGAAGGGGGCGTTCGAGGCGGGGGGGGGGGGGGGGGGACACAGCGGCATGGATGGCTCTCGAAAGATAATGGGGTGACATCCTTTGCGTGAAGTGTTTATTAATGTGGCGGATTTCGATATTTGGTGGGGCGTTTGAGTACGGGAGAGCAAGAGGGGGGGGGAGATTTTTTAGGAGGTTTAGGTCACAAATAATATTCAATTACACTTCGGCTGTGAGATCAAAGATATAGGTCGGCGACTCCCCTTGCAACTACCTGGTACAGTGTAGCTATCAGGGTCAACAGGGTGATGTTAGGCAGTCTGTGCGCAGAAACTATAAAACCCGTTTCTGAGGGCGACAAAATCTGACAGCTGTGCAAGGAAATGCATCAGTTTTATCAAGTGGATCCTTTACGTCGAATAACCGGTGAGGGGAGGGCGGAGTTTTCAAGGGCGTGGGGGCCTGATTGATGAAAAGGGGGGGCGGGAGGGGGGGAAGAGGGGGGAGGGGACGGGTGGGGCAGGTCAATTTGTGCGTGGAAACTATAAATCCTTCTTGTGGGGGAGGGGGGGAGGATGTGGCAGGGGGGGAGGGCTTTAGGTCGCATACATGTAGGGGTTTGCTATACGCGTGGTGCTAGGTCTAGGCGATGGTGCGGGTGGTGGGGAAGGAGGGGGCGTTGGGGGCGGGGGTGGGTGGGAATTGCAGCAGCGGCATGGACGGTTCTAAAAAGATAACGAGGCGATATCCAGGGCGTGGAAGTGTTTATTTCTCTGGCGGATTTCGACATTAGGTGGGGCGTTTAAGCGAGAGAAAGCGAGGAAAAAAAAAAAAGAGGGGGGGGAGGGGGGGGGGAAGGAAAGGGTTTTCAAGAGGTGAAGAGGTTTGTTTGCTTCGTCACTCTGGGTTCAGAAGTCGGCAAAGGCACCTGGTACAATATCATACCAGTACTAATATAGTACTGCTATGATATGGATGCGTTGTCGGCGGCCTCAGTAAAAGTAGATATATTAGGCTTGTTTGCTTCGTCACTCTGGGTTCAGAAGTCGGCAAAGGCACCTGGTATAATATCATACCAGTAATAATATAGTACTGCTATGACATGGATGCGTTGTCGGCGGCCTCAGTAAAAGTAGATATATTAGGCTTGTTTGCTTCGTCACTCTGGGTTCAGAAGTCGGCAAAGGTTCACATCATCGGCCGCCGGGCCAACAAATAGGGACAACGCACGCAAACATATATATACAGAAGTAGCCAAAAAAAAAACAAAAAAAAAGACAAACAAGACGTTCAGATCTTAAGCGACTGTCTTGCGGTTCGGCTTGACACGGACAACAAAATATAATCCAAAACAAAGCATGAAAGAAAACATAACCACTTACCAGCGGGAAAAAAAAAAAAAAACTTACGAAAAATAACAAATGCAGCGAGCAGCAGGAAATGTACTGCTTCGTTTCGGCGCGATTTGAACGTGTTCGGGTGAGCGCAGAGGGACGGGAGTTCATGTGGGTTGCTGGGCCATGCGGGCTCCAGTCCTTCTAGTCGGAACCAACTAATAAGGTTTGTGAGACTGAAAAGTTGAGGCTACAGCGTCAAGCGCTGAGGCAGCACCGCCTCCGGGGGACGGTGGACAATAGAACACGGGGTTTTGCTGGAAAAGCGTCGGTTTTCATCAGTGTTAAAAAGCTCGCGAAATTATTCCTCACTGAGGTCAGAAATATTGCGTGTTTCACATCATTTGAAAACTTGGGCAGCTCCGAAATAAATGCACGCAAACAATAGGACGAAAGAGGGCGGTGGTGATATTGATACGCCCGAGTCCCATTCATTGCAGGGCTCCCCTTCTACTTCCCTTCCCTCCACGCTTCTTGCTCTCGCGCGCATAACAACAACGCGCCACTCAATCCACATGGCTTCTGGGTCGGATAACTCTCGCGGGAGAGACCGGCATGGTTAGTGCCGCAACAGACGATGTCAACCATCGGCGGATGAGGAGCACGACGCGTCTTACCCTCAATCTCTCCGATGGTTGGTGACGGCGTAGCGGGGGGCCAGTCTCGAGAGCCAAGAACGTTACACTTGTAGAGTCAACACTATTGGAAAGGGGTAGTGAAAGGTGACAGTATTATCAGCATGAGGCAACCCAGCTTTCCGTGGCATTTGTCCATCCGTGGGAAATAAACTCCCAGCACTTTATCTATCTGCGTTGTGTGCATCAGAGGTTGCGCGAGTTTGCGCTAGCCGCGAGGAGGGCAACGCCCCCAAGAGCACATCTACGAATCTCCCTGCTAGGGTCCGCCCCGTCCTTCTTACCAGGAGCAGTGGTGGCCTGGGAGCCTAGCTGAAGCTTAGGATCCAGGTTGCGGGTTATAGATAATGAAATACAAAGGGTGTCACATACCTTGGAAGGCGTGCGCGTTTAAGAAAAAGGGGGTACTACGGATAAACATCGCGCACAGCGACGCAGTTCTGTCAGCTGCTATTTATAGTTGGATTAATCTACGTTGAATTGGCATCGCAAGAAGCGGTTTCAGCCCACTCGTGGCTAGTTGGAATAACACGAGAGCTTCTCTAGAGACAAGTGTGTGGCCAACGTGGAACCTGCCTATGAATATTAGTAGTAGAAAATATTCGCAGGAGGGTGGCCTGTGTCTGCTACCTGGGCCCTATCTTACAAAACTTTGCACCCCAACGAACCTGGCAAGATCGTCTCCCTTGAGGCTCTCGGCGTTCTTCAGCTGCTCATTCAAGGTGATAATCTGCGACGTAGCAAAGGGAGGACGGGAGGCGGTGAGTTCATGATCACAGCACAGCACCAGAAAGTATGTCCTTCATTTTAGCGAAAAAGGTCACGCTAGCGTTCTGCAAACTAAAAAAGGGGCACTGTACTCGTGTTCGGACCGTCGATTGTCAGGAAAAATGTCCGGTATATGGAACCTGGCCTCTCACGGGTCCTGGTGTCGAAGTGGAGAGGGCGGCCACGGAGGTCTGGTGCTCGTCTGACTCTTACGAACTGCGTGTAACTCAAGCAGCATACGCGCGCCTCCTCGCCGAAGCCAAACGAACAGCCCCCGCCAACGTCTCGCCATACAAACATGCATGGCAAACATCGCTCATGGCGGCTTTCGAAGCCGGTCTAATTCCGCACGTACGCCTGGAACATATTCGTGAAGACCCCTCCCTCACATACCAAGCCTCACGTACCCGCGCCAAAAAGCACGAGACCGATGCCTTACGCGTGACCCCCACTCCCTCCCCGACCACGCATGCATCGGCCGTCACTGGCACATACCCTGGCCCCGAACGACAGTTGATTACATCAATGGCCAACATCGAAAAAGCGATCGTATCCAAACTGACGGCGGTGCGAGGCCAAGGCAAAAGCGTGACATTCGAGCCAGCGGCATATCGCCCGTCCGACAAGCAGGGCAGGTCGCCGAGTGGCGACGCGAGGGAAAAGTAGGAAACCCCAGGTAGCGTCAGGAAAAGAGTGTGACTACCCGATGTGCCGCCACCGCAACTCGCACTCACGCCTAGACTGTAGGCTTGCCAAAGCGCACGAGCGTGACGGGATAGTGGTCACACAAAAACCGTGAGGGGGCCCGCGCCGGTTGCCTTGAACCGGTTCGGGGAGTAGGCATACTAGCGCGATCAGCTAAGGTAGCCGTGGTAAGTGCCGGTAGACCTACTTGTAAGAGGAGGGAATAGTGTGGCCGAACAACGAGCACCACCCCTATGGCGAATACCCGCGCGAAACAAGTACATGCAGACAGCCAGTCGAATACTGTAACAGACTTGGAAAATAAGCATCAGGTTCCGAGTGTTTTAGCAGTACCGCGTGGAGTGGGACAAGCCCTAGAAACAGCAAGCAGAGTCGAAAAAAGTAGTCAGCGTCAGAATGGTACGTTTTCACCTTCCGTGGTACCGGTACCACAAGCGTTGTATGTTCCTGCTGCGTCCCGCAAACTGAACGAGAAAATTCAACATCAAGTTTTATGATCATGCAACGCTAACCAGGAAACGCACTTTGATGCTCAAGGCAAGTTGAAAAAACGGAAGAGCCACTCACGCATGCCCCTCTCAAAAGAAGGCCAACAACGAAAAAAAAAACAGGCGAAATTTGACCATTTTGGTTAGTTTTACACATAAACCAAACAACTCTGCCGTTACCATACCACTGTGGTGGCTGGGCCATACAGGTATACCAATATAGGGGGTTTACTGACGCGTTGGCGTGAAGGTTCTTACTGGAATCGTAACATCTACCCGTAGAATCAAAGAAGCTGCACCGATCATGCATGCAAATTTACTTCACTTCGTCTGTCTGTGTCATCGAGCTGGGTCCATCTACCAAGCCGGAGGCAAGGCGACGTCGGCCGCGGGCTTCTGCTAAGATACAGGGGTGTAGGTGTGCGTGTCTTATGCGACAGTCGCGAGACACCGTACAACGACGGCATGTCTCTCCCCTCACACACCTTGGTCAGATAAACATTCTGCGGGTGCTCGGCGATGAAGTCCCCCATGTTCATCGGCGGCCTGAACCTTGGCGGAGGCACCGCTAACGCCCTCACGAAGAACATCCTGTACCCTTCCTGAACACCACCAGCACCGCTCCAATCTCCTGACCCCCCTCCACCAGAAACACCGCCTTGGGAAAGAAAACCCAGAGAGCGGCCCTCCTCGGGGCCTCTCCCTGTTTCCACCGCGGTTCTTCGCCGCCCCGACGAGAAGACAAGGTCGAGCGTCGTCGCCTCTTTCTGCCAGAGCTGCTGCATCTGCAGCTCGACCTCGATGGTAGGCATGAATTTGTGGGCGTTGCTGGAAGACCCGTCTCCGCCTGCGGAAACCGAGGCAGCTCCGGCCGCGGCTAGCGATACGCCAGGAACACCGTTGGAGGGGGCGTTGCCGTCACCGTCGATGTCTTCCCCGTCATCGGCGGATTCGTCTTCGGACATTGGGTCGGAGTCGTCGCCGTCTTTGTCGCCGCCGGCTGGAGCTTTGCCGGGGTCACGCCTCTGAGATAGGAGTGGCATTAGATAAGGCAAGGAAGGCGTACGTAAAAGAGTAAGGAAATGTCCGCGTGAAAAAAAGGAATGCTTTGAGGACAACTACAGCACCTGTTCCTTCAGCACGTTCACCCTATCACGAGATACCTGTGTACAATAGCAATGCTACTACTGCTGTCATTTTTCAACTCCTTTGAACCTGCACCCAATTCTCGTTATCATCAACAGACTAAATACTAGATATTAGAGCACGATAATCACCTGCGGTACTCAAGGGGAAACAAAGAAAAGCAGGACGAATACGTGGTCAAAACAAGGCCATTGGTCTGACGTCCACGGGACGCTCAGTGTTGCTCACCTGTACCGCGGAGGCAATTTCCGTGTTGCACGACCGGTTTGCCTGGCGCATCTTGTCAGAGAGGGGGACCTGACCAAGGCGGCACAGAAGGCAGCCGAGAAAAGACAAAAGAGAGCAGGTTAAGTTGTGAAACCCGGTATCACGCTGCCTTAAATAGAGGTAACTAATATTACGGGAATCGGGATCTTCAGGACTGGGTCGCTCACAGCGCAGCGGGGAAATTCGACCCCCTCTGAAAACAGTACGTTAACTTCGCGCCCTCATAGCGCGCTCCCAGACGCACGGCCAGGCTCGCGCCTTCGCAATGCGGCACCTGGTGGCCTAGCGAACAGAATGGCTCGTTGCGTGCGGTCTCGATTGTCCCTGCTGGGTTGGAATCAGCGTCGTGAAAAGCGCGCCGAACCCCGCAGAACCGACGTCTTTCGTCTTTCGGCAGCAAACCTGCACTTTCATTTGCTTCCGATCGCAAAAAAGTGACAGTCCCGTTTTGCGGAGTATTGGCGTTGAGGTTGTGTGTTGTCAGCACAGAGAGGGGATGGGCACGCACACCCTCCAAAGCCGAGCGTATACCGTCTATTTCACCTCTGGTGAGGTTTGTTGCACGCGCAGCTTTCACGTAGTAGGTCGATCGCGGGTAACGAGAGCAAGCGCAACCTCAACGATGCCGCTCAACGAAGCTGGGGTGTAGCTGCTGCTGCTGTGGGTTCTGGATCTTTACCAAAACTTCGACCAAACTTCGTTTTAGTCGCCTCAGCACATCCGCCCGACGCGAACACGCGCACACGCACACAATTCAACACAGCAGCCGCTCCCCTCGCAGTAGACATGAGTGCGCTGTCGAAGGCTTCGCCCCTGAAACGCAAGCCAGCTGAGAGTTCTAAATCCCCCTCCAAGCCCAAGACTACGCTGGAACCCGGCAACCCCCTGTGGTTTTGCCTCAACGCTCAAGACTGCCCCGAGGGGCGGCTCGGGGTCCGCACGAAAAAGGACGGCAAGCACTACACGACGTGCGACAAAAACGACTGGAGGGACCCGGAAACGTGCAAGGTGACGTGCTCGTTCCTCGCCCCCAGCAAGGATCACCCCCACAACTGCCACATCTGCCTGCAGGACGTCGGTGGCAAACCTTCCATCGGCATCCCAACGGACGAAGTCGACGACCGCGGGTACAAAGGTGAGCAGCAGAGTTTTGTTTGAATATTCAATCTAACCGCCCGTTCCGGCACGAGCGTGTGAGATAATCATCGTGGGCTGCCGCGCTCTCCGCTCGCTCGCCGCGCACGAACACCCGCCCCCCACCCAACAACTTTCCGTGTGAAGATGTGGCTGTCACGGGGCCATAGTTTAGGAGTCGTTTGTTGCTGCTTTTTGTGCGTACATGTAGCAACCGTGCATGTTGAAGTTGTGAGCGCGACCAGAATTGCCGTGACTGTTTTTTTGTGCTAAAGTTTGTGTACACAGCAGCAAAGAAAGCATGGAAACAGCAGTTCGATCCAGTCATGCTGCACCTCTTCAACCGCTTGACATGCCCAGGAATACGAAACAATGCCTTTCCGCCACCGCTCGCATCCTGTACGTTGTCACTCACAGAGCACGTGTTTGCACGTTTGCACCTTTAACCACGTGACATCTCCTGATACTTTTTGCTTTGTGCGTGACTGTTTTTTTGTGCTAAAGTTTGTGTACACAGCAGCAAAGAAAGCATGGAAACAGCAGTTCGATCCAGTCATGCTGTGTGTGTGTGTGTGTGTGTGTGTGTGTGTGTGTGTGTGTGTGTGTGTGTGTGTGTGTGTGTGTGTGTGTGTGTGTGTGTGTGTGTGTGTGTGTGTGTGTGTGTGTGTGTGTGTGTGTGTGTGTGTGTGTGTGTGTGTGTGTTTTTTTTTTTTATTGTGTTGTGTGTGCGTATTGCCGGTTTATGTGGTGTGCTGTAATCGAGAGAAGAGGGAAAAAGCATAGAAGTATAATACAACAAACCTCCGTTGCTTTGTGGTGTTCGCATGTGCATATCACCAAGGCTCCCTTCCGTATTGTGAATGCGCGAGAACACCAGTTTATTCGGCAGACGATGAAGCATTGTGCACTCCGCAGCAGTCGTTCCTTCGTAACATGCACAAACATGCGAACACCATATTTTTTTTCAGAATTTGCAACACGTCATCCGCGACTCCCTGCTCCCCTACCCTCTTCCCTGTTCCGTTTGGAAACACACAGAAACGCTGCGCGGCCTGGGACGAAAAAAAGTCGTCAAAGGACAACCCGTGCACGGACAAAATCAAGGCCGGCGACCTGGTGGTCAAGAACTGGGACGACCCGCCCCTCCACCTCGTGTGCTCGAAGCGAGAGTGGCGGAAGATCGTGGACGAGTTCCTCCACAAGCAGAAGGTGCTGCACGACCTTGGTTCCACCGCCGAGAAGGAGGCATCCCAGCCGTCCGCCAAGGTCCCCGACAACCTCAAAGACTTCTGAGGTGAGCTCAAGATCAACCGGGCAAAGCGCTCCCCTAAACCTTTTATCTGAACGCGAACTTGAAACTTTAACCTTCCATGTCAACCGATCAGCGATGTACTCGCTCGCAACGAAATACCCGTCGTGCTGAAATTGCCCGCGAGCGCAGGCGTAGGCGCGCGTGCATTTTAGCGGGGCGGCGCTCACGACGTACCCTTCAAAACGAAACTCGAACGCAGAACACTAATAACATGGAACGTGATCTCCGCAGTAACAACCTGGACAGCGATTCTGAATCAGAGACTGACGTCGTTGTTCAACATTTTAATCGAATGAGAAACCGCATCCCTCGAAGACCCGACCCTAGAGACGTTGCCGCTGCCAATTCCATGGAAGGTTCAGAAGAAAGACTTGGTGTGCAAGCCTTTAATTCCACCAACTTTGAGTATCCACTTGAGGCGTACGAACTAAAATACCCGTGCTTGCTACATGAAAGTAACTATACGTGCCAACACTGTGGGTCTGTGCTATGGAAAGAGGAACGGTCTGGGTCCTATAACTGTTGTAACCGTGGGAGATCTGCCATTCACCGGCTTAAACCTATTCCACAAACATTGTTATCGCTCTTCCAAACCGCACGTTTTCGCGAATCACAAAGGGCATATAACGGGTTATTTAGTTTCACAGCTTTGGGAGCAGGAGGCATAGAAAACCGATCGTGGACTCAAGGAAAACCACCGACAATGCTTACTCTCCATGGTAAAGCATACCATAGAATTTTCGACTTACAGGAGAAGTATCAAAACCAAAATGTTAACAACAGTGCCAGGTTTTACATATTCGATTCCGAATTCGCACAGACAACCTCCTCACAACATTTAGATTCACGGATTGCAGGCACTCTAAGATCCCACGTGAACAGCGAGATTAGGTGGGCTCGAGAATACAGGTCTGCCGTAGACACAATATTAAACACATCAGCGTCAGAGTCCAGTGCGCCTTTTATAGAGTTCAGTGAAGTTAGCAGAGTTAATGATGGACCAGTGTTGGGCGAGAATCCGAGTGCAAATGAAATAGCAGCTTTAGTGTTTACCTCAGGGAATCAAAATGATGCGCCGCGAGCAGTTATCACCTATCCAAGGAACAGCCCAGATAACAAACCACGCTTCCTGCCGCTTTGGAGCTCTGCATATGAAACGCTACAGTTCCCCCTGCTGTTTTTGCATGGAGAAGCAGGTTGGAGTAAGGGTAACTACAAAGAGAACCCGCCGTTCAAATCTAAAACAATGAACCGGTCAAACACCGAAGCCGTAACGTTTCCCTTCTACTGTAGGCAGCGTATTCTTTCGGAGCCGATATTTAAGATTAACTGCCGAATCGCTCAGGAATGGGTCTGTGATTCTTTGAGCAGAATGAAAGAAGAGCGTTTGAATTTCGTCGAAAATAGTGACATGCAGCATAGGCTTGCTTCCAACCGGTCCATTCAAGACGCCCAACCTCATGAACAACCCGGTAAATTGCTTCCTGCTTCTCACCCTGGCTCACCTGCCAAGCGTAAAAGTGATACAGAAGACGCTCTATGCATCGTGAACAGGCGAGGAAGACCGCATTTGTTCATCACCGTAACTTTCAATGCGGATTGGAAAGAGGTGCAAGAAAATTTGCTGCCAGGACAAAGTGCTTATGATCGTCCTGATCTATGTTGTCGTGTTTTCAAATTGAAGATGAAAGAAATTATGAAGGTTTTAAAGTCTGGCAAAATTTTTGGCGCTTACGACAGCCATTTAGCGGTGACGGAATTCCAAAAGAGGGGGTACCCTCACGCTCACATTCTCATGACCTTCAAAAATGCAGGCCCTGATGCCCTAAACGAAATGGACAAATGGGTGTGGGCTCAGCTGCCTGACGAAAACATAGCAGGAGGAAAACTACGTGAAAAGGTACTCAAATACATGATACACAAGCCGTGTGGGGCAGTTGGAAACATGAGTGCTCCATGCATGCAAGTAAACCGTCACACGAACAAAAAGTGTTGTAACAAGTACTTTCCGCAACCATTCAGAAGCATTGCAACCGTCAACGACAAAACTGGACGGGCAGAATATACTCGGAGGAAGAACGGTGACAACCCGACCATAAGAATGAGAGTAAACAACCAATGGAAAAGTGTTAGGATAGGAAACGAGTGGGTGGTGCCGTACAACCCCATGTTGCTCATGATGTTTGACTGCCACATTTGTGTTGATGTCGTCACCGCAACATCATGCGTTAAATACGTGTTCAAATATTGTCACAAAGGGGACGCGTTTATTCGAGCAAGGATACAGGGCATTACCTCAGAAGTTGAACAATATAGAAAAACGAGGTATATTTCAGCCGCAGAGGCGACGTGGAGACTATTAGGTTACCATATGGTGGACAGATACCCTGCGGTAACTAAGATTCACGCCCATCTTGAAGGAGAGCAACAAATCACTTATCCCAAAAATGCCACCCACGATGATAGACTTGAGATAGCCGCGCAGTCACAGACACACGTGCTCAGGTACTACATGCGACCGAAAAATCCCTGCTTTTCGGACTTGACCATTCTAGACTATTACGAGCAATACACTATCACCTCGCCCAAAAAAGATGACCCTCCGCTTGAGTTTGCTCCGCTTGGCAAATACCTCGATGGATACAAAAACATCGTTTCCAAACGAAAAAACGACGATCACGTTTGCCGAATTTCGTTTCAGAGTCCAGCGGTGGGAGATCTCTACTACTTGAGGTTGTTACTACACACGATTCCAGCCAGGTCGTTCGCAGAATTACGAACAGTGCAAACAGACACAGGCGATCCCGTTGTTCACCCTACTTTTCATGATGCCGCCAGAGCAAGAGGTCTCATCACGGGAGACGAAGAGTATTCACTATGTATGGAAGAAGCTTCAGTGTTTCAAGTTGCGTCCCAGCTCCGTGCTCTTTTCGTTACGCTCATTTTAGATGGTGCGCCAGCACCGAAGCTATGGCGTGACTTTAAGGACAACCTCATCGAAGATTTCCTTCTTAGGTTATCCACAGACGATGCCATACAAGCTGCCTTGTGTGAAATAGACCTCAAGCTAAACCAGCATGGTGAATGTAACGAACAAGTCAACCTTCCAAAGCCTATGCATCCGCGAACTGAATTTGAAAGGATGCGTGATGCCTTCGACCCACAAACATGTGCAGAATACGCAGAGCTGCATGAACCGCGACTGACCAGTGAGCAGAGCCACATTTACAAAACAGTCTTAGACTCAGTTCGAGCCGATAATGGGTGTCCATTTATGATTGATGCGCCCGCCGGAACTGGCAAGACATACACAGAAAAATGTATTTCCGCAAGGTTGAGAGGTGAAAGAAAGACAGTGCTCATCGTTGCTTCCACCGGCATCGCCGCCTTACAGCTCCCTGGAGGCTGGACCGCGCACTCCATGTTCAAATTACCTATGGACGAAGCAATGTCGCCAACCTGCGTATGCAACATAAACACCAACACTCAAAGAGCAGAGCTAATCCGCAAAGCGGACCTCATCATTTGGGACGAGTTACCTATGACCCACAGATATTGCATTGAGGCCCTCGACAGAACACTTCAAGATCTGATGAAAAACAATAAGCTTTTTGGTGGAAAAACTATTTTGTTCAGTGGAGATTGGCGCCAAACAGGGCCAATAGTTAAGAACGGCACCGCCACCGATACCGTCGACGCAGCCTTTATTTCTAGCCCCCTATGGAAACACGTTAAACGCATGAGACTAACCAAATCGCAACGAGACAAAGATGATCCTCAGTATGCTGCTTTTGTGCGGGCGATAGGCGAGGGTACCCACCCTACACAATCAATCGACGGCACGGACATGATTGCCTTGAATAACCACAACCTCGATGCCAATGACCACTTCCAGCTCAAATATACAACAAATTTCGATGAGCTCATGAACTTTGTGTATCCCAATGTCAATGAACAATCGCGCAACTGGGACAAACGCGCCATATTGGCGACCACCAACAACGCAATTGACCGTTCTAATGAAGCCATATCGGACTTGCGGCCCGGAGAGTACTGTACATACCTCAGCTCAGATACACTAATAAGTGATGAGACCACGCCTCACACAGCCTTTGCTTCTCCTGAACACCTCCACCAATTAAACGTGCAAGGTGTCCCTCCCCATGAGCTTTGCCTCAAGTCAGACGGACTTGCGATGATCGTGCGAAATCTCAACTTTTCGGAGGGACTCATCAACGGTCAAAAATGCGTTGTCCTCGCAGTTTCCCCAAACAGCCGAGTCCTTCAAGTCGAACTTCTCACCGAAACATCGCCCCATCCAATTGTTTTGATTCCACGTATAGGCTTTCGTGCGACAGTTGGAAGAAATGGCATCACGTTCATGCGAACACAGTTTCCCATCCGAACTTCATATTCCGTCACGGTGAATCGTTCACAGGGACAGACACTTACAAAAATTGGCTTGGACTTGAGATCACCTGCGTTTGGGCATGGTCAACTTTACGTCGCGCTCAGCCGTGCGCAAAATCGCCAGTCAATTATGTGCCTTTTACCACAAGAACATATTGTTGACGGCATTCCACACACGGAGAACATTGTATACCCTCCTTTCACCGCTGCCGCCACAGGCCAAGCTGTAACACCTCCACCGTATCAACCTCCAAACACCTCGCCTCCTGCGCCCTCCAATGCCTCCTCTCAACCGTCAAGTGACAGCCAAACTCCACCTCCAACATGGACAGTCGTCGACGAAATTGGGGATGGAGCATGCGGATTTCGCGGCATAGCACGACGAATATACAACGACCCAAACAGACACTACCAAGTACGCTCGGAAATACTCCAATACATGAACGAAAACCGCAACGACCCTAACTTGCTAAACGCCATTTCCGCTGGCATGAACCATGAACTACTCCAAGCCCTTGGTGAACCGCCACAACAGTATACATCATATGATAACTACCTCTCCATCATGTCTCACCCGCGAGCTTACCTTGGTGAGCCAGAAATTTACGCATGCATGCAACGATACAACATACCCATAAACGTTACTATCGGAAACAACCCCCGACCAAATCCTCAAAACGCCGACCCTTCTACCATACACCTGCACTATCAACCACAATCACGTCATTACTCTTCCCTAATCCTAAATAACCCTTCCACCGACCATCCGCCTGTCGCAGCATGACCGCGCCGCCAACGCGCCAGCGCCGGTGGTTCGCCTCTATGATCGTCCCTGACGACCTTCACCACTTCTTCGACCCACACTTCGAGCGCTCCCTCATTGCGGACGCAGAGCAAGAGGCCACCGGCGACACCCGGCAGCAAGTCGAAGATGATGCCAACTTCGAAGCGGAACTTCAAGACTACTACTCAACGTCCTTCCAGTGGCACATCAAAATGTGCCAATGTAGCCGTCCATGATAACTGTCGACCCCAAGTTACTCGTGGGGCCAGGTGTATATTTCGTGTATATATGTCAGTAGCCGCGGACACGCTCAGTCTCGTGCTAATTATTTCCCGCGGCATTGTCAGTAGTAAGTCTTCATTTTTTCAGCCATTCTGTACATGGTAGCCGGCGAGTACATATTAGCGGCCACCGTGGCATTTTGTCTAACCCTCAATAGTGAGTCTTCATTTTTTCAGTGCCGAGTTTGCGCGTGCGCCGCGCCGGCATACTGTCTGTTTTTTCCCGTTGTCAGCCAAGTATGTAGTCTCAGCTTTCGTAGCATCAAATTGTAAGTAGGGAGTCTTCATTTTTGCGGTGCCGAGTTTGCGCCAACCTCTTCATAGCCATGTCTGTTATGCGAACGTCTTTGAGTGGGTGAAGAGTTCGAGTTGCAATGCATCTGGCTACCCCGGCATACTGTCTGTTTTTTCCCGGTGTCAGCCAAGTATGTAGTCTCAGCTTTCGTAGCATCAAATTGTAAGTAGGGAGTCTTCATTTTTGCGGTGCCGAGTTTGCGCCAACCTCTTCATAGCCATGTCTGTTATGCGAACGTC
Source organism: Undaria pinnatifida (assembly GCA_012845835.1). NCBI lineage: Eukaryota > Phaeophyceae > Laminariales > Alariaceae > Undaria > Undaria pinnatifida. Next base: position 10,365,351 of record JABAKD010000022.1, read on the forward strand.
TTTGAGTGGGTGAAGAGTTCGAGTTGCAATGCATCTGGCTACCCTGTCCCCATTTTGTAAGTAGTCACATCCGTTTTTCGCTGCCATACTGTACATGATTGCCGGTATTAGTGGCCACGTCGCATTTGGTCACAGAGTCTTCATGATTGCAGTACCAAGTCTTATTTTTTCAGTGCCCAGTTTGCGCCAACCTCTTCATAGCCATATCGTCTGAAAGAGGGTGTCTTTATTTTTGGACATATTCCATATTCCACTGCGTCCTTATTTTCAGTTTGTTCTGGGGATCACGCCCCATCAACAAATAATACATACCGAGTACAGTCGTCCCCGCTTTAAAGACACTCTTCTTAAGGAAACTCCTCGCTATAAAGACACATTTTTTTCCCAGAACATGGTGCCCCGCAGATGACAATAATAAGGGGGGGGTACCTTTTCCACTTTGCGCCCCCCCCCCAATTTTTTTTGCTGGGGCAGCACACTGCTGTATAACATCGACAGCGGTCTGCTGCAGCCCGCACTACCGCGTGTGGGTATGGAGATATTCCTCCCATCTGCTGGCGGGTCGTCAGCTGCCGGCTTGAAGCCATGTGGCGAACCCACGTGCCAGTCAAAGTCTCAACTCGTGTCAGGCAGTCAAAAGTTTGGGATTTTTGCCTTTCTCGTGGAGTTAAATTGGTATTTCTGTTTTGTGTTTTTGCCTCGTGTTGACCTTTGGGGAAGAACGGTGTCCTCTTTTCGGTGTATTTGCCCGATTTTTTTGTATGTTGTGGTCTGCGCTACCGACCGTTTCCTAGTGTCCTTCTAAGGGGTCGACTGGGTTTGTTTGGTCCCTATGTGGCAGGTAACTTGCGTGTATCGTATCAGAGCTAGTTCCAACGAACTGATGTGTCTCAGGTGTGTTCCCGATATCTCGGGCATGATGTTCACCGTGAGGATAACGCCTTGACAATAAGAAAAGCCTGCAACAACACCAGTGCACTGCCGTACACATTACAGCAAGAGCCTGCATCAACAACAGCGCACTGCCGTACACATTACAATAGGTCGTGCTGCACTCCTTCCCGCGTTTCGGTGGTGGAGGGAAATTCAAAATGTATGTGTAAAGTATTGGAGTGTGCTACAGCAGTAGTGTTGCGGCCTTTCAAATCACGTGTTGTAGATTTTAAGCAACACAGTTTCGTGGTCGCATTCCTGCTTCAAATGCGCGTATTTTGACATATGTTACACCTCCATTGGCCCCGGGGACGGTGAGTTAGTGGCCCCGGAATCCTAAAGACACTTCCCTGCGTTAAAGACACTCCTAAAAAAAAAAACGCGGTGTGTCTTTAAAGCGGTGTCGACTGTAGTATTTCCTTTTCCTCCATTTCGGCCCGCTGTATTTTCAGTTTCTTCTGGGGATCACGCCCCATCAACAAATCATACATACGGAGTATTTCCTTTTCCTCCATCTCGGCCCGCTGTCATTCCACACTCAACACTCCCACCCTTGGTATGCAGGCGTACTCCTGCTGTGGAACCAACCAGCATCACCGCACATCTTTTACAGTAAACAGTAACCCGGAGGACGGGGGGGCCGACAGGCCCCCCACGTCCGGACACCCTTGTATATTATACAATAGTAGTTGGTGACGGGACGGTGTCGATAGTTAAGCTTCAAGACTCGTCATCACGTCGCATCATTATATTATAGTAACTGGACCGTGTCGACAACAAGTATTCTCGAAAGCAAAAAGAAAAACACAAGCACGCCAAAAAAGTCGCTTGTCGGTACTATTGTTCGTTTTCCCATGGGCTACGTATACGCGTGCCGGGATGAGAAAAATCAATTTTTAATCCGCCAAACTCTGTCCGAGTGCGCATTTGACATGTTAGAACTGTTAGCGTCCACGTGCTGCTGTTCATTGCCAAAACTGCATATAGTTTACCTTGAAGACTCATTTCGGGGCGTTTAGCCAGTTTCAACATCTTCGCTCGGAAGGAAGGCAGCATGATTTGCATCTTCACAGGTCGAGACCTCGGAATACACAAAATACACGACTCGTCATTGCGATGATAAATGAACTGAAATAAAACCGATCTGAACGGCACACATGAAAACATCCCAAATGCAACCACGGTGTTGAAACAAATTCGCTTCGCATTCGATCGAGTGTAAAACTTCACTTCGAAGAATAGTCGTTGATTCTCATTAGCACAGACCGGTCGGGACCTATGATAGGATACATCAATGTACAGACACATCATAGCCACAAGGAAAAACCATGCGAAGAAAACAGGTCGACAACGAACACGCGACGACCGCTATATCTAACGACAACCCGTACCCCAGATACAAAGGTGTAACGGCGACAAAGACACCCAATCAAATCAATACTGCCTACAACGATACAGAGGACCCGGCGACCCCTCTTTTCACCCCTGTAAAAGAAATTCAGTCGAATCCAATTTTTCGCAAAGATCCCGCCGATCCCCCTACACACAGAAAGCGCAGACGAACCCAATTTTTCGCTCGGAAGGAAGGCAGCATGATTTGCATCTTCATGGGTCGAAACCTCGGAATACACAAAATACACGACTCGTCATTGCAAAAAAATCGTCTCGAAACTGCGTGATATATTTCATAGCATTGAAAACACTTCTCAGACGTTGTTTACAAAAATACAAAGCACGATTACGTTTCCAGGGACTTGTTTTTCCAAACATTCGGGTGCGCTTGACTGAGAGGGTAGGAACGTAGTACGCGGAAACAAGAAAAAACGGCAGACGAGACAGAGCAGAGAAAACACACACGCGGACCTGGAAGAGCTTGTTGGAGCCGTCCTTACGAATCTTGGGCGAATAGGCGCCGCAATTCTCGCACCGAATGCACATTCCGATCGACTTCATCAGTTCTTCAGTTAGTCGTCGTCTGTCCGAACCGAACCAGAGGCAAAAGAAAACAAGAAAAAAAGAACAGAAGAAAAAGCGCAAGAGGCAAGAGGAAACATTAGCGATCGATTGGGGTTGGCAAAATGGAGTTGACGGAGGAACCCGCGTTACGTCGAGAGACGTTCGTATCGTTGCAAAGATGATGCATACGTACTTCAGTAGATTGTAACTATTAATAGTACGCTGCACATCTTCCGTCCCTGAAACGTTATCTTGAGGCAGCACCGGCTGCTGTTGAAGGTACCATGTATCATGTACCACAGCAAAACCGACGACAATATTGTGTCATCTCACCAAATATGAGCCACCACGGTACAATCTGGAATTGCGTTGTGGAATAGTTACGCTGAGCGCAACCCAATTCAGTTGCGACTGCAAACTATGACCCGCTAGCTGCATCCAAGAAAACCCCTGCCCGCCGCTATTGAAATGAAAGACTCCAGAACATAATTCCGGTGACGTTTAATCACCTGAGAGATCTGTTGTGTCCTCCGCACCACTCGGAGCTTGACGTCTGAGACAATTCCTCTTCAAGACATTCCAGGACGTGATCACGATACCTGACCAATGGGTGAACACATTTAAGGATTAATATTACTAGCTGACGAAAATAGAGGTCAGGACTGGCCAATAACTTTGTGCAGGCAAGTTCGACCTAATTGTCGGACAGGAAAGCTTGCATCAATTAGTCAGGCGAGCTCAAGTCCCTGATGAATAACGGTGGCATGAGAAAAGTGTGATTCGACCTTTAAGGCAAGTTTGCATCAAGTGTGGGCAAGGACAAGTTTGCACCAAGCGTGGCCGAGGGAGCCGGGCTGAAGGGCACAAGTAGACATTAGACATAGTAGACATTAAACTACGTAATTCGACGCAAACGGGGCGTAAGAAAACAGAAACACGCACTTTGATGCGGACACCAGCGTCTCGGCGTTGCCCCCCGCGAGGACATCGTGGCGCCTGGCGTCATCGTCCTTGAGGTAGCCCAGGAGGGTCTCTTCCAACTCCAGCGCTTCTTGCCCCCTGCCGGCGTCAACCAGCATAAACTGGCAAAGAAAGCAACGAAGCGGAAACGGTGGAGGATGAGCACAAAGGGAGCATAATTGTCAAGCTCAGTTCCAAGACGAAGCATACCGCGAGCAAATATAAAACGTCAACCGCGGAGAAGGCCAGTTCCACATTAGTGACCACACCATCGGATGAAATTTTTGTCAAGACAAAATTGCCATACAACATGGACCAGGCGCTGGCCAGAACGGGGTGTCGAAAACGAATGCTCCCAACACGACCAACTCGCTCAACCTTACCGAATGTCCTCGACCTTGCAACCTACAGTTTACACGATTGCTCTCGCTAAGAAGTCGTATTCGTAACTGCCGTCAAACAGTGTGCGTTATTCGGCGGATGTTCCAGGCGAATCGAAAGGGGGTTCTGTTTTCTGGCGCGATCGAATCAGGAACAGCACGGGGCGCCCTCCTTTTCCTTCTCCCCCTTCTGGTGCGATCAAATCAGGAACACAACTCGTAATAAATGAAGCGAGTCGAATATCGTGTTCAATATTTCGATAAAATAAACATCAACCATCTGATGCATCATCGTACGTAAACGAACGTGTGTTCTCAATCCCCTCGCATCACCCTGTAACTACCGACAACGAACGAAAGCTTCCACACGCGTGTTGTTCTTCATCCCCTGGCACCTCCGTGTACGTGCCGATCATGAACGAATGCTTCCATACCATGTCGAATATCTAAATAATATTTGTGTTGATTATAGACCTAACCCTATCGAATATCAATATATCGATCCGCTTCTTCGTTTATCGGTACAATGTCGCACTGTTATAGCCATCACTAACCAAAGCCAGAAAATCTTTGATCGGCCCGAAAAGCGAGAAACCTAAAAAACGCGCAACCTGCGTCATCCGCGATCAAAACGAGAGCATTTACGCCCAGACTCTGGCCGACCAAGAACAGTTTCCACGGAAGCCGCCGTCAAGGGTCAAGGCAGCCAGAGTACATGACAGGGATGGATTCGATACATCTTTTGATCGCTGAATCCCAATTAAAACTCGGCTGGCTTGAGGAGGACAAACTTCGAATTAGGGTTTTGAGACTTTCTGCAGTGCAATTAACCCCTCTACAACTGGAAACCCGTTTTTGGGGACATAATTACTTGGACTTAGTACAGGGAGGGGTTCGGGGGCTCTAAAGGGATTAAAGTAAAGGGCGAACCCGTCCACCAATGCCAAACTGGATGCACTCAATTTCCAAGTAGTTGTGTTTCCAAAAACGAGGGTGCGTTTATTTCTAAAAGAAGCAAATCTAAACGCATATTACCTCCAAAAGCGCACGGTAGCCATAGAGGGGTGGGCGAGGGGCGCTTCGGCTACAACGAATAACTGCAATCTCGATAAATAAACGGGCGCTCCGAAGCTTACCAGGTATCTGTCACCATGAAAGGAGAGCAAGTCTCCCGGGTAAGACAGGGATAACTTTTTATCGTCACTGCGTCGCATATTTGAAGAGTTGTACACGTATCGTTTTTGAAGAGCGTGTTCAAATCGCACTTCAAATCTGCTACGTACAATACAAAATAACCGGACGAGCGTTCCGTCATGGTATCAAACTGTAGTAAAAAAAGTGTTTTATGCATGGGGGTCAAGACAACAGCCTTGCTTTGCTCGGAAGCTTACCAGGTATCTGTCACCATGGAGGGAGAGGCTAGTCTCCCGGGTAAGACAGGGATAACTTTTTATCGTCACAGCAGATGCCACGCAACTCGATAGCGGCACTATTAATAGGTCATAATTAACACATCAAGTAATACAACAGCCGGGACAGAGTTGCACTTGTCGTCAGAGGCTCCGGAAATAAGACCAATCTGAACGACGAAAGAAAGAAAAAAGACGCGTGCTACGAATGCACCACTTTTTTTTTAGGTTTCTTCAATTTGGGAGCTCAAGACATGTCTATAAAAAAATTGATTTGGACAAAACTAAAACTGCTACCGGATAAAAAAAAAAAACATGGCCTAGGTACGCAACAACGAAAATCAAGCAAAAAAATGGCCTATTTCCCGACGATTTTGGGTTTAGGAGCCTCGTCCTTCAGAAAAAATTCACACGGAACGCGCTACCTCTATCGTAGCGCGCGTCCAATAAAAAATGTGGCGAACCTCGCGTACATGGCACAAAGAGTAAACTGAACATACATCACACCGTCGAAGCAAATACCAGGATAATCGTGGCGGATCCCGCAAACATGGCACGAAGAAAAAACTGAACAAGGTTATATCCGTTGTATATACCCGGTATCTACGTACGAAACAGCTACAAAATATCACACATATTAGCCGCCTCAACGAATTTACCAACGGGCGCTCGGAAGCTTACCAGGTATCTGTCACCATGGTGGGAGAGGCTAATCTCCCGGGTAAGACAGGGATAACTTTTTATCGTCACTGCGTGCTCCGTTAGCTCTGTCCAGCGGGCGTTTTACATCCTACAGTAGTTGTCAAGACCAAACAAATTCGAAGCATTGGGCTACAGATCGACAATCAAACACTATCGTTTTGTTGGGGATTTTTGTCTCCAATTTATCAAGACAAAAAAAAACACTTCGAATCGTTAGGCTTTACTTTAGATCGACCCTTGAACGGAGTAAAATTATTATACGATCCAAAGAGCTGCCTGCGCCAAGTTGAACACTCAACATAATCGATTTGCGAATGCTCGGAAGCTTACCAGGTACATCTGTCACCATGGTGGGAGAGCTTAATCTCCCGGGTAAGACAGGGATAACTTTTTGTCGTCACAGCAGGTCAAGTCCTAAAACCTAAATTTTGTGCCTGTAATGGCAAACCCAGGACAGCTGCAGAAAAAAGCAACAGATAGATGCAACGCCTCAAAAACGAATTATTTGTATCTCTATTAAAATAGCGGCTAACCCAGTACCCAGTCCAGGTGTAGGAACAAGTATCAAAAGAACCAAACATAATTAATGCTGCCAAGGCATGACAAGTTAACCAATCAAACCAAGAGCCAAGGAAACAAAATTGCATAAGAGGCTAGGCCATTGTTTATGGTACCCCGATCCAGTTCACAAATATTCCTGATATTCATTTCGCCCCCTAAATATCGGGATAACAACGTAACACTTCCAAACAGTGTGTATGGTAAAAAACGAGTCTAGATGCGAAAGCTAGCAGCAATGTTTCAATATACTTGTTGGCATTTTTCAGAGGGGTGGTTGAACGATTCGAAAAGCCGAAACACACACAAACGCGCCGCAGCGCCACGACACCCTGGAGACTATGGCGGTCGAGGTGCGCGAGGGTCAAGCGGCAGCTGCTCGGCAAATGGCCCAGGGGGCGGCCGCATCTTCGCGGATTATTGCTGCTATGTGCGTGTGTGCACGCGGGGGCCAATTTGCGGCCTAACCTCAAGACAACATCTGGAGAAGAAATACCTTGTCCCGATCTCAGCCTGAGATCGGGACGAAACACCTCTTTTCTGTGGATTTTCCGATCTTGGAAATTGTCAGAACCAACATTCGTCTCCACATGAAGTGTACACGTATCTTACTGAGGTGAATCATGTATAAATCAAGATCAATGGCCTACATTGGGGTACCATAAACAGTGGCCTTATTACCGCCTATCGGCCTGTTCCCATACATGAGTACACAGACGAAAAGCGGCGTAACTCGTCGTGATTGGTGTTTTTTTGTAGCGGTGCATTTGGAAAACGTGCATTTGGAAAACGGTCATCTGCAGCAAAGAGTCAACAGGGGCGCTCAGAAGCTTACCAGGTATCTGTCACCATGAAGGGAGAGCAAGTCTCCCGGGTAAGACAGGGATAACTTTTTGTCGTCACTGCGTCCTCCGTTAGTTATTTCGAGAAAGCGTCAATTTCATTGAACCTCTACACTTTTCATTCAACCAATACCCGCGTCTAAAAGTTCACGGACGGACTCTTACGTAAGGTTGTGGGAGACTGCGAAGACTAAGGGAGAGGCAGCCAAGAGTGCTCTGAGCGTATTAACCACGTGGATACTTCAGAGGGGAAAACGTGTCGGGACACAAAATAGACGATTAAAGCAGCCGCCACACAAGCAGCCAAGGCATCTCGGGTAAAGGGTATCCTGTCCGCATTGCAATGAAAGGAGCTGGACGACACGCGAGCAGCATGCTGATACTGGCACTGGTGCACGGGCTTACTAAACGCTTGATGAGAGTGTGCAGCACTCGTCGTAGTCTTGGTTCGCTACAATATCTGTACTCGGAATTTAGAGTGTGTCCGTTCGGGTTATTGCCGCCTGATTTATTTGATGAAAACCGGGTTTAGATAGAGGGTACATGGTTTTTATATAATCTTAGATAGCGCTGAAAACACAGAGTATAGATGGCGAATACAAATAATTACCCAGATTTTCAAGCAGTTCGCTCCAAAAATCATGGGTGCGGTGTGTATAAGAGAAGAGCTTTGCTCGGAAGCTTACCAGGTATCTGTCACCATGGCAGGAGAGCTAGTCTCCCGGGTAAGACAGGGATAACTTTTTATCGTCACTGCAGAGCTCTACTTTAGGGTGCTGGGTGCCTTGGTGTCGCTGCCCGGAATAACCATATACGAATCCGATTCAACTATTAATAGCATACTAACACCAACGGCACTACGTAGTAGTATTAATAGTGGGATGCCGTACATATCAGGGATCTATGTAGCAAGAAACACACAAGAGCACAGCACAGCAACTACTTTTCAAGAATCATGCATGGCACAGCGAAACAAAGAGAGCGACATCGACGCCCAATGATAGATTCGGAAATACGCAGCAAACAGCAGTCCAAAAGCACTTTCTCCCTCGCGTCAGTGCGCCATGGGAACGTGTTGGGAATGTAGGACTACCCACCAGCCCACGAAGTCACGTGAGTAGGCTAGTGGGTTAGACTATGCTTCTAGAAATGGAATCAAAGGATGTGGGTATGTGAGCGGTGGAAGTACGAATATGATCATGAGAATGTGACTACTGCTGTGCGCGTCAAATCGCAGCATGTAACAAGCATACCTTGACTGCAGCGACTCGTGTCTTGGTCTTGGACAGGCGCAAATTGTGACAGCTGAAGCACTTGGCGCGGACGAGCTTGTACAACGCCCCGAACAGAAGAGGGTGGTACACGGACACGGCCAGCTGAGGAACACACAGCCGCACCAAAGAGATAGAGGGTTATATAGGGCACATTTCATTTGGCACGTTACATTACAGCTAGAGAAAACGATTTCACAGTCTTGAGTCGAGACATGCACGCCTTCATTTCAGTACAAAACCCGCGAGGAATCCTTAGAGGACGAAGTCAAGAGGCTGATCGCCGACGCCACAGGGTACACAAAACCAACTACGCTTAGCAAACCAACTGGCGTGCATCGTACTTACGGTTACACGAAATTTAGATGTACCTGGTATCAAGCATTTTACTGTCTGAGTGGAGACATGCACGCCTTCATATCAGTGTAAAATCGGTGAGGACACCTAATACAGTAACCTCAGAGGACTGAGGACGAGAGGATGAACTCCCCACAGGGTACACCAGAATAAACTAACCTGAGCTTACCAACTGGCGTGCATCTTACGTAGCGATACACATGATTCGCGCCTGGTATATAGGAAGGAGCGTGTGTATGGCTGGCTAAGTGATCAACTGAAAACCAGTGCGCAGGGGGGAGGTCGGGCTCTTAAGTTGTCCAACTTCCTACTACTGCTTGTAGAACGCGGGCAAACGGGTTCTAGCATGTAGGGCATTCGCTTCTATGCAGCACGCGTATCGTGAACCATGCTCATGTTCAGGGAGGGAAGTGCAGCAGCTGTACGGTCACGTGCACTCAGAGCTGCTGTGTAGTATGAGCCGGGGGGTGATTTCAAGTCGCAGCAAGTAGCGGGCGGACTTAGATTAGAACTCTCCAGGCGGCAAACACGATATGATTGGTGCCAACAAATATCAGAGGGGCGGGGGGATGCGGGGGGGTGTACTCAGACGGGGGCACAATAGATGGCAAAAGGGCTGCGTCAGTAAGCTGTCAGGTACATCGTCGTCGTCTCGGGGTACAACAACGAATTGACGGGTTTCCGGGCATGTTGAAGATGCATGTTTTCAATTTCAGGGATGGTAAAACTTTCTGTACATCCCGTCAGTCTTGTTCATTCTCACAGCAGCAGCATTTTCTGCCAGTCACTTTTAATATTCGGCTACCAACCAGCTTTCTGTACTCTGCCGTATGCTTCGCTACGCGTCTCTACTTAATACCCGTCGTGCCCTTCTTGCTCCACAAACCGTAGACTTCAGATTTCCTATTCATGGGTTCAATTTCAATCTTCAACAAATTGTGATCGAATTTTGTTCAGGAAATTGACAGCAAGCAGCAGAGCATATGCTACATTCCTTTCTCGAGCAAGCTTCGACCGGCCCACGCCAGTACACTCAGGTTGGTGAACAACAGCACTGAAAAAGCTACAGCGGGGAAGAGACGTGGACTGCAGCGGGACCCTTACCTTACCTCGATGTGTCCAAGATGCCCCGGGCAGTTCTTCTGGTCTTGTCCGCAGGTCTCGCACATCATCATTCTCTCCGTAGGTCCGAAAACGGGATCGTACAGGCCCCTGTGGTTCGACGAAACAGTGAAAAAAAGCGAGATCGAGCGGAGTCAAACGCAGGGAAGGTAGAAAAGGGCACCGGTACGTACGTACGAAGGCATGTGTTCGGAAGCAGCTTTTCCTGCTGCAAAATACTGTCCTACCCGTTCTATTCCCAAGTAGTTTTCTCCAAAACATTTTATGGGAAAGAGGGGGGGGAAAAGGGATCAATCTAACAGCACCCATCACAGGTCAAACACGTCAAGCGAGGTCGAAAGAGTAGATATGGGCTCGGGGAGGATCGGTGTCGGGTATGAGCGGTGCGTGGGGGCTGAGAGGTGAACAGTGCATCCGTGAGGCTGGACGCGACTTGAGTCGTCCAGAAAAATACTGGGTATATATCTGTGTTGTCTGGTGCGATGCTGCTGCTAGCTGCTGCGTATCGCATGACATGCCAGGGTCTCGGAGACCTTTAGACTTGAACATGAACGTGGCACTTTGAAGATTATTTCACGCGCAACAACCCTAAACATCAGTGTCGTGCATAGACCATCCACGATCGCCCGGGGGCCACATACAGCAAACATCTTTTCAACGGTGTGCGTTGACGTTCTACCCAAGATGTGTCCTTGACTCGTCTACATTGTTTTTCAGCGCGCAGAATTGCTGCGATTTTCTTTAGTTGAGTGGCTGCGAAAGCCCCAAAAGGGATCTCTGGCGCGCAGAGACGCAGATGGGTGACAGACGCAAATCAAGGCTAGCACAAGCTCATGACGCAAAGAAGAGCTGCACAAAACCTGGCAGCAATATTATGGCGCGCCTCAAGGCAAGGTTGACAAATTGCAAACTTCAATACCAGGTCGAAAAGCTGCGATGGATGCCTGCCCAAGCGGAAAACTCGCCAACATGAGAGAGACTAACTCGGGTGGCTCTCAAACAACGCGTGCCCCCTTGGTGGAATATACGGGTGCAACTCTTCCTTCTATAAACCTCTCTCGTACCCGGGCAGGGGGTTGTTGAGCGTGTCGAACGTGACGGGTGATGTGATGCGTTTGACGCTGAGCTTGCGGATGTCGTCATCCGTGAAGAAGCCGAAGCCGATCTCCTCCACCGCATGGCGGATCACAGTTCTATCGTGCGACATGCCCGCAAGTGGCGCTGTTGCTGCTGTTCAGCCTCGTGCGGGTACGCGCTGAGTCGAGCGCGATGGATCCCGCTTGTCTGCGGCGTCTCCAACAAGGAGTGGCGAGCAGTGTGCAATCTAACAAGCGGTCGCGGCGCAGCCGCAGGCACTGCGTGCCACACTTGAGATGGGCTCTGGGCTCTGAAGGGGTGGTGTGTAGGAAGTAGAAATCTGGTTGTAAGGAGTTGCAGATAATGGAAGGCTTCGCCACAGAGGGGACGAAGACAGCCAAAATACTATTTTTGTGGCGTTTGGATCTTTTTTGGGGGGATTTTGTTGGATCTGCTCTCTCTCTGGTCTGGATATGATACCCTAGCTTGGTGCACGTGAAGTCATTTTGAGGTGTGAGGACGCAAGGATACCATAGCAGCACTGCCCTTGCCCTATGCTTGATGATCACCGCAAAGAATACAAGTTCAATCGACATTATCGCAATTGAAGCCTGTCAAGTTCGCACACGTCGCACGATACACTCAACTTGCATCGGCGAGTAGAACACGGAGAGACGTTGATGACAGAAGGGAGAGGAGCGAAAGCAGCAGAATGCATACCAGATTGTGGACGTTCAACGACATCAAGGACGCAACAGCGAGACACGAGATCTATCGCAACTCAGGCAATCCCATCAGGCACTACTTTTACGGCGTTGCGCTCGAGATGTCGGGACAGGCCGATGATGCAGACGTGAAGTACATGGAATTTCGCGTCGAGGTGAAGCATATGTTTGGCGACCTCGGGACCGGGGCGGATCATTACGCGGCAGAGGCCGAGAAACTGAGCGGAGACGAGCGCACTTCAGAACACTACACGAACATGGCGAGGATTCTCAGAGGGCCTGACCCTGGTTCCGGCAGAGCAAAAAAATGTGCGTTGATGTAGAGAATGCGCGGCGTGTGCGTAGCGCAGGTATTCATAGTATCGAGAGAGCCGACCAGCACAGCACTGTGCGTGCGATTATCGAGAGTTGGCAACTTCGTTGGCATGATGCACATACTCAAGAAGGGTACCTCGTGTATCATACATTTGTACATAATATCGGCCCTCTACAGAATGCAGAATACTGAGAAAGCAACACGAAACCGGGGGATTCGCGAAGCAGGGGAGGTTTCTTGTTTGAGACAGGGTGTGTATTCCAGACGACTTTAGCAACCGCTCCCGAATTTTAATTCTCAGGAAATTTCAAGCTGGGTTTCTTGCATATCTATTTCTGGTACCGTATGGGCATGTGCCATACGCATGAGACTCAGGGATAGCGACCAAAAGTGTGTCAGGTACGGTCTTACCAACGTCTAATGGGAACGCGCAGCGGTACAAGTGGTATCATACTTATCACGTGTCGTAGATCCCCTGTCGCTGTAGCCCTGGTACATCCTCAATCTCAGCAGCGCAGGCTACTTCCAGTAACCAAGTGTTGTGCTGTAATCGTCATGTTTTCGATATTTGTTTCCCTTGCAGTCCCCGCGCTTTGCTCTTGTCCAAGCCTTTTGCCGCATCAAAACGTACAATGTGCACGAGCATATTGTAGAATTTTACACGTGCACGTCCTGTGCCGCATTGCATTGTTTGTGTACGTACCCTCGTCATAATGAGCAGGGATACGGTTGATTGGTGCGTACCTGATACATGTAAGCGTGGGCTGTGTTTCGTGTGCGCGGGTGCACCCAGAAGCAAACCAAAATGTTGTGCCCACAGGTGTGGGCCAAGGTCGATTCTGAGGTGGCGGTCACTGTGCTCGCCCAAAACTTCGCTTCATCCAGCGAATTGGCCCGGTAACAATGGATGACAGACCTCCTTTCGCGAAAGTAACGTGGTGTATTGTTGCGTACTGTAAGGTTTACCTGATGCATCTTGTTGCATAATCTTCGGAAGATCTCAACGCATTCTTCCTTGCACTTCTCTAGTGCTTGTAACAGGCACGGGCATTCGCAACGCTTACACGTGCCGTGTCGATAGAACGCTCAGTGTTAACAGCAACCTTAGCCGATTTACTTGATGAGGGCAAAGCATCATCCCGTTGACACGGTCGGCAAGGCTTATCACGTCCTGTTGTGGCGCAGGAGTCACTACGCGTGGGTGCGAGGTGTTTTGCTTTGCTGCAAGGATATGCTTCCGGGACTCTACGGTCGGGGCGTTTCTCACTGGTTGGATCAGATAGAGCCAAGGCAACACGTGATGAGTGGAGGGTGGTGTCGAGGGTCGTTTAAAGAGCGATGTAGCGCGTCCTAGAGAGTTATAATTCGATTTACAGTACGTAGTCGTAGTAGTACCTATATCAGAGCGGTTGCTTCCATTGGGACCAGCTTCAACATGGGAAAACTCACGAAGACCCCTGCGGTTGCTACTGCTCTGGACTGCTGGGCTTGCGTACTTACCTGCGGCACATACGACGAGTAACCCAAATTTGAAAAAAAGTTATCACGCGCAACATGGCTTTTATTGCGAATATGAAGTAGCTACATCAGCGCCAAGCGAACTTTGTGCGCTTTGGTCAGACAGGAAGATCATGGAGCCTCGGGAACCGTGCACATATGGACGCACAATGTGTGGCCCCGTAGTCTATATTTATGTTACGAGTACCCGGCGTCGAAACATGCGCAGGCCTAATAAATAACAGGCTTCTGATTTGAGGAGCTCCAAACTTGTACCCCACTCAAAAACCGGCTTTGAGAAGAAATGAACGCGTAACCCATTGAACAATCCCATCGCTTAGGTATACATGAGTGTTATTGCAAACTTAAACAAAAGGCTGCCACCAACATTGAGCACCTCATCAGTTGAGGGCTCTCGTCAGTCAAATATAATATGGCCTAAAATTGCCGCCCCTATCGCAGCCCGCGCTCATCGAAGAGCGTCTACATCGCTTCCTGAGGAGTGGTACCTGGCATAAGGCGGTCGCAACTGAGTGCGCCGCAAAAAACGCCTCATACATACTGGTGTGTCAAGCCGGTTTGGTGGCGGTCGTGCCTTAACCCTTTGGGGACCCATGTAAAACAACAAAACAAATTAAAATTGCGGTCTTATCATCGTTTCAACGCGCAACATACGATAGCTCATGCTACGTGCGTGCCATGCAACTTCTTGCATTGGAGTCTGACCTAAAAAGGCATCACCCCCAAACCTAGCAGCCCGCGTCGCTTTGTGCGGCTTGATGTTGTAATCGTCATTTTTATGCGTGACCTCTCAGGGCTCAAAAGGGTTAACCGTAAACCAGGGACGTATGTACTCCTTGGACGGGGCCAACTATCACGATAATGCCCATGGTCACCCCCAATATTCTGGGTTTACGAGCGCGGCATACAAAGTTCTAAGCATGCTTGTGGCTGCCGTCCAAAAAAGGGCGACAACCCTAGAATCGAGGTATGTCGAACGACGTCTCATTTCACGATATCATCTGCGTCATGCGGCAGCTCGATATAAGTTCAGCTGATTTGACGACGGGTCGGGCTGCTACCTGTTTCTTCCTGAAGACACAACTACCGCTTGTCGTATCCGCAGGGTACATCACATGTCTAAATGTGCCTCGCTCTGGACGAAGGCATGCATGCTCGAAGCAGAGCAACGAACACGGTATAAATACGATTTTTCGCCCGCACGGCACGTTGTTACCCATCGCACTGATAGAGTTCGCGACATGGTGAGATACCTCACGAACATTTAACAGGCGAAAGCAGTTAGTTTTGCAAGTGTTTTCACATCGCCGTCTTGGAGAGATTGCCAAGTCGCCGTAGTATTAGAGCGCATTTTACTCTCGACCGATAAGCATCGCCAAACCGCCACCACCACAACAGGATCAAGATATACTTGCCAGCCAAGCATGGGGGTTCCTGGGGGTATTAATACAAAATCTTCAGAGCTTGATTGATACGGCTGCTGATTTTAAACATACATATAGGCCGCTATTCATACATTCAGACCGCAATCCAAACTTCTGCAATCGCATCCACCCTAACTTCGTAAAATTCTCCGTCGCTTCAACCCACAGTGGATTGAAAGCGAGAGTTTTCTGCAACATCGAATACAAGTACGAACACTTGAACAGACGGAGGGACTCCACGTACATGAGGAGTACGTATAACAAGCAAAATTGTACTGGTACCAGGTAGTCAAAAAGGGCGAAACCGCTCAAATTCACCCCCCTACATTTTCGTACATAGACTGTACCATACCGGCACCAACTACTTGGCAAAAAAACAAATAACGAACCGTTTCACCGGATGACCACCTCACTACGAGCACAGGGTAGAGCGTTGCGTGCGACGCCAACGACCGACATCTATCTGCGTCCGAAGAACGCCAAAATCAGTCGGGTTCATCGCGAGTGAAGAGGATA
Source organism: Undaria pinnatifida (assembly GCA_012845835.1). Lineage (NCBI taxonomy): Eukaryota > Phaeophyceae > Laminariales > Alariaceae > Undaria > Undaria pinnatifida. Next base: position 10,381,417 of record JABAKD010000022.1, read on the forward strand.
TAGTTCGCAGGCGGCAATATCATTATCCCTTTCATCTACCATGATACGTACTTTACTATTATACGCCATAGAAGTATCATAGTACATCGCATTGAAGACGAATACTGCTTACGTAAGACCGCAGCATCTCCGTCGTCCCGATGCTGTGGTATCGTCATTGACCCCCTCCTCCCGTTCTATCGACACGCCGAACTCCAGAATGCTCCTTGGGGGAACCGGCGGCAACCTCATCCTCTCCGACGCCATGTTGATATCCGCCTCCTCCACGGGCCGCGAGGTATTCGCCTCTCACAGCCCCGCCAGTCGACACAACGGCAGAGAAGAGGCCCACGCTCTCAGCGTTCACAATCCCTTCCGGCGCCCAGCCCCGATACAAGCCGTATACAGCTACAAGATGCGCGACAACGTTGACTGAATCCGCAGCAGTTGCAACCCCGAAACATTCAACAGTCGCGGTATCCAGAGTCGGTCGGCTCGCCACCCCCCCCGTCGCCCTCCCTGCATCCACATGTTTGCCGTGCTCCTCTTCCGCCAGCGCGAGGCGAGCGCGCGCGAGCTCCAGCTCTTGTCGAGTCCTACGGTAGTCGGACCTTCCAATCCAAGCTGCGAACCCAGCTCCCGCCAATGGTAGCGCTATCAGGAAACCGCGGCCAACCCGAGCGACGGCCGTGCGTACTGGTAAGCTCCCAAGAATGCCGCGAGAGGCGGCGGCGGCGGCCGGCCTCGCGGTCGTAGTGGTGGCGGTCCTGCTCCCGGCGCGCTTGGCGACAGCGGCAAGGGTCTTGGATACTGCTGCTTTGTCGGCTCTGAGCTCTGCCGCTTCCGCGATGCGCTCCACTACCCGTTCGGTGATCCTGATCCCGATCGTTTCTGTCGCTCGATGTTCCACCTGATGTTTCATACCTGATAAGGGGTCCGTGTTTTTTGCCGACTTGCCTCCTCGTGAGGCGTTGTCGACGGATGATGTTGGTGGCGATTTTGCTGCCGGCTGTTCGGCATCGTGATGATCCTCTCCGCTGGAGCTGTCATTGCCAGAAGAGGAATGTTTCCGCCGCGTTTGGCTTCTTTGGGCGGCGAGGACTCGGGCGAAGGGCGGCAGGCGACCATTGGGGCTTTGAAGGGACACTCGCAGCCGCAACAGACCGCTATAGCACCTGTGCACGACGTGTCGGTGGTGTTCCAGTAGGACCCGATTCATCAGCTACTGCTGTTGTTGTTGAAGTATACCAGAGCAATACACCCAGCATGTACCCAGCTGAAAGTTTGCAGGGCGCTCTTTGGCTTTGCTTCTTCCAGACAACGGTGCTTTGACCTCGAAGCGAGAGGCAGTTGCACGCGAAAGGGGGGCTCTCGGTGTTACCGTGCTGTGGATATGGCGGCCGCACCACGAGGTGTCACCCACAGGTTACAGCAGCGGCAGCAGTGTGTAGCGCGCTTCAGCTGCTGTGAGTACAGTCTATTTGCACGTAGTACATGTAGAGGCGGTTCTTTCGGGAAGTAGGGTATCCAATTCAACGAATCAAAACAGAAGGTCCGAACGCGTTCTCCGTCGGTAAACGATATAATGAAAACGCCAGTCGACAATCTACGAAGAAACACGACGGAAACTTGGCTGTAACGAATAATCTACGGACACGAAATACTAGGATATCACTACTCCCTTTCCCAATGATATCCGCAGCCCAGTTTTTCGGCGATGCGTCGACACGTCGTAGAACGAGGGCAGCAACAGCAGCAGCAAACAGCAAGCGGTGCCTCGCATACTTCTGCCCATCCTTGTGCTTCATCAGCCGAGGACTTCAGACGACCCATGCTTGCTGAGGAGGCGCAGACTCTGAACATAGGTGGATCGGAGCGTGAAGCACGGAACGACCAGGCCCGTGCGTAGCTCTGTCACACCACACCTATACCTACTCGTACTACAGCAGTACGCGATGGACTACGCGATGGACCACGCGAGCGCCTCGTTGGCCGAACACAAGGCGAAAGCTGGTGAGTGCAGATCAAAGATCCCTCACCGTTGTCTTGTCTGCCGAGTACCACGTATATACGAGTCCGAACCCCGAACCCCGACCTTGTCACCGACTGTTATAGTTTAGCCTGTGAAGTAGCCTGACGGCAAAACAGCAGGAGCGCTGTGCGTTCTTGTACAAACTCAGAGTTTATTTTGCATGTTCTATGGAAGAACTCGAGAACCGCCACGCTACGCTGGCAGGAGTATGCGCCTTATTTTACTTTTTTCTGGAGCGCGCTCATCATGTCAGTCTCCATGCCGCCACCGCGTCATGGCAGTCCCCATGCGCCATGGCACTGCCATGGGACCTTCATAGCGCTTTCATAGCACTGCAACGGGCTCCCATAGCGACGCCACATGGCTATGCAATGGCGATGTCAATACTTGTACAGGCATTTAAAAATGGGAGCCAACGATGCCATGGAATTTCATCGGCTTGCATGGACTCTCACGAACTTTCGTAGGCTTCCACGGAAATGTCACGCCGTGTCGTGTATCATATACCAGGTGTGTATGTCCTCATAAACGGCCGCCATGGCATGCTCAGAAAACTTTCATGGCATTGCCATGAACATGTCTCATGACGGTGCCATGGGAAGCACTGCCATCCGCAGAACTGTCATCGCCCTGCTATGGCTCTACCATAGGTATTCCACGGCGCTGCCATGGAGCTGACATGGCACTGCCATGATGGCAATCCATGACAACCATGATGGCAATCCATGACAAAGCCATGGAAGACATGGCCCTTTCATGGGCCGTTTTTTTTTTCTTTTTTAAAACCTCCGGCAGATGGGGAAGAATCGACTTCCATGGAAGTCACTTGCGCAGTTTATTGCTTGTGTTTTTGACTTGCTCGTAGTATCGCAGTACGTTACTTTTCTAGTTGAGATGTTAAACACAACCGACGGTGTCATACTCGTAGGAATGCATATTGTTGGTTGGCGCCGGTACTGCCGCCGCAGCTTTTTAATATGTTACGATTACTCGACTTTTATTTTATTAAGCATTTGATTGAGTATCTACCGCGTGCACATTCGCTTGTGATAGGGACGCTGAATTTTCTATACGACTGTTCGAATGCTACCTTTTTGGCGTACATCAGTGTATTACCCATACAGAAATGTGCTGTGTCGTGGGTTCGAATCCCGCCGACTTCATATTTCCGCTTTTTTCCGGGAAAAGCATAAAGAAAAAAACGTTTTTGCGAGCGTGCGCGCTCGAGACGTGAGTGGTTATGATAGTTTGCTCCTGAGTACTACGGTAGAGAGGGGGAAGAGCCCCGGAGATCCCTGTTACGAAGTCGGTGAGAGCCAATTGGCGGACTCCCCAACATAGTCAATATATTTTGTTGGTTATATAGAACTACCCACTGGCCCACGTAGTCACGCTACGTGGGCCAGTGGGTACTTCTATAATACCAACAGGTCTCTTAGAGGTGCAATACTCAAGTCGACCCTAATCGCGGTGTCACGGTTACAACACCGACATTGTTGACGCTCTTTGGTGTAATTCATTTACAACTTAGGCTTGACATAGATACTGCGCCGACCCCGCCACTGGTAGTCAATACGCTAGGCCCAACCTTTTGCGCTGTTTTTGCCGAGGTACTGACCTTCGGCAAGGTACGATGTCACAACATTGACAGGGAGCCCTCCTTTAAGACCGGTATACCCCACGCTAGGTCCAACCTTCCCCAAGGTCGGGCTTTTCAACGACCTTGGGAAAGAGCCGAATGGCCTCGTGTGCATACAATCAATAAGATACAGGATATATGCTTTCGAGTTCGTTAGTTTATTCTCACCGACTTCTTAACAGGGATCTCCGGTCTCCCCTCGCCACGTACTAGTCTAAAGGAGTACACTATTACTTTACTATTAATAATGTCTCCAGCGCGCACGCTCGAAAATAACAAGCACTACAAGTCAGTGGGATTCGAACCAATGACACATGACTTGATGGTCCGTTGGGTAGCGCTATATAACTAACATTCGTGTGTCGTGGGTTCGAATCCCACCGACGTCATATTTGTTTTTGAGCGTGCGCGCTGCGCGCTGAAGACATTATGAATAGTTACAAGGGCTCCGCATGGGTGTCGGCATTTGCCGGCGCCCATGCTCCGGGTAGGGCTGGGCAGCACTTCGACTTGTTCGATTCAATATTCGATAGAGTATAAACCGGTACCACACGACATATAGTCTAAGTGTGTAGAACGTAAGGTATTGTCAAGAGATTGATATAGACGAACAGTGGCCTACTTAATTTTTCTGTTGTTTCCTCCGTTTCTCCGTTTCTTGCGTGAATCCGATTCCGAGCTTCATACATATTTCGATCGGATAAATCCAAGCCCAAGCAGGCTGGCCCTCTAGTCAGGCCACGAAGAGACGTTTCGAGTGCGTTTCTTGACGTTTCGACTCAGCCAAGCATCCAGGGACAGCACAGAGATTGCCAAATGTTTGCTGCATGTTCTCTACGTAGAAAACTGACAGGCGCGCACTGAGCCAGCTTCTGCTACTACATGCATGATACCATAACATTTAGATCCGAGGCTCGCAGACCGACTGTGTCTCTGTGTGTATAGTGATAGTGGAGGGATTTGCTGACGGTATTCTAGGCGTGAAACACGTTGTTGCTGCCTTCGTCATTCAATTCCTCGAATGCTATTATAAAAATGCTGCTACTTGTTGCTGTAGACCACTCTCGTCTGGTCGATGGAATATTAGTAGTACGCGATAGCAATGAACTAAGAATTTGGTAGTTAAGAATTCCAGGCTCGATCGAGTTTTAGACGAAAACAAAAACATATAATATCTGGTATGGCCTTTTTGTCTGACCTGGTCATTCATTGGCCGGAGATCGTACATAAAGTAACCGTCATCTGGGGACGATAGGGTCCATTCCCAGAATCATGATCCATTCACAAACATGTATATACAACTCCGACAGCCCGGGAACGAATACGGATATATCACCAGGATTGATACCTCTCCCCGCACAGTGTGGAAGTCCCCAATGCCACCGACCGGCCGATCTCTAATTGGCTGGAGTTCGTATATTATAGAGCCAGCTCCACCCGGGGACGATAGGCTCCCATCCCCGGTCCAGGGTTATTCCATATATCTAAAAATTAGACAAACGGGGGAAGAAAGCCGAGTTCTCTCGGGTCGACACCGCCCCCCATGGTGTGGAAACCCCAGTTCCATTGGCTAGAATCGCTGATCGGTTCGAGCTCCACAGCGGCCCCCCACCCTAGTAGGAGGATAATAGAGGCTCACCAACTAATGGGGGGCAGTTCTGTCGCACACGGGGGAAATAGGGCCCCATCCCCGGTTCAAAAATTATCCGAATCTCTACAGTTCCAACAACGCGGGAACTATAACGATGGTCTCCCGGGTCGATATACCTCCCCGCATGGCGTGTCAACCCCGACTCCATGGGCTTATTTATCATGATTGATTGGCTGGTAGGCCTTGACCCAATAAGCTCACAATTATTTCGACCGACTCGGGTTTTCCCGCATACTTCTCGCATACGGCAAACATTTGTAATACAAGCGCAGTTCAACGAGTTATTTGCATTATAGGTCGCACAAAAAAAAGCGATTTTGAGCCTATATCAGGTTGGCGTGCCGAGCAAGCACGCTCGAAATGAGGATGAGAAAGCATTTGAACAGCAGCAACAGCACCAAACGCAATATAAATGGACGAATTAGAGCCATTTGTATGCAGGATTCAGGGTCCCCCGGTTATAAGCACACTTGATTTCAAACAAAAATGGGGTGTTCAAAGAGAAACGACATAACAATATGTGGAACTAAGACTGGCACGACTCGAGCATAATAATCAACCGTGGAAAAAACCTGAAATTAGGCCAAAAGACTGCGTATTTGACTCACTGGTATAATGGTCGAACAATCATGGAAAACTTGCTGCCGAATAATCACCTCTTTGTCGCTTATGCGGCACCAAAAAAAAACGCTGAGAATCCCGATTTCATTCGCTTATTGGGTCAGAAACCTAAGCTCGCTTAAATTGTCGCGGGTCTTCTTGCATACTACTCGCGCAGGGCAAAAAATTGCCATGCGACCGCAATTCGTACCAAACGCTCGACCTCGAGATGAATCTATACAGTTGGTGCCCAGAACGTCACGATAAAGCCATTCGAGACATGAGCAGAGCGGTCAAATCGCCATGTCCCGGCATACTAACAGCCGTACGAAGTATATATATTGCCCGCATTAGGTAAGAGTAATGAGCACTTGCTTCGGCTTGACACATGGTGATCTTGAATCGGAATATAATACCCATTTTCTTTCTTCTGTCTTTTCTTTTCTTTTTTTTTTTCCAATTGACTTGTGTCTGACGTGCGTATGCGTAGTGATACGTACCACGAAATATTTGTGCAAAAGGTCCCTATTTTTTATTACACTGCTATATCGTCGATTGCTGTGGCGCACAGGAGATATTGTCAAGGACATCCCTATTACTCGGTATCATCGGTTAATTCCTGGCAAACACGAGATGACATTTTCGAGAAGATCCCTATATTTTATTATGCTGTCATCAATTAATTGCTGGCGCACCTGATGTATTGACCAGCAACAACAACAATACATTCAGTAGCCAGCGCAATTCTTGCAACCACACAACCTTGAGAATCACACCTACTGTTATGGAAATGTTAGCACATAGCCAGTATGAGTCCATGTTCAGTAGCACTGCACTTGTACGTCGTAGGTCATCGTAGATCTGTGATGTGTCGGTTGGTATGTAACGTGCGTATGAATATGCGGAGGAATTACTTATGTAGGATTCTCTGTTGCCTTGACGAGTAGCTCACTCTCTCGTGTGGATCCCTCCGGATTGTCTAGCATCGTAGCCATCCTGGTCATCTCCAGTACCCAGCCAACTTCTGGACTCCTGCATAGTCTGCAGTTTATCTGTGTGTGTTGGCCACATAAGCGCCAGTGTTTACAACATCTTTACATCTCCTCCTCAACACGGAAGCACTCGAGTCTTCCAGGCTATCCACTGCACAGAATCACCAACCCGACTAGCGTCGGGGACACAGCCTCTCTGCCACCGTGCTGGGGTATACCACAATATCCATAATACCTACCTTTAGAAGTGCATCCACGCTTCGTTTGTGGGGATAAGTATACATGGAATTCGTGTGGGATATTTATTATGCGATCCTAAAAAATGGATCGTGGATCGTGGACCAATGTATACGGAACAACTCTTTGGAGCGGCGATGAAAAAGACTGACGAAACATTGTTTCTCGTACTGCGATTTTAAAAGCGACTCCGTTCGTTGTGTTTATTTTCTTTTTTCATGGTCTGGGCTGTTTTTTTGCGTTCTCGTACCCGGTGCGCTAGCATTTCACTTGCTTTATACATTGATTAGTTTCGATTGTTTGGTTTACTCTGTCTCACAGTCTGTGACCACATAATAAGCGGTATCTCTCTAGGATGAAGAATCAGCACGGACGCTGGGTGTAATGATGTCGTTGGGTAGGGAACGGCCCCCCTCGACGACAACAAACGCTCAAACAAAGGTATTTAACCGTGAAATTCGATATCGAAAAGCAACGACACAGCAGTCGTACGACAATAGACCAAAGCTTCGAGGTGTGACCATGAAAAAGCGTGGTGGGGACGAATTAAGAAGCCAATTTGGAAATGATGCCGACTTGGAAATACATGTTTTCCCATATGTTTTTTCGTTCAAGCTCTGCATAGGTCAAGATCAAAGAACAGCTTGGGCGTATACCTCCCAAAATACAAACATTTGCGCGCTTCTCGCTTGTCTCGCTCAGCCCACCTACCTGATCCCGGCCAGGTGCGGAACGGATACGGCAGGGCGAGGGGCGTTTGAGCCGTCCCCCGAAGACGGCGCTCGAACGAAGCGATTTGACCGAATTCCAGTTCCGAGAGTCCCATACTGAGGCCGAGACGAAAAAAACTCCTGACCTAATGGAAAAAAAGAAAGCTCATATGTTTAAACGAGTATAGTGTATTCGTAGGCACTAGTTCGTGGTGAGGGGAGAGCCGTGGAGATTCCTGGGGAGAGCCCCGGAGATTCCTGGGGAGAGCCCCGGAGATTCCTGTTCCGAAGTCGGTGAGAATCAAGTAACCAACTCGAAAACATATGTTTTGTTGGTTATACAGTACTATACCCACTGAGCTACTGAACCTTTGTTTTTTAGATGATACCGGGATTCGAACCCGTGCACACCAGGCTCAGAGGAAAACAGTCTACCTACTAGACCACAAAGTCGCGTGACAAGGTGGTCTAGTGGATAGTGCTATATAACTAACGTGCGTGGGTCATGGGTTTGAATCCCACCAACTTCATACTTGTTATTTTCGAGCGTGCGCGCTGGAGACATTATGAATAATTACAATAGTGCATTCCTAGACACTATACCTGGCAAGCGTTGTGGCCTGTCTGGACGAGGAGCCACTCGCCCCCTCTGCCAGAAGACATCCGGACGAGGCAAGCAAATAGCATCGAGCAGTAAACGCAACAAACGCTCAAGTAACCGCGCGTGATTGATCCGAGCAGAGCCAGAGACAACCTGCATAACACTAGTCAGCCCCTAGGTAATACTGCATAGCACTAGGCGCCGGCAGGACTTCCTCTTCCGGTCGCCAGCCATGTATATCGGTGACGGCATACCAGTCGGAATAGGTCAGAACCAGATGCTTCGTCAGTTCAGCGAGAAGTTGTAGCACCATTGTCTCTAGGCCGGATGCAAAAGTGAATGTGACGCCTTTTTGAAGAGGGAGTTGATAGGCCGTGTCGTCTTCGTTATGTCTCACAAGAACTTCCTGTAATAGGATAGATCGCCCAAAAGGGAGCACAGCTGTTCTTAGTCGTTAAGTAGAGGCATGCTCGTCGAGGATTCCGTCTTGCCCAACGTCAACTAGACGGTGTAAACCCGCATCCGTGGCGCTGATTCTAACCTTCGAGGGAAGAGATCTTCGAATTGTGTTTCAGCAATTGCTGGAATAAGTCCTCCATGCCGAGCATGAGTCGAGTGGTCGGAGTGGATGAAGGTGCCATCGTTGAGGTAGGCGCCGACGCAGTCAGGGCATTTGATAATGTCGCTGATGACCTAGACGAACTACGTTGCACCATGGGGCAGCACTGCTTCGAGGCACAATCACACAGTCAACTATGCGAGGGGCGTGCAAACTGCGGAGTGGTACCGTTTCCTTGTGCACTGTTATCTGATTGAACGAGAAAACAAGGCCGGCAGTCAGAGAAAATAGTCGACCGGCCCCTAGCTTACCAGTGATCTCATCGACGTGAGGAGTGGGGAACTGGTCAAGCGTGATGATTTTTTTCAACTTGTTGTAGTTGACCATGATGTGGATGCCACCGGAAATCTTTGGGATGACAATAACTGGACTCGCACATGGCCACGTGGAGTGTTGATTGAGACAAGCCACGCGGGGGATTTATCCAGAACCGCATTGACTTGTTTCACGATTGGAGAGTGAACAAGATGTGTGCAAAGCCTAACCGGAGAGCTATCGGACGGAACCAAAACCTTGACGGAAAGAAGGGAGCAGAAGCCGAAGCCGGTTGTGGACCTTGAGAACGCGCCGGGGAACTTATTTCAGGATATCACCCGGCTGAGCGTTGACGGACGGAGTCCAGCCCGAGCAATCATGTCGAACGCGATTTGTCACATATTCGTTGGTAGGCGGTCCTATGCTTGTAGAAATCTCGTACACCGGTTGGCGTCCAAATCTTCCAAGCAAAGCAGGCGCAGGTGCGTGATCGACAGGCGGCAGCGAGGAGACCACAGATCCTCCACGAGACGGGATGTTTCATCGTGGAAGTGATTAACGAAGGGGTCCAGGTACTGTAGCGGCTGTAAAAGCTGGCACACGTTGTCCTGCTCCGGAGGGGTTGTTACCGGGCCTGGAACGGTGAGACAGCGCGCTACTGTCACAAGAGAGTGGCGCAGAAAGTTGAATACGGGGAAGGATAGCTTCGATAAGCATGTGGAGTAGCGAGCACGAGGAAGTGTGGATAATGCCACCCAGTTCTGACTCCACGCCGCCGGCGAACGGGGTAAATTATCAAACGTTTTCGACAAGGTGCTCGTCAGCCAAAAGCTGGGAGGCGGCGTGCAACATGTCGACGATGTTGCAGCCGACCAGGGCCGGGACATCGCTCCTCCGAAATAAGTGATTTCGACGATTTTGATTATTGCAGCAGCGAAATTCCGGCATCGCCAGGACAGAGGCGGCGGACGTTTTAAGCGGGGGTCGAATTATCAGAAATTACTGATGGCTCTATGTTGACCTGGATGTGCTATTAATAATGTCAGATTATATATCTTGCGACACAAGCATCGCTCAGGCGAGGAGCATACGGCAGGAGAGGCCGCCGAAACGAGCTTAGTTGTCGCGTCCGAGAAGAAATACCTGTTGCATAATCACGTGTCTAAGAGGGCGATGCGGCCGAACTGCGAGTCGGCGGGACCGCTGTGCGTCTTGATCTTGATGCTTATTGAAGAGTGGCCTATCGCCGCCACAAATGAAGAGTTTCCCATTGTCTCCACGCAAGGAACGAGACAAGGCCCTTGCTCGGCGAGCGTTGGCGTGCCCTAGCCAAAGTGATTGGCAGAGGATGCACGGCTATCGCCGCAATAGTCTGGTGGCCTCCCGTCTGAACTCCTGAAGGCCCTGGCTGATGAGGAAGACCCTTACATCCTGGGACGCGTTTCCGTGTGGAAGGGGGAGGGATTGGCCGCACCAAGCAAAAATGACACGATCAAGGTGCTCCACATGAAGACCGATAGGACGGGGTGTGGCCGCTGTCGAGTAATCTCCCTCATGGCACGCCGGAAAAGTGTTCCTCAGAGGCCATCGCGGGCTGCCCCAGCGAGCGGGAAGTCGTTGTGCAACGGAAGAACAGTGTGACGTTTGACCGCGGCGCTCGAAAACCAGTATGATGTTCGTGGTACACCCCCTGCAGGAGTTGTCCAGAATCTGTACGTGTGCTTCATCGCCCTCACCAAAGCATATGGTTCCGCTTACCGAACCTTCCTGTGGACTGTTCTAGCCTGCTGTGGCGCGCAACCGAGAAAGCTTGAGGTCATCCGCCAAATTCCACAACGGCACGCGAGCACGTGTGCGGGTGGATGATGGCGACGACTCGGAATGTATATGTTTGACGTGGAGCACGGCCTTCGGCAAAGGTTTGTGCTTGTGCGGCTGCCGTTTAACTTGTTTTTAAAACGGCATTGCCTGTGGCCGAGAAACGGTTCCACAGTTATGAAGTCATCATAGACAGCACGGGGCAACCTCAACAAAAATCGGAAGAAGGGGGGGAGCACGACATCACACCGGCCCTCGAAGCCGACGGGCAGGAGGAGGGGGCTCATTCTTTGGGGGGAATGCTGTACACAGTGATGACGACGATATCGTGTAGCGGTCATCAGGACGACCGCATAGGATTGCGATGGTGATCGTGATTGCGTCCGCGGCGTTCGGGCTTCCGGGCTCAAACAATGACGTATATTGTGTGCTTGCAAATGAAGGTCGGGGGGAAAGGCGTCGTTCACTGTCTCTGCGGTCGGCCAGGTGTAATAACGGCTGGGGTTGTGTATTTGGGCGTGGATGTGAGCGCAGACAGCGACCTCAGTGGCGAGATCGTCCGGGATCTGCAGAGGGCCTGATCACTCTTCCTGCGGTATAGATGGATGCGTATGACGACCGCGGACGTGCGATTGCGGCTGAAGGTGTGGATACTGAAAGCCGAGGTATGACAAGCTATCCCGTGTGTCGCTGTGCTTGGTTTTAGGAGGAACCTTTAGTTTGCTTTTTTTGAAGGGGGTTCGGCGTCAGCGCGTCCTTCGCGGCCGAGCGCAACCCTATGCTTCGACTAGTTGGTAGCGTGAGGGTGCTTGCCCCCGTGTTGTGACGTATATTGTTTGAGTTAAAGTGCAGGTTACGGAGAGGCTAGCACGTCCGTCGCGGCCGAGCTTGATACTGTGTTGTGTTGACCTGGTGAAGGTGGGAGGGCAACGCGTCGGGGTCATCGCGCCAAGCGTGGCCGAAATATTAGGTGGTGTGCCTATCTGGTACGCGTGACGAGCATCCAGGAACGTTTTCCTTGACATGACCGTTTCGATCGTCTCGTTGGTGATTAGTGCGGCGCATTTAGCGTGCTGAGAGGGGTTTATGTCTTCAACGGAAAAATGTGGCCGGGTTTTCCCCCCTCGGTCGTGGTTGGCATAGAGCTTGGCGGAGGTCGCCGCAAACATTCGTTACGTTAGTTTTTCGGCGCATCTGAAATCGTGTGCGTTGCTGGCAGCCTTTTTTTCTACCGGAACAAATGATTGAAAAATGGCCGGATTTTCACCCCTCAGTCTTGATTGGCATATATAGTCTTCGTGTCGTGGGCCCATCGTCGGGAGAATTATATGTCTAGTCGTGCTCCGACGGGTGGATTAACATGCAGGGTTTCCGTTTGGTGGCGTGGCATTTGGGGTCTGGGGATGAGTAGCAAAGTTACCCTGGGGGAAACCACATGCTTTCTAGCTTCGACGCTGGGAAGTTGAGTTTCACCCCGGGATGGCGTACTTCTTCTACTCGCTTTGTGGTCCAACCCACTGCTTCTTCTGGCTGGCCCTGGTTTAGACCATCAGGGCAGACGGGCTGCAACTGGTCCGAGGAGATAGCATTGCCTAAGTATTTGGATAAAATCGGTAAGCGTGGGTGTGGAGTGATCGGAGGTACTCTCAGGTGTGCTACGTACAGGGTCTTGGGGGCGCTGTTCTGCATCCGACTGGAACGAAGATACACATGGTGAGTTCTTGCGGTACGACATATTATAGATGTCGTTGGCCCGAGTGTGATCTCCATTAAACGTGGAGCACGCAACGCGAACGTTCGTCACACTCACTCTCCCTTCTGCTTTCGATGCCTCGGCTGGCGGGAAAGGAAACACGACGACCACGCCCTGTTGTTTGAGGACGCGCTTGTCAAGCCAGGTTCCAAGAGCATTGAGGCGACGGCGCGCAAACGGCGGATGCTGTTCGCTGGTCTCGTCGCACGTGTGGGAGGGCAGCGTCTGCCTGGGAGAATGAGGTATACGAGGTGTTCGTCGAGGGCAAGGGCTGCACTGGGGGGCAGTAAAAAAGTGGATAGGGCACTTAGCCCCTTTAGAACTACGCCCGTGTTTTGGGGACAAACGTCTTGGAAGTAGTGCGGAACCTTTTTTGCGGTGGTTCATCTGCAGGAGTTCAGCATCAAGTTTGAAGAATGGAGCGAAGTAGCACCGAAGGGTAGAACATCATACAGACGGGTCAAAACTGGAGCGGAGGCCTTCATCCGGAGATGACATGACGTGGAGAGGAGTTGAGTGGCAGTGCGATTGGCTTCATTCACAAAAGTCTAAAACCGGACAAACACGCGAAGGTTACAACAGCGACACGGACCATCGATATCAATGTGCGGGAGCGGGGATAGGTGAGGGGGCGGTGCACTCCTGTCAAGCACAGCGGCAGTCGTATGACCATAAACCCGTGCATCCCTAGACTGCCGGGACGGAGCACATCGGGTTTTGGTCGACTACGCAGACACCGCGTGCACCAAGCGCGAAGCGCCGTACAATGTTCGGCGAGCCGCACGGAGGATGAGCTGCATCCTGATTAAAACTACCTGTGAGGCGGACTTCCGCACCTTGTGCGTACTTCTTGCATTTAGATGACAGCTTCGAATTTGCTCGTGTTTTGGTGGGGGGTGTATAATCACCAGGGGGGGGAGGGGGGGCGTCCCGTCAACAGGCGGCTGAAACCTAGCTCTGGGAACCGTCGTCGTGATGTGTGCCTCGCCTGGCCGCTATCCGTCGCTATAATAGCGTGTAGAAAGCTGTACAAGGTACGCATGGTGAACTCGTACTAGTAATAACACGCACTTACGCATCATATTATGAAGATCTCGTACTTGGTGTTATACCAAAGGGTATATGCGCATAAAGTGAGGGTCCCATTTTGTGAGTGCTGTACCTCGCCAGACGAAAGTTTCCACGCTAAAGTGGGACCCCGAGTTAAATGGGACCGCACTAAAGTGGAACCTCTAGTAGTATTATACGTATGAAAAAAAGGAAAATAATGATAAAAAGTGGTATGGCACCGCATTAAAGTGGAAGCTCTAGTAGTATTGTATGTTTATACATGTCATATGTATGCATATGCGCATGCATATAAAATCACAGGTGTGCTACAGACAGAGCATCGTCAACAACGACTCTTACTACAACGCCAGGGGCGACTGTAGGATGATGTTTGTACAGCCGTTTTTTTCTAACTGGCGTCGATAGCACGTTATTGTATGATATGATAGGCATGCCATCATGCAATACCAGGTGCAGCCTGAAGGTCCGCCTGTTGAAGGCCGAGGTGATTGAGACCCTGCTATACGGGACTCAATACAACAAGCTCCGAAAGGCGCACCTCGAATTCCTCCGGCGAGTCCTTGGCTCCCTGCGTCGTGCGGATCACACATACCTCTCGTACACCAAGGCCCTCAAGAAGACGAAATGCCAAAACATCGAAACGACCATCCGGAAACACCGGCTCTTCTTCGCTGGGGCAAAGGCACGACAAAACAAGGGGCGACTACCCAGTCGAAAGGTGTTTGCGCAGGTAGCCGGTGACACATATAGAGGATTTCGCTTTTTTTTGCTGAGGCTCTTAGCCATTTGAGGACCTTCTACACAAAAACACCCAAAAACTAATCTTAAGCAAAACGAAAGTGCAATCCGATGAAAGGAACCCGTGTTCCAGGTATACAAATCAACAATTGTGCTAAACAAGAATGGCTTTAATTCCGACGGTTTTGGGTTAAGGAGCCTCGCCATCCAGAAAACATTTCAGCCAAAAATGGTATACCTCTATCGTAGCATGCGTCTGGTGGAAAAAACAGGGACCAGGTGAACCACCGAACAACTCGCTCAGAACCCTGAGAGACGACCTCTCTGTTTTTTTATCCAGCGAAGGCTCCACGAAAGGTTCCCACCACAGTATGGAGTTGAAACCATACTGTGGGTCCATGCAGCAAAGAAGGCGGGCAAGTGGTACCGCTCGAAGCAGACGAACGGTTCATGGCCAGGTGGCACGTAGAGGAGGAAAACGGGGCTCGGAGCGCCGCGCAGCCCGGTTGCGTGACGCACACAGCCGAAAGGAGGGTGTGGAGTAGGGAAACCGCTGTTGAACGAAGGAAGAAGGAGACGGCAGACAGGGTAGCAAGGTACTAGGCCGACTAATAGGTAGAACCTGTCTACGTAACCTCAAGCTACTGGGACTGCCTTTTGTTTTGTTTTTGCCTTTTATTGTTTTGATCACCTGCTCCCTCCTCCCCCGGGGTGCAATGTCAGCCGATGTTGCGGTATACTACCACCGCCGGCATGCGAATTTTTATTGAACCGGTTTTCCCCTTTTCCCTTTCATCCCTTTTCCTTTTCTTCGTCCCTTTATTTTTTTTGTTCCCTTTTGTTTTGTCCTTTCTGTTTCCCTTTTCTGTACCCTTGGGTGCTGTTGAGGCCATAAGGTCGATGCGATCACCGCCGTCAAAGGTACAGTATATAGAGGACGGGCGAGAGAGCAATGCTCCGAACCCTCTAGTTGCAGTCGGAACCCAGTTTGGGTGCTGCCCCGACGCCGGCTGGGCGGTGTCATCTCCTTTGTTGCTGCGTCTTTGCTTGCTTATTTGTTAGGCTTCGTTTTTGTATTCGGTACAGGGCGACGATGATTATATTGGCATCACTGTAGTCAGAAACAGTGCGCAGGTGATAAATCATGCGGCAATGCTCATATTCCTACAGTAGGGTCATTCGAAACCCATGTGGTTGCTGCCCCCGATGTAGGCTGGATGGCGTCATCTGTTGTGTTGCTTATTGCTGGCTGTCCGTTGTGCTTTGTTCTCCATTTTTGTCGTTCCATCTTGATTTCCTCTTTCTTTCCAGTTGTGTTTTCGTTTTCTCCTGTGTTTTTCTTCTTCTTTTTCTTCATCTTTTCTCTTATTTTATCTATTTTTGCAAGAAATATACTCTGGTGTGCTGGCTTGCATATTGTTGGTTTTTGGCCACGTGCTCATTGTGGTTGGCATTGCATGGCAAAATCATCTTGATGTATTTGAATGGTGTGTCTCTGTCTCGTAGTTTGTGACCACATAGCTCGTCTATCTATGAGACATCAGCACGGACACTGGTTGTGCTGGATGTAGATGGGCGGAAATATCAGTTTAACGGGAAGCACGCACACAGGTACTGCAGAAGCAGCAGTAGCAGTACTACATGTCGAATGCATCCATCGGTAGATGCCCGGGTCGGTGTTGGTTCACAGAAGGGCACCTCACGATGTACAAGCAGATAACAGGAAACGTATACATTATCGTCGTCCCGTGGGAGCAGGAGGGCCAGACAAGGCACCACAGAGTAAGAATCCTCATGGAAACATCCCTATTGTACTGGTATGTGGAAACCCCTACAAATACGGTTCCACGTATATATCGACACCGAGTACGCGCGCATCCTCAACAGCCCCTCTGCCCCCTGCTCGGGGAACGGGATAACACAGCATCGCTCACCATACCACGGTGACCCAAACCAAGATCACCATTCACACAAATCTAAGGTTACACTCGAAACCCAAATACCAGAACAAAAACTGAACCTCAGATTCAATCCAAATACCAAATGCAGAACGTTCAAGATCAACAAAATATAGCGGCCTTAACTCCAACACCAACTCGGTAGTCATCAATCAGATAGCGTAGGCAGGAGGGTCTGCCACATCCCCGTAATTATCAGCTGTTAGAAACAGGTTGATCCAAATGTACCATTATATCCATAACTCCGACATCTTCAAACACTCAAACTCAAACCTCAATTATCTAAAAACAGAATATTCAAATGCCAAAACAGTATCTAAAAAAACTAATCTCAAAAACAGAATATAAAATCTCAATTATAAAAAACTCCCTCACTACTCAAAATCAGAATATCAAATCACCAAAACATAATTTTAAAACTCAAAAACAGAACATCAAACTCAAAAACAGAATTCCGAATTCCCCATAAACCAAAAACTCCCAGATTGCAGGTACGGATATCAGAACGAGCTTAAATGCAGAAACCACATTACACGTGCACGGTACCGTAATCTCTCGAAGAATTCCACTCACATCAAACTCTCATTCTTGAATCAACTCACATTCACCACACAGTTCCTGAGCAAACGGAATGTATCCTTGCTTATGAGTTTCGTCAAGAAATCAGCGTTCTGGAATTTCAAATCTACATGAGATATGTTAAACTCTCCCTTCTCCCTTCTGGACAAGCTCTCGCAAGAAGTGGCGACGACGCGTACCGGCGTGTTTCCAGTTGGAGTTGGTTACGGGGTTAACAACCCCCATCTGAATCGCACCGTTGTTGTCCTCAAAAAGCTGGATGCACGGGTCCCCAAAACCGGTCAAGAGAAAACGCCACACGGACCGCAGGAAAACTGCCTCCTTAAAATCCTCCGCCATCGCAACATACTCCGCCTCACTCGAGGGGAGTGCGGTGCACTTTTGCGTGCTAGAAATGCATTGGATGGCCGCACGCCCACACGTCACGGCTCCACCCCGTACATATTTCCGCTTTGTTTCCTTCGGGGGCATAGGCTGCATCAGCGGAAACCACCAGCTGTGCACCACGGCCCCTCTGGAACGTAACGCCTTAGCTACTCGGGGGATTCAAGTTCTAAAACCCCTCTCGCTGCCTTCCCGTGCTTTTTCTTGCGGGAATGCGCAAACCTCGCTACTGCCTCACGGCGTTCGAGATGGCGCGTCTCGTCTGGTTAGCAAGCCACATCAAACTCCCTACCAGTTTGCGGAATGGCCACACCCTATTGGACTTGTCCTCGTCAAAACTCTCAAGAAAACATCAGTCGGAAGTGGGATGTTCCAAACTGCGGTCACGCCAAATTGTTTGTCCGTCTTCTCCATAAAAAACTTATGTAATATTATCAATAAACCCGTGACCTTGTCTCGGGAACAGAGGCAACCAGCATACTGTCGTAGCTCGCCAAGGCTATTGGTGGGGACAGGGTTGCCCAAGTCCTGGTAAAACCGGTCACATCTCTCTTTACGGCCTACCGCAAAAAAGTCATCCACGTGCACCACTGCAACAACGGAAACAAACCCTGCCTCGATAAATCTAAAAGCACAGAATCCGTAAGGTTCTGCTCAAAAACAATGCTCTTCAGATGGATGACTAGATGTTTGTGCCAAGACCTCGACGCTTGCTTCAAACCGTACAGAGTGAAGCTCCAAAACCTTTAGGCATACGCATCAAATCCACCTATTTCACCCCGGCCTGGCTAAAAGCCTGTTGTACGTCCAAATGGCATAGTTCTAACTGCAACTCGCATGCAATAGCAGCCATCTAATGAATACAGGGTGCTGCGGGGGTTGAAGGAAATGCCTCATTGTAGTCCACTCCCGTGCATCGGCTAAATCCTTTAGCTACCAGTCGCGCTTTCGCCTTCACTATGTTTTACCGGTTTCATCTTACTTCCACGCGAAGACCCACTTGGTCGATACCACGTTCCCGCCTTTTAGCTGCTACGCAACTCCAAATTTTCCTGCCTATTGGAGCCCAGAGAGCTCGTGATTGATCGCATACGACCAGTTTGCACGGTACTCCGACTCTATAGCCTCTTGGTACGAGGCGGGACCCGAGAATCCGCTCGCATGGCAAGTCGGCAGGGGAGAGGGGCTGTTGGGTCAGCTGGCCCCGCCGCAATCGTCGCCTGGTGGTACGCTTTCGTCCTCGCACATGCCCGTCCCGGTTGCAAGAGCTCATTGACCAGGGGGCCCTCGACGACATGAAGACTTTCGGTCCCCGGTCGGGGATGACGGCGACATTGCCCCGGCGGCGGTGGCACCGCCGGTAGCGCCGGCGTCATTACCGACGTCATCACAGATGGCACCATTGCCATCACCAGCGTTACCGGCAGCACCGGTGGCACCTGCAGCACCGGCCGCACGTATCTAATGTGCTAATCGGTGTCCCACGCCTCCGGTACGGCGGCCGTTCCCGTGTCCGGCGCAACCGCGATGACCGGCACGCACTCCACCTCTCAAGTGACTTTCCGCGTCGCTCGTTAGGCCGGACGACGTGGGGACCTTGACGCAGTCCCGCGGGTGATTTTTCCATTTGTTGAGGTAGAAAAACCGCTCGGCCTTGGACTTCGACTTGTTGGTGCGGTGTACGCGGCGAAATCCGGGCTTCATGAAATCGAGAGGATGTTGGCCGGCGGTAGTCTCCCAATAATCTTCGCACGGTGGCTTATAGCCGGCGTTGGCCGTGGTCGCGGTGGTGTTTGTGCAGTCGTCCATGTAGATGGCCGCTTCCACCCAAAAACGGTCAAGGTCCGGGAGTTGCCCGGGGAACAGCCGGGGGAGCTCAAAACAAGCGGTCATGCCGCCTTCCTGAATCAGGCTGAGCCCGCGCTCGCCCACGCCGTTGTGCTCCCGCCCGTGGACTCCCGTGTGCTCATGACCGATGGTCTTCTCGCTGCAATTCCTCGCGGTTATATGGCCGACACTATCTACCGCCCGCCGCCGTGTGATAACACCCAAGCTTTGACCACCCCTCCGACGGATTTCCAAGCTGTTTTTTTCGACAACGTATCGAGTGGAAACGCCGAGCGATGCGCCCATGGAAAGTTGTGGCGATATACGAAGTATATATAACGGGTTCGTTCTGTTTCAAACGATTGTAGTCTACGGCAAGGCTTGAAGAAGACTAGCAAGCAGCTTAAACCCACGCGTGCGGAAGCTGTACAGATTTTCTTCGAATAATGCGTCAGCCAACTCGAAGGGCGTATCCGAGAACATGATTAGGTTGACTTTTTACAAACATCTCAAGGGGATGGATGTGGAAGGGAAGAGGACGTTTATCTCACAGTACATCAAGGACGAGGATAGTCGATTGCTGCAGGATGATGCCCCCATCCAGGAGCGTTGGGTGAGGAGGTTTCATCACTGTTTAACACCATGTCGCCGACCCTTGACCCGATCGTTGTAGGCGAGCTCAAGACGAGCCTCCCGTACAGGCCACTGGGCGATGTCCCGTCTAGAGGAAGCTATCCGTTCATTGGCGAACCGCAAGGCGGTCGGGTCCGGTGGTCTCCCGCCAAACTCCTGAAGGTCCTGGCCGACGAAGGAGAATCGGACACGTTCGGAAAGTTCCACGAGATTGTCGTTGCTGTGTGGAGGGGAGATGGCGTGCCGCAACAATGGAAGATGCGACGATCAAAGTGCTTACACAAGAAGGAAGATCGAACGGAGTACGGCAACTATCGTGGCATCTCCCTCGTGGCTCACACCGGCAAAGTACTCATCGCAGGTCAATGGACACTGCAAACGCGAGAATAACCAGAGGAACAGTGTGGGTTTATACTCAAGCGCTCGACGGCTAACACGGGGTTCGTAGCTCGACACCTGATAGAACTGTCGCGGAAAAAGAACACCCCCTTGCACTTGTGTTTTATCGGCCTCACCAAAGCGTATGATCCCGTCGGTCGAACACTTCTGTGGGTTGTCCTTGCCCGTTTTGGCGTACCACCGAGAATGCTCGCCGTCATCCGCAAATTCCGCAACGGCATTCAAGCATGCGTGCGGTTGGATGATGAGGAGTGCTCAGAAAAGTTCGACGTGGATCGAGGTCTTCGGCAAGAGTGTGTGTTCGCGCCACCGCTGTTCAACATGTTCTTCACGGCGGTGCTGCGTGTGGCCGAGAAACACTTCCTCGCTGATGCAACCATCATGGACAACATGGTGCAGCCCCAACGAAAGAAGGAGACGGGGGAGAAGAAGGGCAAACCACGAGAGGGTAAAGACGGCCGGCGGGGCGGAAGGAGGAGAAGGAGGAGGCGCAGGAGTTGTGGGGGAAGCTGTACGCTGACGATGCGGGCATCGTATCGCGATCACCAGGAGAGCTGTAGGGGATGATGACGGTGATCGTGACTGCGTGCTCGGCGTTCGGGCTTACGGTCTCCGAGACTAAAACGGAGAACATGTACCTGCAGACAAAATATGAGGGGAAGGTGTCGCTCACCATCACTGCAGCCGCCCAGGTATGCAAATTCACGATCGAATTTTTCTACTTGGGCGGGGCTATCAGCGCAGATAGAAAGCTCAGCGTCGAGATAACGCGGCGTCTTGAGAGGGCCTGGACGTCCTTCCAGCGGTGCAAGATCGAAATCTATGACCGCCCGGGTGTGCACTTGCGGCGGAAGGTGCGGATGATGAAAGCCGAGGTGATCGAGACACTGGCGCATGACGTGGAGCCCAAACAAGTCTGACTACGATAGGCTACGGCAGGTTCACCACTTCATGCTTCTCCGATGCCTCGGCTGGCGGAAACGGAAGCGCGGCGACCGCACCCTCTCGTACGCCAACGAGCTTGCCAAGACAGACTCCAAAAGCATGGAGATGACAGTGCAGGAACGGAGGATTTTGTTTACGGGACTCGTGGCTCGTATGGGGGGTGGAGGTGTCTGCCACGGAGAGCGGTGTCTGGGGGACTGGTTAGGGGTCAGGACTACTCAGGGGGTATTGGGTGTATACGGACGTGACGAACTAAACGACAACAGAGAGCGACTATTGATTCACGCAACTGATAACAAACTCGCCCTCCTCAACACGCACTATGCTACACCTGCTCGTGGTATATAGTACACGTTTCAGAGTCCTAACCGAGGATAGGCCCAGAACAGGCTTGGCTACATACTGACACGGCAAGTGGTTAGACGATTGGTACGTAATGTCACTGTGCGGACCCAACCCAGGAAGAACGCTGAGTCAGACCATAGCCTCGTATTCGGAAATATTCTCCTTTTGGGCCGCATCGCACCAAATCGTCCAAAGAGAGTCATCAAGAACCGGCGAGCTATTGATCAACCAAGATTAATGGCGGACCCGCATCTCCGGAGGAATTTCCAAGAAGCGATAGCAGCCAAGCTTGTCTCCCCGATACCCGGTACTAATACCGGAAGCGTTGATGACATGACCTCAGTACTAATCGAGACGTAACTGTCGAATGCGGCCGACATAGCGCCCCCTATTAGGCGCAAACAATTACCGAGAGGCTGGTGAGCGACCGAGGAGATAATAGAGGAGTTGAATGCTCGATGGCAAGATAGGGAAGATGCGAGGAAACGGGTCCGTTCTGCTCCAAACGATCGTAGTCTACGGCGAGCCTTGAAGACGACCACCAGACAGCTGAAACGCACGCGGGCGGAAGCTGCACAGAGGTTCTTCGAATATTACTTTAGCCAACTCGGAGGGCGTATCCGAGAAGGTGATCAATTTGGCTTCTACAAGCATCTAAAGGGGATGGATGTGGAAGGGGAGAGGACGTTTAACTCGCAGTACATCAAGGATGAGGATGGTCGATTGCTGCGGGATAATGCCCTCATCCGCGAGCGGTGGGTGAGGTATTTTCACAAACTGCTTAACCCCAAGTTGCCGACCCTTGACCCGAGCATTGTGGACGAAGCTAAGCAGTGGCCCCCTTGCAGACCGCTGGACGATGTCCCGTCTAGGTAAGAAATAGAGGAGGTGATCCGTGCGTTGGCGACCGAAAGGCGGTAGGGCCCGATGGTCGTCCGGCGGAGCTCTTGAAGGTTTTGGCCGACGAAGGAGAATTTAACACTTTCGGAAAGTTCCACGATTTCATCGTCGCTGTGTGGAGGGGAGGTGGCGTGCCACAACGATGGAAATATGCAACGATTAAGGCGTTTCACAATAAGAAAGATCGGACTGAGTGTGGCAATTATCGTGGCATCTCTCTAGTGGCTCACGCCGGCAAAGTACTCCTCAAAGTCATCACGGGTCGCCTGAGTGACTATTGCGAACGCGACAACATTCTGCCGGAGGAACAGTGTGGGTTCAGACCCCAACGCTCGACGGTTGACATGATGTTCGTAGTACGACGACTGCAGGAACTGGCGCGGAAGAAGGACACCCCCGTGTACTTGCGCTTCATCGACCTCACCAAAGCATATGACTCCGTCGACCGAATCCTTCTGTGGGATGTCCTTGCTCGTTTCGGCGTGCCACCGAGAATGCTCGTCGTCACCCGCCAGTTACACGACGGCATGCAAGCACGCGTGCGGTTAGATGATGAGGAGTGTTCGGATAAGTTCGACGTGGGGCAAGGTCTCAGGCAAGGACGCGTGCTCGCGCCACTGCTGTTCAAAATGTTTTTCACGGCGGTACTGCGTGTGGCCGAGAAATGCTTCCTCGCTGATGCAGCCACTACGAAAAAACATGGTGCAGCTCCAACGAAAGAATGAGAAAGGCGAGAAGAAGGGCACTTCACGCACAGGCAAAGTCGACGGGCGGAGGGGGAAGGAGGAGGAGGAAGTGCAGAGATTGTGGGGTATACTGTACGCTGACGATGCGGGCATCGTATCGCGATCATCAGAAGGGCTGGAGAGGATGATGGCAGTGATCGTGACTGCGTGCTCGGCGTTGGGGCTTACGGTCTCCGAGGCGAAAACAGAGATCATGTGCCTGCAAACCAAAGGCGGGGGGGAAGGTGTCGTTCACAATCAATGTAGCCGGCCAGATATACCAACAAACAATCGAGTTTGTGTACTTGGGCGGGGCTATCACCGCAGACAGACCTTAGCATTGAAATAACGCGGCGTCTTCACAGGGCCTGGGCGTGCTTTCAGCGGTACAAGATGGAAATCTATGATCGCCCAGGTGTGCGCTTACGGTTGAAGGTGCGGTTGCTGAAAGCCGAGGTGATCGAGAGATTACTCTACGGTTGCATGACGTGGAGCCCGAACAAGCCTGACTATGACAGGCTACGACGGGTTCATCACTCCATGCTCCTTCGATGCCTCAGATGGCGGAAACGGAAGCGCGACGACCACACCCTATCGTACGCCGACGCGCTTGCCAAGACAGCCTCCGAGAGCATAGAGGAGATAGTACGCAAACGGAGGATATTGTTTGCGGGATTCGTAGCACGTATGGGGGAGGAGTGTATGCCACAGAGATGTTTGAAGAGCTTGTTGGGAGTAAGGGCTGTTCAAGGGGGCAAGAAAATGTCTGGCTGGTTCATCTGAAGGACGATATGTCGGTCTTTGGAATGAAATTTGAAGGATGGCGAAAGGCTGCTCAGATGTACGGCAGATGGTTTCGACGAGAGGAGGGAATCGAGTTGTTCATGCGGAAAGGACATGAGACGGAGAGACGCAGAGCTGCAGAGTGACGCGCAAAGGCTGCGGCAGCGCCATCCACCGTCGGCATCTCTAAGCGGCGAGAGGGGGGAGGGGGGGAGGGGGGAAAGGGGGGCGTCCTGCCCAAGAGACTGAAGTCTGGGTCTGGCCATCATCGTCTTGAAATTTGTGGGCCTTCCAATGGCCATCACAAGTTAGCGTAAGGCCGCCCTGAGTTCTTCGCCTTGTTGCGTTCTCTCTCCAGTGCCATTGATGCACTTGATACCTTCTATGATCCCTATGCTGTCTTTAGTCAGTTCCTAGGGTCTGCTAGTATGACGTTTTTTTCTCTTTTCCGTTCCTTGCTTCCTCTTCTTGTCTTTTCTTGCTTTTCTTTTCTTTTCTTTCCTTTCCTTTCCTTTCCTTTTTCGCTTCCTTTTATTTTCTTTCCTTTCCTTTCCTTTTCTTTTCTTTTCTTTTCTTTTCTTTATCTTATTTTCTTTTCTTTCTTTCTTTTTTCCAATTGACTTGCGCCTGACGTGCGTATGCGCAGTGATGGGTACTACGTGTAATATATACGTGGTAGTCTTTCTTGGGTGGCAAGCGGTATAGTTGGTTTTTCCAGGCGCGAGTAGTGAGACGTATGCACCAGTATGGACTTGGCACATTGTAGGCTGACTCCCGATTTCAGTTTTTATATGTTTCTGGCAGAGGCATGAATTGCGTCAGCTGTGATATATACGTGTACCACCTTTGGTTTGTTTGTGTTTTTCCCCTGGGGTATTCCTCAGTTCCAGAGTGATTGGAGCCTGTCCTGTGACCACGGACTTGATTGTGCGAGTTAACGTTAACGAATGTGAGAACATCAACAAGGGAGGCAAGAGAAGGATTGGATGGTGCACCCAGGGGAAAATGTAACGGAATTCCGCATGAGCTTCGAAGGGTGGCGTAAATGGATGCACAGAAGGCCGGCAGATGGTTTCGACCGGCCGAGAAGGGGGCCAAGGCATTCATGCGGAAATGGCATCACGCAGAGAACTGTAGAGCTGCAGAGCGACACGCAAAGGCCGTAGCAGCGACTCTCACCGTCGGCATCTATACGCGGCGGGGAAGGGGGCGGGAGGGCGTCCTGCCCAAGAGACTGAAGTTTGGGCCTGGCCATCATCGTCCTGACGTATGTGTGCCTTCCCATGGCCGTAAGAAGCTACCGTAAGGCCGCCCGGAATTGTTCGCCTTTCCATGTTCTCCCCTCAGTATCCTTTATGCACTTGATGCCCTCTATGTTGTTGTTGTTGTTGTTGTCTAACATTAACTACAAGCTGGGCCAGCCAAGACGCCGTGAATTAACGAATATCGCTGTGCCCAGCTCAGTTTTTGGAGTTCGGACCTGAAATTTTGACACGTTATTTAGAGCATGCTCATCAAAATAGTACTTGGAAATCGCACAACAAAAAAAAAATTTCGTTGACTTCTCGTCCGTTTTATGATGACGGATTTTCTTTTGGCCGCCCGTGTGTCGGCACGTTTTTTTTTCTTTTTGTGATTTCCAAGTAGTATTTGTTTAAGCTTGCTCTAAATCACGTGTCTAAATTTCAGGTCCGAACTCCAAAAAATCAGCAAGGCACGGCGATATTTTTAATTTTCTCCAATTTTGTCGAAAACACTTGACTTATATATGGAATCGAGTTTTGGTAATATCTCTTGATGGGTGGCGAATGGGTAGCGTGTCATATTATTGTGTTTTCTCGCGGCATCCCGTGGGACATCCCGTGGGGTCTCATGTTATCCCACCGCACGTCCCATGGGATGCCGATGCATGTCGTGGCATCCCGTGGGACGTGCCGTGGGATAGCCGTGGGATATATCCCACGACATCCCGTGGGATGTGGTGGAATTTGTCGCGGTTTGTCCCGCGGCACCGAAATAAAGCCATAATTTACTAATTAATTACACGCAAAAGGTTACAACACAATAAAACGACTAAATTTCACGACATTTCATGACATATATCACGGCCTTCCCACGACATTTCATGAGACATCCCATGACATGTTCCATGACATATCACGACGTCCCATGACGTCCCACGACGTCCTATGATATGTTCCATGACATATCACGACGTTCCATGACGTCCCATGGCATATCACGACCTTTCACGATATGTCCCATGACCTTTCAATAATACACCATGTCCCATGACCTTTCACGATATGTCCCATGACCTTTCACGGCGTCCCATGGCATTTTACGTCCTCCCTCCAGAGATACACATTATTGTGTTTTTTCAACCATTTCACCCCAGTGACGTCATTAGGGGACACTCATCGGTATACTGTAGTTAGTATGGGTTAGGGTTAGGGTTAGGGTTAGCGAGGGTTAGCAGTCCTACTCGTATGTTATTAATTATTGTGTTTTTCTGCGACACGTCGTGGGACTCGGGCTGTCGTCGGGCTGGAATGATACGTGAAGGTCGTACGAATCGTGCAGCATAAATGGAGGGAGGAAGACGTAAAATGTCATGGGACGCCGTGAAAAGGTCATGGGACATGTCGTGAAAGGTCGTGGCATGTCATGGGACGTCGTGATGGCTCGTGAAAGGTCATGGGACATGTCATGGGACATGTCATGGGACGTCGTGAAAGGTCATGGGGCATGTCATGGGACATGTCATGGGACGTCGTGACATGCCATGGGTGTCACGGGATATCGTGGGATATCGCGGCTTGTCGCGACACGTCGTGGGACATGCCATGGCATGTCATGGGCTTTCCCATGGGTTCCCATGGCGTACCGCGACAAGTCAACATGCCGCGGCACGCCCTGGGACACGCATGCCATGGGAACCCATGGGAACCCATGACGTGCCATGGCATGTCCCACGACGTGTCGCAGACAAACATAATAATGTCTGACACCCGTCTTCAGCATAGTGTCCACCAGATTTCACCTTGATCGGATTTTTTTATTTTTGTACGTTTTTGTTTTTTTTTCAGGTCGGAAAATTTGGTGCTTTTGAGTGTTCGCGGATATCTCGGCGAGATCGAGTCGGAAAAAACAAAGCCATAGAAGTTCTCATACACTTTTTTTGTTTTGCATGTGCAATGTGGTGTCAGGGGCAGCGCTTCCAATTTTCACGTCCTAATCCGTAAAAGCGATGGCGGCAGAGCTTTTTGAAACATGGTCGTTTTTTTGGCCGGCCAAGCCTGTAGCATAATCACGTCCGTGGTCACGAGACAGGCTCCAGTCACTGTGGAGTGGAAAAATTACCCCACCCAGGGAAAAAATAGGGCAAACCCAAAGTGGTGGACCACACGTACGTAGCATAGACTTACGTACTTAAATCTTTCTGCTGAAAGCGCTCGGTTGGTTCTTCCCTGGCATCTCCGGGGTCGGACGGTTCTTCAGCTTTTCTTTGACTTGTTGCTCCGCCTTACTATTTTTGCTTCTGCTCGTTTTGCCAGTTGCTTCTTGATTTTTCAGCAGCTTCCTGCAAATTTGGTTTTTCTGCCAAACACGATTTTGAACCTTTTCGCGATTTTTTCTTCTTTTTTGTGTAGTAAGTTGATATTTCAACCATTTGCCGCTAATTTGCCGCCTGTGCATTACTTGCGGAACGGTCCAGCTTTAGCTGTTCTTTGATTCCCACCGTTTGTTTTGTACTTGACGAAGTTTCATCAGCTGAGATCTGGGCTTCGTTCATCAGCTCCGCGCCGCCCAGCACCCCACCGCAGCGCTGTAGCTCGCAGCAACGCAGCGCCGTGCCCTGCGATGGCCTGCAGCTCTAGCTCAGCAGAGGGCAGCGCTGCGCTTTGCCGTGCTTTGCCGTGCTTTGCTATGCTGCGTGCTTTGCTGTGCTGCGTGCTTTGCCATACTTTTTTGCTAGTTCGTACATGCCAGTAATATTCGAAGTATTATACCACGTACCGGCACTATTAATACTACACTAGGTTTGTGCATATGACAACGTTAACGTTGTTATTGGATCACAAACAATGCACCCCCAGCTCAGTTCAGCTCTGCTATATATAGCTCGGCAGCGTAGCGCAGCGCAGTGCGGTGGCGTGCCTCGGCCTTCGTGTGGCGCTGTGCGTTCTTTTGAACATACAGCATCAGTTACTAGTAGTAGTTGTAGTACCAGGTATGATACAGATACCAGGTTTATGTACGTGTTTTGTGTATTCGTCTTTTTTCCTTTCTTCAGTTGATTGTCCTCTCTCGGTCCCCATGCCCCCCCCGCCCCGCACATATCGCACGCACTGCCGTTCAGAACGTGACGTCAACAAGCACACAGCACAGCGCAGGGCAATGTGCTCTGCACAAGCACCTCTTGGCGTTATTATCAACTCGCTATTCGCACCAAATAATCACGGGCCTCTTCTTCCTGCCCCATTTATTCGCATGTTTCAGTTAAAACAGAGTTTTCAGAAAAATGGGAACGGAGCCTAAAATGAGAACCAAGCGTTATCTCCAGAACCACGTGGTGTATCAGAGAACCGAAATGATCCTGCGAAACCCCTTGGCCAGCCCTGTGAGAGGAGCTCGTCAGAACGGTCATGCTCCATCTCATGCCTTCGGGTGGGCGCAAAAAGCGATATACGCTGGCTCTATGGTGATTTCTCTAGATGCTGGCTACCGAGGCGATGCCGAGGACTTCCAGCCTGAGCGACAGCTCATTCGAAGGCTGCTGTACAGCCCCACAGGACTGTCATTTTTTTTTTTTGAGTTGTACATAATTGGTTTGCTTTCTAAAAAAAACCGTCCGTTCTCATTTTAGGCTCCGTTCCCATTTTTCAGAAAACTCTGTTTTAATTGCATTCTTCCTTGCGCGAGCGTAGCGGGCGGCGTCAGCATCCTTGCGGAGCAGAGCCCCGTGCTTTTTCTAGAACCACAGAGTACCACCAGGTATTGGACGAAGTACCAGGTACCAGGTACCGTTGAAACGTGTGTGTACTCGTCTTTTTGCTTTTTCGTCGTTGGTTTTGTTCTCCATCAGTTTCTCGGTCCTCTTCGCGATTCTTTCTTCGCAAATTAAACCCGTACTACTGCCGATCAGAACGTGACATCGCCAACATACAGCACAGCACAGACAGGGCAATCAGCTTCCCACAAGTAGCTCTTGGCATTATCAAATCGCTTGGTGCACTAAATCATGGTCCTCTCCCCTTCACATTTATTAGTTGAAATCTTCCTTGCGCGAGCGTAGTGGGCGGCGTCAGCCGCCCGCGGAGAAGAGCCCTTGTCGTAGATACAATTGGAGCAAGTCGTGCACCCTCCAAAAATATAGTATTCCGTATCGTAAAAAAAGTGAAGTCGGCATTCAGCGTACGTACGTAAGTAACATGCCCAGACTCGTGCATACGTTTCAAGGCTCGCAGCTGAAACCGACTACACATCATGCCAAGAGTAGTGCATGGTAGTGAGATGAGGAGCGTCCTGCTTGCCCCATCATCGTCAGCTACACTTATCATGATAATAACAAATGACAACAACAATAATTGGACTAGAACTACAACAATAACAAAATAGTTTAACAAAAACGCAAATCTAACGCAAATCTAACAATAACAACAACAATAATAACAACAGCAATATTTAATAGCAATCGCAACAATAGCAATATTTAATACGTAGCAATAACAATAACAATAACGCAAATCGAACGCCGCCATTTTCGTGGTCTACGCCCGTCTTATAACGTACGGCAGTAAGTTATGTAGGAGGAAATATTTATACGAAGCAAGCATCGGGGAGGTCCGATATTGTGCTATCCTTATAAGGATGGTCGTGAAGGTGGTCGTGACGTTTTGGATCTTTGAAAAATATCTTGGTTAAAACACCCCCCCCAAAAAAGCGGCGACTCCCGAGCTCCACTCGGCCCCAGGCGGCCTCGCGGTGCCGCCACGTCCCATCCGCACAGCAGCACTACGACATGCCGGCGAAAGAACGGCCGTCGGTGCCCCACCTCGGCGAGGGGCGACATGCCGGCGAAAGAACGGCCGTCGGTGCCCCACCTCGGCGAGGGGGGAGCGTGGAAATCGCCCTCCCGGGGACGGCTCGCTTGCCCCCCCCCGCTTTTTCTTCGTCGCTGCCTGCTAAATTTTTTTTTCGAACTCCCAACTATATTGTGAGGAAGACTAAAAATAAATGTTGAACAACAAATGCTACTCGAGTTATTTCCTTCTGCCTGCTAATTATTTTCACTTAGGCCATGGTCGGCTGCTGCTCGCCTGTCAGGTGTATTGCTCTAGGTACTGCTGCATTGCTGCACTGCTGTACTGGGTAGGTTCGTGGGTGCATGGTGGGTGGTGTTCTGTTGTGCTGTACGTACTGCTGCACTGCTGTTCTGATGTACGTACTGCTGCACTGCTGTTCTGATGATATCTTGGTTAAAACACCCCCCCAAAAAAAGCGGCGACTCCCGAGCTCCACTCGGCCTCAGGCGGCCTCGCGGTGCCGCCACGTCCCATCCGCACAGCAGCACTACGACATGCCGGCGAAAGAACGGCCGTCGGTGCCCCACCTCGGCGAGGGGGGAGCGTGGAAATCGCCCTCCCGGGGACGGCTCGCTTGCCCCCCCCCGCTTTTTCTTCGTCGCTGCCTGCTAAAATTATTTTTTCGAACTCCCAACTATATTGTGAGGAAGACTAAAAATAAATGTTGAACAACAAATGCTACTCGAGTTATTTCCTTCTGCCTGCTAATTATTTTCACTTGGGCCATGGTCGGCTGCTGCTCGCCTGTCAGGTGTATTGCTCTAGGTACTGCTGCATTGCTGCACTGCTGTACTGGGTAGGTTCGTGGGTGCATGGTGGGTGGTGTTCTGTTGTGCTGTACGTACTGCTGCACTGCTGTTCTGATGTACGTATCATTTTGTTTGTTTCATTTTTGTTTTATTTTTATCTTTGTTTTTATTTGTTTTCTTATTATTTTGTTTTTGTTTTTGTTTTTGTTTTTGTTTTTGTTTATTTCGTATTCTCTCTTCCAATGTATTTCTGTTGCTGACGTATGTATGTTGTGCCTGTCGTACCCAGCACTAGGGCATGGCATTGCGTTGTCGAATGCATTACGATGCATTATCTCTGTGTCGTAGCTTGTGACCACAGAGCTGATCTTTCTAGGGTGAAGAATCAGTACGGACACTGGGTGTGCTGGATGTCGACGAGTAGAAGAACGGTTTAATGTGAAGAACACACACACACGTACTGCTGCACTGCTGTTCTGCTGTATGTAGTAAAGGTTTGGTCGGTGGAAGGATGAAGCGTGCACTGCGTCGTCCGTGGTGGGTGGGTGGGCCGTTCTGTACGTGGGAGTCTTCTTTTTTCTGTTTCCTGTTTCATAAGGACCAACCAATTAACTGCGCCCCTCGGCGAGGGGGGAGCGTGGAAATCGCCCTCCCGGGGACGGCTCGCTTGCCCCCCCCCCGCTTTTTCTTCGTCGCTGCCTACTAAATTTTTTTTTTCGAACTCCCAACTATATTGTGAGGAAGACTAAAAATAAATGTTGAACAACAAATGCTACTCGAGTTATTTCCTTCTGCCTGCTAATTGTTTTCACTTGGGCCATGGTCGGCTGCTGCTCGCCTGTCAGGTGTATTGCTCTAGGTACTACTGCATTGCTGCACTGCTGTACTGGGTAGGTTCGTGGGTGCATGGTGGGTGGTGTTCTGTTGTGCTGTACGTACTGCTGCACTGCTGTTCTGATGTACGTACTGCTGCATTGCTGTTCTGCTGTATGTAGTAAAGGTTTGGTCGGTGGATGGATGAAGCGTGCACTGCGTCGTCCGTGGTGGGTGGGTGGGCCGTTCTGTACGTGGGAGTCTTTTTTTTTCTGTTTCCTGTTTCATAAGGACCAACCAACTAACTGCGCCCCGCGTACCAGGTGTATACTGCTGTATGTACTGCTGCACAGCTGTTCTGATGTACGTACTGCTGCACTGCTGTTCTGCTGTGCTGTACGTACTGCTGCACTGCTGTTCTGCTGTATGTAGTAAAGGTTTGGTCGGTGGGTGGGTGGAGGGTGCACTGCGTCGTCCGTGGTGAGTGGGTGGACCGTTCTGCACGTGGGAGTCTTTTTGCGTCCTGTGGGAGATGAACCCTTTTTTTTGTTTCTACAATTTAATACCGGCCTCCCACTGGTGCTTGGGGGTACCACCGTCCCCACTGCTGCACTCCTTCCGCCGGAGGATAAAAAAAATAATAATAATAATAAAAAATGCTGCACTCCTCTGTTCTTTACTACCGTACGTACTACTGCTGCCGTGTTATCTTTTTTGTTTTGCAAAACTTACATACAGAGGATGATACCTTTACTACCGTACGTACGGCGGCATCGTCGTACTGCCCTGTTATTATTTTGTTCTTTTAGTACTTAATACAGAGGATACAGCACCAATTTGTTTTTGTCCGCCATACCGGCCGGCAACTGGCATATTTCGGGAGTACCACTAGTAATGTTATAATAGAGCATGCAGTGCGCATGGCGCCCGGTCTGGGGAACATTGCTGATGATGATGCTGGCTGCTGGCTGCTGGCTTCTGGTCATATTCTGTGTTCTGTGGCTTCCTGCTGCCCAGCGGATATTCTGGTAATTTTTTTGCAACGTCATTTTTTGTCTCAAACGAAATTTTGAATTTTGCGAATTTGCGCCAGTCTGTTGGAGGCGTGACCAATCAGCATACGCGAGTTACGAAGCTGAACCAGCTAAAAAGAATTAAAGAGCAAACCGATATTCGAGGTAATTTTTAATTTTCACATCATACCATTAGCATGGCTGTAACATTTTAACAAAAACGTATCATACATGGCACCTTGGCACTGGTACGTTTGTACCACGCTACTGTGTGGTACGAGAGCCAACCCTGTGTTGTCACAGCAGTATCGCGTTGCGGCGGTGGAAAAAAGCCCAGAAGCTATACCACGCGCAGGCAACACAAGAGTTTGTCAAGCAGTCACCCTTATTCAGCTTTTCCGCGATCAAGCAAGAGCATTATTTATTAATAGTACACGTCGCTTTGCGAATCACTCCGTTTTTCGGTGTTGTCGCCAAGTTGTCGCGGTTGTTGTAGCGTTGATGTTGATAAGCCACTATTAATATTGACAGTAATATTGATAGCACGACAGCACGATGGCATTGATTCAGCAAGAGAAGGCTTCAGGCATGGGAGACGCGAATGCAGGTGGAGGGGCCCGGGTTATCTACCTGTACTCGTCGCCTTTAGTTCAGCAAAACGGCGGCAGGACAGCGAGGATGGTGCAGCTGGGCACAAAGAAGGTATGTCTGCAAACGCAAACTGAAAACCGAAGAACACATTTTATTGGTACGTAGACTAACTAGACTACTGCTGCTGTTCATCATCATCATCACAGCAGCACGACGAAATATTGTGAAGTACACAGCAGTAGTGTGTTTTCCGCTGTTCGGCAGCAGCAGTGTGGCAGACACACGTTGTTGTTGTTCTCACATTAACTCGCATAATCAAGCCCGTGGTCACAGGACAGGCTCCAGTCATTCTGGAGCTGAGGAATACCCCAGGGAAAACACACACACAACCCAAGGTGGTACACACATATATCACGGCTGACGCAATTCATGCCTCCACCAGAAACTAACATATAACAGTGAAATCGGGAGTCAGCCTGTTGTTGTTCAGCTTTTTCTTCTTCTTCGCACACTTTCACTTTCCAGCTTCTGGACAAGCCGTGGTCACAGGTGTCATCTCTTCTCCTCCCCGGTTCTTGCCTTCAATTTTTATCGCGCATAGGGTTCAGCAATCCCACTGCTCGTCGATTATTCATCGAGTGTTGCTAACTCACGCTCTCGCGCTTTCCGCAAGTCAAATTGTCCACAAGAAAAAGTCCAAACGAAATTATACGAGTATGCACTCGGCGGGGCTCGAACTCACGAAACTGACCTATACCAGGCTCGAGGATAACCTGATACGCCACCGGGGCGACCGTTTATTTACGATGTGCCAGGTCCATACTAGACACATACATGTGTCAACCCCGGGTGTATTTTGTGCGTGCCGACGCTGCCTTATACTCCGGAGTATCTACTATTAGCCTAGACTAGAGAGACAGATATATGTATATCGCAAACACAGGATGGGGTTTGGTCACGCTATACAAGCACGTACCAAACACCCTCTCTGTACAGCGTCTCCGTCCGTACAAGCTGTGTTTTTGTGTGATTCTGTCTACCCACCAGCGATTTCCAGCGGAAGCAACAGCAGCAGCAGCAGTTTCCGTGCTGGCTTTTGATACCTGCTGGTGGTACAAGCTCTGCTGTGGTCACATAAAGTAATGCAACGCCGCACTACACGCTACTCCTGGGTAGGGAAAAGCCAGCTAGCGTTGGGCTGCGAAAGCAACTGAGTTAAATCGACACACGACGCGTATGAAAATACGTGGAAGTGTGGTGAGCTTCGTAAAGCTTCATTTTTCCCCATCCGCCGGAGGATAAAAAAACAAAAAAAAAACAAAAAAAAAACGCCAACTCGTAGAAAAAGTCCACAGGATTTGCTCCTTTCATGGGGCACGGGACTCGGCGCGCTGCTGTATTCATACACACCATACCCATCTCCAGCAGCAGTAATTAATGTGTCTCGGTGCGGGAGGCGACTTGCGCTATGCGCGTTCGTAGCATCGATTCAACATGGTACCTGGTACTGGAGTACCTGGTACAATATACATATATATATATATTTTTTTTTTTCTTTTTGCACACTTTCACTTTCCAGCTTCTGGACAAGTCGTGGTCAAAGGTGTCATCCCTTCTCCTCCCCGGTTCTTGCCTTCAATTTTCATCGCGCATAGGGTTCAGCAATCCAACTGCTCGTCGATTATTCATCGAGTGTTGCTTACTCACGCTCTCGCGCTTTCCGCAAGTCAATTTGTCCACAAGAAAAAGTCCAAACGAAATTATACGAGTATGCACTCGGCGGGGCTCGAACTCACGGAACTGACCTATACCAGGCTCGAGGGTAACCTGATACGCCACCGGGGCGACCATAACGATCACCAGGGGTGGCTTGTGATATACCACTTTAGCCGCAAATATCAGGACCTGTTTGTATTGGTACTATCAATCAAGCGGTTATCGCATTATTGCTGTATATAGTTGTACCTGCTGCTGTTAATATTTCCCACTGGCACCTCAGTGTGGGACGCTCGGTTGACCGTCTCCTTGGATAGGGGTGGGTGTAGACTACTAGTGGAGACGCACCGAGATGGGTTGCGTGCCGTAACCACACGGACGTCAACAACGACGGGTAATCTCGGAGAGCCACCCGGCTCGACGAGACAGGACTTGAAGTTCAATCGTGATAATGAGGCGTTATTCACCTTGTAAATAAATGTATCACAGGTGTGATGGTTTCGCCTTATCCATGTCCGCGGGCAAAACCGCGTACAAGGCTTGCCACGCGCGACACACTGCACCGATCGCGCTCAAACCTCGATGGAAGTTACCGCAAGGTTCGAGTTGTGTCCATCCCCTGGGCGTTGTGGCTAAAAGTGCGCGTATGAAGAGATATGCCCGAAAACAGCGGCAAACATAATTTCAAGAGTAATGTAACCACTCATATTCCCGCAGCTCTCGATGGTGGAGAATGCGTTGGCTACAGACCACGTACCGAGGGTTTCAATGCTAGCGATGTTTATGTGTAGCGATGTTTATGTGAGGGCGACTGAGCGTCGGCGGGCGGGGAAGAGACGGATTGAACTCTCCCTGAACGAGGACGTTTGTTTTTCAGATCAGCACCGCAAGCTGCGTGGAGCATTTTGTTTTTGGGACGGGGGAGAAGGGAACCGATTGGAATTGAGCGTCAACGAGAGCAAGTGCGAAGGAGCGGGCCGAGTTAGCTAAGGCGATGAGGCGGCCATGGAGAACCACAGCAGGAGGATGGCACACGGAGACCCACGACCCGCACGCACACCATCACGAGAGCAGCGATCGTCTTTTTTCAGGGTGTTTTCACGAGGCAGTACAACATGTCTCTTATGACACTGATTTTTGTAGAGTTGGTAGAGTTGTATACCCTTCATGGGGAACGACCCCCCGCAATTTTCAATTTTCAGGAACGGGCGTCGTAGCTGCGCTGCAACCTGTCGGCGATCATTGATATTTGTAAGGTGGCTTTTGGTTCGATTGTTTTTTTTTCACTGCATGCTCGCGGGTCGTCACTCTGACAGCACTCCAGACAGCAGGCGCGTTCGTCTGTGCTTCGCACGATTACCGTGCGGTTCGTATGGTGCAGGCAGCCCAACCGCTGTAGTTTGTAGCCGCGAGTTGGTAAGTTGTGGGAACGGGGGAACTCTATCCCGTAGTTGAGTGGATACCCGCGGCCATGAGAGTTTAGTTTGCACAGCAGTTAGGCTAGGGATTGGAGGCCTATTTTGGGGCTCCCGTGAAATTGCACGTACTTGCAAGGTTTTTGAGATTTGCACTTAAATTCAATAGCGATTTATGTATAGCGGCTACCTATGTCCAGGTCCGCACAAAACGACGGTTACGCTGCCCAGACAAACCCGACCCCAAATCCGACCCTACACCCAACCCTAACCCTAACCCTAACCCCAACCCAACCCTTTGGGGGGCTCTCGGTCTGCTCTCGAGGTCGGCAGGGGCTGTACTGAGTTTACGTGCAATTCTAAAAACCTTGCACGTACATGCAATTAAACGCCTGTTGCCTATTTTGACCCAAAAAAACGGCAGGCTACGAGTATTCGGATCAACCAGCCAAAAAAGACTAAAAATTATGAAAAGTAAACCTACCGCCATACCCCTAACTACTTGTTTTTAGTGGAGGTGCACAGAGAACTTATATGTATTAATAGTTTATCTCGGAGCTGGAGATGATTTCAATACTGACATCATGCAGAAACCTCACACAGGCACATCCGCCAGCTAGCGTTGGGCTGCGAAAGCAACTGAGTTAAATCGACACACGACGCGTATGAAAATACGTGGAAGTGTGGTGAGCTAAAGCTTTGTTTTTCCCCATCCGCCGGAGGATGAAAAAAACAACAACAAAATCCCTTGGGATGGCATCCTTTTTCTAGCAAAGGAGTCGTACACATTTAGGTTTTTTAGGCGGAAAGGTGCGGAAAAACATGCTTTCCCTGCTGTTTCAGCCTCTTGCTCTCATGACGTTCTTCTATATCAGTAGTGCCAAACACATTATTAGACTGCTGTTATAGTCGTATGTACCTGGTATGTCTTATGACCGATGAGAGGAGGGCGGGGGAGGCGGGTAAAGGCGGGGATTTTTATTTTTATTTTATTTTTTCCAGCATTTTTAGGTTGCATGTAAGAGACCGACTCAGCAAAGCATCAAGGAGGTGCAAGGCGTGACATGGGTTCGACGTATAAAATTTATATTATGTATAGGTAAAAGTGAACCGCGGTGTAATAGTGATCGTTTTGTAAGCAGCAGCGGCGAGGCAGCAATGCTTAATCGGGATGCTCGCGCGCGGATGCAGGCGCCACCACGAGCCGCACTACGGCGCAGTCTCGGTTTGCGTGGAGGGAACTACGCCGGCAGGAGGCTGGATTCGACGACGAAGGAGGAGGGCGACTGGCCGTCGACGGGCGGGGAAGAGACGGATTTAACTCTCCCTGAACGAGGACGTTTGTTTTTCAGATCAGCACCGCAAGCTGCGTGGAGCATTTTGTGTTTTAGGGACGGGGGAGAAGGGGAACCGATTGGAATTGAGTGTCAACGAGAGCAAGTGATAAGGAGCGGGCCGAGTGAGGTAAGGCGATGAGGCGGCCATGGAGAACCACAGCAGGAGGATGGCACACGGAGACCCACGACCCGCATGCACACCATCATCACGACAGTAGCGATCGTCTTTTTTTCAGTTTTTTTTACGGGGGCAGTAGTACAACATGTTTCTTACGTCACTGATTTTTGTAGAGGTTGTAGAAGAGTTGTATACCCTTCATGGGGAACGACCCCCCCCAATTTTCAATTTTCAGGCACGGGCGTCGTAGCTGCGCTGCAACCTGTCAAATAACTCGGGAAGGCGGGGCGATCATTGATATTTGTATTGTGTTTTTGGTTCGATTGTTCTTGTTTCACTGCATGCCAGCGGGTCGTCACTGACAGCACTCCAGACAGCAGGCGCGTTCGTCTGTGCTCACGATTCCCGTGCGGTTCGTACGGTGCAGGCAGCCCAACCGCTGTAGTTAGTAGCCGCGAGTTGGTTAGTTGTGCCAGCGGGTCGTCACTGACAGCACTCCAGACAGCAGGCGCGTTCGTCTGTGCTCACGATTCCCGTGCGGTTCGTACGGTGCAGGCAGCCCAACCGCTGTAGTTAGTAGCCGCGAGTTGGTTAGTTGTGGGAAAGGGGTAACTCTATGCTGTAGTCGAGTGGATACTCGCGGCCATGTGAGTTCAGTTTGCACATTGGACCTTTTGACTTGTGCGCCTTCTTCGTATCGTGCGTTTTAGGCGGGAATGCGTAGTATTTCCCGGACGAATTTTGATTTCATTTGATTTTTCGGATCTTCCTAGGGCTCCAGCACCTTTGTGTGACCACGGACTCTAGATTTTGACAAGAGTTAATCTGAGACAACAACAGCAGTAATATTGTCTCCTATTCGATGCGGCCAATCAGCAGCGCGTGGTGGATGTGGGTCCGACGTAGTAGCTCGACGTACGACACCCGACGTATCGGTAGTTTATAGTTTACAGTATGGGTGTCGTGCACATGCATACATAGGGGCACAACAACAGCAGTACTTGCTCGGACTCCACGACATCGCCCCCACTCAAGGACCTCGGCTTCCGGCACCTGATCCTTATCCTCGCGCTGAAGCCGCATGCTCTACTTATAGCATCATATAAAAGAGTCGCCGGCCGGAGAGTTGTTGCTTTTAAGTGGCACGGACATTGGGCGTGCTGGATGTCGATTGGTATTTAGGTCTAAGTAACTTGAAACACCGGCGGTTCAATGTGATAAAAACCCGAGCATTAGGCCTGGGCTGGACCTCCGCTGGCCTGCCACATATACAGGGAGTACACAGGAAGTATCGCTTACGTACGAACCCTATATGCTCAAGTAGCCCACTCCAAGAGTTAATTCACGCTGGCCTGTAGCTACTTTTAAGCGTACGTACTGAATTCCGCAGATAGATGTCTGTTTTTGTCTCCCCCAGTGCGGGTTATACCGAGTTTCCAAACCATCCCCCAATGCGGGTTATACCGAATTTCCAAACCCGAGCATTAGGCCTTGGCTGGACCTCCGCTGGCCTACCACATACTTCGTATATATACAGGGAGTACACAGAAAGTATCGCTTGCGTACGAACCCCATATGCCCAAGTAGCCCACTCCAAAATTTATTTTACGCTGGCCTGTAGTTACTTTTATGCGTACGTACTGAATTCCGCAGATAGATGTCTGTTTTTGTCTCCCCCAATGCGGGTTATACCGAGTTTCCGTGCGCAGAACAAGGCTGAAGGTCTTAGTCCTGTTGACCCTGGCATTAGCAGGGGAGTCACCGACCTGTATCCTTCACGAGGGTATACACACCCCATAACAAGGGAGATCGAAGTATCACACACGCAGCTTGCAAAGCTCAGTTTTTATCCAAAACCTTTTTGGTCGATCTCACCGATGAAGCGAGATAAAGTGTAATTGTTTTTATTTTTGTAACCAGCAAATGGGGAATTATGTACGACGGTAAGATTCGAAGAACACCCGCATTCGTGCGGTGTTCGTGCGGTGTACTGAGGTCCGAGAAAATGGTTGAATGACGTTTGCAAAGTTATGTTCTGTAGGGTTTGTGGATTCCGGGCAAGGGTATGGGAGGCTTGCAGAACTCCCAGAAGTTTCGAGCACGGGTATGGAAGTGTTACAGAAGTCACAGAAATTCCGGGTATTGTGGAACGGGCGTACAGAACTCACAGAAGTTCCGGGCGGGTACTAAACATATTGTACCTTACCCCGGGTATTGTCGCATGGGTCGTACAGAACTCGCAGAAATTCCGGGTACTGGTATGAAAGTCTTACAGAACTTGCAGAAGTACGGGTATGAAAGTCTTTGAGAACTTCCAGAAGTTCCGGGTATTGTGGCACAGGCGTGCAGAACTTAAAGAATTTCCGGGCAGGTATAAAAATGCTGTATCGGTACCCCGGGTATTTGTGGCACCGGCGTACAGAACTTACCGAGATTCCGGTTACAGGTATGAAAGTCCTACAGAATTTACAGAAGTTCCGGGAACGGGTAATACCCAGGTAAATACACGGCCTCGGGGGTGGAGTTCGATTGGAGTAGAGGATTGTCCAACTTGCATGGCATGTTATCACTGTGGGCCAGCGTCCCCGAGGCAATCGGTCGTAGCTTTGAGGGCTATCGCCAACCATCACCGAGACGATAAATCGTTAACCTCAACTAGCACCTACCGGGGCAACAGCCGTACTCACGTCTACTGTTCTGTAACAGGTCATACCATGGGGTACCCCGGCTGTGGCGCCTCAAAAAAATAATGACGGTCGCAAGCCCAATTCAGCTCGATAAGCTAAGTGCCACGACGAAGGACGAACATACCGAAAACACGGAGAGTGCAAGACTTCGATGACATCATAGCGAGATCTGCATTATTCCGACCAGAAAGCACATTGACAATATATACGCTTTACGTGGTTTCCCGATTGGAGGCAAATTCGTATGTTTCCACCATCTTCGAATCGAATTC
This sequence comes from Undaria pinnatifida, assembly GCA_012845835.1. Lineage (NCBI taxonomy): Eukaryota > Phaeophyceae > Laminariales > Alariaceae > Undaria > Undaria pinnatifida. Next base: position 10,422,390 of record JABAKD010000022.1, read on the forward strand.
ATTTCGCGTCATCAAAAAAAGAATATTTTCGACACAAAAGTGTCCTGTGCCTTTGGAAACGAAAGAAACATGAATATGTGCTAGTAATATTGCTGTATGATACGTACTGCTGTTCGGTGTTCGGTTTGTGTGGCTGACAAGATAATACCTCATAATGCATAATACACTATTAAACCTGAATTAATACAGAGCTCCCCGGGTATTTTAACGAAGACATACCCGTACCCCGGGTGTTGTGCCACAATCTTACAGAAGTTACAGAGTTCCGGGTAAGGGTACGGGGATTTCCAGAACTTCCAGAAGTTCCGGGTACGGGTACGAACGTCGTACAGAACTTCCAGAAGTTCCGGGTATTGTGGCATAGGCGTACAAAACTCACAGAAGTTCCGAGCGGGTACAAAACATGCTGTACCCGTACCCCGGGTATTGTGGCAAGGGCGCAAACATCCAGATGTGCCGGGTACGGGTGTAAATGTCGTACAGAACTTCCAAAGTTCCGGGTACGGGTATGAATGTTCTACATACTTACAGAATTTCTTTGTCGGGCAATTAATACCCGGGTTAAATACGCCGGGTATGGTTTGTACGTGCCCTACAGAACACACAACCTTGAAACGTTTGCTTTGATTGTTGATTGTTATCGTACTGCATGGTTTGTACGTACCCTACAGAACACAACCTTGGAACGTTTGCTTTAATTGGTGATTGTTATCGTACTCTAGGTCGACCCGACCCACCTAACCCTAACCCTATCATAACCCTAACCATAACCCTAACATAACCCGATCATAACCCTGTCATAACCCGATCATAACCTTATCATAACCCTAGCATGACCCTAACCATAATCCTAACATAACCCTAACATAACCCTAACATAACCCCATCATAACCCTATCATAACCTTAACATAACCCTATCACCTCGACCACGATCACGGCGGCAACGACCACGATCCATCCCATCAACAAATGCATACTCGTATAAAACATCTTATATCATACCAGTATGCATATATCGCCCCGGTGGTCTAGTGGTTACCCTCGAATGCTGCTACTAATAGCGTTGGTCCTTGAGTTCGATTCTCCCCGTGGTGAGATGTTACTTTATTTGCAAAAATTCAAGTAAAAAGGATGAACTGCTGAGAGCGCCTAGCAGCGTGGGTAGGCACAACTCGACGCGAGTCGACGAGGTAGGAAAGTGCTTTGTTCTCGCGATATAAACGAATGCGCGTACCGTAGTCGGGAGGGGGGTGAAGCGCCCGCTATGTGACCCCGGATCTGACGTACTACTGGGAGGGAGAGCGAGAGTAGTGCGAGGATAATAAATGGGATGAACAAATATATATATATATATACAAGGGCTCAGCATGGTCGCCGGCACCCATGCTCCGGGTAGGGCAGGGCAGCACTTCGACTTGTTCGATTCAATATTCGATAGAGAATAAAAACCGTTAACAAGCAACACATAGTCTACGCGTGTAGAACGTAAAGTAATGCCAAGAGATCGATATAGACCAACAGTGAACTACTTACTTTTGTCGTTTTCTCCGTCTCTCCGTTTCTTGCGTGAATCCGATTCCGAGCTTTATCATACATATTTCGATCGGATAAATCCGAACCCACGCAGACTGACCCTCTAGTCTGGCCACGAAGAGACGCTTCGAGTGCGTTTGTTGACGTTTCGACTCAACCAAGCATCCAGGGCCAGTAGAGGGATGGCCAAATGTTTGCTGCATGTTCTCTACGTAACAACTGACAGGCGCGCACTGAGCCAGCTTCTGCTACTACATGCATGATACCATAGTATCTAGATCCGAGGCTGGCAGAGCGATTGGCTGTGTGTATAGTGATCGTGGACAGACTTGCTGACGGTATTCTAGGCGTGAAACACGTTGTTGCTGCCTTCGTCATTCAATTCCTCGAATGCTATTATAATAGACTAATGCTGCCACTTGTTGTTGTAGACTACTCTCGCCTGGTCGATGGAATATTAGTAGTGCCAGTACCTGGTACGCGATAGCACTGAACTAAGAATTTGGTAGTGAAGGATTTCAGGCTCGATCGAGTTTTAGACGAAAATATTAACATATACTGGAGTAATACCTGGTTTGGCCTTTTTGTCTATTTGCTGGTCGTTCATTGGCCGGAGATCGTACATAAAGTAACCGTCATCTGGGGACGATAGGGTCCATTCCCAGAATCATAATCCATTCACATATATACAACTCCGACAACCCTGGAACAAACACGGATATATCACCAGGGTTGATACCTCCCCGCACAGTGTGGAAATCCCCAATGCCACCGACCGGCGTATCTCTAATTAGCTGGGATTCGTATATTATAGAGCCATCTCCACCCGTGGACGATAGGTTTTCCGGGTGGCTATCTCCACCGAACCTGACCCTGAGGGGATAGGCCGGGTCGACATACTCACACATCCGTATACAACGGCAGCTTGCGCTGCCGGGGTAGTAACGAGGACCGCCGATAGGGACAGCTCACGCTATCGCTATTGTGGGATCCGAAAAGGACACGCCAGCTAGCGCTGGGTTGCGAAGGTAATTGAGTTAAATCGACACACGACGCGTATGAAAATACGTGAAAGTGTGATGAGAAACTCTTGAACAGCAATAACAGCACCAAACGTAATATCAACGGACGAATTAGAGCCATTTGTGTGCAGGATTCAGGCCCCCCCGATTATAAGCAGACTTAATTTCAAACAAAAATGGAGTTTTCAAAGAAAAACAACATAATAGTATGTGGAACTAAGACTGGCACGACTTAATAATCAACCTTGGAAAGAAGCCTGAAATTAGGCCAAAACAGTGCGTATTTGACTCACTGGCATAATGGTCGAACAATCATGGATACTTGCTGCCCGAACAATCACCTCTTCGTCGCTTATATAATATCTGGCACCGAAAACAATCGCTAAAAATCCTGATTTCATTCGCTTATTGGGTCAGAAACCTCAGCTCGGTAATATTTTCGGGGGTTTTCTTGCATACTACTCGCGTAGGGCAAAAAATTGCCATGCGACCGTAATTCGTACCAAACGCTCGACCTCGGGATGAATCTATACAGCTGGTGCCCAGAGCGTCACGATGAAGCCACTCGGGACGTAAGAAAAGTGGTCAAATCGCCATGTCCCGGCGTACTAACAGCCATACATATATTGCCCACAACAGATAAGAAGAGCAATGAGCGCCTGCTTCGGCTTGACACAGGGTGATCTTGAATAGCAATATAATACCCTTTTTCTTTTTTCTCTGTCTTTTCTTTTCTTTTCTTTGTTCCATTTGACTTGCGTCTGACGTGCGTATGCGTGCGTAGTGATAGGTACCACGATATATTTGTGCAGATCCCTATTTTTCATGATACTACTGCTGTATCGTCTATTGCTGTGGCGCACAGGAGATATTGTCAAGAAGATCCCTATTTCTCTGTATCATCGGTTAATTCCTGGCGAACACGAGATGACATTTTCAAGAAGATCCCTATATTGTATTACTCTGTCATCAATTAATTGCAGGCGCACACGATGTATTGACCAGCAACAACAGCAGTCAGTAGCCAGCGCAATTCTTGCAAGCACACAACAAAGCGTTCGAAACAATACTACCTTGATAATCACACCTAACTTTAGAAGTGCATCCACGCTTCATTTGTGGGGATAAATATACATAAAAGAATTAGGCTGGGATATTTTATAACTAATTTTCAAGGACGTCAGCCGTGAGTTTGACGAATTTCAGGTCAATACTCATCTTTGCAAGCTGCGTTGTTGGTACTTGTAATATACTATATGAGTGAGTTTTGATTGGGAGGTGCCTTATTTTTTGTCCACTATAATGGTAAGTAATGGTATTTATACTTTAGGTGGGGAATTTTGAGCTAGGTAAAACATCACATCTATTTTATAAATTTATTACTGTAGTTTCCACTATACTGCTTTATCATATGTATGGTAGGCGGTTTATTTTGTTCTTCTTCCCCCGGGGACTTGAATATCGGGAATAGTACGAATACAGAATATTATAAGTTATCTATATGTTGCTCTAAATACAGCATTCAAGAATTAAATTCATCTACTCCCACTCCCAAAAAGATTTAAAACTCTGAAGGACACGAACCCACGGTTCCAAATTTATACGCTGTCACTCTAATATTTAAATACATGTATATATTTTCAGGACATCAGGTGTGAGTTCGACGAATTTTGAATCTGCTTGCTGATACTTGTACTATGCTATGTGGGTGAAATGTTTTTTGGAGGGGTTCTTTTCTTTTATAAACAAATGTTTTTCTCCGCGACATTGATTGGTGTTAGTATTAATTATTACTTTAGGTGGGGAATTTTGATTTATTATGCGGCCCTGAAAGATGGATCATTGATCGTGGAGCGGCGATGAAATGAAATACGGACAAAAGATTGTTTCTCGTACCGGCGAGTTTCAAAGGCGACTCCGTTCGTTGTGTTTATTTTCTTTTTTTTGTTATGGCCTGGCCTGTTTTGTCGTGTACCCGGTACGCTAGCATTTCACTTGCTTCATACCTTGATTAATTGTGATTGTTTGGTTTACTCTGTCTCACAGTCTGTGACCACATAATAAGTTGTATCTCTCTAGGATGAAGAATCAGCACGGACACTGGGTGTAATGATGTCGTTGGGCAGGGAACGGCCCCCCTCGAAGACAACGAACGTCCGACAAAGGTATTTAACCTTGAAATCCGATACCGAAAAGCAACGACAGCAGTCGTACGATGTGCACAATAGGCCAAACGCTTCAAAGTGTGAGCATGAAAAAAGTGTGGTGGGGACGAAATAAGAAGCCAATTTGGAAATGATGCCAACTCGGAAGTAAATGTTTTCCCTTATGTTTTTTTCGTTCAAGCTCTGCATATGCCAAGGTCCAAGAATAGCTCGAGCGTATACCGCGCAAATACATAGCTCGGGCGTATACCGCCCAAATACAAAAAATTGCGCACTTCTCGCTTGTCTCGCTCAGCCCACGTACCCGATCCCGGCCAGGTGCGGAACAGATACGGCAGGGCGAGGGGCGTTTGAGCCGCCCCCCGAAGACGGCGCTTGAACGAAGCAATTTGACCGAGATTTCCAGTTCCGAGAATCGCATACTGAGGACGAGACGGAAAAACTCCTGACCGAATAAAAGAAAAAAGAGTGATCATATGTATATATTTATATTATAGAAATAAAAAAACACTCCAGCTGTGAGATCGAAGATTTTGTCTGTATCAAGATAAAATCGTGTTTGTTTCGACCGGCAGGGCGTTTTCGCGCCGGCGCCGCCGCCCCGACCTCGGCGCCGCTCGCCCCGGCCGACGCCCTTAGGCTCCGGGGGCGGCCTCGCCCTCGCTCTGTGGCCCACGCGGGGCGCTCTGGAAGCCGAAAAAACAGCGTCAGTTTCGCGGGGCCTTCTTTTTCATGTCCCCCTGATTACCCAAGACATGAAGAAAAAAGTTCCAGCACAAAATAAAACACCCCGCCTCTCGCCAACACAAACGAGATCATGCGACCCCCACACCCTACGAGCACCCGCACACGAGAATATGCGCAGCATCGAGCATGGTTCCGGGCACCAAGAGCAACTCGCCTTCTCCGGCTCAGCAGCACTGCTGTTGCCCACCGGGCATCCTTCGCGCGAGCGTGCCGGCGCGCTCGCTCGAGCTGAAGGCGTGGAGCAGGTTTGCAGGGAGGGGCTTCTCTGTCGCGAAGGAACTGTGCCCGGGTTGCCCCCATACATAAGGTACCGCACATCATGATATAGTGAAGAACAAGGAACCTTATATTCCCGTCCATATACGTCCAGATACGAAATGCGAACCCTATTTTGTAAAAATGGTGGAGCTACTCAGAAGCCGTGACCACTGGTGAAGCCGTGACCACAGCCCCAGAACCTTTCCCAGGTCAAACTTCCCGTAGGGGACGAGTCTCCTCGATCCAGAGAGGCCGGGGCTGCCGCTTTTCGTCGCAGTTTAACGCGTTTCGGCCGATCAAGGGCAGCGGGAACTGTGGCGTTTGTTGTGGCGTGGAGCACAAAATAAAACGTTTTGTACCGGAAAATAATTAATGGTTTTCTATTCACATTTATAGAAACGGTCTTTACATTCCCATAAATTCGAGTCAAACCTCCAATAGCATCAATAGTTAGCTCAGTACGTGAATTGTGCAGTACAGAGCAACGGACTCACACCAAGGTTGAGCAGCGGTTCATGTGTTTGCTGCTAGGACATGAGACGACGCATGTGGTCGGGTTACGCACGTAATACTGCTACTACTGCTGTTGTACCAGAGTAGTACGTTAATATACATACCTTCTACTGCTTGCTGCTGGTGTATGGCAACATATACCGGTACCTGGCGTTCGCGTGGAGGGATGCGGTAAAATCGAGTATACTCGTGACCTGTCAATAGAAAATGTACGTGCATCCATGCATCAGTTTGCTCTCCGCTCTAACTGCTCGTAAACATCACAACTTTGTGTGGCCCACTTATTTGCGTGCTGAGGAGTTCTCCTAGCAGCTGTGCTGCTTTGTGACTTTGAATGAACTCCCCCAATCCTCTGTTGCTGGCGACCGCGACAGCCCGAGACTGCTGTGGAAAATAAACTACTTGCTGGTGTTGTACTAGTAGTCTGGTGGTGGTAGTGGTGGTGCTGCTGCTGTGGCGTATAGTTCACACACAAGTACACGATCTGTGTCAAAAGACGGCCGCCGGCTGCGGCGTCAGATATCTGAACGGCTGAGCTGCACGCGTCTCTTATCTCTCGCGTGTGCACGGTGTACGTGGGCCACCTGCCGGTAAGTCAGCCGTCCAAACCCCAAAACCAAGAAATCGATACGCGTGGTTGTTTTTACTCCGTCAGATTTGGAAAACTGTGTATTAACAACCACATCGTAGGTTTTCTTCACAAACACCATAAATGACATAGGGATGTACCAAGCAGCTCGCAACGTTCAGTTTCAACCATTGAACCGGTCGTACTCACAATGTACTTTTTTTTTACCATGTTGATTTCTCTGTGATTGCTCTTTTAACAGTACTGCTGTCCAGTGCTGCTATTTTCCGTCCAAATCACGAATCCCAAAACCTTCGATCACGTAACAGTACAGTTGTTGCATTGACAAGGGCTTACAAGGGCTCACCATGCAGGGCGGCGATTTTTTCGTTGTTTTTTGCCTTTTGGTGTTTTCCATTTGCTCTAGTGCTGCTGTGAAAGGATTGTTGCTGCTGCACGATGTTGCTACCGGTACTCTTCTGCTGTGTATAAATCACATACATGCTGTTTTTTTAATGGCTCCGCATGGGTGGCGGTGATTTTGTTCGCACTTTCAAATGGTGTCCTTTTTAATTTCCTCTTTTTGTTCCCAACATCGTTTTATGTACACATTGTGTGTGATGCATCAGGTTTTTTGCGACGATCGTTTTTCCATTTTCATTTTTTCTTTTTCCGATGTTCCTAATTTTTTCAATAAATACTTTTACACACAGAATTTCTACATTCCTGTGTTTTGCGTAGGAACTGTTGTACCAATGTACTACATAAGTACCTGTAACGAGGGAATGTGGCGGACATCCAGCACAGAAGGGGAGCCCACACAGGCAGGAAAGCTTGGTCTCGCCGCCAGAGGGATCGCCCGATCGGTCCGCTACCGGCGCCCGGTCGCTCAGTCGCTCTACCTCGGTCTTTGCACTTTGATAGATATCGTCCGACACCCTGAGACCTCGACCGTCACTGTGTACGACCTCACATTTCAACCCATGCCTCCCTACAGCATGTCAGCTTGAGTCACCCCGCGGGGAACACCGCACTCCCCGAGGTCGTGGCATTCGATATGGAAATCGTGAGAATCGCAAGTTTTGACGAACGCCAGAAATATGGACGTCGCGCTTCGTGACAAAAAAGAACGTGCGTTTTTTAACCAGGGTATACTGTTATTCCACAGATATATGTTGCGTACGCAATTTATGACCCACATACGTACTTCGGCGGGATGACGGTTGGTCAGTCTGCATACGCAAGGTAAGAGCAACATGCTACCGCGGGATGGCGATTGGTCAGTCTTCCCCTGTGGTATGCCACCTGGCGTCACCCCGCGGGGAACACCCCCCACTCCGCATCCCAACGCCTATGCTTCATACATCGAGATCGCTGCTGCGCAAAATTTATATATTAATAACATGTTTACAAATGTCACACTCTCGAATTCCCCCTTACCGCTACCTCGGCAGCTTGGCCAACCGGACACGTGCTATGTACTCCAACGCCGCGTCGAAACATTACACTACACTTCACTACGATGCCGCGTGATCAATCATATGCATTTCCCCATTCTTACGACTCCAATCCACGCTGCGAACGACAACTTTCTTCTTCGGGGGGTGGGGTGTGCCCCTCCGGGCGACGCCAGCTATCATGCCTCCCTCCGGCATGCCAGCTTGCGTCGCCCCGTGGGGAACACCGCACTCCTCGAAGGGGAGCCTTGTAAGTGTATAGAAGTTTCTGTTCTTTTTTTCTGTTTTTTTACATATCTGATATACAAGAAGTTTCTGGGACTGAAATCGGCGTCGATGGCACCCCGTATTTGGCCGGAACGTTTTCTTCTTCGTTTTTTTTTCTGCGGTCAGTAGTTGGGGAGATGCTATAAGGCTTAGTTTGAGTAAGCTATTGGTTAACCTTTTGCAAGTGGTCAAGCGGACTAATACCCCACTAATACCTTAACAAATGGCGTCGTCGACAGACCGTGGGTTTTGGGGTCGTGGGTTCGAATCCCACCATCCACAATAATAAACTTTTACGACTTTCCCCATCTCGAACTTGAAAAATACTCTCCCCGGTATACCCAGGAAATGAAACCGCTTGGATATTGACATGTCCGCCCGTACATACGGCCGACTTGCTATCCCGCCGTTTCAGGGGGGAAGAGTGTTATAAGGGTTAGTTTGGGTAAGCTAGAGGTTAACCTTTTGCAAGTGGCCAAACGGACTAATACCCCACTAACACCTTAACAGAGACCTGAGCTCAGGGTTTTCTTCGAATCCTTTCTTTTCTTCGGTTGAAGCTTAGTGTGCAGGTTTAACCGGCTGGTTTCAACCGTTTCTTTTTTCACAACAAGCCACCTCAGCTGGGAGGTCGAGAATTCCGTCGAAACTCGTCTTTGCAAGCTGCGCGCGATGCTTCAATCACGCGTGCTCAAGCGGTGGATGACCTCGTGAAGGAAATTCATCGGTTGCTGATTTCAATGGGCGATAGTGCCCTAGGGTCAGCAGAAAAATATTGTACAAAGAGGCTCGTACACAATCATTCTGCGCATGGATACTAACTGCTGTATCATCCTCGCTGACTCGGACACCAGCTGACCGCGTCAATTCTGCCCTGTCCCTTTTTTTCTGATGAAAACAACCGTCGTGCACCATAACACTATATTAAGCTAGCACCAGGTGCAGTCGCCGACCTACATCCTTCCTGAGGATTTAGGCACCCCGCCGCGCGCGCGATCGAAGCGTAGCACGTAGCACACGTTCTGCGAATATGATGTTCGACGAATTCCTCGATCTCACAGCTAAAGTGGAGTGAACTCCTCTTTTGTTAGTTACAATCTGACACCTGCGGCCGTGGTGGTCCTGCCCACCCCTCCTTTCCTGCTGAAGAAGACCGACGTTCACAACCAAACGCAAACACGGTTTGTCTCTTGCCGCAGGAACGCGAGATGATTGGAGACACGCTGAAGAACTCGAAAATCGCCATCCGTTTCCGTGCGATGGTCGCGACGCCTCGTGTTGTCGGCGGAATACTCAACGATGGCTGCCAGATGATCCACTACGCGGGGCACGGGGAAGGGGAGAGCCTTTCTTTCGAGACTGACGACGAGCGGCAGTGCGGCATCATGAAAGCTTTCGAGGTGCCGTTTTCTTCTCAATGATTTTGGGGCCGCTGACGTGGAAACTTGTTGCGGAATTTTTTGGCGTTTGACATGAACAGGCTTGGAAGGCCGCGGTGCACGTGTGGACAATTTAAAGAGAGCACGATAGTCGCGCTAGCTCCTAGCATGGCGGCACCTTTATTGTGTATCATGTGGGGAGAGATTGCATGTATTATGCTGTCTGCGGCGGATGTTTGAGCTGTTGGTACACTACGTTTTTGACGCTACGAAACCCCACTCCCGCGCAGAGCCTGGTGCTGCGCGCAGAGCCTGGTGCTGCACATCGACTGCTTGTCGTGCACATATTATTTATAGATCCAAAACCCTTTTTGGTCTATTTCGCAGCTCAAGTGTATTTTTTCATTTATTTATACAGTACGAGGTAGTTGATATTTCTTCTGTGTCAACGTCAGCGAGGAGGCTCTCATATCTCACGTGCCGCATGTTGTTGGGGCACGAACATGTCGCTTCTCTCTCGGAACGCTACAATGCAAATTTAATGTCCTTTACATGCCAGTGAAAAGTTTTCACTAACGGTACTCTTTGCGCTACCCGCTTTGCCTTGATTCTCAGTTTTTATTTCTTCTGTACTAATAGGAATATATGTCTATGTAAAATATGCACATTTTCTTTTTTGGCATGGTGTTCTCCGGCGGCCGTGTTTTTTTTCTCGCACTGTCGACTGCCGGGCAAGCAAGGGGGCCGTGGATAAATTACGATGCTTATTTGGGCCCCGGCCGAGTTCCTTGGCGATGCTCTGGGCATTCAACGTCGCTGAACTGGCTCTTTTTGTCAAGAAGTTGCGTTCCGCCTCGCTGGGACGATCGAGTACATGGAAAACCCCACATTGCTCTTGTTATGTTTGAAAAATAGCCCGTTCCGCAGCGTTCCGTGCTCACGTTTTATTTTTCGCTCTACTATCCCGCCAGGTGTGCGACATCATCAGTCCGATATGCTTTATCCCCTCTGCTGTCTGCTTCGACGCAGCTGCATACAGCCAGCAGCAACAGCAGCAGCACATCTCTTGGACATCATCATACGTATCTGTTGCACCTAGCCCTGTGACTTCTGTTTCCTGTTGTACCTCGCGCTGAATATGTACACACCTCGCCTGACAAAATGTCTCCCTCGACCCGTCTTCCTGGGGATTGGCACCTAGCTACTATTTCTTGCGTTGTTGTTGTGCTGCCCGTGCCGCATCTGGGAGATAGCCGCGCCGGGCAACACCGACAGAGCAATGCCCATACTGCCGTCTGCCTTGTTTCGCCGAGCCGCGCAGGGCCCATAGACACCCATATGTGAATGTCTATTATCGCTACTGCATCACACATGGTCCTCCAGTCTCAGTACTACTTGTGACAGTCACGGCACAACAGCGATGCTGTGATCTCTCTCCTTCGTGATAGCCACAGACGGTGCTTCTGTGTGTCTGTGTATGTTTGTGAGCTTCTGCATGTACCGTATATGCGTGCGGAAGTGTGTGCTGTCTTCAAATCAGCACCAGTACCAGGTAACAGCAGAAACACAGTCAGCAGCAGCAGTACAGCACCAGCCGTGATTCAAGCTATTGCCTTTGTGCCCGCAGTTATGGTGTATGTGTGTGGTTGGTGCACAGCAGGAGATCGAAGCATGACAACATTTTCACGTCCAATGCAACAATCACACAGACGTCGTCGGACCTCTTACCAGATATACGAAGCCTACAGCAGTAGCAACAACAGTAGCTCATGCGTATCACTCGAACGCCTATATTCCCCCTTTTCGGCTGGCGACACCCCCTAGATATCGAGTCCAACCCATCCCGAAGGAAAACCTTGTATACTGCATAGGATCACGCTTCTGAAGCATTGTCACATTGCTTCCGTGGAAGGCGCCACAAAGTGAACGCGAGCATATAGCAGAGAACGAGGGTGCCAGTGGCGAGACGTAAATATTGCTTCCACAGGAAGCGTCACAACACGGAACACAAAGCATGCAGCAGAGGACGAGAAACGTCAGCGGTGACCTTGCACAATCTTGGCACCCTTCGCCCGTCGGCAGGTGAACTCACTGAAGAACCTCGTCCAGTCGAAGCACCCACGGACTCAGCTGGTCTTCCTCGGCTCGTGCTGTTCGGAGTTGAGTGGCAACGCCTTCGTCAGCGCTGGTGTGCCGCACGTCGTAGCGATCAAGACGGGGGAAAATGTGACCGGTAAGTTGTCGGCACAATGGGTACACCCCGATTTAAGAGCACCCTGTGACAAGCCGAAGCAGGCGCTCGCTCTTATCTGGAGTGGGAAACACGTGGCTTTTGGTATATATAGCGGGACATGTCGATTTAATTGCTCTTAAGTCCCGAGTGCTCTTATTTTGGCCGCTCGTGAATCGGGGTGCCCATTGTAAATGATACCCATGCGTCATAGGTGGCTGGTTCAACTTGCATGAGGCGAATTTTCCCCCGTAGGCGATCAGCACTGAACGCGTCCGCAAGGGTTCTTCCTGATGCTGTCCTTTGTTTTTAAGCTGAACGAAATATCGAATTCATTCATCTTTTGATGTTCATGTTTTTTTGCGTTCATGAATGGTGCAGAATGCAGCTGTGCCATGCGCTTTCGAGTTTGACCAAGTGATTGATGCCGATTTCCCCCTGACCAGACACCAAGACAACGCCGCCGTCGAGGACGAGGCTGGCAAAACATACCAAACGCCCTGGTGCCCTTCAGATATTTGTGATACCACCTTGCTTCCTCCAGTGGTATTAACCCAACACCCTTGCAACGAAGCTCAAATACTCCCCCTCCGATTTTTACGACCCCCTAGTAGGTTGTCCTAATTGTATATAATGCCACCCAGAACCCCTGGTACAGCAGTAGTGAGCAGCCGCGGTGTACCCTTCAGGCACAGGGAACGAGAACGGCTGTATTTTTGTGCTGTGTGTGGTGGGTTGGCGTTCGTTTTACGTGCACGACAATGGTGGTATAGACATGCCGCGCTATCGCGTCCCCTCTACCAGCAGTACAGACCGCCTGCAGTGCTACCCATAGCCACATTTTACGAAACGGTCTGCGCTCGTCGAGGCTCGACCTAACCAGCCCGCTCGCTTGTTGAACGCTCCCTTCCCGCCGTCCTTGCCTCGATCTCCTCGATCGATGCCTCCAGACAAAGTTGCGCGCTCGTTCTCGCAAGAATTTTATAAGGCAATCTTTGGACACACCCTGCAGACCGCGTTCAACATTGCTTCCCGCATAGCTTGCAACAACGCTGGCAACCCCGAGCAGCCCGGAGGACCTTTTGTTCTGTTGCCTTCCGGTGAGAGAGTGTTCGAAAATGCGTTCTGCACTGCCGTGAAAAGGGTTAATGTACGGTGCTAAACCATTAATTCGGATGTTTTGGCGTGTCGCAGACGGTTGTTTTCTGGCCATGTAGCAGAGCTGCGATGGTTGGACCCACTGTCCCTACGGCGCGACGCAACATCTTGTCACCATGTCATGCTTGCTGTCTGTCCCGCAAGAGATTTGTTGCTGCACGGTGTTTCCAGACTGACAGATGCATCTCAATGGGCACACTTGCATTCGCCACTCATGGTCACGCTTGCGTTATTCTACAGACGGAAATCACGACGTGCACATCTTTGACCGGCGACCTGGTAAATTCATCGATGAAACCCAGCCTCTGCCCGACGTCTGTCCTCACCTGCCGCGTGCTCGAGACCCGTACCTGGGCGAACACGTCCTCCAGGTTTGAAAAAAAATGGGCCTTGGATTGGTTGATTTGACTTAGTCACGACAGAGTCATGAATGGTGTATGTACCACGCTGAGATACGGCAGTAAAGTTATTGGCTGCCTGGAGTTCTCTTAAGTCGTTCGTTGTTGACGTTCCCAATCGGTTCAGGTTCTTGTCTACATTTTTTTTTGTTGTGTGTCGGAAACTCCTGCAGCATATTGTACTTGGTTGTCTGGTCCAAAACGACGGCGATCCCAGATTTTGCTTGTGATAAGGCCGCGGGCATCCCACGATCATCGCCCTCGAGGGTCACGACTCTCCGACATAGTCTCTAGTGGTGCAGTGGTGGTCAACCGTGAACGGCGAAAGCGTCTCCGCTCTTTCGGATGTGATACATACCAGCGGATGGGTGTCCAGGCACAGAGCTGACAAACGCACGACGATGGGCCCCTTTTCGTTTTGATGTCGTACGCCAGAAAGTCGTGGCCGCGCTGGTTGACCCTTTCGCGGCGTGTGTGACGGTGGTTGGCGAGCGCGGATCGGGCAAGACTGAGACGGCCATCCACGCGTGCAAGTATGTGCGAGAGCGGAGGAGGTTCGATGCTATATTTTTCGCGAAGTGGGACAAACCAAGCTGGGGATGGCAGACATCGGGGGACCTCTGCTCGCTGGTAAGGGCATTTTTTTTGTGCCGGGGATCTCCCGGGGAGCGCAGTTCTTATCCTGTCAGTTGTACTTCATTGCCTACATGCGTTTGCTGCGATATTTTTCGCATTTTGATTGTTTGGTGCTCGGGTTGTCGGGATGACTACGGAAGAGGGAAGGTATGCGTCAACCGCACTTAGACTACTGTAGTCGCACGCTTCACGGCCAGTAGGTGAAGTGCTCCGCCGGGACAGTTGATGGACTCAATGGCGCCCCTACGCACACCTTCAACCGGTAAGAAGGACGACCTCGAGACCTCGAGGTGCAAGTATTTAATATTAATAGTTGGCTAGGATATGCTCAATATATGGTGCTTTTTATTTCGGTGTGACGCGTTCTTGGGCACGTCGCCCGCTCTCGTGCGTACGTACGAAGTTTATGTTTGATTTCTAGCACGCGGTTTGCAGCGTGTTGTACCATGGGTGTTCTCGTGGAGGGGGGAGGGGGGGCGAAGAGAAGACCAAAACATCCTTGTTTTTTGTCTGTCATCCATCTCTTGGAATCCCTGTTTCTCGTGTCCTGCATGGAACGGCAAGCGTTCTCCCCGTCAATCGGCGCCATTTGTTCTGATCGAACGTTCTGGAACGTGTCAACATATAACAAAATCACACAGGTTGGAGAGGCCCTTGGCGTGAACCCCGCCCCAAGCTCCATTGAACAGCTGGCAGACTTCCTGTCCAAAAACGTGGAGGAGGGTCGCACGGTAAGAGGAGAAAGTGCTGCCTGCAGGTTGTTGCCGTTGTTTTGGTGCGGTTTTGGTGCGGTTTGTCGTTGTTTTGGGTCTGCTTCGGGTGGTTCCAGCTCATCTTGGATAATTCTTTTCTCGCATTGCTGCGACGGACACGGGCCTCTTCTTGTTTTTTGCGGTGTGGGCGTGCTTGGGGTATTTCTCCTTCTGGACTCGCATGTATAATTCGCACGGCAGTTCCAAGGTTTGCGTCTGCACCTCTGGGGCGATGGTATCGTCTCATGGATTTCTCCTACTCTCTTTCACGGCAGGTCCTCTTGGTTCTGGACGGCGTTGGCGCGCTGGTCGAAGAGGGTGATCAGGAGGCGCAAGATGAACTCCTGCAGTTTCTTTGCTCCCTGAGCGAAAGGAAGGACTCCTACAAGCTCAAACTCCTCGTAACAAGCAACGCCAAGCTGCAACACTGGTCATCCGCTTGCTTCAGATCTGGCAGCGAACAGGTAAAGGTTCACCTTGCACTGGTCGAGCGGGGGGGGGGGGGAGCTCGACTGTCGACTGCCAAACAACGCAATTTAAATTTATAAATTTAAAACATATATGCCTTTCTTCTTGACCGCCAAGGAAGACGTCGTGGGTGTTGCAATCCTTCCCGCTTCCCCTTTGTTTTGGAGAGTCCTGTTGCGGAGCACCCGTTATATTTGCAACCGAACGGTTTGGTTACTTATTTGCGAAGCATACGCCAGGCGAGAACGAACGCATTCATCTATTTTGTTCTATACCTGGTATTTTGGTGGATTGGCTATCTTGTTGCGGTTTCTGTCGACCCCCCCCCCACCACCACCACGGAAATTATTTGGACACTTGCCACGCCGATTTGATCATGTTAGTTTGCAGGCTGTCATTTGTGTCATTTTTATTCTGTTCTGTGCAGTCGAATCATCTAGGGCTCTTCACGGGTCAGGTCAAGTCCCAGTGTCGGGTCGGGTTGGGTCGGATCAGGTAGCCTGACTCGCCCCGACCCGTGAGGCTTTAATAACCTCCCGATCCGACCGGACCGACCCGACCCGTGATATTTCAAAACCTCCTATTCCGCCCCGCCCCATCCAGAGCCGATCCGTGATATTTGAAAACCTGACGACCCAATTCGACCTGACCCAGACTCGACCAGACCCGACTCTACCCACCATACTCCGGACGACCCGTGATATACAGGTTATGCCGCGGGTCAGGCCACCTTGACCAGTCGTATGTTTTCCCGCGACCATCGGGTTTGACCCGCGGGTGAACAACTTTGAAAGCTATGTATTACTTAGTAGTGTATCCCGCAGTGATATGTGGCCTGGGTGTTATGGTGTGAACATTACTATATACATTTGTCGGCGTTTTAAGGTAAGGATATGATTCAAAATTTGGTATCGCCACCAGGGAGGCCCTCGGGCAGGAAGCAGGAAGTTTTCAATGCGTCGGACCCGAGGTTCGGACCCACGGGTCGGAAGAAAACAACTTGTAGGTCAAAGTCGCTCGATCGCAACGTGACCCGTAGCTCGCGGGTCACGACCCGACCCGACCCAACCCGACCCGTGAGAATTGATCACCTCTTGACTCGACCCCACCTGACCTGCAAGATTTCAAAACCTCTTGGACCCGATTCGATCCGTGATATTTCAAAACCTCTTGACCCGACCCGACCCGACCCGACCCGACCCGACCCGACCCGACCCGTGAGATTTTGAAACCCTCCTGATCCGTGAATAGCCCTAGAATAGTCACCTCCTCGAGGTGCCTTCCACGAACCCCTCGGCTTGCACCGCTGAAATGGCCAAGTTTCGAAAAACACATGCATTTTGGAAGCGCTCGCTGCCCGTATTCCTGTGCGGTGATTTTTCTGCAGTGGTCGGCGAAGTAGATGTGTTTGATCAGCACTGGCCACGTGCGGCAGGATGAGATGCAAGAGGCTGCAGCCGCGCATTTGGTGGGCCGGCCTGTCACTGTGTAGTCAGTGGACCGCCCTCCCCGTTATGTTGCCGACTTACATCTTGCCCATGTCGCTCCTTTCCTGTCTTTCCGTCTGACCGAACTACCGACGATTCTTTGGCCTCGTGGGGTTGCAGGTGTTCAAGATACCACCTCTGGAGGGCACGGACCCCGCCCAGCTTGTCTTCAACACCGCTTCACGGAAGTTGAAGCGGCGTGAGCTCGGTGTTCACCTGGACTACTCGCACGATGATTTGTTGGCCGCAATGCTAAGGCACCTTGGGGGGGCTCGGGGACACCCGGGGACACTGGTGAGGGGCGCTGTTGCTGGTGGACATGCCTAGATTGTGTGTTTCGGTCGATACATTGTAGGTGCTGCTGCTACGGCTTCTGATGCTGACACTAATGCTTTAGCACGAAGCCACCGTGGTCGGCAATTATTGTCAGCGTTGTTCCAAGAAGAAGACGGAAATGACTATTAGTTGCAGTAGCAGGTATGTACTTTTCCTTCCTCCGGATCACTTGCGTGGCTTTCACTTCTTCTGTCCGAAATCTCACTCCAAACTGGGAGATTTCCGTGCGCACGTCAAAAGCACAATACCTTGATCTGGAAGAAGATTCTCCGATTGCTTCGTCGTGTTCGTCCAAAACATTCAACCTCTGCGCGCCGGGCTGTTTTGGCTGCCCATGCACGCACGTCTGCTTGTTTTCAGGTACGCCTTGCGTCGTCCGTCGACGACAACGACTTGCTGTTATCTTCTTTCGGGGAGGCTGCAGTGAGGTGCGGAACATGAGTTGTGTGCTGCTCGCGACCGGGCTTGTTACTGCGATGGACTTTTTGGCACGTCGCAGGGGTGATGCAGGAAGCCTTTCCTGTCGCTCGATCATAGTCGTTGTCGAATGCGAGGCCCAGTAAATGGTGGTGACGCTATATCGTGATGGTTTTGTTTTTTCGTGCGGTCGTTGGGCGAGCTTCGTCCCTGTTGCCTACACTGGTCGTCGACACGTTTGTACGTACGCTGCATGGCTGGCCTGATTTGGTACGGAGAAAAGCAATGCCTGGTATATTTGTTCGAAATGTCAGTTTTATTCAACGCCGGCGAATAAAAAACTTACTAGGTATACGATACTGGTGGGTCCTATCTTCGGATGGACGTTTGAGATCGAATGCAAGGAGGAGAAAGTTACGATCACTCTCGAGGCTGCAGGCATCTCGCGTGATAGCTCTGCTAGTATATCAGACCACACGAGCGGAACGACACTTCCCCTGCTGATTGATGAGCCTAGAGTAGAGGCTCATCTACTGCTGTGGTGTTTGGATGCGTTGGTACGACACTATGGTTCAGCAATTGTTTGCCGGCAGCAGAAGATGCGGCCGATAGGCCCGTAGCGACGGGTGGTGGACTCTGCTACCACGCTTTATCTGCGCCGCAAACTCCCATCGCTAGCTTTTCACATGCACGCCAATGCAAGTAAAATAAATGACACACCCATCACCACTCCTACCCCACGTATCCACCTCGTTTCCGTTTCTTCGAAGAATCTGGGAGGAGTACCACCCGACCTTGACGTCACCATCCTCGTCACCGACCTTCAACGGCCATGGTAGCTTTTTCGACAGCGACATCGTCTCTGGCGGTGCCGGCAACCGTGGCAGGGACGGGGAAGGGGTGGGATCGCCCCGGTCCCCGACGGATAATCGGAGAGGGGAGCCCCATCAAAGCCTGCGGAGGGAGCTTCGGCTGCGGCGGATAGGGCAACAAGAACTTCGGGGGGGCGTGCCCCATCAACAGCTTCGGAGGGAGACTCGGCAAAGGAGATTGCGCCCAAGACCACTGGAGAGGTCTAACGAGTACGTCGACCCCCAAATGTACCTTCAGCAACACCCGCAGGACACCGCCAGCGAGACGGAACTGAGGGGCCTCGGGTGCTATGCGGTCTGGCAGGGGGCTATCGGTATTACCCAGGCAGATGGCAGGACGTACGGGGAAAGGCCGTTGGCGGGAGACACTGTCTGCGGCCGGACCAACCGCGCACCGTTGAAGTGTGTCTCCGACACCCTGCGAAGACACCTGTGCCGGCGGCATTGTTTCTCCAACAGTCACTGCCGTATCAGAAAAAATTACCCTCAGTACGAGTTTCACGACGATGGGAGAGTGGAGCTTGAGGAAAGTGAGAGTGATGACGCCGTTGATAGGCCCACGTCGTGCGGTATCAGTGACGAGGAGATGAGGTTTGTCGAGGAGCGTTTGCAGGACGAGCAAAGGAAACTGGCGTGCGGTGGCAGGGGTAGGCACGATGTTGACGCACAGGACACGATTTCCATCGAGGGGTTCGTGCAGTTCTGCAAGTGGTGGGCGGCAGCGATGGCGACGGTATGGCAACTGCGCGACGATCGGTGGTCAACAGCCGTGGGGATGCGTTGGTTCGTGGGCAGGCAGGCGGCATATGACATGTTGTCGGAAAAGGAGTCGGGAACTTTCTTGCTGAGGTTCAGCGAGACTAGACCGGGGGCCCTCGTCATCAGCCTCAAAAAGAACGTGAGTCAATTGCATTGTTTTCTTCGCACAGCAAGGTATTGGTGTTGGTGCGTTGATATTTTACTTATGCCCCCAGCATACACATCTTGGCGCAGCAACAAAGTGTTGCTAGTGGCGCGGCAACAAACTGTTAGCTACCAGGTAGTGGTTTTGCCATATTCTTGTGTTGCATATTGAGGGCACCCCACAGCGCCGAAACAATGCTGGAGCGTAGCTGTAGCATTGTGTAGGGGGGGCTATGAGTGAAAGTCAGTCGAATTCTGCTCCCGCACGAGGAGCTGCTCAGACGCGTATCACTCGGTTGTGAACACTGCGTTAGTTTTAGACCCCCGCCCGTCACCTCCCCCTCCCCCGTCCACCCGACTCCTCGCACTTCAAACTCCCTAACGTGTCATGGATGATATAGGTACCGAGCACGCAGGCCTCGCGCGGCTCTGTGCCCCCCTCGCTTGTCCTGGGCGTGGTGAGCTTACGGGTGGAGGTGGATGGAGGAGGAAGATGTCGTTTCGTCCATGAGCGAGAGGACACAGACCCATCTGGTGTTGCCGTCTATAGGACGCAACATGTGGGCTACTTTAGCTCCCTGACCGATCTCATTGTGAGGAACGAAAATATGCAGACGCTGTGCCCCAACATTCCGAAGGAAGAAGCCCTCCAATAGGTGCCCCAATTGTTGGTGCCCGGCGTGTCGTTGATGGTGGCGTTCGGTTAAGGGCGCAGGCCGTACGGCGACGTCCCCTTGAATGTGTTCGAGGCGGTTCGTTGCAAGCAGACCGAGTGGACTAGCACTGGCCGAGGGGAGCATGCCGAAGAGGACAAGCTTATTAAAATAAATACCACGGCGCTGGTGTTGACTTGCTCGGATTCGGGTTGTATGCTTACTGCAGAGTGACGATGTCCCACACAGTGAGGAGGAAGGTGTCCTTCGGAAGAGTAGTGGTTGGTTTCGAAGGGTTTGTTTTTGACGTTGTGAGTGGTTGGTTCGTGGAGTGGCTTGGGTTGGGCGACGCTTGCTGCTCTGTACGTGGAGACGCGGATAGATACCTCCCGTCTACGCTACCACCACGGGCCAATCGGTGTGACCTCCTTAATGAACGAGGCAGTTGTATTGGGCGGGTTACAGGGTCGATACAACGTGACGTGTTTTTTTTTTTAATTTAGTGGCGTTTATTTTCAGTTTATTTTCAGTGGTGGTCGCCCGACCTCATTCTCTTGGTCGGTGTTTGCAGAAAACGTCGCGGTGCGTTGATACTGAGGTACCGTGATGCGTTGGTTGAAATGTGTTGTGATGCGTTGGCCGTAGGATGCCTCAACCCCTGACGAATGCTACGATAGAGGTAGCGCGTTTCGTGTGAAATGGTTTCCGAATGACGGGGCTCCTCAACCCAAAATGGTCGGGAAAAAGCCATTTTTTTTTATCATTCTTGTCGTGCACCTAGGCCCCATGCGATTTTTCATTTGGTACCAGTTTGATTCTTCTCGAAATCATTTTTTGGGAGAGGTCTTAACCCCTTTAGAGCCCCCGAACCCCTCCCTGTAATAAAGCCAAGTAATTTTGTCCCAAAAACGGGTCTCCAGCTGTGGGGTAGTATTACAAAAAAAGTGGTGCACCTCTCTACCGTAGCACGCGCCCCCTTTCGGTCATAGGTCTTGGTCGGCGCGATGGTCTGGTATGATAGTGCTTGTCGAAGCATTGCGTGTTGGTGTGGCCGAGGTTTAAGCTGCGGTGACCTGCCGCGAAGCCTTCTTCGAAGGACTAATCCTTGTCCTGTTGTGTCCGGGTTGGTATCCCACACGGCATTTCCCTTAAGGGGTGGTACCTGTTTTAGCTGTACTGCTTCCCCTCCGGCGCATCTTAAGGAATGTTGTCCGTGTGTGCTACTTACTTGTATGCGCGGTTTTGGTGTGTTCGTTCTTCGTAGGCGTCGTGCGCAAAATGACAAAAACCAACCATCATAAACTATATTAGAGTGTAATGAGATACGGCGTCTCTGGTGTACATTTTCAGCGGCAAGGTATTATACTCGGAGGTACAGGTCGATTTGCCCCACTCTCTCCAACCGACTAATATGCAGGGGGTGCTCGGACAGCGGGTTTGTGCGGATTGCGACCGTCCTTGGACGCAGTTTGTTTTTACAGGGCTGCGCACGTTGGACTTAATTCGGGGGCTTGCATGCGTTCGGACGCGCTAAACCATTTTGGAGTGCGCTCGGCCCATCTGGCACAGATAGTTGTTTAAGGTTGGCGAAGTAACTGGTGCCGGATATAAGGTTTAGGTCACTCACGGGGTTAGTACTGATGATGTGCTCTCGGTACATATCGAGGAATGATAAAGGACATTCAAGTGTAATTCGTGTCGCATACCTTACCCAATAAACTAAATACAAACGGTCATGCGCCCGCACAATTCGAGCGACGGTGCAGACGAAATCGCAGTGTCATTGTGACGCACCCGTGTAGTGGGTGCCTTGAGTTTCAAGGTGTTTGCATACCACTGAAAAACGCTGTTGTTGTTCCTTATGTCCTGGCGATCAAATATGTGTGAAAACCACGTATTCGAGCAAAACATATATATTTCCGTCCATGTAGTTACCAGGTCCCCTTCCCCTAGATAGCACCGCCTCATTACACACAAGTTCAAGGTCACCAGATGATTTGCATTGTTGACAAGATTCTTGGTCGATAATTGGTAGTCATGTGTGGAATTAATGTCACATCTAGGAAGTTGACCTAAAAGTCGCCCTGTTTCCCCAACTCGACACCTTTTTATTTAGACGCGAAGTTGCACTTCGCAGAAAAAGAGAGGGGTGATGCGGATATCAGGTCCCCTTCCCCTAAATAGTACCGCCTTATTACACACAAGTACAAGATCACAAGAGGCGCCCCAGTCTCCGTTCCGTGTTGACCCCAGACATTGACCCGCCTCGGCGTGTCCCCCACACCACACAAGAGGTAACCTGTCAGGGGCATCGCCCATATTCACCGAATTATATTATCGTGCCGACCGCTTGCAAAGAAGGCGTGCTCCCATTTCATCTGATTATCGTTTGTTCATTTCCCGAGTACAACCACTGCTGCCTGAAGAACGACTACGAAGTCGATGCCTGCTCCACACCCAGTGAATGACGGCTACTCGAGATAGCGCGAAATCTGCCAGAAAGAATAGAAGATTAAGATACCGGAGCACGCTCGAGCCAACCACGCTACGATCGTCCTCATCTTCGTGAGAACGACTGTTTGCAGTACGGGTTTAAGAACACTCCTGTGAGGGAAAGGACTCGATTACGCCATCAATTTCCGACCACGCTCTCCAACGATGAAGAAACGTTCATTAACATCCGGTATCATCACCGATGGGTATTCATATGTTCGATACATGGATCCCGAACGCTGTCGTTTTTGTGACGGGTCGTCCACGAGGAGAGTAACCCCGAAGTCCAAAGTCTCACTTAACCCCTTTAGAGCCCCCGAACCCCTCCTATACTAAAGCCAAGTAATTTTGTCCCCAAAAACGGGTTTCCAGTTGTGAAGGGGTTAAGACCTCCTCTCCCTTGTCGCGTGAAAGATTTATCAAGACGGGTCCTTGCCGAATCTAGACCGAAGAAATAGCACGCCCAGGTCTCGGTAGCATCCGCTCTAGACCGAGAGATAAGGCCGATGCCATCATCAGAGGATACGGTCTTCAAATTTGGCGTCATCGAGTTTCTGAAGTCTCCTAAAGCAAAGCTATGACCAAGACAAAACGAAGGGAACAGCGAGAACAGGAGGGGGTAGGAACCCCCTCCCACGGCCGCTTGTTACCCTTCTTGCCAACTAGGGGCACGCGTCCGGCCCGCACTCCAGCCACACACTCCGCGGTCGACGAATTATGTCACCCTTATTACGAGTCTAGCAGGAACTCGAACGCTGACGATGATACGCCCGACGCCAGCTTAGCTCGCGACCAGTAAGGTCCTCCACAGACATCCACCGTCGACGCCTGATGAGGCTTCACTACATAGTCTATATCATGCACGTGGCAGCCGACTAGGTAGAATGGATTTGGCGAAGTTTACACGACCACGCCCAGAAAAGCGCGAAGCCGCCGGCGTGGACGCTGAACTTTTATTTTTTTTCCTGCCTCAGGACTTCACGTGCAAGAAGAATAGCAGGTCGGTCTCAAACACAAACCATTAGTGTACCATAAGATCTAGTACTTGCAGCCTGCCCGATGAGCCGTATAGTTTTGTAATCTACGGACACAAGATTCATGATTCACGTATGTACGAGCGATATAGGATATTATATGGTATTGGGAAATGAGCAGAGCTTTCTTCGGTAATTTTACCCCCGTAAAATTACCGCGGTAAAACCACGGCATTTGGTGAACGGTACGTTACCGTGATAAATCGGAATTACCAATACCATCCAAATCGTTACCAAGCAAATCACGTTCTCCCATTCCCATCCAAATCATTACCTAGAACATCATGTTATCCCATTCCCATCTAAACAATTACCGTGCAAATATCGGCATTTCTGTGGTTTCTCGTTACCATCCAACCAACCAAATACCCCGCAAACGTACAGTTACCAATTACCGTACAGTAACGTTAATGAGATACCGTCAGCTCAAATTGGATGCGACCCCCCATCATCCCGATGAATTAGGCGTCAGGTTACGTCAGACCACGTCCTAGGTTCGATTCTCTCACTAGAGTATTTTTTTTTTACACATCTAGACTACGTATGTATTATTTTATTATTTACCAGAGTATTTCGCGTACTTTGTATTTTCCTCTTTTCCCAGAAGAAAATGAATTCACAGCTGACGTGTTTCTTAGAGTATTAATAGTCTATAATTTTGGAAACAAACCTGTTATCTTTTTTTCATCTTTTGCACTTTTTGAAGGTTTTGGTTCGTCTTCATCTTCCTTTCGGCTGCGAGAGTCCGCCGGGCCCGTCTGCCTGTACTATGTATGTAGGACTAAGGTTGCATTTGAGGTTTGCAAACATTGGGCCCACCGAGGGCGCACAAGCAAAGTTATCCCGCACACCTACCCCCCCCCCCCCCCCCCCCGAGGCCCGAAAAAAAATTTATGTATATCTTTTTAAAGCATTTTTTTTTGCTTTGTTTGCTTGCTTGGTGGTTCGTTTCTGGCTGTGCCGCTATGGATGGTTGACTGCACACTTTTGCGTTAACAAAGAGGCTTGGCAAGCAAGCCAACATTGCAAGAGCAAGGGATGTCAAACTGTACTTTAGGTTGTTTGGGTATATAGTATGTAAATCCTTGCGTCAATGCAAGGTGGTCAATGTAGTCAGAAATAATCAATGATGGGCAAGCGCCGCGCTTGGGCACAGAACCCTCTCCAACTTGCCCCCACATCGTCTCAGGACTTACGAACGCGTCGGCTTGATTCTGCCAACTTACTTCTGCGACCACCATCGATACAGTAGTGCGCGGAACAAGCGCGAAAAAAACAAATTAGACAACAAAATAGTTTAGTTCTGCTTGGAGACATCATATCATCAGTCCAAACTTGCCCAAAGGTCAGGGGGAAGAGAAATACCGGAGGGGCGTTCACAACTCCCGTCGCAACCACGTCAGCGAAACTACCCGCGCCCGCACCACCCTCACCCTTGCTCACAACTCCCGTCACAACCACGTCGGCGTCACTGCCCGCGCCCGCACCACCCTCACCCCTGTTCACAACTCCCGTCGCCACCACGTCAGCGTCACCGCTTGCGCTTCCGCCGCTACTACTGTCCATCAACACCGGCGACTCCTTCGCGCCGTCCGTGGCGCTCTTCGGTTTGAAAAAATCCAGCAATGTGCGCCCGCTCCCCACCGCCGCCGCGGCACCAGCACCCCTGTCGACACACGTTGGTCGACATGCAACTTGCGACATGAGCAATAGCAATTGATCAGCCGTGGAACGAAATACGAATTTGCTCCTGCTTTTCACATACACACATCGACAAGGCCTGCAGCCTCATACACTGCGCCACTAAAATACGTCCAGCGTGGCAGTTCCCAAACTGCTGAACACGCGCGAACGACCTCCCGTGAAAATTGTGAAGCAGTGTATTAACAACCAGGTATACTTCACAAACACCATATCATAAATAAAACATAGATCTAATGTACCACGCAGCTTGCAAAGTTGAGTTCCAATCATTCAATCGGTCGTACTCACAACTGACGTTTTCAACTTTTTATCGAAACTGCTTGTGCTAGCGAATGCAACAACTGCTGCCCCTCACAAGTCCTCACTTGTGTTGGAGCGACTGTTCGTGAGTCTCCACGTGGGTCCGGCTCTGTTGCTCTATATTGCGTCCGAAATCGCGCTTGCACTTCTTGCACACCAAGTTGCCGCTGCTGGTCTTCGCAGCGATTTTTCCGATAGGCGAAAGTGCTCTGCTCGCATGCGAAAGGCGTGCAGGGACCAACAGGGACGCGGAGTAACCTAGTTGGTTCGCATTTCGTGCACGTTTTTTTCGGCGATTTTGATCATGCGGCTACGGCTTCTGGTATTGCTGCTCTGCTGCTGCTGCTGCCAAGGCTAGGCTTCTGCTGCTGCTGATGTTGTCAGTTATTGGGGAGGAGGCAGAACGACACACACACTGCTCGATGGTGAGCACTGTTACATATGATAAACCAGAGTTTTGTCGTTCCAGTGCTTGCCGATGCTGCTGCTGCGAGGTACACGATACCCTCCAATATCACACTACAGTCCTCGTTCATCTCCACTCACTCTCTGTGCTTTGCCGAACCCTCATGCTCAATGGCCTGGCCCTCGTCTAATCCTGAACCGTCACCGCAGTTGGCCCCGCAGCAACAGATGAAGTCCTCGCCATCGGCTGGCTTTCCGCAGACGCTTTGTAGCCAAGCTGTCTTGTCGAAGGAGGGTCATAGCAGGGGTCCCTTCACCGTGGAGGCTGTGCTCATTGTGACCACTCTCTCTTGCTCTCTCCCTTTTTCTCCGTTGCTCTGCGCTGTGCGTAGCTGGTACGCAGGCTGCTGCTGCGCGACCAGGGGGCTGCGTGTCTGCTATCTATGTAGTCTAATACCTGTCGCTGCAAGGTCGCTGCCCCTTTATTATATAGGATTTAGAATGGGGGCTCTTTGCATAGGAAATTATATGGCGTAATGGGGGGGGGATGGGGTCTTCGTACCCCCCTCCCCCCTCTGGAAGGGCGAAAAAAAAAATTGGTACGTAGGTGTTGATTTTTTTTTTTGTGCGCCCTGGGGCCCACGCATGATATTTGTTGTTGTTCGGATGTTTGGGCATACGTTGTAACGTGGGCATGCCACGCGCTGTAGAGAAAAAAACAAAACGTCCATTACCGTAGTGGCGGGTTCCTGTACCAATGAGTACCAAGGTTGTCCGTTACCATCCAATAATTACCGTGCATTACCGTGGTGGCGGGTTCCTGTACCAATGAGTACCAAGGTTGCCCGTTACCATCCAATAATTACCGTGCATTACCGTGGTGGCTGGTTACCGTGGTAAATGATACCAACCTAAAAGAGGCGTACCGAAAAAAGCCCTGGAAACGAGTGTTTTCTATGGGATGGTGGTGTGTTGTCAGAATGTCAGCCACCCCCCTGGAAACATGCCTTCTACGGTATGTTTAGTTCTGGGTTGATTCCGATGGGATACGCCCTTTATATCGGTCTTGTTTTGGTCCAGTTGTTGCCCCTGATTTGTGGGCGGCTTCTGGCCGATCTTGACTCATCCCATGTCTTCATTGTGATAATATACTCGGATACGCGACAATAATACGATGGATTTTTCTACGTAATGATCAACATCTGGGACTTCTCTTTTATCCGCTGCCACCGCGCAACAAAGGCCCCCGCATGAGGTGGCTCACGCGAGCAAGCCGACCCTGAGCATGGGTTTTCCCATCACACTAGTGAAAACGATGGCCATTATATTGGAACCGTGCTCGGGGAGGTGAACGCGCTGGGCCGGCGCTGACCCAAGACATTTTTTTTTCCCGGAGTGCTTCAAGAGCGATTTTTCTTCGTCATCGACCTCCACCCTACACCACAGTGACGGAACCCGCACGTAGACCAGCAGCAACAGAGAGCAAGACCATCGAGACGAAGCCCAAGACAACCAGATCCAGGAAGAGGCGGAGCAGTCAGGGATGGACAGCGATGAGCCAGAAGAGCCGCGGTCCTTCACCTGCTAGCCAGACCTCCTTGTACGTGCTTGAATTGAGCGAGCGATTTCGGGGCTGACTTTTGAGCTGCAGTTACGAGCAATTCTGCGCGACGGTGATTGGGAAAGGAGGGATGGCAGTGGAAGGACAGCCAGCAAAGCTAATGGGAATGAGCGTGGAGCAGCAGCATGCATGTGCACAGCAGGGGTTTTGGGGAAGGTCAGGGGAGGAAGCGAGCAGGACATAGCAAGGGAGGAGGGGACCGCCCTTTCCGCGCCAGCACGAGCCTCGGCTCACAAAAGGCGCGTATTCCTTTCTCTTGATTTTTGTTGTGTTGTTCCATACTACTCTCTAGAGTTGATTGATGTGTTGTTTTTGTGTGTGTATCAGGTGGTACGTACAGTTCGGTATAGTGTCGTTGGTTCCTGAAGAGTTCAAGTCGATTTTCGTTTTTCAAGGCAAATATGATATAGACTATATGTATAACAACACGGTATGATTCTGTATTAGGGCCGCATGTAAGTTGGTACGACTTTCGTGATAAATTTTGACAAAGATGGTACATTCACTCGTGGTTCTTCCTGCCCGATGTCCTTCCCTTTGTGTCAAGCCACTTGGGGCGACAACGTGCGATCGCCCAGGTGGATAAGGTGGAAAAGAGGACCCAGCCTCGGCCAGAAGACCAATGAGGCGGAGGGAAGGTCGGCCCGACGGCCGGGGTCAGTAGTACTAGAGAGGGACGGATGTAGAGCACGAGATGAAATGTTTATGACTCTTTAACGGTCGTACTACTTTTTATATTGCGCGTTTTTGTGTGCTTCTTGAAATGGTACGCTTCTAACGACGTATCTGGCAGCAGATGATGGTACCGTATGCAGCCCGACTAAATATTTCATATTTCATGATTTCCGTGCTTTCTAAATACGAGTACAGTAAGTGGCCCTTTACAGTGGCAACCTGAATAGTGAAGTGCCCTGAATAGTGGCATAAAAATATCCTGGCAAAATATCAACCCGATATAGTGGCACTTTCCCACTATTGAGGACGGGGCCCTCAATAGTGGCATGTTGGGCATCTCACACACCCAATAGTGGCAGTTCCAAACAGCGGGCCCCCACTACTGCTGGACCACACCTGCCCACACGCACCCTCAGGAGTGGACGCCACACGTATCATGCCAGCCTGCGCGGACCTATAACTGTGTAAACTCCCAAACCGACCACTGGGAGAGAAAGATGGGCACGGATATCGCCTTGGCTGCGGTGGCCGGCTTCATGGAATATGTGGTGAACCAGAGGAGGAGGGCGGCAGAGAAATACACCGCGTCTGCAACCCGTGCATTGCCAAAAAGCAAAAGACACCCGACTCCTCGAATCAGCCTAAGCGTGCCTCCAAGGCCGTGGAGGAATGGGCCGGGTTGGAGGAGCAAGCCGAGTTTGCTGACACTCTGTCTAAAGACGCAGAAAAGATTTTCATGGAGAAGGTTAACAACACGTACGAGGAAGAGGCGGACAGTGACGACGAGCCAGACAATGCCAAAGCTTCTGAGAGCGCCGGGGGCGGGGGGAAGAAGGCGCCGCCGTCGTTTGCGGAACTGGCTGAACTTTTTGGTCCTCTAGAACAGTACGCAGACTCGTGTGGCATTGGCGAAGCCGGGCATTACCTCCGCAAGGCGAAGATGGTGTTCTTTGCAGCGCACTCAGCCAGACCGGCACGGCAGATGGACATTAGAACGTTTGCCGACTCCTAGTGCAATCAGTCGGCTGACGCCTACACCAAAAGTGCTCGTGCGTAGTTGCAGAGCATCGTGGCGGTTGGGTTGATGCGCCGGGGTGGAGAGCGTTTGGCTCTTCAAGCTTGGTTGCTTCAGTTGTTCGCGTCTCTGCGTTGATGTTGTCATTTCTTCTGCGTGCGTTGAACCCCATGTTACATGGCCCGCCGGACAAAACATAAATGATGTGCCTCCTTCAGTACGTTTGGGCGTGGTTTCGGTGGTCTGCCTGCACTGAAAAATGAAAAATAGGGTTTGACCGCAGAAGGCTCGGCGACCCTTGGATAACCGAGTGTCATTTCATGTGTTTAATGCGGATACTGCCGCACACAAAGGCTCAACCACGAGGAGTGCAGCAGTACACGGCTTTACCCGCATGTAACAGCGCATGCGAGTGCAGATCCAATGAACCGCTGTCGATATCGTGAACATCGAAGCTTCTTATTCGATATAGTGGCAATATTGCCACTATTGACCGTGCAATAGTGACAATAGTGCCACTATATCGAATAGTGGCACTGCCCCGAATAGTGGCACCATTTGGTCTTGCCCCTATATGCCACTATAAAGGGCCAACTACTGTATCTCAATGTGGGTAATTACAGGCCTTTCGAGGCCGTATCTTAACAGAAGCAACCTCGGGATCGACACAAAACAAATGCATGCTGATGGACACAATGAACGAATAATTAATAATAATGCTGACACGACACAAACGAATGCTTAACCGTTAGCTTTGAACGGCTGTTCGAGTAGTAGCGGAAACAAACGTGCTCTTTAGATTATTACCTGTACCATCATCCATCATCGTGTTTCCGTCCAGAAAAGCTAAAACATATGAGTGTTTTTCGTGCATATTTTAACCGTAACCGGTCTTATTGCTTATTTTCATATTTCCGTTAGACTCCCGAACAAAGGGTTTCCTTCCTGCGCGTCTGGCACCGCCTGCCGAAGCATCTCCGCGAATTAACTTTCGATCTACATAGCCCGGAGTGGACTCCTGAGGCCATCGAGGAACTAGACGACGTCCTCTGCGAATTTTCGGATACTTTTTCCAGCTCCAAAACGGATTTTGGCTCCTGCTCTCTGATGCCCTTCGAAATTTCGGTACCGGAGGGCAGTAAGTCTGTCACCTCCCGGCCACATCGCATCAACCCGATTTTGGCCAAAGAGGTGGACGCCACCCCCAATCAGCACCTCGCTGCCGGTCTGATCCAACACTCGACTTCGCCATACTCGAGCCCTCTGGTGGTCGTCCCAAGAAAATCTGGCGGGTTTCGGATCACTGTTAATTACAAGAAGCTCAACGACATTAGCAGACTCAGCCAACTGCCCATCCCGCGCGTGGATCAGGTCCTGGACTCTTTGGGCAAGGGACGCGTTTTCTCGCTTTTCGATCTAGTGTCGTCGTTTCACCAGATAACCGCCGCCCACAAGGACACAGTTCCACTCACGGCATTCTGCACCCCCACGGGCCTTTACGAGTGGCTGGTTGTGCCTCAGGGCAGCAGCGCATCGCCTGGTTGGTTTGTGAATGTGATCAACGAGGTTACCAAGGGCTTGGAACAGGTTGCGGCATACCTGGACGATGTTATCGTGTTCGATTCAGACCCGTCGATCCACGTTGAAACCATCTTCGAGAGACCGCGCAAACACAACCTCTAGCTGTCCCCCTTGAAAGCTAGACTCGAAGCGACGGATGCCGATTTCCTGGGCCACTCCATCTCTCCCGCGGGCGTACGCCCAAACGCCGAGAAAGTGTCGGCTTTGACCGCTCAAGCCCATGCCCCGCGACCTGAAGCAAATGCGCTCTCTCCTAGGTGGCCTTTCGTACTACCGAAAGGGCCTTTAGTACTACCGAAAGTTTTTGCCTGGTATGTCCAAATGGATTCGACCAATCACGGCCCTCCTCAAGAAGGGCGCCAACGTTTTGCTCACGCCGAGCATGGAAGTCATCGTGCGTGACATGCTCGCGGAGCTCGCCGCTCCGCCGGTCCTGGTCTTCCCCGATTGGGACGCCGTGGAGGACGGCTCCCGCCCTTTTCGGGTGTACTGTGACGCCAGCATTGACGGCTTTGGCGCTGCGCTAGAGCAAGAACAGCCCGACGGCTCTGTGAGGCCCATTGGCTATGTTAGCCGCGCTACCGTCGACTCGGGAAGACATTGGACGCCGCTCGATTTGGAAGCATGCAGCATCGTATGGGCGATCAAGCGCCTTCGAGGCTACCTATGGGGTACGAAGTTTTGCATTTTCTCGGTCCACAAGGCTCTGAAAAATATCGGAAAAATTGGAGACCTCAACGCACGAGTCCAGAGGTGGCTCGAGTATCTCGCCGCGTTTGACTACACACTAGAGTACCGGAAAGGAAACGCAAATGGTAACGCTGACTTCTTCTCGCGGTTGCCACAGCCGGCGACTGAGCACGACCGCAGCGGTTCTAGCCGCCTCATTCCTATCTACGATGAGGCCATATACCTCGTCAGGGCTTGCGACCTGCTCACCCCCTCCACATCGATCCCCGGCATTAGCTTGGGTGGGCTGGTGCCCCACCCCGGTAGCACCGTCTTGGGTGGGCTCACCCTTACCTCCACTGATTTTCGCGATTTTCGCGCACACGGGCCACGTACTTGTATGAGGATTGACGACCTTTCTGCTCTCACCAGAAGCTTTGTCGCCCGTGTTTCTGCTTTCGTCGGTGCCGGTGATCACCGCCTCGGCCACCGCCATTCTCGCCTGCCACCGACGCCACTCTCACTCCGGCTTTCGCGGTGCCCTCAGGGGCTACCCCGCCAGACTTACCCCCGAGGGCCCCTACGCCCCCATCGGAGGCTTCAGTGGCACTGCCACCTACGGGCCGCATCTCCACTCGGACGCGCCGAAGAACAGCCGCTGCGGCCGGCACCGCGCAGCCTGCCGTTGACTACGGTTTCGAACCCGAAAGGGTTCCGCGGATATCTTCCTCTCGGGTCGACCCTCCGCCGGGCGTTTCGCGCCCCCGGCTGCCTTTGGCTGCCACCTCGAGCACATCTCGAGCCCCAACGCCTGTCCCGACAGTACCAATTCCGTCTGACCGCGACCGAGCGGAGCCTTTGGGTCTCCCGCTTTTTGGCCTCTCGACCCTTCGGAGTCCCCCTCCGCCCCTGCGACCGATTTGGACGCCCTCGGCGCTGCTGCCGAACTACACTTTGGTGGTTCCGCTGCGCGTTATTCGCACGCCGAATGGGAGAGGGAGCAACGTGCAGAGCCTACGTTCTACGCCGCCATACAATAAATTCTTCTCGACCGGCCATTGCCCTTGCCCACCGAAGTCTTAGCGCGTTTCCCCTCACACCAGCGCCCTCCCTCCTTGGAGATCCAAGAGCTCGCTGGCAAAGGCCGCCTCCATACTACCGACGAGGACATTGTCCTCCTCGTCCGTAATCCAACCCCGGCCCACTACTCCTTACGGCCTGCCGGGCGCGCGGCTTGCCTTTTGGGCGACGAACCAATCCGTATTTACGTGCCGCTTATCATGCGCCCTTAGATCATGCAAGCCTGCCATTCGACTGCTGCCTGCCATCTAAGCACGGCACGCACACTTCGCATGCTCGAGCGTCTCTATTGGTAGATAGGAATGGGCACATGCACCCGCTGGTGGTTGCGCAATTACTTGAAGTGCCAAGCGCGGAGGACACCGCGACTGACGGTTCGATGGCCCATGATTTCGATTTCCCTCCCTCTGGGGCCGGGCATTGCGGTAAGCGTGGACTATTTGGGCCATTGCCGGTCACGCCCCGGGGTAACACCTACATTTTGCTTTTCACCGACCACTTTTGCCGTCGTGCGGACATGTTCGCCGTCACCGCCGCTGAATTTACAGCTTAAGGCACGGCCAACATCCTTATCAATCGGTACATTCCCCTTTTGGGTTGTCCACGTAGCATCCTCTCGGACAACGGCCTCCAGTTCTGCTCCAAGCTTTCACACGTCGTATATGAGCTTCTTGGTGTTCGAAAAATCGTCACCAGCTCCTACCATCCCAGCGGCAACGGTGGTGTGGAGCGCGTTAACCACGCAATGGCCCAAACGCTGGTTATGGTCGTCAACGAACGCCAAGACGATTGGGATGCGCAGTTACCGCGCGTGGAGTTCGCCTACAACAATACGGTCAGTGCTGCCACTGGCCTGGCCCCCAACGAGGTTCACATGAGCAGGCTCCTCCCTCTCACTGTTTTCGACCAATCCGGATTCGCCGGCCATCAGAGCCTGGCCCGCGACCACCTCGCATACTGCGACCTGGCGTCAGAACGCCAACAGCGCGCCAACGATATTCTTCGCGAGATGCATTTCCTAACAGTTTCCCGCGTGGAACGGCAAAACTCCGCCCTCTCGGACTCTTTGCGCCAGGTACCCAACTTCGTTGTGGGTAATTGGGTTTGGCTGTAAAATACGGCCTCCACTGTTCGGCACGGCACTAAAGCCGGCACGGATGCAAAGGTGCTCAAGAACAAATTCGCGCTAAATCGGACGCGCCCCTACAAGATCCTTACCGTCGGCCCCTGTCCCTCTAGCGATACACCGGGCGGTTCCCCTCTCGGGGAAGCCCCTCTATTTGGACCTCCCCACAGACATGCCCGGCGCGGATGCGCGCCGCCGCGTCTCCGTCGAGCGCTGCAAGCCCTGCACCACCCCCTACGATCGCGGCGACATACCCAAGTACCTTCCGGATGGGTTGACGCAGTACGTGCTCAACAATCTTACGAACCCCCCCCCCCATATCACGTGACCCAAGACGACGTGTCGGCGCCCCTCCAGCGGCTAGAGGTGGAAAGGATCACCGGCCATCAATCGGTCCGTGGTAGGAGTGGGGTGATCGCGGTGATGTACGAGACGCATTGGACTGGGCTCTCCCGCCCGTCGTGGGAACGGGAGATGGACCTCCAGCTCTCACGCCAGCAGATCTTGCCCTACTGGGCTGACACTCCGAACCAACACCGTCAAATAAATCGCCTGTATCGCAGATGCGCATTGGAGCTTGACAACGGGAGCTTTCCCGTGCTAGCGGCGAACGTTTCTTGGCACCTGGGTACGACTGCATGCCGCGCGCTGACTGGTTAT
Source organism: Undaria pinnatifida (assembly GCA_012845835.1). Classification (NCBI taxonomy): domain Eukaryota; class Phaeophyceae; order Laminariales; family Alariaceae; genus Undaria; species Undaria pinnatifida. The sequence goes on from JABAKD010000022.1 coordinate 10,456,974, forward strand.
GCCACTACAGCACCATTGTGCTCCCCATTGGGGCCCATTTTTGGTACAAAGCCGATGACGGCTTGTGGTGGCTTGGGAAAATCAGCGCTCGCACATACATCGACGGGGAATATTTGGTACGTTTTTTAGATGATCCGTGACCGATCAAGCTTCCGCTCTCTCCGGCTCACTACACGACTTCTACAGGAGGTGTTCAAGGTTCCTGGTGCCTTCAACTCCGTCGGGGTAGATCAGTTGCGCGCGGGATTCAAAGTAACGTAGATGAATCTCGAGGCGCGGACGTGGCTAGTTGACGTTCAGGCCACCACTGCCCCCGTTTATTTTGATCCGGTTTTCCCGGTTTTGAATTTTGCTTTTTCGGGGGACATTCGTTTTCGTTCTGGGTTTTTTATTTCGTTTTCCTGGGAGGATTTTCCTGGTAATTCTCCGCACGGTTTTGACGTCGCCCCCGCAGGGTTGGGCACGATGTCCATTCCGCACGCGCGAGTTGGGTTTCGTACATAGCACGTTCTGGTACGTTTTCGCGACCGCTTGGGGTTTTGCTCGCGAGTTTTTTTACTCTTCCGCCTTCGACCCCAGCGCTTTCGCATTTTGTTATTGTTGATATTTTTCTGCAAATGTTCCGTTTTCCCTTTTCTCTGCCCCCGTTTCCCTCGCTAACCTATGGAAGTGATAGCTCTCGCACCTGTCACTCCCGCCATTCGTTGGAGTGTTCTGTACCCATTTTCCCGTCTTCCGTTCTTCGTTTGAGATTTTCTGTTGTAGCATTTTCCGTGAGGCTTCGTGGCCTTGCAGGGTAGTCTATAGAGGTGTGGGAGTAGGTTGTGGTGAGCCGTATCTTCGAGTCATGTTCTAGATCGTGGAACCGGTGCTTCCCCGAATCTTCCATATTTCTGCATATACGGCTCATCAGAGTGGGCTAGTGTTATGGTATTCCCCTGGGAGCCTAACAAGGCGTAAAATATTAGATACGTCTGGATATAAAAGGGTTTCACATGCCTTTGAAGGCATGTGCGTTTAGGGAAAAGGGGATGATGCTTTTGCCTCGCGGAATTGAACGCTATTCAGTTCGTCCGTAGCGTGTGCGGAACTAATACAAGAGCTTATATAGTAAATTAAATACTCGGAGTAAAAATTGACAAATAAAAAAAAAAACTCTCCCTGGTATCCCCAGGGAATGAAACCGCTTGGATATTGACAGGTCCGCCCGTATATCCGGCAGACCTGCTATCCCGTCGTTTCAGGGGGGAAGAGTGTTATAAGGCTTAGTTTGGGTAAGCTATTGGTTAAACTTTTGCAAGTGGTCAAACGGACTAATACCCCACTAATACCTTAACAAATGGCGTCGACGGCAGACAATGTTTTTTGTGGGTCGTGGGTTCGATTCCCAACATCCACAATGATAAAATTTTCAGACTTCCCCCATGTCCAACTTGAAAAATACTGTCCCCGGTATCCCCAGGAAATGAAACCGCTTGGATATTGACAGGTCCGCGCGTATATCCGGCCGACCTGCTATCCCGCCGTTTTAGGGGGGGAGAGTGTTACAAAGGCTTAGTTTGGGTAAGCTGTCGGTTAAGCTTTTGCAAGTAAGTGGTCAAACGGACTAATACCTCAATAATGCCTTAACACATCACTATTCGATCCGTCCGGCAATAATCGGACATTTCGCCGGCGCGGCCTGGGATAAGCAGCCCTTGGCATCGTAAACTGCCTTTTGCAGTTATTTTTTCGTTTTCTGCGGGCATTTGCTTCGACGGCGGTCCTTACTCGGCCGCCGGCGAAGCCTCCTCGTATCGATTTATTATTGAGAAGCCCAGAGCGCATGGCGCCCGGCCTGGGGAACAATACTGACGATGCTGCATGCTGCTGGCTACTGGTATGTTATGTGTTCTGTGTGTGTGGCTGCCTGCTGGCTTGAAGGATACTATAAAAATATAAATACACTCAAGCTGTGAGATCGAAGATTTTATCGAAACTCATCTTTGCAAGCAGTGTGTTATACTCCGATCGCGCGCATTACGGGTTGTGTGTCCTCATTAATGATATAGGTCGGCGACTCCCCTTGCAACTACAGTGTAGCTATCAGGGTCAACAGGGTGATGCTACGAGTAGTCAGTCTGTGCGCGGAAACTATAAAACCCGTTTCTGAGGGGGACAAAATCTGACAGCTGTGGAAGGAAATGCATCAGTTTATCAAGTAAATCCTGTAACTCAAATAACCGGTGAGGGGAGGGCGGAGTTTTGAAGGACGTGGGGGCCTGGATTTGATCAAGAGGGAGCGGGGAGGGGGGGGGCGGGGGGGCGGGCGGGGCAGGTCAATCTGTGCGTGGAAACTATAAATCCCATTCTGTAAGACGTACAACCAGTGAGGAGAGGGCGGAGCGTTCGAGGGGGTGGGGGAGCGGGGGGGGGGGGCGAAAGGGGTTTTTAAACAACATCAGGTCGCATGGATGTGGGTTTGCTATGCGCGTGGTGCTAGGTCTAGGCGATGGTGCGGGTGGTGGGGAAGGAGGGGGCGTTGGGGGGGGGGGGGGTGAATGAAAGCTACGTCATGGATCGCTAGAAATATAATGACGTGATATCAATTGCGTAGAAGTGCACATTACTCTGGCCGATTTCGGTTGTAGGTGGGGCGTTTGAGCAAAAGGGCGGGGGAAAAAAAAAGCGGGGGGGGGGCGGGGGGCGGGGGCGGAAATGAATTGGAGCTACGGCATGGATGGCTAGAAAGATAATGAGGTGATATCAGCTGGCTGGTAATGTTTACTACTCAGGCAGATTTTGATTTAAGGTGGGGCGTTTGAACAAGAGGGATCGGGGGGGGGAGGGGGGGCGGGCGGGACACTTTAATATGTGCGCGGAAACTATAAATCCTTGAAGGGGACAAATCTGACGGTTGTAGCAAGAAGACATCCCTTTATATCACCTGCCTGGTATTGTGTACTCGTATTATTCTAGAAGGCTTGATGTTAGATGGCCAGAAAGATAATGAGGTGATATCAGCCGGCTGGTAGTGATTACTACTCTGGCAGATTTTGGTTTTAGGTGGGGCGTTTGAACAAGAGGGATCGGGGGGCGGGGGGGCGGGCGGGACACTTCAATATGTGCGCGGAAACTATGAAGGGGACAAATCTGACGATCGTAGCAAGAAGACATCCCTTTATATCATCTGCCAGGCATTGTTTGTTATGCTAGAAAATTTGATGTTAGATGTGGTCATGCAATGTCACACCATTGAGCACGAGAGGGAGAAGTGCGAATCGTCAGTGCTTTGAAAGGAACGCTTGGTGTACCCGCGCTCAATCACATTACTTCGTTAGCCATACTTCGTTTGGTACAGGTTGGGAGGCGATCATAGACGGTCAGACCGTATGTACGAAATGCCCTATCATACGTAATAGGTTGGTAGCGTGGTCTACCGAAATTTTAACATAATATATATCTGCCTGTACTTCCTTTTCACATTATTATTCGCTCAAATGTACGATTGTACGCCCATGATTTTCACCGTGCCGATGTGGGGCTCTGAGGTTGCCAATTCTAAGACAGAGATACATCTTACAAATACAGCAAGCGAGGTGATTTGGGCATGCACTGTCACCACTATTGAACACGAGGGTGACTTTACTTCGTTAGTCATATGCTATTGCGTTTGGTAGAGGTTGTCAGGCGATTATGCAAACGGCAGGTAGGCACGAAATACCCTGCGTAAGAGGTTGGTAGTGTGGTCTACCGCATGGCAGTGTTAACATATCTGTCTGTACTTCCTTTTTTTCACATTATCATTATCTAGTGTACGATTATACGCCCTGTTTTTTCTCCCCACTGTCGTCGAAGATGTTGTGATCCTGTAGATGTCGCGTCCATGTCTGGTGCTCTTGTTAGTGGTGCTCATGAAAACATGCCCTAGCGTGTAGTAGATGATTGCTGAGTGGTGTTCCTTTCCTTTACATCAAGCCAGGTAGTATATGTCAACGTAGCCGCTTTCTTGAAAACGACAAATAAAATTCCTCACACACGTGATACAGAGGATATTATAACGTCGAGGCCATGTCACAGCAGTTCATGGACAACGTTGGCGATCGGCAGCAGGCCCCATGGGACAGTGGGGACGTGAGGGAGCGCCAACTCCAAAAGTCGCATTAACCGACGATACGGCGCTCTGGAAAAAGATGGCGCCAAGAAAACATTGGGTGCTCCGCGGGCGCATACCTCCCAACATTGTCGACTCGGCGGCGGATATCCAGTCCTTCGTAGGGAGGCCGTCAACGTCACGACGTCAGTGGCTACCCAGCTCCGCGCGATCAGTGACTTTGACGTTCGTGCGTACGGGCCGCGGGCGGAAGGGATGGTCGACCACCTGCTGATGGTCGCTGACCGCCTTGATTTCTTGCGCCAGGCTCTTGTGGCGGTCCTGTCTGTTGGATTTTCCCTCGATAGCGACGGCGACCGTCATTGCCGGGAGAGGGTGGCAACGATCGATGCCGCCTTCACGTCAGCGTCGGCCGACCTACGCCGGCATACCCTGAGCAATATTATCCTACTCTCTGGCCCCGCGGCGCTGGCTGTCATGAGCGAGATGGTAAACGACGATCTTCGCCTGTGGGTCAACGACCTCATCGATTTGCACAGCAAGTCCGTCCGCCGATGGTGCCCCCTCCGTCCGACTTCACGTTCTCGATGCCGCCCGTGCCTTCGTTCAAGCGCACGAGCGCCTTTTGCTCTAGCGGGGGAGACGTGCTCAAGCTCGTCGAAGGATTGAATGTCCCCCGCGACAGCCAGGACGGGCCGTCCAAGAGAAAAAGCAACCCAGCCAGCCCCGGTACACCAAAGAAAAAATCGCTGCCCAGTGCAAGCAGTTTGCTTCTCTGGGCCGATGCCGGTTCTCCAACTGCAAATTCTTGCATTCGGCTCCCCCGGCCGACGCCACTTCACCCGATGCCCTTCGCGACAGTGGCAGTTCGGCGGCGCCAGCTGTTGGGTCGCGGGCGTTGGCGCTGCGCTCAGAGCCCCGCGGTGGGTCCGGAGATGGCAGTGGCGGCGCGGGTTCTGGATGAGGACACGGGCCCTTACTGTCGGTTGGGCCAACACCTAGGGGGGCGGCTGCTGAGCGTGCCGTTGGTAGGGCGGCGACGGCGCCGGGGGCCAGCGGGGGAGCGGGGGACCGGCCGGCCACCCAAGGCGTAGGGGGGGGGCTGCGTGGGCGTGCGTTGGTAGCTCTGGCTGGCGATGGGGGTGTAGGGCGTGCTCGCGTGGCGGTGGCTCCGGGCTCGGTCTCCTTCGAAGAGAAAGGTGCGGTTTCTTGTGTGCGTGTGCGTGATTTGCCGACTGACTTGCTGCGTGTACAAGGGGCGGTTGATGGCGTACGTTCGGGTGCCTTGCGACTCGTTGCGGTCGACGCTTGGTTGGATGCTTGGGCGGTTGTGGTGCAGTCGATGGCCGAGCAAGGCTCCGCGAGCCTCGGTCATCTCGCATCTGTAAGCTCCTCCCTCTTGAGACAGTGTCAGGGCAGCGTTGCCCGACTTACATCCACCATCGGCCCCTCACTGTTTTCGCCGCATATTAACGTGGCTACCGTACGGCACTGGTTTGGATCCGTCAAGAAATTTCCCTCTACCTCCTTACTACTTCGCGTGTTGGCACGCATCAGTGGGGGTATCAGGAGGGGGGGATCTGACCGCTGAACTTGCGTATGGTAATCACCCGGGAATCGCACAACACGACGTCGCGATCCACAAAAAGATTTGCGAGGACGTCGTGTACGGCCGCGCATTGGTATTTGATCTGCGTTTCGCTGGCGAAATTTTGAGGCTTCGTATTTCACCGCTTAGCGTCGTTTTAGAACCCAAATTTCGGATTATTCACGATCTCACGTTTGCACGCGCGGGGGGTCGGACCAGTGTTAACCCCTTCACAACTGGAACCCCTTCTTGGGGACAATTTTACCCAAAGTTAGTATAGGGAGGGATTTCGGGGCTCTAAAGGGGTTAACGGTGACACGGATTTTGATTCCGCGCCACCGTCTGAGCTCGGCCACGTGCTTCGTGAGGTTTTACTACGGGTAATGTTTTTGAGACAGACCCACGGCAGTAATGCTCGAATCCTCTTGTGTCGTGTGGACGTCAAAGATGCGTTTCGACAGGTTTTGGTTGACCCGGCAGGTGCGCCGGTGATCGGTTACGTGTTCGGTGATCGCGTCGTCGTGGAGTTACGCTTGCAATTTGGGTGGCGTAATAGCCCGGGGTTTTGGGGGTTGATGGCATCCGCGCTCGAGCATGCTCACACCCACTCTACGTTTCAAGGCGCAGATGTTTCCCAACAAGGGGCTGCGGCCGTCGCGCACGTCCGAATTTCCCCGCCGCGGGGGGTTCCAGTTGTCTCTATCCCGGGCGATTGTGGGCCTGTCTCTGGCTCTGGTGGCAACGCCGGGAACTACTTCTTTGTGAGAGGTATTACGTAGACGATGGCATTCTCGTCGAAGTGCAATGGTGGCCGGACAGTCGCCGTTGTTTGCGCGCTGTCCAGTCGCTGGCATCGGACCATTTTCGCTTGTTGGGCAAACGTGGCGTCTCTGATCCACCCCTCCTGTCCGCCAGAAAAATCACTGACTGGGACACGCAACTGGAGGTGTTGGGTTGGATCATTGACATGGAGGCGCTTACGGTTACGTTGTCGTCCCATAAGCGCCTCAAGCTGCAAAATCTCCTTGCGGAGTGGCCCTCGTCTCGTACATCTGCTTCAGCGAGGCAGGTGTCGCAGCTCGTTGGCTTCCTTATACATGTCTCCTTTGCTGTGCGTCCGGGGCGGTTTTCGTGAACCGTTTGTTGGCTTCGGTGGGTATGGCGCGCATATCTGCCGGAGCCGATTTTGATTTTCGTACGGTCAACCCCGGGCGGCGCCTCGTCTTGGGGCCCGAGTTTCAAGGGGACCTCGAGTTTTGGCGGTGGTTTGTTGAGGAGGGATTGGACGCGCGCGGTGGAACCTTGTCGGCTCCGATGTATCATTTGCTTGAGCGCTCCTCCCAACGTACTCTATTTTCGAATGCATCCAAAACCGCTGTCGGGGGTTTGTGCCTTGAAACTGGGGTATACTGGAGATACGATCTTGACGCCGGGGAACGATCTCGCTTTTTTGGGTCGAGCAAGTCAGCTGCAGGCGAGAACGATAAATCGATTAACATCCTCGAACTGCTAGGTATGGTCGTCTTCGCTTGGGTCCTCATATCTCTGTGTGCCGAGCGCCCGGCCGCGTTGGGGGACTGCGTGTTGTTGCGTGGCGACAACGAAGAAGCCGTAGAGTGGGTGCGGCGGTGTCGAGGTGGCAAGGAGCCGAGATCGGGCGCACTGATGCGCCTCCTTGGTGTGCTCGAATTGTCTTCTGGTTGGCACTTTGACGCGAAACACGTAAGGGGTATTTTTAACGTTGCCGCTGACGGTATCTCACGCTGGGATCGCGCTCCCGTCCTCGTTAATCTGCGTGCTGTTCGACCGGAAATTTCGTGGCAGGAGCAGGATCTGGGGACCGCGGGCATATCCCTATGTTCTTCGGTGTTGGCCTCGAACTCATGCGACACGCCATTGCGGCCTCGTCTGAACGCACTTATCAGGGGCATTTTGGCGCATGGGTAGAATATCGGGTACGTTGTGGCCTGCCAGTGTTTCTCGATCGGTGCCGAGATGGCATGGCTAACGTTTGGTATGTGTTTGAGTACGTCGCGTACGCCTTTTCGACCAAGAAATTGCGGTCGGCAACTACTGAGAGCCATTTGTCAGCGATCAAGTTCTTTCACCGTATTTCGAGAGGTTTTGAGATCGACACCACTCATCCCGTGATTGCTAATGCCCTTAAAGGCGCCGCTCGTGTGCATGCTGACGTCGGCAACCAGGCAACCGTGCGACGGCCCGTTTCGTAGGATATGCTGGTCGCGGGCGAGAAACTGATCCCCGCGTGGCGTGCCGGGGGTCGTGTTTTGTGGCTTGCCCTGTGCGCTTCGTTCTGTCTCTTGACTCGCGCGTCATAAATGTTTGCGGGAACCCGGTTACGAGTTCACGAGATTTATTGTTTGCGGCGTGCTGATGTTGCCTTCTTTCGCGGAAATATTCAGCTTACCGTTGCGCAGTGGTCAACCGCAGATCGTGTTGAGGTTCGGTTTCGCGGGTCGAAGGGTGACCAACTGCGGAAAGGGGCGGTTGTAACGCGTGTGCGAACGGGTCTGTCGATGCGCGTGGGGGAAGGTGGCGGCGCCGTCGATCTCATGATCGAATTGATGTCTTGTTACTTGTTTCTTCCATCTTCGGCCCCCTTGGTTGCGTTTGGTGTTGATAACGGCAGATGGTCCATGTGGACACAACATCAAGCAACGACAGCTTTGCGGAAAGTGGTTGCGTTGGCGGGTGTGCGTGCGGAGGAGTACGCCTTGCACTCCCTGAGGATTGAAGGCGCAACGCACTTGTCGGCGGGGGGTGCAACACCGGAGGTGTTGCAGCGTGAGGGCCGATGGGCGTCCAATGCTTATAAGACGTATGTCCGTAGTCACGGAAAGGACGCCATTTGGGTAGCAAGCGTTATGGTCCAGGAAGGAATTAGCGGTGGGGTTCAGCCGGGGCAGGGCACCGAGTGGGGGCGAGTTGACCCACCCTTAGATCTGACTAGTTAGGCTAACGCGGAATTACAAAGAAGTGTGTTATCCCGTGTGCACTCTACGACTCGCGAGTAGGGGGCGGGCGGGGAGGTGAGACTACATCCGTAATACGGGTCCACTACCAGTTGTGCTGGAGGCTGGCGTCGAGAGTTCGATGTCGCCAGTTGGTTTGGGAGTTGACTCGTGTATACGGATGTTAGCGGGGGGTTGCCGGCGGGGCAGCCCCGGGGTATTCCCATCTCCAACCCCCCTCTCCGGGCGGGGGGTTGCGCATTAATATAATACAACCTCGAAAGCAAAGTGCAAAGCAGAATATTATCCAAGTATGAGAAAATATGTGTTTTGGACATACGTAAGAAGTTTGACCAATCAGATCAATGCGGTAATTCATAGTCGTATGAGCGACAGCCTTGGGTACACCTGGCCCAGCTGTGTAGACGACGACCTGCACGCGGAGCGCGTAGGGAGCAGAGTCAGAGCTACAGGTCCAAGGTGTGATACAGACTAGTTTAAGTTCCCACCCACCCGCCCATGTTTTTGAGGGAGTCAGTGGAGGGGGAGTTAATCGGTCGCAGTAACGTTGCGCGTGTTTGTTACTGTTTTGGTAAACGTACTCGTTTGCGCTGAAGATGCGACGGGGTTTCGTAGATTGCGCAGGTTTGTGGTGGGGGCTATAGCCGCATCAGTGGTATAGCGTGGTGCAAGGAGTGTTCGTTGTTGCGTTTTTTATTTTTCAGCATGTGTAATATCTGTGCGGTGGGGTTACGTATGACTGTTTTACGCAGATATTATGTTGACAGTTAACAGCGAACGCCGTGGCGGTGCATCGGCTCGGATTTAGCGCGCAACCTAAAAGTGTGGGAGAGGGGAATTACCCGTATATTGGCAAGTAAGTGCATTTGTTTAATGTTGTACATGGTGTGTGCAGGCGTGCATAGACTATATATATTACACGCGTGTGTACGTTTTTATATGCTGCACATTGTAGGTGGTTGCCTCGTATGTCTTCTTCGTGTTGCCAACGATTGTTCGTCGTTGGCTGTACTGGCGTCGAGAGTTCGATGTCGCCAGTTCGTTTGGGAGTTGGCTCGTGTACACGGATGTTAGCGGGGGGTTGCCGGCGGGGCAGCCCCGGGGTATTACCATCTCCAACCCCCCTCTCCGGGCGGGGGGTTGCGCATTAATATAATACAACTTCGAAAGCAAAGTGCAAAGTACGAAATGCCCTATCATACGTAATAGGTTGGTAGCGTGGTCTACCGCAATTTTAACATAATACTCCGGAGTATATACAAGGGCTTCGCTCGCGAAAGGAGGAATGGACATTCAGTAGAAAGGCGGAAAAGAAGCACAAATGGCGCAACTGGCGACTTGAAAATGCCAAGAGGTCCATATACAGCACAACGGTAAACGATGGAGACGATTATGATTCTGAGTTTGTTATTATCATCCATTCGACCAGTTCATGATGGGCACGTCGGAGGACTTGCTTGGCATATCCTTCCACCTCTCAGGTAGCATCTGTACACTTATTAGTAGCTCTCTCTGAGTCGATCATCAACAATAAATTATCGCAGTGCATAAACACCAGGCACGCGCTTGTCAAGGATAGAGACAGGAAAACTACAACTTAAGATGTAAAGGAGCTCAGTGCCAAAAAAAACATGCTGGAAGCAGGAACTTGAACGCACACACCGCAAACATGTGAAGTACATTTGTATTCCGAAGGACGAAGAGCATGCATTTAGTCATAGTTCTCAAAAAACGATGCTGGTATATAGAAACCACAACGTTCTATAAAGAAAATGCTGTCAATATTGCTTCCGAAGGAGCATGCAGGCTTGTTTGGACTCCTCTTCAGCGGAGGTACCCAGCACCTTGCACTCTTGCTTTTTGTCGTTGATCTTGTGAATCTGTCCACAAACGTTGAAGCATAGCGGGAGGACGTCGATAAGTATGTGTAAAAAAGTATTCGTACTTCTCTCCAGCAGACGTCGTAACCATCCAAACTATTATAAAAAATGAAAATGCACTCCAGCTGTGAGATCGAAGATTTCGTCGAAACTCATCTTTGCAAGCTGTGTGTGATACTCCGATCGCGCGCATTACGAGTTGTGTGTCCTCATTGAGGATATAGGTCGGCGACTCCCCTTACAACTACAGTGTAGCTATCAGGGTCAACAGGGTGATTTTAGTCAGTCTGTGCGCGGAAACTATAAAACCCGTTTCTGAGGGGGACAAAATCTGACAGCTGTGGAGGGAAATGTATCCTTTTATCAAGTGAATCTTGTAAGTCGAATAACCGGTGAGGGGGGGGGGCGGTGTTTTGAAGGACGTGGGGGCCTGGTTTTGATCAAAAGCGAGCGGGTTTGGAGGGGGGGGGGGGGGGGGGGGGAAGGGGGGGGCAATTTGTGCATGTAAGTTATAATCCTTTCAAGGGGATAAATCTGACGGTTTTGGCACCAGTTCATTATTGGGGGGGGGGGGGGGTTGGGGCGGGGGTGGGGCGTGTGGGGCAGCTCAATATGTGCGTGGAAACTATACATTATTTTGAGGGGATAAATATGACTGTTTTGGAAATAATGCATCAGTTTATCATGTATATCCTGGGGTAAGTCGTACAATCAGTGAGTAGAGAGAGGGTGGAGTGTTCGAGGGGGTGGGGTTGGGATGGGTTGGGGGGGGGGGGGAGGTGGGGGGTGGGGGCGGGGGGGGGCGGGGGAGGGGGCGGGGGGGGGGCGGGGGGGGGGGGGGGGGGGGGGGAAGGAAGGGTTTTAGGTGAGGGGTTTGTTATACGTGTGGTGCTAGGTCTAGGCGATGGTGTGGGTGATGGAGAAGAAGGGGGCGTTCGGGGCGGGAGGGGGGGGACAGCAGCGGCATGGATGGCTCTCGAAAGATAATGAGGTGATATCCTGTGCGTAAAGTGTTTATTAATCTGGCGGATTTCGATATTTGGTGGGGCGTTTGAGTAGCGGAGAGCGAGAGGGGGGGGGGGGGATTTTTAGCAGGTTTAGGTCTGTTGGAGCTCCTTCTTTCGTTGTTAGTAATTGTTGTGGTATCGTTGTACTTGCTCTTGGTACTTGGAAGAAGAGTCGCACTTCATAGACTATATCCGCACGCAATCCCCTAGTCTTGAGCAAGAGACATGGATATCTCGACTCGTGACACACAGGACGCAAGATAAGAATAGAACGTACCTCGATGTCGAACGCCCTCTTGGCACCGTGCGAATGGAATGCGGGATGTATATCGAGCAAGTGGTAGCCTGCCTTCTTCAGGAGGTCACCGACTTTGATGTCGCCGGTGCACTTCGTGTTTATGTCCTCGCCGACTTGGCGGCTCTCGGCGACTGCTTCGCAGGGCTTCTGCAAACGACAACAACGGATGGGAATACCTAGCGTTCAGTGAATGTTCAAAATAGTAAGGCCGCGTAGCTGTCGTCGATTTTCAAAGTTTGAAAGGAAGTCGTACAATTTAACACTGATGTAATAAAAGCGGTCGTTTATGGGCAAAGCCCTGCCTGGTACCACAACGTTGCTAACACCTGTGAAACCACCACTGGGACAGGAACGAACGGGATTCACAGTCGCAACTGGTAAGCGTAAGCCCCGGTATACTGCTATATAAGGCCTACCGGCGGAATACCGACAACGAAGGGTAAGAGTCAGTACCTGCTGTATATATTGTTCCGTACTGCTCTATTACTGCTGCTATCAATACTATTACGACCGACGTGTACTGCGATTCCTGAAGAGGTTGCGCACCCTACTTGTACTCGTTAATACAATACCATCAGCACCAGTGGCAGTACACACTGGAGGTTGATATATAGAATTAAACAGAAGCTGAAGTTAACCTGGGTGGTGCTGGAGAGCAGTCCCGTGATTGGGGTTAGCGAGTTGTTCATGTAGTGACGCGGTGTACTACTACTGTTACTCATTTTTCATACAACCACATAAACTCTTTGTTATTTATCACTGCATGGACCATTTTTACAACCCTGGCTGACCCCCGTGATGGGACTTGCCCGTTTCATTGCGTCTTACATGTATAGATACCACGTAGTCGTAGTCGTACATCCAAAAAGTGTGTTTATATCACAGCACAAAGCGTCACTGCATGGACCACTTGTTCAACCCCCGCTTACCCCGATGACGGGACTGCCCCGTACTCGTAGTCGTACATACATGAAGTGTGTTTGGTTGTACGTTGTACAACCCCCGCTTACACCCCGATGATGGGACTGCCACGTACACGTACTCGTACATACAAAAAGTGTGTTTGGTTGTACCCATGAAAAAGAAATCACAGCACGCAGCGTCACTGCGTAGACAACTAGTACAACATGCTTACCCCGACGACGGGACTGCCCTCCGTGACCACCAAGGCGAACTTGAGTTGTTCAGGCTACGCGTCCCCAAGCACAGCTTCCACACCGTGTAGTAGTTCGACCACGCTGGTGTAGCACACACATGCTACAGCAAACGTTGCAGACAGGCACACAAGGTCAAACAATGTAAATTTCAATGTGCATCATTATTGGAAACAGGATTCGCTTGAGTTCACCAACACCCAAAAACCACATAGTCTATTGCGCACAACTTGCAGCACACCCAGCCAGCACTCAACGCAGCACTACCGAAAATACAGGGTGTTGGCATCTAGTGTCTTAACTATGTCGCACGGCGCTGAACACACTGACAACGGGAACAAACTCTCAGCATCAGTAGTATAGTAGCTGACAGCAAACATCACATTCCAACAACACGAAGAAATGAAACTCACGTTTCGTCAAGCTCTCAGCTCCTTCGTTAGGGACGCCGATCGAAGGTGAATCACAGGTGCCCGCGTCACACCAGTCACATACACGAGGGTTGTCGCCGCTTCCCCAGTGCTTCTTGTTAAGGTTATGAAAAGCTTGGCACGTGGAAGGGTCGTCACTCCTGCAGGTGTCGCAGACAGCGTACTGGGAACTCCTGTTTTTTCTATTTCGTGCGATGAGGAAGCCGCCACAACCCTTGCTCGGGCACGGCCAATCAGGATTGCCAGAAGAAGCTGAGTCCCGTTCTTGCCCGACCAGCGTGCACACGCCTGATCCTGAACCTCCACCACCCCCACTGTTGGCGGAGCCTCCTCCCGCACTAGCCTTGGTCCGCTTCGCAAATTTCAACTTCAAATTGTTATTGCCGATCCGGCAAATTTCAAATTCAATTTGTTTGCAGCCGTCAACGGCAATTCCCTCTCAACAGCCAGCAATTGGCCAACTTCAAATGTAAAAGTACAAAAAAGAAGTTGCTGAAAAAGCAAAATAAAAATATCAGAGAGCAAGCAAGGGTGCACGGAAAAAATTTTCTTCGACACCTATGTCCTATTTTCTTATTTTGACCCTCCCAGACAGGGGGGGAGGGTACCAGGCACCCATCCCCCCCCTGTCGACGCCATACAAAGTTCTATATAAAACCTTCGTACACTAATTCTCATATAGAAGACACCGTGTGCTGCAGCATGAGCTACTGCGTACCGTAGATACACAGAGAGCGATAGAGAGGAGCAAGAGAGGAGGCCCGTAGTTCATGAGTACCAGTGCTAGCTCCAGAGGAGACCGGCCAGAGCCATTGGCGGATCCCTTCGACAAGAAGGCATGGCTGGAGGGTGTTTGTCCGAAGAAGTTCGACGGCTCCGCGTACGTTTGCGCGTGCGGGTACAACTTCGGCGACGGTTCAAGCGTGGACGCGGAGAGGGCACGACAGCACGAGGCTTCAGAAAGGCACAGAGAGTGAGTGACGAGGACTGCAAGTGAGCTTCTAACCTAAGCTTGTCCAAGGCTTGTGTGTTTTGTCCCGTACACCTGACTCGCCGGAAAAATCCGTCTTGTAACGAGGACACGCAAACATGAACAGCATCCTTACAGCAGCAGGTTGGCAGGTACTGCTGTACCAGTTAGGTGGTAGTCTTTGGGAGAGAGGAGTGCCTGGTACAGCCATTGGGAGACGACGCAGAACACTCGACGATGTCACGTAGTCAGACAGTCTGGAGAGGCAGCAGAAATGGCAAGGTAGCAACAGCAGCGAGTTTCGGGGGATAATTGGTGGATCCCAATACTAACCTTACAGTAGATCGATCGCGTACATGCTGCGCGAAAAAATTCTATTTTTTTTTCCTGGCGCAAAGATTGCCTTATCATTTTGTACGAGTGTCCTGACCTTGTCTTGACTACAAAGGAGTATTCGTACTAGTACAGGCAGTTCGTACATCGACGTTGGATGCGGTCTGTTGCCCTTTCGGGCGGTGCTGCTGGCTTGTCGTGTCCACTGATGTGGCTACGGAGGTGGAAATATAACAGGCTCCACCGGCCCCTTCTATGACCCGACCCGTGTCCCCCGCTCTCCAACAACGACCTTCCCATGAATACGAGTGCAGATCAGCGTTGCCAGTGGCAAATATCGCGAAGAAGATCGGCGGCAAATGGGTCTGCACGAAGTGTTTCAAAGTTCTCGGATCCGATGCACGCATGTGGAGCTAGCAACATGTGACATCGCACTTAGACTCGAAATACCACAAGTGAGGACAGTTTTTGAGGTGTTAGGATATTGATCCAGTGTGCGTTCAGAGCGCTCGTAGCTCATTACCACAGCAGTCGGCCAAGCTAGCATTTTGCGCAGCTTCGAAATTAGTGCCCTCCTAATGCTACAGGAGTAGTTGTGCGTGTACGTGGCATCCGCGAAACAAATGATGTTGCTCCACAAGTGCTGCATGACGACGTTCACCTTGAATCTCTCGGCATAAACTAAGCTACCAAGGAATGTCCGTTGTTTACGTTGGCAGGGACGCCGTGGATGCCGCGAAACAGCGCTCGCTCGTTTCCTTTTTCAAGCCCGTGGCAGTTGCGAGTTCAACGAGGGATGCGGACAGCAGTAGCCATGTAGACCAAGACGATGAAGTTGAGGTGCTTCAGGCGGGCGGTGCAGATGGTTACGAGGTTGGTAGTGATGCTGGGGAGCGTATGGATGAAGAGGCGGGCGGGCTTGAGGGGATTTTGGGCGAGTGGGGCGAGGATGACGACATGCATTCTGGCGCTGAAGATAGGCGAGGCTCCACCAACACACCAAGTGTTGAAACTCCCCACTACTGTGTAGGGACAGCTCCGGAAGTCCGGGAGCCTGTTCTTTAACACTACCACCTGACTGTGCATGGCATCGGCAGCCAGGCAACGGCAGTGGCTTGGGAAGTGCGGGTGCGCAAAAATCGCATAGCCCTCCACGCGTTGGCGACCACGTCCCGCGGCATCTTCAGTCCAGGTTGTACCGTGACGGTGGAACAGCCGGGCCAAACATGCCGCCCGTGTACGGAAATCAAGTACGGCAAGGCCTACAGAGGTGAGGGTCAGGTCGAGTCTTCAAACTAGGGTAGTGATGGCCATTGAATTCGAGTCGGCACGCGACGTGGTTCATGCTGGGCGTATTTAACGTCGCTCCATCACACGTGTTCGCTCACACACTAGCTGCTGCTTGTTTGCTCTACCGCTGTGCCGTCTGTATTCAGCTTTGGTTCAGAGATCGGCGCTGGAAGCAGAAGACGACAGGCTGAACAGGCTGGCTATCGACTTCTTGACTCCGTACCAGAAAAGAAACCGCTCCGATAGGTGGAAGGGGAGATTTGAAGTGCAGAAGCTTTATACCCTGAACCAGGTCAGGAAATGCACGTCTCGCGAGGCGCTTGGGGCAGGCGAAGTTCTGGCAGCATCTGTTGACGGGAAGGTCGAGTGTCAACTTTGCTTCTTGGAGACGGATCCGAAAAAGCTTCTGCAGCACATGGCGGGACACATCCTCGAGAACGAGGTGAGGTTCGTCTGCCCTGAAAGCGAAAGGTTTTTGCAGTCGTGCCCATGGTCTTGACGGAAAAACTCCTAGGGTTACTCCCGCGAAAATTGGCCACTGCCGTTACACCCACGCTGAACACCTTATCCGTCCGACGGTTTAGAAACTGTATGACTGTTTTTTTTTTTTCAACCTGTGCATCTCGTCAAAAGACGTTGACTTGGTCCGTTGACGGTGCTAATCCCGCAGGACCTTCAAAAGCGCGACACGTGCGGCTTCTGTGGTGGAGATGGCTGCAAGACGTGGGTGGTCGTGCCGACTAAGGGCAAGGCTGCATCTCAGATTCATTCCAACTTCCCGCTAGCACCGAAGACGGATTCGCGAAAGACCGTCGTTGCGATCGGCCTGAAAGCGGCGGCAAAAAGTACGGCAGCCACCCCATGTACCAACGTACCCCTTCGGTGTTTGTTTTGCACCCCTAATCGTTGGCTGTGGAAGTACTACATGTCTCACCACGTGCGGGAGCAACACGCAGCTTCACTAGCCATGGGGCAAGCAGATCCCGACTCGGTGAGATTCAAGGCCAGCTTTGATGTGGGCGAGACAGAGAGGTCGAAGGTGGTAAACATGTTGAGAAAGGGCAAGAGAAGCAAGAGTCTCAGAGCCTCAGTCGTAATGGCTAAACGGGGGAAGGGCAAGCAGCGTGCATGAGTGCCACAGAACGGCGGAGTCTTAGACGAACAGGAGATTGTCGACTCTGAGGAGGAGGAGGAGGAGGAGGAGGAGGAGGAGGAGGAGGAAGAAGAGGAGGAGGACGAGGACGAGGACGAGGACGAGGAGGAGGACGAGGACGAGGACGAGGAGGAGAAGGAGGAGGACGAGGAGGAGAAGGAGGAGGACGAGGAGGAGAAGGAGGAGGACGAGGATGAGAAGGAGGAGGACGAGGATGAGGAGGAGGGTACACTGCAGCCGAGCGTAAGCTCGAGGGGGCGCATGCGTATCAAGAAGAGACACTTCGCTCTCATTTGATCCCATGAGAGTCATGCAGCGATACACTTGTAGGGTGTCGCATTGACTGGGTGTCAACAAGATATCGCCCGTGATGAAGGGGGTATGCGTTAGAAGGCAAACATAATTTGTTCGTTGCTGTTATACTCTTTCACCCAGGGGCTCCAAAATGTTGTTGGTACGGCCGAGGTACGGCAAGCAACGTGCTGCCGTGTTTTGCAGTGCATCCGCTGCCGCGGGGATGATAGATGGGAGTTGTCCTTATCGACAAGCACCATAAATCGTGTCGACGGCAACAACTTCGATGTGTCTGCTTCAGGCGAGCTCCTTCACTCAAGCTTTACCTCTTCTTACACAAGTCTCAGCGTGCAACAATACTTCGTTCATCATGGCAAGCATCTATCTACTGATTGACTGTTTTGTTTCCTTTGGTGTGAACCCTCACTTCGTGGTACATCCCTAGTGCTTCACGCGCAATGCACCATGTTGCGATGTTGACTCTTCGTTCAAATTGTGTGGCCTAAATATAGCGGGGAGCCTTGATGGAGCACTTGTTAAACAATTCTGCGAAGCATGCAGACGTCTGAAACTAGGACAGAAAACGAGATCAACTACTACGAGTACAGCAAGAGTACAGGTCAATCGGGTTGTCGCTTAAAAAAAAATGGAAAATAAATAAAAAATAAAAATTTCGCCCCTCCGGGGGGGGGGGGGGGGGGGGGGTACATAAGTGTGCTGGATTGGGATCTTCGTGCACCCTTGGAGCAAGCAGTAAAAAGATCAGAGAATGAGAGCTAAGAATTATACTACAGCAGTAGTATAGGGAAAGCAAGGAAGGCAAGGAACTTCGGGACGGTTCTTTTCCCCAGCAACTAATTTTCTTTTCGGCAATTACGGGCTGAGAAGGGCTGAGAGGGGGGAGGATATGCCGAGCGAGACCCCCGAGGGGGTCGAGAACTACGTAATTAAGTTTATAAAGCAGAAAAAAGATCAGAGAATGAGAGCTAAGAATTATACTACAGTAGTAGTATAGGGAAAGCAAGGAAGGCAAGGAACTTCGGGACGGTTCTTTTCCCCAGCAACTAATTTTCTTTTCGGCAATTACGGGCTGAGAAGGGCTGAGAGGGGGGAGGATATGCCGAGCGAGACCTCCGAGGGGTCGAGAACTACGTAATTAAGTTTTATATCTATCTGCCTGTACTTCCTCTTCACATTATTATTTGCTCAAATGTACGATTTTACGCCCATGATTTTCACCGTGCCGATGTGGGGCTCTGAGTTTGCCAATTCTGAGACAGAGATACATCTTACTAATACAGCAAGCGAGGTGATTTGGGCATGCACTGTCACCACTATTGAACACGAGGGTGACTTTACTTCGTTAGTCACAAGCTACTGCGTTTGGTAGAGGTTGTCAGGCGATTATGCAAACGGCAGGTAGGCACGAAATACCCTGCGTAAGAGGTTGGTAGTGTGGTCTACCGCATGGCAGTGTTAACATATCTATCTGTCTGTACTTCCTTTTCACATTATCATTATCTAGTGTACGATTATACGCCTTGTTTTTTCTCCCCACTGTCGTCGAAGATGTTGTGGTCCTGTAGATGTCGCGTCCATGTCTGGTGCTCTTGTTAGTGGTGCTCATGAAAACATGCCCTAGCGTGTAGTAGTAGATGATTGCTGAGTGGTGTTGTTCCTTTCCTTTACATCAAGCCAGGTAGTATAATATGTCAACGTAGCCGCTTTCTTGAAAACGACAAATAAAATTCCTCACACACGTGATACAGAGGCTATTATAAAAATTAAGATACACTCCAGCTGTGAGATCGAATATTTTGTCGAAACTCATCTTTGCAAGCTGTTTGTGATACTCCGATCGCGCGTATTCTGGTAAAATTGTCTCAACGTCAATTTTTTTCCAAACGAAAATTTGCGATTTTGCGATTTTTGCGCAAGGCTGTTGATGGCGGCGTGACCAATCAGCACACACACGCGAGTTTCATGGCTAAGAACTAATGAGGTAAAATGACATGTCATACACGCAGCTTGCAAAGTTGAGTTTCAACTATTCAGTCGGTCGTACTCACAGTTGACTTATTTATTTTTTTATTTTTTATCCTCCGGCGGATGGGGAAAAATTTAACCACCCCCCCCCCTCCTATGCTACCCGGATCTCCGATATTTCCTCTTCGTTCCGCCAAACTCCAGACTGTTCCGACATTCTTACATTTTTTCATTTTTTTCATGAAATATATATAGACTATTAATAGTCTACATATCATCAGGTAATACACAAGCATTACACTCTAATTATTATAAAAAAAAAATACACTCCATGGACCAGCTATGAGAGATCGAAGATTTTGTCGAAACTCGTCTTTGCAAAAGCTGTACCAGGTATGTGATACTCCGATCGCGCGTATTACTGGGTGTGTGTCCTCAAGATATCATCGCGTATCAGAAGCTACCGCGCGCAGGCGGCACAGCAGTACTTTGCCAAGCGGTCACCCTTCTTCAGCTTTTCCGCGATCAAGCAAGAAGAGTTTCAGTACAAGTTTCTCGATTGCTCGCGGATCACTCCGTGCTTGGGTGTTGTCGCTGTTGTTTTCTGTTCATGTTGGTGAGGCACTGCAGCGCTGCTGTTAATACTATCATTAGCACGACAGAACGCTGGCATTGATTCAGCAAGAAGAGAAGGCTTCAGGCATGGGAGACGCGAATGGAGAAGGAGGAGCCCGGGTTGTTTACCTTCACTCGTCGCCTTTAGTTCAGCAGAAGAGCGGCAGGAAAGCGAGGATGGTGCAGCTGGGCACAAAGGAGGTATGTCTACAAACTGAAACCCAACATGGCACTCACTCTATTTTCATGTAGTACGTACCAGGTACATCATTAGCATCATCTCGGCGAAATGTAGTCAACTAAAATGTGCTTTCCGCCCATACCGCATACGTAGTAGATAAGCAGGCACGTACGCATCTATCACACCCCACAGCAGTGTACTTAAAGCGGGGGGAAGGTGTCCTTCACGATCAATGCAGCCGGCCAGGTTTACAAACAAACAATCCAGTTTGTATACTTGGGCGGGGCTATCACCGCAGACAGAAACCTTAGCACTGAAATAACGCGGCGTCTTCAGAGGGCCTGGGCGTGCTTCCAGCGGTATAAGATGGAAATCTATGATCGCCCGGGTGTGCGTTTACGGTTGAAGGTGCGGTTGCTGAAAGCTGAGGTGGTCGAGACACTGCTGTACGGTTGCATGACGTGGAGCCCGAAGAAGCCTGACTATGACAGGCTACGACGGGTTCACCGCTCCATGCTCCTCCGATGCCTTGGATGGCGGAAACGGAAGCGCGACGACCACACCCTATCGTACGCCGACGCGCTTGCCCAGACAGATTCCGAGAGCGTTGAGGTGATAGTGCGCAAACGGAGGATTTTGTGTGCGGGATTCGTGGCACGCATGGGGGAGGAGCGTCTGCCACAGAGGGTGATGTTTGGGGAGTTTGTTGGCTTAAGGTAAGGGCTACTCAGGGGGGCAAGAGAAAGACTGGATGGATCATCTGAAGGAGGATATGTCGGTCTTTGGAATGAAATTCGAAGGATGGCGAAAGGCTGCTCATTTCTGGAAGGCTGGCAGATGGTTTCGAAGAGTAGAGGAGGGAGCCGAGTTGTTCATGCGGAATTGGCATGAAACGGAGAGACGCAAAGCTGCAGAGCGACGCGCAAAGGCCGCGGCAGCGTCATCCACCGTTGGCATCTCTAAGCGGCCGGGGGGAGGGGGAAGGGGGGGGGGGAGGGGAGGGGACTGGGGGAGGGGGGGGAGGGGGGGGAGGGGGGAGGGGGAAAGGGAGGAAGGCGGAAGGGGGAGCGTCATGCCCAAGAGACTGAAGTCTTGGGTTTGGCCATCATCGTAATGAAAGTTGTGGGCCTTCTAATGGCCGTCACAAGATAGCATAAGACCGCCCTGACTTCTTCGCCATGTTGCGTTCTCTCCCAGGTGCCATTGATGATGGACGTGATACCCTCTGTTAGCCCAATGCCATCCTTAGCCAGTTCCTAGGGTCTGCTAGTATGACATTTGCTGATAGATCTCTAAAGAACATTTTTCTTTCTTTTCTTTTTCTATTTCTTTTCTCTTTTTTTCTCTTCTTCTTTCCTTGCTTTCTTGTCTTGTCTTTTCTTGCTTTTCTTGTCTTTTTCTTCTCTTTGCTTGCCTCTTTCGTCGTGTTTCGTTTTTCTTCTCTTTTTTTTCCTTCCCTTTATCTTCTTTTCTTTTCTTTGTTTCTTTTTCTCTAATTGACTTATGCCTGTCGTGCGTATGCGTAGTGATAGATACTACGTGAAATATATACGTGGTAGTCTTCCTTGGGTGGCAATCGGAATATTTGGTTTCTCCAGGCGTGAGTAGTGAGACGCACCGGCCTGGACCTGGCACATCGTAGACTGACTCCCGATTTCACTTTTATATGTTTCTGGTGGAGGCATGAATTGCGTCAGCTGTGATATATGCGTGTACCACCTTGGGTTGTGTGTGTTTTTCCCTGGGGTATTCCTCAGCTCCAGAGTGACTGGAGCCTGTCCTGTGACCACGGACTTGATTATGGGAGTTAATGGAGAACAACAACAACAACAACAACTTCGTAGAAAAATACACATTCCACGTATTATCAAACGCCACACTTCATACGCCACACCTCCACATATTTTATTTGTTCCTTTTTCTCCAATTGACTTATGCCTGTCGTGCGTATGCGTAGTGATAGATACCACGTGTAATTTTTTTTTTTTTTTTTTTTATCCTCCGGCGGATGGGGAAAAATAAAGCTTTAGCTCACCACACTTCCGCGTATTTTCATACGCGTCGTGTGTCGATTTAACTCAGTTGCTTTCGCAGCCCAACGCTAGCTGGCGCACCCTTCGAGTCCCATTGTAGGTATAGCGTAAGCTGTCCCTATCATTGGTCCTCGTTACAACCCCGGCAGCGCAAGCTGCCGTTGTATACGGGTGCGTGTGTATGTCGACCCGGCCTGTCCCCTGAGGGTCAGGTTCGGTGGAGATAGCCACCCGGAATGTCATCTTTCCGGGTAGTGTGGAACATATACGTGGTAGTCTTCCTTGGGTGGCAATCGGAATATTTGTTTTCTCCAGGCGTGAGTAGTAAGACGTGTATGCACCGGCCTGGACCTGGCACATCGTAGACTGACTCCCGATTTCACTTTTATATGTTTTTGGTGGAGGCATGAATTGCGTCAGCTGCGGTATATGCGTGTACCACCTTGGGTTGTGTGTGTTTTCCCTGGGGTATTCCTCATCTCCAGAGTGACTGGAGCCTGTCTTGTGACCACGGACTTGATTATGCGAGTCAATGTGACAACAACAACAACTTCCACGTATTTCCATACGCGTCGTGTGTTGATTTAACTCAGTTGCTTTCGCAACCCAACGCTAGCTGGCGCACCCTTCGGATTCCACTGCTGTAGTGATAGCGTGAGCTGACCCTATCAGTGGTCCTCGTTACAACCCCGGCAGCGCAAGCTGAGTCGGTCGTTCGTGGGTGAGAGTAGAACACACAGCGCAGCGGTGAAACCACATCCGTCCGTCGTAGAACAAATCACAGCATACACGATGACATGCACATAGCGAGAGCATGCTGTGTGCGAAGTTATGTCTCAGCCCGTGCTGTTGCTCCAATCCATTGTACCTGGTACGTTGAATACCCTAGAAAAAATACTCCGTGGTATAAATTATTGAGAGGATACAGTAGCATTTAGAAGCCAAGCGCTTCACGTAGATAATGGAACACGCCCGCACACACAACCGAGGAACAACTTTGAAAATCAACTTTCACAACAGCTCAGAACTCCCGCCTATACCCACCCACACATGTGAAAAGCAAAGGGGGAAATACTTCAAAAGCAGAGACGACATAAGCTAGGACACTTCTTCTCAGCTTCTTTCACAAAACGTCTCTACACAACGCTTACGTGGGGCTGGGTGGGGTGACGCACGAAGACAGAAAAAAACGGCGAAATCCGCAATAAAATAACCCACATTCCACGCATGACATGTACTGCTGTACTGCAGAACACCCCATGCATTCATTCGATCTAAAAAAAGGAAGAAAAAAAAGAAGAAACTATGCGGCAAAACGGCTCATTTCTCTGTGCTGCCAAAGTGCCCTGCTGACACCAGCCTGGCGCGATAGCTTCGATGCATGTGCGTCGAGAATTTGTGTGGGTTTGGCCGCACTCAGAGCGGGGTGACGTCATAATCCGCACTATAGAAGGTCTGAAAATGGACCAAACCCATATCATAGAGGGGTGCCCCGAATAGTGCGGCAGACGCACTATAGAGGGGTCCAAGTTGTGCCAAGTGATTCACCCGCACTATCGCGGGCACCCGCACTATATAACCTGCACTATATCGGGACCCCGATTGTATGTAGTTTGGGCGTGCCGAGGACGATGCCTCATCCTAGAGAGACAGATGGTAATCGCAAACGCATATTAACATTTTAAATAAATGTTATTATCGCAGGTATGATATGATATAGATAGTTTCGTTTTTCATCATGGAACACGTGCCCGAAGGCCAAAACGCTTAGAAGGCTTGCCACGTGCGACACACTGCAATGCACCGATCGCGCTCATACCTCGATGACTAGTAGCAGTGACCGCAAGGTTCGAGTTGCGTCAACTCCCTTTCTTTGGCGTTTTGGCTAATAGTGCGCGTGTGAAGAGAAATGTCCGAACCAGCCGCGGCAAAAATTACTAGTGAAACTTTGCGTTCGGGTATATCCTTATTAGTCTAGACTAGTTGTTGTTCTCACATTAACTCGCATGATCAAGTTCGTGGTCACAGGACAGGCTTCAGTCACTCTGGAGCTGAGGAATACCCTAGGGAAAAACACAAACAACCCAAGGTGGTACACGCATATATCACAGCTGACGCAATTCATGCCTCCACCAAAAACATTTAAAAGTGAAATCGGGAGTCAGTCTACGATGTGCCAGGTCTATACCTGGTGCATATGTCTCATTACTCGCTCCTGGAAAAACCGACTTATCTTACCGCTTGCCACCCAAGAAAGACTACCACGTATATATTACACGTAGCATCTACCACTACGCATACGCACGACAGACGCAATTCAATTGGAAAAAATAAACAACGAACAAATAAGAAGAGAAAGGAAAGGAAAGAAAAGGAAGAGAAGAAAGCGAAAAAAAGAAAACAAAAAAGCAAAAAGAAAGAAAAGAAAAGACAAGAAAAGCAAGAAAAGGCAAGACTAAAAGAGGAAGCAAGGAAAGGAAAAGAGAAAAAAATGTCACACTAGCAGACCCTAGTAACTGAGTAAAGACGGCATCGGTCTCATAGATAGAGGTATCAAGTGCATCATCAAATGGCACTGGGGAGAGAACGCAACATGGCGAAGAAGTTGGGGCAATTGTACGCTATCTTGTCACGGCCATTGGAAGGCCCACAACTTTCAAGACGATGATGGCCAAACCCAGACTTCAGTCTCTTGGGCATGACGTCCCCCCTTCTCCCCCCCCCCCCCTTCCCCCCCCCCCCCTTCCCTCTCTCTGCCCCCGGCTGCTTAGAGATGCCGACGTTGGATGGCGCTGCCACAGCCTTTGCGCGTCGCTCTGCAGCTTTGCGCCTCTCCGTTTCATGCCAATTCCGCATGAACAACTCGGCTCCCTCCTCTACTCTTCGAAACCATCTGCCAGCCTTCTGAGCAGCCTTTCGCCACCCTTCGAATTTCATTCCGAAGACCGATATATCCTCCTTCAGATGATCCATCCAGCCTTTCTCTTGCCCCCCTGAGTAGCCCTTACCCCCAACAAGCTCCCCAAACATCACCTTCTGTGGAAGACGCTCCTCCCCCATACGTGCTACGAATCCCGCAAACAATATCCTCCGTTTGCGGACTATCGCATCTATGCTCTCGGAAGCTGTCTTGGTAAGCGCGTCAGCGTACGATAGGGTGTAGTCGTCGCGCTTCCGTTTCCGCCATCCAAGGCATCGGAGGAGCATGGAGCGGTGAACCTGTCGTAGCCTGTCATAGTTAGGCTTCTTCGGGCTCCACGTCATGCAACCGTAAAGAAGTGTCTCGACCACCTCAGCTTTCAGCAACCGCACCTTCAACCGTAAGCGCACACCCGGGCGATCATAGATTTCCATCTTGCACCGCTGGAAGCACGCCCAGGCCCTCTGAAGACGCCGCGTTATTTCAATACTAAGGTATTTGTCTGCGGTGATAGCCCCGCCCAAGTACACAAACTGGATTGTTTGTTTGTATACCTGGCCGGCAGTCTCTCTCTCTATGTATAGACTTACTTAATTTTGTCTTTCTCAGGGATTGCCCATCCCTGGCCTCTCAGAGCTCCAACTTCCATATTACTTGCGGAACCTTTCCAGCTTTTCTTTGCTTTCCAGCTTCGTTCGAAATACGAAACAAACGCCAATAGTACATACCGGTACTACTACACCAGGTTTGTACATACCATCAGATACTATACGCTGTTGGATCACATGCACGCCCAGCTCAGATCAGTCCGGCTATATATAGCCCTGCAGCGCAGCGTAGCGCCGTGCGGAGCCGTGCGGTGCGGTGCCGTGCCCTTCGCTGCGGTGCTGTGTCGCTGCGCTGTGTGCTTTCTTTCGAAAATAGAGCAGTACCGGGTATAATGCGTGTTGTGTACGGAGTACTACTTTTCCTCTTCTTTCTTTTTCTACATGTATTTGATCTTTCACGGCCCCCTGTTTTTTCCCCCACGCAAATTACCCCCATATTGCCGATCAGACACCGGTAATAAAAGCACACAGCACAGCTGAGCACAACAGGGCAATTTGCTCTGCAGAAGCAGCTCTTGGCATTATCAAATCGCTGTTCGCACCAAATCATGGGTCTCTTCTTTCTGCCCCCTTTACATATGTTTTTAGTTGCATTCTCCCTTGCCTTGCGCGAGCGTAGCGGGCGGCGTCAGCCGCCCGGGGAGCGGAGCCCTTGTATATATACTCCGGAGTATATTTTTTTTTAGCACACTTTTACTTTCCAGCTTCTGGACAAGCCGTGGTCACAGGTGTCATCCCTTCTCCTCCCCGGTTCTTGCCTTCAATTTTTATCGCGCATGGGGTTCAGCAATCCCACTGCTCGTCGATTGTTCATCGAGTGTTGCTAACTCACGCTCTCGCGCTTTCCGCAAGTCAATTTGTCCACAAGAAAAAGTCCCAACGAATTTATACGAGTATGCACTCGGCGGGTCTGGAACTCACGAAACTGACCTATAACAGCTTCGAGGATAACCTGATACGCCACCGGGGCGACCGGTTCAAGATACGCTAACGTGGTCGTGGCGTTTTTTTGGATCTTCGAAAATATCTTGGTTATAAAACCCCCCCCAAAAAAACTGCGACTCCCGAGCTCCACTCGGCCTCTGGCGGCCTCGGGGTGCTGCCAGGTCCCATCCGCACAGCAGCACTACGACGTGTCGGCGAAAGAATGGCCGTCGGTGCCCCGCCTCGGCGATGGGGAAAGCGTGGAAATCGCTCTCCCGGGGACGGCTCGCTTGCCCCCCGCCGCTTTTTCTTCGTCGCTGCCCGCTTTTTTTTTTTTCGAACTCCAACTATATTAAACTTTCGAATTGCTTTTTGGCCACTTGAGCCATGGACACGAGACGACAAGCGCGCCTGCGTCAACAACAAGCACAACAACACCAGGACCAATCACAGCAGCATCCACCCGTCGCCACTCGCCGTGCGCAGAATCGGCAACGCGAGCGCTTTTCGCTTCGCCCTCGGCGTGGCGGGGAATAGTAAACAATTGCAAATCCCGCCCAGCCCGAGAGCATTGTAACCAACGGAGCGGCTGCTGCTCGCCTGTCAGGTGTATTGCTCTACGTACTGCTGCATTGCTGTACTGCTGTACTGGGTAGGTCCGTGGGTGGATGGTGGGTGGTGGGTGGTGGACGGCGGCTCGCCCGCATAAATCTATATATCTTAGTTCGCTTATCACATATGCACATCCTTACGTCTGCGGATATCTCCCGCCTCTGACCGCCTTTCCGCGCGGTTTCTTCGCTGAGGCGTGCCCCCGCCTCGCCTGCAACCACCGGCTCAGCTGATCCGCCCGCTCGGCGCCGTAGCGCGCGCGCGAGGCCTCGACGTCGAGATCTACGACGAGATCTCCGAAAAATCGTGCCCTGTGAGACGTTTGGTGCGTAGTCTGCACACAGGGCTAATGTCTTCGCGTTATTTCTTCGGTACGTGTTCTCTGACCTCCGACACACGGGGGGGGGTCGATTACCTGGCCGGCGTCGCCATTGTAAAGGCCACTAAGCGCTAGGATCTGGGGAAGAAAAGTTCGTAATCCCCGAGAACACATGCCACCCAGGCGTAGTGGAGAACTGCGAACTCTCAATATTTTTGAACCCCCGATAGTCTACAGCAGCACGTATACATGTTCATGATGTACAGCAGTAGCTGAAGCTATGATGAGCCTGCAGCATCACGAAGCTACAAATGGTATATGCACAGCAGCATCACGAAGCTACAAATGGTATATGCACAGCAGAATCACGAAGCTACAAATGGTATATGCACAGCAGCAGCTAGGCGTCGTGGAGAACTGCGAACTCTCAATATTTTTGAACCCCCGGTAGTCTACAGCAGCACGTACATGTACATGATGTACAGCAGTAGCTGAAGCTATGATGAGCCTGCAGCATGACGAAGCTACAAATGGTATATATATGCACAGCAGCATCACGAAGCTACAAATGCTATATGCACAGCAGCATCACGAAGCTACAAATGCTATATGCACAGCAGCAGCTGTGGCCGCGCCTTTCTGCATAGCAACGCAGAGCGTCACCCAGCTGGGGTGAACCGTCATGCTCTCCCATGATTTCCAGGCTGCCTTCTCGCATTGTTCCGCCGCACACGGGAAACCGGGAAAAATTTGTCGGCATTTCCCTTTCCAGTGTCTCCCATATATGAATTAACAAACTTCGTTTAACTCTTGGCATAACTCCTTACCCTCTTAATATTTACTATCCTGCGCTGCGACCCTTGTATAGAGGATGATACAGCACCATTTTGTTTTTGTCCGCCATACCGGCCGGCAACAGGCATACTTCGGGAGTACCACTTTACAAGCAGTTTCCTTCTAAACTCGTGTTAGTAAATTGATGTTGTTGTTGTTGTTGTTGCTGTTGTTCTCGCATAATCAAGTCGGTGGTCACAGGACAGGCTCCAGTCACTCTGGAGCTGAGCGATACCCCAGGGAAAAACACAAACAGCTCAAGGTGGTACACGCATATACGATCACAGCTGACGCAATTCATGCCTCCACCAGAAACATATAAAAATGAAATCAGGAGGCAGCCTACGATGTGCCAGGTCCTTACTGGTGCATACGTCTCACTACTCGCGCCTGGAAAAACCGACTACACCGCTTGCCACCCAAGAACGACTACCACGTATATATAGTCTATATTGCACTTAGTACCTATCACTACGCATACGCACGACAGACGCAAGTCAATTGCAAAAAAAGAAACAAAGAAAGACAAGGAAAATAAAAGTATAGTCTAGACTATCATAAAACATAAAAATACACTCTTCGTAGCTGTGATGCCGAGATTTTGTCGAAACTCATCTTTGCAAGCTGTGTGTAATACTCCGATCGCGCGTATTACAGGTTGTGTGTCCTCATTGAGGATATATTATAAAAAATGAAATATGCCGTATAATGTAACTAATCAAACAGCAGCAAAAAGAACGCAACAACAGGCACTCGTCGAACGGCTGCCATGATACAACTCAATATCCCGCTGTTGTCGATGATAGATAATTGCCCCCCCTTTCCCTTCACAGCTGTCAGATTTTGTCCCCCTCAGAAACGGGTTTTATAGTTTCCGCGCACAGACTGACTAAAATCATCCTGTTGACCCTGATAGCTACACTGTAGCTGTAAGGGGAGTCGCCGACCTATATCCTTAATGAGGACACACAACTCGTAATGCGCACGATCGGAGTATCACACACAGCTTGCAAAGATGAGTTTCGACGAAATCTTCGATCTCACAGCTGGAGTGTATTTTAATTTTTATAATAATGGCGTTGGCTAAAGACCCCAGACCGAGGGTTTCAATGCCGGAGATGTAGTATATGTGTGCATGTGTGCCGACGCGAGAGTGCCCATCCGCGCAGACGCAAACAGGCGTGTGTCCTCGTGTGTCCTCACACGGGCGAAGCGCATCGACTACGAGTACGAAGGGCAAGAACACATTGCGAATATGTGTGTGTGTGTTCTTCACATTAAACCGTTCTTCTACTCGTCGACATCCAGCACACCCAGTGTCCGTACTGATTCTTCACCCTAGAAAGATCAGCTCTGTGGTCACAAGCTACGACACAGAGATAATGCATCGTAATGCATTCGACAACGCAATGTCATGCCCTAGTACTGGGTACGACAGGCACAACATACATACGTCAGCAACAGAAATACATTGGAAGAGAGAATACGAAATAAACAAAAACAAAAACAAAAACAAAAACAAAATAATAATAAGAAAACAAATAAAAACAAAGAATATACCGGTACCTGGTACCTGGTACGCATTTCCCGTGATTCCCCTCACCCCAATGCAACCCTAAGTAACTCTCGGGCTAATGGGTTGTGTAGGCCCAAGTGGGCGCTTGTATGCTGCGCGGTGTGGAGCGTCAGCCCGTCAGCCCATTAGTTGCGCAAGTTGCGCAATGCCCCGAAGCAAAACATCTCCGTACAGATATCTGTCCCATCCTGCCTGATACATCTCCCCTCCTCGGTCCTCCGTCTCGACACTCAACCATTGGTTTTTGTCGAAAGTAAAACAATTTTTCTCGTATGTATTTCTGTGTCTGTTCTTCACCTTAAACTGGTATTTCACCCATATCTACATCCAGAACAAAACCAGTAACCGCCGTGCCGGTGCTTCCTACGAGCTCCTATTATTAGAGCAGAGGCGAGCTCTGTGGTCACACACTACGAGGCAGCGTGATACACATGGCAAATAAATATAGAAAGGTGATTGGGCCATGCAATGCCAACCGCATTGAACCCGCGGTCTGTACCCACTTCTCATGAAAAATGTATAGACTACACCCCCCAAGCGATGCACCTCTACCCCATGCATTGTACGAGTATTATACTGGTATTTTACATACATACCCTGACCCCCCACCAACTACCAGGTACGATTTTCGGGCTAGGGTATTGTAGTAGTGAGACGTGAGCACCAGTATGGACTTGGCACATCGTAGGCTGCCTCCCGATTTCATTTTTACATGATTCTGGTGGAGGCATGAATCGCGTCAGCTGTGATATATGCGTGTACCACCTTTGGTTCGTGTTTTTTCCCTGGGGGTATTCCTCAGCTCCAGAGTGACTGGAGCCTGTCCTGTGACCACGGACTTGATTGTGCGAGTTAATGTGACAACAACAAAAAAACAACAACAACAACAACAGGGCTTACCAGGTATTGTACGGCTTACCTGTTACCAGGTAGGCTTCTGGTCGGGTTGGGGACTTTTTCTTTTTAATAATCACTTGAACTCTCCGGCTCAGCTTGAAAGAGGTTGCCCTCAACGACCTTCTGGGCAAAAGCCGTGGTCACAGGTGTCTTTCCTTCTCCCCCCTCCAGTACTTGCTTTCATTTTTGTGGCGCATAGTGTTTGCTATGGCTCAAGAATTCTGGATTAATTTGTCACGTGTAGACCTCTTCCCTGTTGCGCAAAATAGCAATAAACTACAAGTATGTCACAAGCGGCCCCCGACCGCGTGACGGTGGCATCTCAAACTCCCAACCTACCTCTTATGACACCCCTTCAAAGATTTTATGAATCAGGCCAACCCGGACTCTGATAGCCCCGCTCCCTTTTTCTGCGGGGCTATCTACCTCTCACACCAAAAGGCGCCCTGAGCTAATAACCGTACTTCTCAAAACTACTGTGTTTGTGCGAGGGCTGCAGGGACCACTTCAGCCCCTTCCCCTGCTTCCCTTACGTATGACACAAAAGCCCTAGACTTCCATCTTCCTGCGCGCTTGATTTGCAACTCCGAAATACCTTGCGCCGCTAACTGGGTGCCCTCCCCGATTCTTCCCGAGTGAAGCGCAAATTGCATGGGGTCTCTACCGCTGCATCCTATCATCAACCGCAACGCGGTAAACGCTTCCGTCCTAGTGAAGACTTTCCAACCTCGCGACGTGGCCCGGACTGTCAGCGGCGCCTCCCCTGGGAGCTGGGGATGCACGTCAAGCAATTCCAGCAGAACTTCGAAGGCCCCCTTCGACACTCCCCCCATTTCCCTCTCGTTGGACAACCGCGTACGCGTAATCGTGCACCCTGATCTTTTTTCATCGCACTTCGACGCCACGAATCTGATCTGCACTACCGTGGCGGTCGATCTGTTCCCGAACTCAACCTGTACTCCTTCGCGCGAAAACGTTAGGCACTCTCGCGTCAAACAAAACTTTGGGTGAACTTTGCCATCCGCGTATGCCCACAGCTCTGACGCTCTGCACAACATGATATATGACACCGCGAGTCCCAACCACATGACACGCCCACCGTCTTCCATACTTACGAGTGCCTGTCGGCCTTTTGATAACAGTGACCACGGCAGCGGTAATCTAACCTGTGCTTTCTTTTTTTACATGCCGTGCGCCCGGTCTATCCCCTTTCCCACAGCTGCTATCATGCAATGCGACATTGGCAACTCCCATCCTGCGAACATTGTGTGGAAAAAGTTGATTGCGGCTAAGTATCCTCTAACAGTAGACTGCCCATTACTATGCACAAAACATCGAGACGCCATGAACCCGAGCAGATCAGACCACACTTCCTTGGGGTCAGCGAGCGTGTGCAACCGCGGTTCTTTTCCCTGAGCTTGTATCTTTTTTACCCAGGTGTTCCACTTCGCTAGATAGTTCTCTGCGTACTCTTCCCGACTGAACCGAGCGCGAGCGTTTCAACTAATCGCGCTACCTCGTCCTTGTGTCCTCCCTTGTTGTCCCCTGTTCCTGCTGGGGCTCGTGCGAACAATAGACACAATAGAAGCGAACAGTGGACACAATTAAATTACATGCCGTATGTTGATCGAGGGACATACCCCCTCACGCACGCGAATCAGCCGGGTTGTGCGCCGCTCATTATGTCCCACAGGCAATCGTCATGCTCACTGAGAATGTTCTTTGTAGTACGATATCGAAAATCCCCTTACCCCTCGTTCCAATGTCTTGTTTCGACCAGTCGTCAGAGTTGGTGAGCTCTCTGACCTCGTCCGCCAGAATCACACGAGGCCAACGCGAGATACTATCAGTTAGTTGTGTGTTACGTACGCCGAGAATGTGTTTTGCAGTGTGGTTCCAGCCCCCCTTTATTTCGAGACGCCCGAGCATTCTCATGAGTAAGCATGCTCGTTTGTCCCTCGCCCTCCCGCGTCGAGAGATCCAAGATACTGATGCCGTGTTGTCACCGCGCATCAGAATGGGATCACTTTTTTCGTCCGCCCTGTCTCCTACCAGTTCAAGCATGACCTACGCGGTCACGACCATGCCCAACAACTCTAACAGATTGATCGTGATAGTACGGGTCTCTCGTCGATCGCCTTTTCTCTTTAACTCTGCGGTCAGTTCTTTCGGCAGGTCGTATCTCCAAAATACCTTCCTCTCGACACAAAAACCGCCCACTGCCTCGAAACTGGCGTCGGACAGGTAGTGCCTTTTCGCGGGTCGTTGTATCGCCGTGTAGCAGGGGGCGCTAAGCGCCTCACCTTCGTGTACTTCGTGATCGATTGCCCACTTCCAGAAGAGAAGGTCAGCGTGCAACTCTCTACCGAGCCCTACCGTACGGTTCTGGTTTTTGCTACCTCCCAAGTTGTGCAACCCGGTTAGCCGCAGCAACCTCCACACGAAGTACCTACCAGCCCGAACTACGTACGTGAGGTTCCACAACTTGCCGGCCATGCTAAGCACGTCCCTCGCCGTCGCTTCCCTCCTGCTCTTGGGCCATTGCTCGGACAGCGATCTCTTTATCGCTTCAATCTTTTCGCGCGGAACCAAAATTCTCATGGTGTGTGAGCTGATAGAGAAGCCTGGCGCGTCTTTCGTGGTGTCCCAGTCCGTGCTTTTCTTGGGTGCTAGAATGGGCGTTACTCGCACCTCCCCCGGGCCGAACAAACGCACGTGATCCGAACGTAGAGAGGCTGACGCGAATAAGGCTTTAGTGTCGTCATCAGAGTGCTATACCCTGACTTGTAGGTAATCGTCTACGTACACGGCTGTGAAGAATGGGTCGAATTCCCCCCCCCCCCGCTGTGAGTTCTGACTTCTGCGTCCGGCGGTATTGGTATTGGTTTTCCGTCTTCCCAACGTTCCACCACCTTTACGTGAGCCATCATTTATTTTCCTTCGCCTAACAACTGAGCTGAAACGATCGTGGTGTTGCAGTGCGCGTGTGCGGCCGCCGCCGACATCACGCCCCAGAACCCCGGCGATCCCGACCATCCGAAAGTCAAACGAAAATCAATTACTACTAACTCTCCTACTGTGTACGAGCAAAAATTGTGGGCTTTATCCGGGTCTACTCGCACATTCCGAAAAGCGTCTGACACATCGGCCTTGCTCATCAGTGTCCTCTTGTCTGGTAATTTCTTTCTCAAGGTCACGAGTTCGTCTAGGAACTTCGGCAGCGCTTCGGCGCACAGGCATTGGGGGACGATATCGGGGTCAGTGTCTCCGTTTAGACCTCCTTTCTTCTCTCTGCTCGGCACATCGAAAGAAAGATCATTGATTATCCGAACCTTGTGTGTCACGACCGCCGCTAGCGGAGAGACTCTGAGATTAGGGATGTCGTGCGCAGCTGATTTCTGTATCACTGAGAATTTTTGGCGCCTGACATCTTCGCCGATTTTTTCCCAAATTGCCGGCAAGTGCTCGGTGACACTGCTGTGTTTTCCGTACTGTATCGCGCGCTCGAAGTCTGC
Organism: Undaria pinnatifida; assembly: GCA_012845835.1. NCBI lineage: Eukaryota > Phaeophyceae > Laminariales > Alariaceae > Undaria > Undaria pinnatifida. The sequence continues at coordinate 10,491,478 of JABAKD010000022.1, forward strand.
TTCGGACGCTACTGCGTTTACTGGCACCCCTCCTGTGACTATCATGACCAGCTCGTCCACTGCCCCGAAGCCTTTTAGATCTCCGAAGTAACGCTGTATGTGTACAGGGTCTATCGGTGGTGCTACCAAGGATCCTCCTATCAGTCGAGCTACGTCCCCCCTCACAGCAGTGGGTTCAGCCCCTCGCGGGCTGGCCCTTACCGCAGCGCTGCCCTCAGCGCTGCTGGACTCCGACGGGCCGTTGTTCCTCATGAGCTCGGCCATCATCTCCCTCACATCATGCGTCATCGATGCTTGTCTCTCCTTTATCACCAACTGAAGCTCACTCCTCAGCTGCCGAATCTCATCCGAGGAGTCTCTTTCCTGTGCAGACATCCTCGGCTCCTGGTACCAGAACTTCTACTTTCAAGCCACTAGTGTGTTCGTAGAGTCCAAGCCTGGATGCCCTGACCACCTCGCGGTCTGACGAGTGTTGTTGTCTTCGTTGTAGTAGAGGACAGAGAGGAGAGAAGGAGCAGAGAGCGGAGTGCTGGAGCTCTCCTCTCATGAGAGAAAGTGCATAAAAACGCCTGGAATGTATACGCAACCCTCTACAACATTTGTAACCGTCGTGCTGTGACGATCCAAACTAACAGAGTTCCGCACCACCGATAACTGGTCGGTTCGCGAAATAAGGCAACCTTCGTCTCTGCTCACACAAAGCCTGCTGCTCTGTGCCGCTGTGGTGTGAGAGTTCCGCACCACCAATAACTGGTCGGTTCGCGAAATAAGGTAATCTTCGTCTCTGCTCACACAAAGCTTGCCGTTCTGTGCCGCTGTGGTGTGAGAGTTCAGCACCACCGATAACTGATCGGTTCGCGAAATAAGGTTACCTTCGCCTCTGCTCACACAAAGCCTGCTGTTCTGTGCTGTGGTGTGAAAGTTCCGCCCCACCGATGTCTGTTCGATCTGCGGAATAAGGTTATCTTCGTCTCTGCTCACACAAAACCTGCTGTTCTGAACTTTCTTGTACTTACTGGGGTTACAGGATAATTCGATTTCTGGGTTGGTCTGACTTGCTGTTCCAACGCATGCGGGTTCTGCCTGCTTGAGTGGAACGATTGAGCGAGACTTTTGCTGTAACTGCGTTTTTCTTCCTGCCGCCGCGGCGGGTGCCCAGACTCTGCATCGAACGTTCTGCTGTGTGCTGCACTGCTTTCGTCTCTCGACAACTGATTCTCACCATGGAACAAGGCCGGCGACACCGACCCGGGTACGGGTGCATTGCGAACCCTCACGGACCTCTCGGCGTCTGCGATCTATGGGATGGAGGGTGCTCCGCCCGTATGCAAGCAGAGGGTCGCTACGTTGCGCTCAGAGCTGGAGAAGGTGCAGAAACTGGTCGAGGTCTATCTACGTCGCCATTTCAACACCCTGGCGGAGCGCTCGGTGAAGGTTCGACAGCTGCTGCTGTCAAACATGAACGTCGGCCTGCACGAAGGCGTGAAAGCGCTCGCGGGGCAGGGAGGCGAGCTGTACAGGAAGCACACCTAAGTTGCGCCAGCCCCCGGAAGAGAGAATACCATGGTCACCCCCACCATGAAAAAATTGAGGACGCTGGCGGAGAAGGGCGACGAGTCTAGCCCCATGCTGTGGGCGCTGCCACCTGCCAGCTGAAGGACTGCCTGCTGAGGTTGGTGTGCCGGCTGCGCTTGTCGGTGCTGCTGGAGCTGCGGATGCGCTTGATTTTTCTCGACGTTTGTCAGGCGCGCAGCGATCGCCTGTTGGCTCGCCAGCAACTCCTGCAGAAGAACCACGATTGCTGGGTCTGCTGCTGCGGCGGCCGGGGCGGTCCATGTTAGAAATGAGGTGGTGCCTGACCGATGACGGTCTTCAGAGGCTAACACAGAGTCGCGGCGAGACGAGCTCGAGCCTGACTGATGATGGTTTAGACGATGGTGGATTACTTTCAATGGGCTCTCGTTGGGCTAACAAAAACTTATGTCACTATGAACTGTCCAAGTCCAGATGCAGATGTGAGGAGTGAACTCGATGTGCAAGCACTCGTGTCTCTTCCTTTTTACTCTAACAGATCATCTCGTATGGTGGTATCCACTATATACGACACCCAGGTCAATCTTGCAATCTTACGCACGTGACGTAGTAAATACTTCGATCTTAGGCACGTGACCTAGTCAACGCTTTGATCTTGCGCACGTGACCCGTCAACGCGTTATTACTTGGTGGAATGCAGTACCATACATGTGTCCTCTTCCATACCAAAGAAAACAACTTCTATCACATGGTTCGACAGCTCACCCAGTACTCTGCATACACAGATTTGACTATGTAATGGACATCTACCTATATACGATGGATTCCATGTGAATCGTACTCTTTAACACTCCTCCTTAGATGAAATTGCCATGCCAAATATGTTAGGGCATAATTACCCTTGTAGCAGACTGGTTTAAACCGTATTTTCTGGCAAAATACCGTGTCAGAGTGTGTTATCTTTCCCTGCTCGGCTTTACTCTACTTTCCTTGTCTAAGGCGTTATTTGCAGAAACAAGATCGTGTCAGAGTGTGCTCCTATTTTTCCTCAGCCTGCGTATGCTATGTTTTAGATCATCCGAAGATCATTTAACCGTCCCCCCCGTTGGCCGGTAGGTTCTAGGTTCTCTCTAGCGATATGGTATAACTCAGCTCTCACATCCTCAAATAAACCCGATCTAGTTGTACTCCGTACGCTGCACGACGAGCCACACGGAGCGGCTGGACCTTTTCCTCTACTCAAAAACTTAATTTCGTATAACCAAATTGCTCTCCGAAAAAACTGACGATCAAAGTCCGTACCCTGAAATCAATATATAACTATCCTCAATCTGGAAAAAGAAAACGCATAAAATATTCATCAGAAATCCCGGTGATAGCAAAAAACTGTGTTGTCGAGCATCTTTGTCAAGACGTCTGCATATGCTGATCATCCGACTCGACATGAGTAATAACAAAGTCCCCCTAAAAAAAAAGCTCCCGCGAAACGTGGTGTCGTACATCAATGTGCTTCGAGTTCGACGTGCACACTAGGTTTTGCGCTAGGTTCTTCGCTCCCTCGTTATCCTCGAAAACCGTAATGCACGACGTACCAAACCCCGAAAAAATAAAATTCCATACATACCGCTCCAAGTGACTTATCGGAGTAGTCTTCGACGCCTTGCTTGACGGTCCAGTTGGTGATCTCCGCCGCTGCCTCTGCTCTGTAGTTTTTTTTTCAAAGAAAAGAAACCTGTCGTACAAGCGTGTTCACCGTTCTTGTCCCGTTGCTATACTGTCGTCGGAAATATCCCCGGTGTGAACCTCCTCGCGTTCCGGGTTATCGGACATGGTGTAGATGTTGATATAGTAATGTGTGATGATGACGTGTGGCTTCGTCCAAATGGCTCCTCCTGATCTCGATCCATCTTGCTGTCGAATTCGTGTATTTGTGAAAAATGGGCACGTTGTCGTCACAACTTGGTATCCGTTCAGGTCGATCTTGGATTATTTCCTTTTTTTTTCTTTGTCGTTTCTTGACGTGTACTCATTGTCGTCTTCATTGTGGAATCTCTTCCTTTGGGTCGATCTTGAGTTGCTCGTTCCCTCCTTGGATCTCATTTCTTGTGTTGTATACGATAAGGTTCAGTAGGTGCCGATGCGTGTTCTTCGTGGGGAACTTAGTCCCTACGTCTGCCAGTTGTTTCTGTGTTGCCACGTGGTGGATGGTGATTTTACCGTCCTTGACTAGCTCCTTCAAGTAAAGAAGCGCAGAGCGATGTGTTTCGTGCGAGCGCTGTAGGTGCTGTTTCCTGCTATGTGTAGGGCTCCGGTGTTTTCGCCAAAGAGCGGTACACTTTCAAACAGCTTTCCAAATCCCACCTCGGCCATCATGTTGGATAGGTACACCGCTTCCTTTCTTGCGTGTGCCATTGAGATGAGTTTCGCCTCAAGAGTCGACTGCGCCGTCACGTTCTGCAGCGCAGTCTTGAAGCTCAGTGATCCTTCAGCCAGCATGAACAAGTAGCCGGAGGTTTACTTGCCGTTGTCAGTGTTGTTTCCCCAGCTCGCATCGCAATACCCTGTCATTTACGAAACACCCTGTCTTGTACGTGATTGCCAGGCCCATATCTCCCTTTAGGTAGCGGAGAAGATGCTTTGCTGCTGTCATGTGTAGTTTGGATGGTTTGCTCATGGCTCGGGCCAGTTGGTTGACGGCGTAGGTGATATCGTAGCGCGTGCATTGGCTCAGGTACATCAGAGACCCCGTGATGGCCTGGTAAAGTTGGATGCCCGTAGAGTCTAGCAGCATCGTGTCCGATTGCTTGAGGGATAACTCCGGTCCTGCTCCCGTCGTGTGCACTGGGTTGCATTCTGCCATGCCAAATCGCGCCAGGACTGACTTGGCATAATGCTCTTGGCTAATGGTCCGAGTCTTAGCCTCCCTGTCTCTGGTGAATTGTATGCCTAGCACCATCGAGACGTCCCCCATGTCGGTCATGGCGAATAGATCCATCAGCTGGATTTTAAGGTCCCTCAGTAGCGGCGTGTTTCTTCCAAGAAGAAGGAGGTCGTCTACGTACATGGTCAGAACGCTGAGGTTGTCGTTTGAGCCGAAGATGTAGACACATGGATCAGACGCAGTCGCTGTGAACCTGATATCCCTCAGTGAATCGTCGATGGTGTTGAACCAGTTGCGAGGGCTTTGATGAAGTCCGTACATGCTCTTCTTGAGTTTCATCACGTTGGGACGTCCAGTTGTAGCTTCAAGCGATTCGTAGCCTGGAGGAGTCTTCACATACACCTCCTTCTGCACTTCGGCGTTTAGAAACGCCGTCTGTACATCAAGCTGGAATACTTTCCAGTCCTCGCTCGCAGCTATGGCAAGCGAAATGCGAATGCTCTGGATACGGCATGTTGGTGCATATGTGCAGCCAAAGTCGATTCCCGGTACTTGTCCCCAGCCCTGAACCACAACTCTACCTTTAAGCGGGTGATCGGCTTTGACCTTAAAGACCCATTTGGTCCCGACCACCTTTTGCTCCGGTGGTACTGAGTCTGGAGATACCAGGTCGAAGACTGCGTGTTTCTGGAGGCTGTCCACTTCCTTGTTTGTGGCTTCTTTCCACTTGGTCGTCTGTGGCGATTCCATCGCCTCCTTGAACGTGTTCGGGATCGTAATGACCTCCCCATCCGAACTGTGCTCACAGACGGGGTTTCCAGTATTTAGGGCGTAGTCAAGGTATACTTCCATCCTGTGCTCTTGTGCCCGATCTGACCTGTGTTCTGTTTCACCTACCAGCGCGTATTCCATCGTGCTTTCTTTCTCGTGCGCTACCTCTGCGTCACTTACCATTGGGCTAGTGAGCAATCCCAGGTTACGCAGTTCTCGCTGCTGGTGAAGGTAGAGTCTTTTTCGTGAGACCGGACTTACGGCATAATTTGCGCGTGTGCCCAACCATGTTGCGCCTCCGAGTTCGTGGTCTGTCAGCCATGCTCCTGTCCTGATCGTTTCGAGCGTCTCGTCACTGCCGGCGCCTTCGGCTACCGGCTTCTCCTCGCCAGCTGATGTTGAGTGGTCCAACTTTCTACTCGTGAGCTTCGACACTTTCTTCAGGAGGCTGTCTATCTCTTCGCTGTACGTGATACAGATGTCTTGGGTGTTTTCTCCCAGGGAGCTGTCTTCGTGAGTACTGACGGCGTCGCCAGTGGTGTTGCCCCCTGTGGAATCAGCCAGTGTCGATGCTGGGGTCTCGATGAAGGCGACGTTGCGGCTCTCTGTCACTCGCGTCGTCTTGTTTCTATATATCTGGTATGCTGTGCTGTTCAAGCTGCACCGACAGAGTACCCCTTCGCAGCTCTTGTCCTCGAGTTTGGGCAGCAGCAGCAGCAGCAACAGCAGCAGCAGCAGTGCTAAGAAACGATTATGTCTCCCAGGTGTGACCAAGCCTGCATGTTCTACCGGATGCTTGTTGCCGTCCGTGTCGATGATTTTTCCCGAAATCGTACCGGTCGCTGTTCCCGGTAGAACGTGTCGTCCTGCGGTCAGTATCTTGTGGGGTTTCTCGAGTGGCTTGTAGTTTAGCAGCTTGTCCTTCAAACCCGGGTGAAGTTCATCATCAAAGTAGTGCCCGGATGTTCCACTATCCATCACCATGGTCAAAGTTTTCGGAGCAAGTCTGGGTGTGTCAGCACTAGTCTCCCTTCTCTCGGTTGGTTGCGCAGTTCCCTGAAACTCTGCTGATGGGGTCCACCCAAGCGTCACGAAGGCATACCCAAAGTCGTCTTTTTCTTCCGTCGCCGTCGACTCAGTCGCTGTGTGAGCACTTTGTACTTCTCCCTGTGGTTGGTTCTCCTCATTGTGCTTCTCTTTCTGAGCGTTGCACTCGGCATCGCTGTGTGTCGTAGAGTTGTGTAGCGAGCACCATTTTGGTGTATCAGATCGCTTCTTCTTGCTGTTTGTGCAGTCTCGCTGCATGTGTCCGAATTCTTGGCAGTTGTAGCATCGTACCTTCTGTGATCCTTTGGTGGTTGTCATTGCCGCTCCTCTACCGGCTAGCTTGCTTACATGTCCTGGTCTCGAGAGTCGGTCGATGTACAAGTTTCTCATCATTGATTGAATCTCGTTAATGCCAAAGTTTGGGCTGTGAAAGCTCGTCATCTTTACGAACTCGTAGTCGTCGGTCAGGCCTTGCCATAGAATGTCTTCAAACCTCTCGTCCGAGATTTTTTCTCCCATTTCATGCAGCCGCCCTCGAATCTCCAATAACTTGATGGTATAGTCATCAGGATCTTGCCCTTCCTCCATCCGGAAGCTCACAAGCTTCTCGTAGCAGGCTCGACGTGCTTCCTTGCTGTTGCTGTTGTACTTGGTATACAAAGCGTTCCACGCCTTCTGTCCATGTCCCAGACCCCCCGCCGAAGTCCTGTCTTCATATTGTCGAACTAGTGTAGCTGCAGGGCCACTCGTGACAAGGTAAAGTACGGAGAAGAGGGTCTCGCACGCTCGCTTCCAGCGTTGAATTTCCACCAGATTCGTCGGAGTGTCCGGGGTGTCACTGTCTGTGACTGCTGGTACCGGTTCAATCGATCCGTTCAGAACATCAAACACGTCTTTGTTTGACATAGACAAGACTACGCGGGTCTTTGAGCTCCATTCGCGATAGTTCTCCGGTTTGGTCCCATCAAATCTGGGAATATTCCTTACGGTCGATGTCACGACGTTACCGGGCTCCTCCATGACTGCTCTAAGTGCGTTGCTTGCGCTGGCTCTGTATTGTCGTGTTTATTCTCGCGCTTGTAGCTCGATCCTGTCCGTGAGACGCCTGAGGCGTGCCGACCCGCTCGCCGGGCTTTCCTCTTCCCCTTTTTCTTTCAGCGCGATCTTGTACGCAGATCGCTTGAAGCGTGCCGGTCTGTCCACCGGGCTTCCTTTTCTCCTTCAGCTCGATCTTGTACGCAGATCGCCTGAAGCGTGCCGGTCCGTCCGCCGGGCTTCCTATTCTCGTTCAGCTCGATCCTGTACGCAGATCGCCTGAAGCGTGCCGGTCCGTCCGCAGGGCTTCTCTTTCTCGTTCAGCTCGATCCTGTACGCAGATCGCCTGAAGCTTGCCGGTCTGTCCGCCGGGCTCCCTTTTTCTTCGTGCACGTTGTTCCAGTGCCGTTCGACTCGACTCACGTTTGGTTCCAAGTTTCTTGCGTAGTGTTTCAGCAAAAACACCAGTCTTGTGCTCCACCGCAGGGGATGTTGATGCGCTGTGTGTTACACGCTAACGAGGCTCATAACCTGTTATAAATGAGGTGGTGCCTGACCGATGACGGTCTTCAGAGGCTAACACAGAGTCGCGGCGAGACGAGCTCGAGCCTGACTGATGATGGTTTAGACGATGGTGGATTACTTTAAATGGGCTCTCGTTGGGCCAACAAAAACTTATGTCACTATGAACTGTCCAAGTCCAGATGCAGATGTGAGGAGTGAACTCGATGTGCAAGCACTCGTGTCTCTTCCTTTTTACTCTAACAGATCATCTCGTATGGTGGTATCCACTATATACGACACCCAGGTCAATCTTGCAATCTTACGCACGTGACGTAGTAAACACTTCGATCTTAGGCACGTGACCTAGTCAACGCTTTGATCTTGCGCACGTGACCCGTCAACGCGTTATTACTTGGTGGAATGCAGTACCATACATGTGTCCTCTTCCATACCAAAGAAAACAACTTCTATCACATGGTTCGACAGCTCACCCAGTACTCTGCATACACAGATTTGACTATGTAATGGACATCTACCTATATACGATGGATTCCATGTGAATCGTACTCTTTAACAGTCCCACGCCGTTGCCTTGAGGGGCGGCCTGCACAGGGGCGACTGCAGCATCCACTCGCACCTCTCCCACGTCGATATGCCCGTGTCTCTCGCCGACTGGCCCGCCCAAGTTGGCGTCCCCCATGCTGAAAGTCGATCAATCCTGATGGGCACACTGCTTGAATCATTTCAATCCTACGGTGCTACGCGCTCTTGCTCCCCTGAGCCCCAGGCGGCCGTCTCTGGCAAGCGCGACAGCTCTTCCGTCGCTGCTGTCTGGACTATCCTGACTTTTTCGTCTCGAGAAGATCGACCAAAAATCGCCTGTAAAACCAGAATCCCTTCTACGCCTCCACAAACACCACTTTACTACGTAAAGTTACGTTTATTCACTCGGTTCCTAACGCTACACGGGCGTAACGAGCGTCCCTACCCCGGACGGCAAGCGTCGGGGTGTCCACGTGAAAGCAACCGCAGTTTAGGCGAGCCTAGTGCAAGACTCGGACAGAAACACGACAAAGAGAGTGGCGAGCGCGGGTGGGCAACCTTGCCCGCCCGGGAGCCAAGAGTCCGCTGACATGCGATCCTAGCTGATGAAATCGGGACACTACCCCTTCAGCGTATAAATATGACAAGACATATGGGACAAGATATATCGGACAACATATATAGAACAAGAGGACAATCTCAGGCGCATACCCGGCCGTGGAGATCTGGGGTGTTCCGTGGTATCGGATCTTCTCGATGGGGTGCCAACGTCATCGAGGTTCCGAGGGTCATATTTATGGACACCGTTCGGTGACGAATCTTCTCGATGGGGTGACAACTTCATCGAGATTCCGAGGGACATGTATGTGTTGGGGACACCGGTTTCGGTCCAACGGATCTTCTCGGTGGCGGAATAACTTCTTCGAGGCCTAGACTGACTCTCTCGGTGGTGGGACGTCAGCGAGGATTACGGAGATGTTTGGTCTCCTTGATGTCAGAGACACGTCATCGAGGGATTTCCGTAGACACATGTTCATGTAGCTTCTGTTTTAGGATTCAGCATCATTCCCATTTTTCGGCTTTTTGTGCTCCTCGATTTGCATCGAATTTCCGGAATTTCGCCAACTCACAATGGCCTGTGTCGATTTGTAAGAGTCCCTTAAGATATTCGAACTTACAAGCTCGACCTCAATAGTCAATAGTCACACGGTTAGGAATTAGTGGGGTATTCGTCCGTTTGGCCACTTGCAAAAGGTTAACCAATTCCATACCCAAACTAAGCCTTATAACACTCTCCCCCCCTGAAACGGCGGGATAGCAGGTAGGCCGGATACACGGGCGGACCTGTCAATATCCAAGCGGTTTCATTTCCTGGGTATATCGGGGAGGGTATTTTTCAAGTTCGACCTGGGGCAAGTATGAAAAGTTTATTATTGTGGATGGTGGAATTCGAACCCACGACCCAAAAACCCATTGTCCTGCCGACGACGACATTTCTCGAGTTATTGGGCGGGGACATAGGAGTGTGTCCCCTGCAGAAATATGCCTATTGAGCAGATCCTCGGTGAGTACTCACTTACTTAGCCGTACGTAGTAGAGAAGCAGCTTTATTATTTCCACAGAGCCCCGGATAGCAACTGACAACACGAGGCGCGTGCCTCGATTATATTCCCTCGATATCCCGGATAGAAAACGCCAACCTATCATACTAAAACGGCCAATTATCTATCGAATCAGATGGTTCATAATTCTAGGCCTTTCAAGGTCGTACCTTAACACGCTTACTATTGGACCACCGGGAAAAGTTGGCCGCCCCTATGGTCTAGTAGTTACCGTGGAATGCTGCCATTTATATATAGAGTTCGTTGTGGGATTCGATTCCCTCGTGGGTCGGATTTTTGAGTTTTTGCTTGCAAAACTAACACGTGAAAACTGATAAAGGACGGATCGGTATTGGTCTCCGTAGATGTAGTGATCGGCATATCACAGTTTATTGTAGTGAGAATAAGGCATGTTTATATCGGGGCCTGGGGAGAGGTTTTGAGGCTCGGGGGTAGACGAGTGCAAACTGGCGCCTTCCTCTCTCACTGTTGAGAGCAGACCTCACGAGTAGGTTAGCAAGACCGAGTCGAGCACAAGCGAGTCGGGCTTCTTGCCGGGAGCGTCGTCAGCAGATCGAATTAGTGTCACTGGGTTGGCCAACCCAGCCAGAAGTCTCTGCCTCTCCCTTTTCCTCTTCCTCTCTCCCTTTTTTTCTTTCGACGGGGGGGAGGGGTGGGGAGGAGGGAGAGTTAGGTAGCCGGGGTCCCGTGATATTTTATCTACTGTTTTCTTGGGATTATGTATGACGGTAAGATGCGAAGAACGCTCACAAAAAAATGCATTAACTATTCGTGCGGTGTACTTAGGTTTGAGAAAGTGGTTGAATGACGTTTGCTTTGATTGTTGATTGTCATCGTACTTTGGTCGACCCGACCCACCTAACCCCAACATGACCCATCATAACCCTATCATAACCACATCATAACTCTATCATAACCCTATCATAACCCCATCATAACCTTATCATAACCCTTTCATGACCCTAACATAACCCCATCATAACCCTAACATAACCCCATCATAACCCTAACATAACCCCATCATACCCCTATCATAACCCCAACACTCCGACCCCCGGCCCCGGCAACGACCACGACCCATTCTACACATCAAATCAACAGTGCACACTCACTGGTATAAAATAATATAATCTTACATGTACATGTTATGGAAGTTTCTGGGTGTTCTCTGGTTTTTCATATATCTGATGTACAAGTTTCCACAGTTTTCTGGGGCTGAAATCGGCGTCGATGGCATCCCGTATTTGGCCGAGACGTGTTTTATTTCTGCGGTCAGTAGTTGGGGAGACCTGAGCTCAGGGTTTTCTTCGAATCCTTTCTTTTCTTCGGTTGAAGCTTAGTGTGCAGGTTTAACCGGCTGGTTTCAACCGTTTTTTTTTTCACAACAAGACACCTCAGCTGGGAGGTCGAGAATTCCGTCGAAACTCGTCTTTGGAAGCTGCGCGCGATGCTTCGATCGCGCGTGCTCAAGCGGTGAATGACCTCGTAAAGGAAATTCATCGGTTGCTGATTTCAATGGGCGATAGTGCCCTAGGGTCAACAGGACAATTGTACTAAGACGCTCAGGCTCGTACACAATCATTCTGCGCATGTATGTATACTAACTGCTGTATCATCCTCGCTGACTCGGACCGCTTTAATCCTGCCCTGTCCCTTTTTTTCTGATGAAAACAACCACCGTGCACCATAACACTATGTTAAGCTAGCACCAGGTGGAGTTGCCGATCTACATCCTAAGGACATAGGCACCCCGCCGCGCGCGCGATCGAAGCGTAGCACACGTTTTGCAAATATGATTTTCAATGAATTCCTCGATCTCACAGCTGAATCTTGGAGTGAACTTCTTTTTTGTTAGTTACAATCTGACACCTGCTGCCGTGGTGGTCCTGCCCACCCCTCCTTTTCTGCTGAAAACGACCGACGTTCACAACCAAACGCAAACACGGTTTGTCTCTTGCCGCAGGAAAGTGATAAGATTCAAGAAACGCTGAAGAACTCGAAACTCGCCATCCGTTTCCGCGCGATGGTGGCGACGCCTATTCTTGTCGCCCGGGTCCTCAACGATGGCTGCCAGATGATCCACTACGTGGGACACGGGGAAGGGGGGTGCCTTTCTTTCGAGTCTGACGACGAGAGGCAGTGCGGCATCATGGAAGCTTTCCAGGTAGGTGCCGTTTTCTTCTTGTTGATATTTGGGGCCGCTGACGTGTAGACGTGTTGCGGAATTTGTTGGCGTTTGACCTGAACAGGCTTGGATTGCCGCGGTGCACGTGTGCGCAGGTTGAAGAGAGCACGATAGTCGCGCTAGCGCCTGGAAGGGCGGTACCATTATTGTTTGTCATGGGGGGAGAGATGCATGTAGTATGCTGTCTGCGGCGGATGATTCAGCTGTTGGTACGCTATGTTTTTAACGCTAAGAAAACCCCGCTCCCGCGCAGAGCCTGATGCTGTACATCGGCTGTTTGTCGTGCATATGATATAGTACGAGGTAGTCAAGAGTTTTTTCTGTGTCGTTCGTCAGCGAGTAGGCTGTCATATCTCATGTGCCGCATGTTTGTTGGGGCATGAAAAATCGCTTGTCTCTCGGACCGCTGCAATGCGTCTTTACATGCCAGTGAATTTTCACACTCGGTACTACTTGCGCTACCCGCTTTGCCGTGATTCAGTTTTGTTTTCCTTCTGTACTACGATTATATGTATCAAGTAAAATACGATCTTCGTTTTTCTTTAGCTCGCTGCTCTCCGGCGGCCGAGGGTTTCTTCTCGCACTTTTGGCCACGGGGCAAGCTAGCCTGCCATGGGTGCATGATGAAGCATGTCTGGATATCGGCCGAGCTCCGTGGCGGTGCTCGGCGCATTAAACGTCGCTGAGCTGGCTCTATTTGGCACGGGATTGCGTTCCGCCTCCCTGAGAGGAGCAGGTCACGTGGAACACCCCAAAATGTTTTCCAAATCTTGATATTTTAATAAACTTTTGTTCTTCGTTGTTTTGTTCGTAAAAGGTGGCCCGCTACCCTCGAACACTCAACTGACCTCAGCAGCAGCACAGCAGCATTAGCAGCAACCGCCCGGACTAACTTGACCTCACCAGCAGCACAACAGCAGCAGTAGCAGCACTACACATGTGGAACGTCACGTCTGTTGCACCTAGCCCTTTGAGGGCTCTCACACCGAGCACGCACGTGACTACATAAGTGCCTTCCTCGGTACGTCTACCTGGGCGATGTTTGTTGTGGTAGATTTATTTTTTCGTACCTAGCGTAGTTGTTGTGGTGCAGTCGCATCCTCTCGTGCCGTCTCAGCAGCAAGTAGTAGCACCGTGCAAGATCAACAGAGTCAAACCCATATACGAGCGCCTGCCGGGCTGTGCAGACCCACACAACCCCCTGTCTCGGCGAGCACCTGGCACCGGGCACGGCCCACAGTGCCCGACTGCCTGGCTGCTTTTTTTGTGTTGTTCGTAAGAAATGGCCCGCTACCCTCGGACATGCTGCCTGTGAGTGGGGTCGGCTCTACAAGCATCTGTATAAATATATATAAAATCATTCCTTGAATATCGAGTCATTCCTTGTTGTCATGGACTTTGGTCAGGAGTTTTTTGTCTCGGCCTAAGTATGCGATTCGCGGAACTGGAATTCTCGGTCGAATATGGCTTGGTTCAAGCGCCGCCTTCGGGGGGCGGCTCCAACGCCCCTCGCCCTGCCGTGTCCGTTCCGCACATCGACGTGAACGCGGACGGGTGCCGAGCGAGACGAGCGAGTGTCGAGGAGGAATTTTGGAAAAATTGTTGAATCTTAATGGCTGCAACGCCTGAATGATTTACAAAATTGGCATCGTTTCCAAACGGTACGTGATAATGTTTGGAATTTTGCGGTGGCATACTCTCGAGCGTTAGTTTCTTTGCTGTACTTTTTTACTAGTTCGTTTGGTTTCTTGCTCGGCATTTTATTGCTTTTGTTTCTGCTCGTTTTGCCAGCTGGAAATTCAATTTTTTAGTGTGGGTTCACCTAAAACGTGACACAACTTACCGACGATATCCAACAACTTCGTGACACAAATAACCGACGGCAAGACGTTTCGTGACCAAATAACTCCCAAATCATGATACTTTCACGTAACAGAATTATTTCGAGACACAACCTAGCAGGTAGAGCCGTCTCTTCGGCCTTTGGCCCTGGCTTTAGCACGGCCGCTGACACTCCAGCCAGCCTCTGCTGTAGGCATGAACGAATGCGGTTGATTCGCAGCGAACTATCCCGCTGTGCTCGCTTCTATGTGGCCATTGTCCATGCCATTTCATGTCACCTTCCTTCTGTTTTGAGCTCGTCGTCGTACGGTTGAGGTACGAGGAAACCCGTACGTACTCGGTGGGAACAGCAGTATGTACGACGAGCATGAACGCCAATTGACGACATTGGCAAGCACAAAACAGCAGGTGTAGCAGCAGTAGCCGAAGGGTGAAACGTCTAGCACATAATGCAGCAACAAGTAGCAACCAGAACTACAGCAGATAGCTCAAAGTGCAGTGCGAGTGCCGTTGGCAAGTTTAGTCGTACACGCATCACTCTGTCCAATACATAACAGAATTTCGAGACTAAACAAAGCAGGTAGAGCCGTCTCTTCGGCCTTTGGCCCTGGCTTTAGCACGGCCGCTGACACTCCAGCCAGCCTCTGCTGTAGGCATGAACGAGTGCGGTTGATTCGCAGCGAACTATCCCGCTGTGCTCGCTTCTATGTGGCCATTGTCCATGCCATTTCATGTCACCTCCCTTCTGTTTTGAGCTCGTCGTCGCACGGTTGAGGTACGAGGAAACCCGCACGTACTCGGTGAGAACAGCAGTATGTACGACGAGCATGAACGCAAACTGACGACATTGGCAAACACACAACAGCAGGTGTAGCAGCAGTAGCCGAAGGGCGAAACGTCTAGCACATAATAATGCAGCAACAAGTAGCAACCAGAACTACAGCAGATAGCTCAAAGTGCAGTGCGAGTGCCGTTGGCAAGTTTAGTCGTACACGCATCACTCTCAAGAGCCAACAAGAGGCAGGGCAGGGGCCCCCAACACAGAGACACGTGACAACCACGGCCAGCTGTCGATCGCGTAATTGGCCGGTAGTCCGTGCTTCGGTGGGTGTATCGGAAGTCGTTCGTAGTACTACTGCTGTAGACCGTCGAAAGACCACGTGACATGTAACATCCCGTTCTGGTGGCAGCCTCGCCAGTAGACCCGCCAAAAATTATTTTTCTCTTCTTTTTCTTGGCCCCATGCACCCGTTTCCTTTCCTTTCTCTTCTTTGTTCTTTGTTTCTTTTTTCCATTTGACTTGCGTCTGTTGTGCGTATGCGTAGTGATAGATACTACGTGTGATATATACATGGTAGTCTTTTGGGTGGCAAGCGGTATAGTCGGTTTTCCCAGGCGCGAGTAATGAGGCGTATGCACCGGTATGGACCTGGCACATCGTATACTAACTCCCGATTTCACTTTTATATGTTTCTGGTGGAGGCATGAATTGCGTCAGCTGTGATTTATGCGTGTACCACCTTGGGTTGTTTGTGTTTTTCCCTAGGGTATTCCTCTGCTCCAGAGTGACTGGAACCAGTCCAGTGACCACGGACTGGATTGTGCGAGTTTTTTAATGTGAGAACAACAACAACTGAAATATTGCCTGTTTCTTGACCTTTCAGCTGCTTCCTGCAAATTTGGTTTTTCTGCCAACACGATTTTGAACCTTTTCGCGATTTTTTCTTTTTTTTTGTCTAGTAAGTTGATTTGCCGCTAATTAGCCGCCTGTGCATTAGTTGCGGAACGGTCCAGCTTTAGCTTTTCTTTGATAACCACCATTTTTTTTGTAGTTGGCGAATCTTCATCGGCTGAGATCTGGGCTTGGCTCATCAGCTCGACACCGCCCAGCACCCCATCGCAGCGCTACAGCTCACAGCAACGAAGCGCCGTGCAGTGCCCTGCGATGCCCTGCGGCTCAGCTCAGCAGCGCACCGCAGCGCAGCGCTAGCTCAGCAGAGCGAAGCGCTATGCTTTGCCGTGCTCTGCCGTCGCGATCGTTCGTTGTTCATGATATCTAAAACTCCGCGAAGGTTGATATTTAGGTATTTGGCGCTTTTTTCTATATCGCGTCAACCATCGTAATATCATACAATATGGGGGAGGGAATGTAATCTCTATGCAAAGATCCTGTTTTGTTTTAATCAATTGTCAGCCGGCCGCCCCGGTGGTCTAACGGTTTTACCCTCGAATACTACTAACGTTTGGTTGTCCTTAAGTTCGACACCCACCACGATGAAATATGACTTAATTTGCAAAAATGAAAAAAAAAAAGAGATCAACTAACTGCTGAGAGCGCCTGCTAGGTACAATTCGACGCGAGTCGACGAGGGAAGAAAATGCTCGATTCTCCTCGCGGTAAAATGAAGGCACGTGATGAAGTGGGGTGGGAGGAGGAGGGCCCGCTATGTGACCCCGGATCTGAGTTACTACTGGGAGGGAGCGCGAGAATGGTGCGGGGATGATAGATGGGATGAAGAAAAAAAAATGTTGCAAAGAAAGTTATATGATTATTTCTACCAGTAAATAATATGCCAGTCTCTGGGAAATACGCAAGGCACCATCAGCAGTCGTCATGGTAGAGACACTCCGGATATTATGTATCGAGGGGACGCGTCCGATTTCGACCACGTGAAAGCACCCACGAAGCAAAGATAGCAGACACACATATCCCGCCTTCTCGAGAAAAAACAGAGAAGAAGCGCTACGCCAACCTCCCGTACGAGCAAAGCCACCCCCGCACCTATCTTAGACAACGCCGACGCAACGAGAGATCGCCCTCCTCTTCTTCGTTTTTCTCCTCGCCCGCAACCACGCAGACCAATCAATGCGACAGCCTTCACGTAACAAACAAAGCAAACTTCTTCCAAAACCTCGCCGGCTGACATGGCCCCATGTCGACGTTTGATGCAAACCGACTTTGCATCCTGTCGACTTCGAACCTCCATTGCCACGGGGACAGCAGTGCAGTCTCTTCATTAATGCCAAGGCCTCTTTCGTTTCGCCTAGAGGCGACGCAGGTTCTCAATAATACTCTTTCGGTATTTTTGTTTGATAGACGCCAACTTTTACTTGACGGCGCATTTAACATAGTGTATTTCGCCTATCCTTGCCTTCTTTGTTGTATAATATTACGTTTTTTTTTTGTCAAATCATTGCTTTCATAATCCCATGTTCGTATTAAACTCTTGGCATTACTTTAAAGTTCAATGCATGCCAAATCGGACAGCTACACCTTAAGTTGTCGAAGTGCTGCACTGCCCTACCCGAAGCATGGGCGCCGGCGAATGCCGGCGCCCATGCGGAGCCCTTGTATTTATATAAAACGCAAATCTGTTGTCGGTGGTGTCGGTGTCGTTGTTGTCGTTGATGTTGTCATAGTTGATGTATGCAATTTTTTTTTTACTTCGGATTAGTGTGGGGTTTGGGGGCGCGCCGCCCTAGGCCGTTTCGGCCCCGGATCTCGACGTGGGTGCGTGAGGATGGGTGCAGACAAGCGTAAACCGGCGCTCGCTCATCGAGGCAGGAGCGAAAGCGTCTGTGGGCGTGGTTGACCCGGTGTGTTTGTTTTTCCTTTGCGGGATGACTAGACGTGTCCGAATGTAAGGACCGTTTTTACTTGAAAAACACATGTCGGTATTATATTTCCGGACAGAGCGGATGCCAACAGGAGGAGGCTGGGAGGTCCCCGTTCGTATTACCCGCTATAGTGGCCCATGCCCCGAGCCCTCGTCCCAATTGTCGCGAGTTGCCGGCTATACGCCTTGTCCAAAAATACAAAAAAGGGGCCTCGCGGAGGTCTCCCATGTTTCCTGACTGATAGACTATAGACTATAGATAGCATGACATCACCACATGCGTCATCGCCACGAAACATGGAGGGCGTGTTTGTGCCGTGCGGGCGAAGCATGTCGTAGATAGATATTGACCTTGCCGTCGCCCGCACAGGTCCCCACGAGGTCGGCGCCGGCAGGGCGGCTGGCCCTCGCGGGGGACTGGAGGTCGGAGAGCACGCCCCCGAAGAACTCGAGACAAAATACAGTTCCTACGACGAGTGGTGTGGATCAAAACGCTGAGCGCAAGGCTAACAAAAGAGATCTACAGTAGACTATAGGCATATTTATATGCTTGTGTACTTCTGTATGTACCATACAAGGTTCCCCTTCGGAGGCAGGGTGACGCAAGAGCCACTGATAGGGACAGCCCACACTATCGCTACAGTGGGATCCGAAGGGTGCGCCAGCTAGCGTTGGGTTGTGAAAGCAACTGAGTCAAATCGACACACGACGCGTATGAAAATACGTAGAAGTGTGGTGAGCTTAAGCTTTATTTTTCCCCATCCGCCTGAGGATAAAAAAAAGAAGAAAAAAAAAGACGCAAGAGGCGGATGCTTTTTTTGCATTTTGCACCCCCGTGCGTTCGCCCGCATCCTTACGGCAGATAGAGCATGCAGCTATACTGCAATGTAATTGACCCGGGTGTAGTATCGGAAATAAGGAAGGTATGTATTTGTGATACTACTGCTGTAAGGACAGCCCAGATAAATTATGGCGATCTGATGCTGTTGTAGCCTACCAGGTATTTCCAGATCTTCTTGGAAAATACACTGACTGGTCGATGGGTGACCGGCCATGTGCAACAATTTGCGGGTACTTTTTGATGTATGTGCGATTTAACTGCTGTCTTGGTGTAAACAAATACTCGAAGCTGCAGCTGTGTTGGGCGATCCGAAACAGACGATGCGAGTTCGCGCAACACGTTGCTGCAGTAACGGCGACCTCCGCAGCCAGCACTTGAGCGCCTTCCCCTAAGGTGCCCAGTCACAGATAGCGCTGGTGCCATTATCACAGCCAGCTCCCCCCCTCCCATGCTCCCCACGCATAGGTACTCCGCCATGGAACGAGTATGTAGCAAGGAAGATAGGCTAGGCGAGGTCATGACCACAGACAGCCGATTTTTTACCTTTGTAAACTTAGGCACTCCGCCATGGAACGAGTATGTAGCAAGGAAGATAGGCTAGGCGAGGCCATGACCACAGACAGCCGATTTTTTACCTTTGTAAGCTTATTACGTAGTATAGACACCAACAGCAGTAGCAGCAGCAGCAGCAGCAGCAGCGGCTGCCGCGGCGGCGCGGGGGTGCTGGCGGTGGTGCTGGAAGCTTTGGCGACAGCGCTGTGGTATAGCGGTACAAATTCAGCACCAAGTACGACACGGAATCTGCTGACTGAC
This sequence comes from Undaria pinnatifida, assembly GCA_012845835.1. Classification (NCBI taxonomy): domain Eukaryota; class Phaeophyceae; order Laminariales; family Alariaceae; genus Undaria; species Undaria pinnatifida. The sequence continues at coordinate 10,510,712 of JABAKD010000022.1, forward strand.
GCTGTGAGCAGCAGCGGATAGGGGGGGGAAACACAAACGGCAGCAGCAGCTGATGAAACATTTATTTGCAGCCTTAACCACCACCACCAGCATTGAATTTACAAAACATGGCTGACGTTTTGACGTTCTGGGACAGCCGTTCGAACGGCCCAGCAGCTGCGGAGCTGTTCGAAGGATCGAGCAGCAGCTGCAGCTTTGGAAGTCTGTACAGCCCAAGAGTCCAAAAAACTAAAGTGGTCGGACTTCGATAATGGTAATTATGTGTATATGTGCGTGGAGTGTGTGCTGTCATAAAATCATCACCAGGTATACAGCAGCACCACAGCAGTCGGCAGCAGCAGCAGTATAGCACCAGCCGTTTTTCAAGCTGTTGCCTTTGTGCCAGTAGTCATGGTCTATGTGTGTGGTTGGTGCACAGCAGGAGATGAACCATGACAACATTTTCACGTCCAACGCAACAATCACACAGACGTCGCCGGACCTCTTACCAGGTATATGGAGCATACAGCAGTAGCAAAAACGGTACCTGGTAGCTCATGCATACCACTCGAACGCCTAGGCTATTTTCCCCCTTTTTTTCGGCTTGCGACGCCCCCTGGACATCAAGTCAAATCCATCCCAAAGGAAAACCTTGTGTGCTGTATAGGATCACGCTTCCGAGGTATTGTCGCATTGCTTCCGTGGAAGGTGACACATTACGAACGCGAGAATACAGCGGAGGACGAGAATGCCAGTGGCACGAGTTAAAAATTGCTTCCACAGAAAGCGTCACAATACGGAACACAAAGCATGCAGCAGAGGACGAGAAACGTCAGTGGTGACCTTGCACAATCTTGGCACCCTCCGCCCGTCGGCAGGTAAACGCACTCCAGAACCTCGTCCAATCAAGGCACGCAAGGGCGCAGCTGGTCTTTCTCGGCTCGTGCTGTTCGGAGTTGAGCGGAAACGCCTTCGTCAGCGTTGGGGTGCCGCACGTCGTGGCGGTGAAGGGACGGGTGGCCGGTAAGATGTCGGCACAACGGGCATGGGTACACCTCGATTTAAGAGCACCCTGTGACAAGCCGAAGCAGGCGCTCTTAACTACACATCGCTCTTATCTGTTGTGGGAAATGTGTGGCTTTTTAGCATGGCGGGACATGCCGATTTGACCGCTCTTAAGCCCCGAGTGATCTTTATCTTGGGCGCTCTTGAACCGCGGTACCCACTGTAGATGATGCCCATGCGTCATAAATGGCTGGTTCACCCTGCATGAGGCGAATCCCTCGTATCTGTAGTGGGAAATTTGTGGCTTGTTAGCATGGCGGGGACATGCCGATTTGACCGCTCTTAAGTCCCGAGGCATCTTTATCTTGGGCGCTCTTGAACCGTGGTACCCACTGTAGATGATGCCCATGCGTCATAAGTGGCCGGTTCAACCTGCATGAGGCGAAACCCTCGTAGGGAATAAGCATTGAACGCGTCCACAACGGTTCTTCCTGGTGCTGCTGTGCTTTGTTTTCAAGCTAAAACAAAGCATCGAATTCATCTTTCGATGTTCATGTATTTTACAAGATAATATTTCAAGGACGTCAGCCGTGAGTTCGACGAATTTCAGGTCAATACTCATCTTCGCAAGCTGCGTTGTTGGTACTTATAATATACTATATGGGTGAGTTTTTTATTGGGAGGGGTCCTATTTTTTGTCCACTAATGGTAAGACTTAGTGTTGGGATTTATACTTTAGGTGGGGAATTTTGAGCTAGATCAAACATCACATCTATTTTATAATTTTATTACTATAGTTTCCACTATAGACTACTGCTCTATCATATGTATGGTAGGCGGTTTATTTTGTTTTTTCTCCCCCCGGCTTTAATATCGGGAAGAGTACGAATACAGAATATTATTACTTACTGAGTATATTATATGTTACTCTTAATACAGCATTCGAGAAATAAAATCAGCTACTCCCCCCTCAAAAGAAACAAAAGGTCTGTGGGACACGAACCCACGATTCCAAATTGATACGCTGCCACTCTAATATTTCAAAATAAATGAATAAATATATTTTCAGGTTCAGTCTATGTTCATGGATGATGATGCAGAATGGGGCTGTGCCATGCACTTTCGAGTTTGACCGAGTGATTGATGACGATATTCCCCGGACCAGACGCCAAGACAACGCCGTCAAGGACGAGGCCGGCAAAACATACCACGCGCCCTGGTGCCCTTCAGATATTTGTGACCGCCTTGTTCCCTCTAGTGTTATTTATCCAACACCCCTACAACGAAGCTCCAATATTTCCCCCCCGATTTTTACGAACCCCGTTCTCGTAGGTTATAGCCTAATTGTACGTAAGTGTGCTCCTTCCACAGCAGTCAGATTCAGATTTTGTCCGCCTCAAAAACGGGTTTTATAAAAACTAAGTCACTTACAAATAATTTCCCTCCCATCCACCTCATAGTTTATCTTTGAAGTATTGGACACCTGCATTTAACACGCAGGTAGAATATTTTGCTCGCATCTACCTCCGTTTGCCCCCTCCCCCCCCCCCCTCCCCCTACCACACACACACCACCGCCGCCGCCCCAAAAAAACAATTCCCCCGCCCCCACACACGCACACAAAAATAGTCCCCCCTCCGCCGCCGCCCCACCTGAAATAAAAATCTGCCAAAATAATAAAAACTACAAGACAGGTGTTATCACCTCTTTACCTTTCGAGAATCTATGCGGCAGCTCCAATTCATTTATTATATGGTCTTCATGTTCAAATCCACCTTCCCCCCCCAGCCCCGTCCCTCCCCGCTACCCCCGCCATCGCCTAGACCTAGTACCACACGTTCAGTAAGCTCCAATACATTTATGCAACCTAAAACTGTTGGAAATCCCCCCCCCCCCGCCCCCCGCCCCCCCCTTAAAAACCCCACCCTCCCCTTACCGGTTATACGACTTACAGGATATACGTGATGAACTGCTCCTTACACCGCCGTCAGATTTTGTCCCTCTCAAAAACGGGTTTTATACTTTCCGCGCACAGATTGATTAACATCACCCTGTTGACCCTGATACAAGCTACACTGTAGTTCTAAGGGGAGTCGCCGACCTATATTCTTAATGAGGACACACACCCTGTAACACGCGCGATCGGAGTATCACACACAGCTTGCAAATACGAGTTTTGACGAAATCTTCGATCTCACAGCTGGAACGTATTTTTATTTTTACAAGGGCTCCGCATGGGTAGGGCAGGGCAGCACTTCGAATTGTTCGATTCAATGCTTGGTAGAGTAAAAAAAGTCACCACACACAATCATAGTCTGCACGTACAGTATGTAAGGTAATGCCAAGAGTTCGATAATAGAGACTAATAATCATAACAATGTACTACTATTAATAGCTACCGTTTTTTTTAATGAATCCGATTCCAAGCTTCATTCATCAGATTTCGATCGGATAAATCCGACCACACGCCGACTGACCCTTTAGTCTGGCGACGAAACGTGTCGAGTGCGTTTCTTATGATATTTTAACTCAATCAAGCATCCGGGGCCAGTAAGGTCACTGACCATGTCCGCTGCGTGTCCTCTTCGTAGCCACTGAGAGACGCGCACTGAGCCAGCTTCTGAAATATTCAATGCATGATATAATAGTATCATCTTGGTCCGAGCCTCCCAGATCGACTGTCTGTGTGTTGTCTGATCGTGGAGAAACGTGCTGACGTTGTTCCAGGCGCGAAACACGGTGGTATGACTGCCTTCGTCATTCAACTCCTCGAATGATATTGCAATGCTGCTGCTTGTTGGTAGTTGTGTAGATCGCCCACTTCTTGTAGATACAGTACGCGACTACAGCGCTTACGATTTTGTCAGCTAAGTATTTCAGACTCGAGTTTTATTAGACAGACGAAATTAAAAATATGTCAGTTTTTTTTCTGATCGCGCATTGGACAGGATTCATACACAAAGTAGGCGTCACCCGGGCACGATAGGATCACATGCCGGGATCGGAATCCATCCACACATGATACCTCCCCGCACGGTGTGGAAATCTCAACCCCACCGGCCGACTGACTTTCTGATTGGCCATGGTTCGCATGTTTAGCCAGCTCCACCTCGGGAGGATATAGGGTCCCATCCCCGGTCCAGAGATCGTTCCACATCTCTAAAACTTCCATCAACCGGGGAAGCAAACGGAGCTTTCTCGGGTCGACACCACCCTGCACGGTGAGAAAACCCCAAGCTCGTTCGCTAATCGCTGATTGGTTCGAGCTCCACAGCGCCGTCCTAGGCGGATAGAGGCCCATCAATGGGGGGCATTTCCGTCGCACACGGGGAAAATAGGGTTCCATCCCCGATTAATGAATCCCCCGAATCTCTATTACGGAGATCAATTGTTTAACAGGGGTAAATGCCTTATCATCACCATATATTGGTGCAAAAATTTAACCGGAAATTTCTCATAATTTTCGCACTATCTCGGCCAAAACATCATACTTTTTATTTTTTATTTTTGCGCCGTGACCGTAAGGCCTATGCAAACAATCCAAGCTATCGTTTACCGTTATCGACGAAGAATTGACAGAGTTATGACCCCATTGGCATTTACCCTTGTTAGCAATGGATCTCCGTAATACTCCAAAAACGCGGGGACAGTAACGATGACCTCCCGTGTCGACACCACTCCGCACGACGTGGAACTCCAACCATATTCGCTTACCGCTGATTGGCTGGGGCTCGGACATAAGGGTAACGCCACCATGGGAGGATATAGAGTCCTGTGCCCGTTTCAGAAATCCTGACAAACCGGGGATGATATCCGATTTCTCCCGTGGGTCGACACAACCCCGCACGATGGTGCGACAATAATCTATTATTCACATTGGCTTATCGTTGAGTGGCTGCGCAGCTCGTAGATGCAGGGACACCCGGTGAGAAGATAGACCAGCAAACGGGAGGAGGGCGTTTCGACGCATCCGATGAGGATAGGGCCCCATCGCCGTTCAAGACATCCTTCCATACCCCATCAACGCCAACAAAACGGGGACAAAAACCGACTTCTCCCGGGTCGACACCACATCGCACGGTGTGGAAGCCTTAGCTAGCTGAGGTTCATATACAACGCCAGCACCACAGAACAGGGTCCAACTCCGGTTCAGAAACCCTTCAAGTTATTCCCAACCAGAAAAAATGGGGCAACTCGCGCTACTGCTGACTTTTTATTCGTATACCCCGACCCCGCGGTACGCGGGCTTTCATTTGACTCCCTGCCTCGATACCATCCCGCACAGTGTAACCCTACCTTCGATTGATCGGCTCGGCCGGGGTTCGTGGATAGAGGAGACCACCACTCACTAGGAAGTTCAGCAACTTCAATGACTATCATCTCAAACTGGCCTGTGATCAGAGAAGTTGTACATGAACCAATTGCACAATATGCAGCAGTCGGTCCAGATCGAGTCGATCGGTGCAACTTGCTTGGGTATCGTATTATTACAGCAGCAGTAATACACTTGACTCCTTTTATTTTTCCCATCCCATTTATTGTGATGCTCGCACTACTCTCGCCCTCCCAGTAGTATAACTCAGACCCGGAGTCATATAGCGGACTCCCCCCCCCATCCCCACTACGGTACATGCCCTAATTTTTATCGCGAGGAGAATTCAGCATTTTCTTCCCTCGATGATTCGCGTCGAATTGTACCTACCCACACTGCTTAGTGATTTCAGCAGTTAGTTGATCCTTTTCTTCTCGTTTATTTCTGCAAATAAATAAAGTCAACAAGGCTCACAACGCGGCGGTTATTTAACTCAAGGACCAACGCTATTAATAGTATTAACAGTGTAACCGCACTAAACCACCGGGGCGATCGGTTCTACATCACTCACTGCCCCGGTGGCGTATCAGGTTATCCTCGAGCCTTGTAGTGGTCAATTTCGTGAGTTCGAATCCCTCCGAGTTCGTACTCGTATAAATTTTCGTGGGGCTTTTTCTTGTGCACTAATTGATTTGCGGAAAGCGCGAGAGCGTGAGTTAGCAACACTCGATGAAAAATCGACGATCAGTGGGTGCTGAACCGTATGCGCAAAAAAAAATGAAGGCAATAACCGGGACGGGGGAAAAGGACGACACCTGTGATCACGGCTTGTATGTGCAGAAGCTGAAAAGTAGAAGTGTGCCGAAAAAAATAAAAAAATCACTACCTCTCAGTGTGGTAGAAGAGATCAATCAGCAATCAGCAAGGAGCACGTCAAGTACGAAGCAACACAAACTGATTTGTCAGTTACGTACCAACACGGCCGCTTGCACTTGGCCGGCAAACGATTACAGCAACGGAATCAGGGACCACAGCAACAACAAAGCACGCCATCCTCCAAAGAGTCTTCTCGGGCAAAGAAACACCAAACGCGTACGATGCGATACGGGACGAATGCATGCCACTCACTGGTTTCTTCCGTGGATGTTGTCGAGTTTTACTACGACCTTCGCGTGGCGCAGCTTAACAAGAGGAGGAACAATTATTTTTCCCCTTATTTTTTGTGTCGAAAATGTATGGTACACCCTCACTCCATGCCATAAAACATGTCATAAACAAAAAGCATATTGTGTGTAATAGAGCATCGCTGTGTGTAGTCTTCCTCGTACGTACCTACTTCGAAGTAAATTGCTTGCACGAGAGTACAAACCATTTCGATTTGTCCGAACTTGTATAATACCACCCTCGAGGTCCCGGGGACGCAGCCACTCGCAATGCTGCTGTGTGGATTTTTCTGGGGCAGTAATCGTAACCACTACTACCTCCTCCTCGTTTTAGTCATGCGTCCGCTTGCCACATCTATATCCATGTATGTATGTACGTGCACCTACCGAAATTCAATAAATACATGCACTACTATATGATACCTACCGCAATACCGTGTTTGTTTTTTTACAGTAAATATTAATAGTTTTGGGACATATTATGACGCCAATTTGGAAATATAATGTCTTGCCAAGCTTTATTTTATCAACCGCTCCATATATCAAGAGCCGAAGAATACCTGGAGAGTACCGTTCAAAATACATTTTTTTGCGCGTTCTCGCTTGTCTTGCTCAGCGCCCACATCGAGGTGCTGAACGGATTGACCAGCAACAACAACAGTCAGTAGCCAGCGTAATTCGTGCAACCACACAACAAAGCGTTCGAAACACTATTACCTTGATAATCACGCCTACCTTTAGAAGTGCATCCAGGTGTCGTTTGTGGGGATAATACATGGAATTCGTGTGTGATATGTTTATGCGGTCCTGAAAGATGGATCGTTGATCGTGGACCAATATATACGGGACGACTCTATGGAGCGGCGACGAAAAAGACTGACACATCATTGCTTTTCGTACTGCGATTTTTAAAAGCGACCACTCCGTTCGCTGTGTTTTCTTTCTATTTTCGTTATGGTCTCTGGTCTGTTTTGTTGTGTTCTCGTACCCGGTACGCTAGCATTTCACTTGCTTCATGCCTTGATTAATTGCGATTGTTTGGTTTACTGTCTCACAGTCTGCGACCACATAATAATAAGTTGTATCTCTCTAGGATGAAGAATCGGCACGGACACTGGGTGTAATGGTGTCCTTGGGTAGGGAACGGCCCCCCTCGAAGACAACGAACGTTCGAACAGAGGCATTTGACCGTGAAATCTGATATCGAAAAGCAACGACATGGCAGTCGCACAATATGCCAAACGCTTCGAGGTGTGACCATGAAAAAAGTGTGGTGGGGACGAAATAAGACGCCAAAATTTGGAAATGATGCCAACTTGGAAATAAATGTTCTCCCATATGTTTTTTTCGTTCAAGCTCTGCATGTGCCAAGATCCAAGAGTAGCTCGGGCGTATACCGCCCAAAATACAAAAATTTGCGCACTTCTCGCTTGTCTTGCTCAGCCCACGTACCCGATCCCGGCCAGGTGCGGAACGAATACGGCAGGGCGAGGGGCGTTTGAGCCGCCCCCCGAGGACGTGTTTCATTCGATCAAGCCCGGCAGACGCCAAGCAAAACAAACAAACGCTCAGGCCCTGCAGACGCCAAGCAAAACAAACGCTCGAGTATGCCACCGCAAATTCAAAACATCAGCAACTACCGTTTGGAAATGATGCCAATTTCGTAAATCATCCAGGCGCTGCAGACGTTGAGATACAACCAAAATGTCCGAATTCCTCCTCGACATGCGGTATTTTTGCAACTTCTCTCTTGTTTCGCTCGGCATCCGTCCGCGTTCACGTCGATGTGCGGAACGGACACGGCAGGGCGAGGGGCGTTGGAGCCGCCCCCCGAAACCGGCGCTCGAACGAAGCTATTTGACCGAGATTTCCAGTTCCGCGAATCGCATACTTAGGCCTAGACGAAAAAAAAGTCCTGACCAAATCCCTGAAACAAAAGAATGATTATATATATATATACAAGGGCTCCGCATGGGCGCCGGCATTCGCCGGCGCCCATGCTTCGGGTAGGGCAGGGCAGCACTTCGACAACTTAAGGTGTAGCTGTCCGATTTGGCATGCATTGAACTTTAAAGTAATGCCAAGAGTTTAATACGAACATGGGATTGTGAAAGTAATGATTTGACAGAAAAAAACGTAATATTATTCAACAAAGAAGGCAAGGATAGGCGAAACACACTATGTTAAATGCGCCGTCAAGTAAAAGTTGGCGTCTATCAAACAAAAATACCGAAAATAGTATTATTGAGAACCTGCGTCGCCTCTAGGCGAAACGAAAGAGGCCTTGGCATTACTGAAGAGACTGCACTGCTGTCCCCGTGGCAATGGAGGTTCGAAGTCGACAGGATGCAAAGTCGGTTTGCATCAAGCGTCGACATGAAGCCATGTCAGCCGGCGAGGTTTTGGAAGAAGTTTGCTTTGTTTGTTACGTGAAGGCTGTCGCATTGATTGGTCTGCGTGGTTGCGGGCGAGGAGAAAAACGAAGAAGAGGAGGGCGATCTTTCGTTGCGTCGGCGTTGTCTAAGATAGGTGCGGGGGTGGCTTTGCTCGTACGGGAGGTTGGCGTAGCGCTTCTTCTCTGTTTTTTCTCGAGAAGGCGGGATATGTGTGTCTGCTATCTTTGCTTCGTGGGTGCTTTCACGTGGTCGAAATCGGACGCGTCCCCTCAATACATAATATCCGGAGTGTCTCTACCATGACGACTGCTGATGGTGCCGTGCGTATTTCCCAGAGACTGACATATTATTTACTGGTAGAAATAATCATATAACTTTCTTTGCAACATTTTTTTTTCTTCATCCCATCTATCATCCCCGCACCATTCTCGCGCTCCCTCCCAGTAGTAACTCAGATCCGGGGTCACATAGCGGGCCCTCCTCCTCCCTCCCCACTTCGGCACGTGCCTTCATTTTTACCGCGAGGAGAATCGAGCATTTTCTTCCCTCGTCGACTCGCGTCGATTTGTACCTAGCAGGCGCTCTCAGCAGTTGATCTCTTTTTTTGATTGCATTTTTGCAAATTAGGTCATATTCATCGTGGTGGGTGTCGAACTCAAGGACTACCAAACGTTGGAGGTATTCGAGGGTAAAACCGTTAGACCACCGGGGCGGCCGGCTGACAACTGATTGAAACAAAACAGGATCTTTGCATAGGGTTCGAAATCGTGTGGGCAGAAAAACCAAATTTGCAGGAAGCAGCTGAAAGGTCAAGAAACAGGCAATATTTCAGTTGTTGTTGTTCTCACATTAAAAAACTCGCACAATCCAGTCCGTGGTCACAGGACTGGTTCCAGTCACTCTGGAGCAGAGGAATACCCTAGGGAAAAACACAAACAACCCAAGGTGGTACACGCATAAATCACAGCTGACGCAATTCATGCCTCCACCAGAAACATATAAAAGTGAGATCGGGAGTCAGTATACGATGTGCAAGGTCCATACCGGTGCATACGTCTCATTACTCGCGCCTGGGAAAACCGACTATACAGCTTGGCACCCAAGCAAGACTACCACGTATATATCACACGTAGTATCTATCACTACGCATACGCACAACAGACGCAAGTCAATTGGAAAAAAGAAACAGAACAAAGAAGAGAAAGGAAAGGAAACGGGTGCATGGGGCCAAGAAAAAGAAGAGAAAAATAAATTTTGGGGGGTCTACTGGCGAGGCTGCCACCAGAACGGGATGTCACATGTCACGTGGTCTTTCGACGGTCTACAGCAGCAGTAGTACTACGAACGACTTCCGATACACCCACCGAAGCACGGACTACCGGCCAATTACGCGATCGACAGCTGGCCGTGGTTGCCACGTGTCTCTGTGTTGGGGGCCCCTGCCCTGCCTCTTGTTGGCTCTTGAGAGTGATGCGTGTACGACTAAACTTGCCAACGAACGGCACTCGCACTGCACTTTGAGCTATCTGCTGTAGTTCTGGTTGCTACTTGTTGCTGCATTATTATGTGCTAGACGTTTCGCCCTTCGGCTACTGCTGCTACACCTGCTGTTGTGTGTTTGCCAATGTCGTCAGTTGGCGTTCATGCTCGTCGTTCATACTGCTGTTCTCACCGAGTACGTGCGGGTTTCCTCGTACCTCAACCGTGCGACGACGAGCTCAAAACAGAAGGGAGGTGACATGAAATGGCGTGGACAATGGCCACATAGAAGCGAGCACAGCAGGATAGTTCGCTGCGAATCAACCGCACTCGTTCATGCCTACAGCAGAGGCTGCCTGGAGTGTCAGCGGCCGTGCTAAAGCCAGGGCCAAAGGCCGAAGAGACGGCTCTTCTACCTGCGTGGTACTGCACTTTGAGCTATCTGCTGTAGTTCTGGTTGCTACTAGTTGCTGCATTATGTGCTAGACGTTTCGCCCTTCGGCTACTGCTGCTACGCCTGCTGTTTTGTGCTTGCCAATGTCGTCAATTGGCGTTCATGCTCGTCGTACATACTGCTGTTCTCACCGAGTACGTGCGGGTTTCCTCGTACCTCAACCGTACGACGACGAGCTCAAAACAGAAGGGAGGTGACATGAAATGGCATGGACAATGGCCACATAGAAGCGAGCACAGCGGGATAGTTCGCTGCGAATCAACCGCATTCGTTCATGCCTACAGCAGAGGCTGCCTGGAGTGTCAGCGGCCGTGCTAAAGCCAGGGCCAAAGGCCGAAGAGACGGCTCTACCTGCTCTGTTTTGTTTCGAAATTCTGTTACGTGAAAGTATCATGATTTGGGAGTTATTTGGTCACGAAACGTCTTGCCGTCGGTAATTTGTGTCACGAAGTTGTTGGATATCGTCGGTGAGTTGTGTCACGTTTTAGGTGAACCCACACTAAAAAGTTGAATTTCCAGCTGGCAAAACGAGCAGAAACAAAAGCAATAAAATGCTGAGCAAGAAACCAAACGAACTAGTAAAAAAGTACAGCAAAGAAACTAACGCTCGAGAGTATGCCACCGCAAAATTCCAAACATTATCACGTACCGTTTGGAAATGATGCCAATTTTGTAAATCATTCAGGCGTTGCAGCCATTAAGATTCAACAATTTTTCCAAAATTCCTCCTCGACACTCGCTCGTCTCGCTCGGCGCCCGTCCGCATTCACGTCGATGTGCGGAACGGACACGGCAGGGCGAGGGGCGTTGGAGCCGCCCCCCGAAGGCGGCGCTCGAACCAAGCCATATTCGACCGAGAATTCCAGTTCCGCGAATCGCATACTTAGGCCGAGACAAAAAACTCCTGACCAAAGTCCATGACACCAAGGAATGACTCGATATTCAAGGAATGATTTTATATATATTTATATGTATAATAATGCCACCCAGCACACCAGCGCGCGGGTTACCTCTCAGACATAATGAACAATAACGGCCGTATTTTTTTTGTCGTATGTCGTGGGTTAGCGTTCGTTTTACGTACACGGCAATGGCGGTGCAGACATGCCGCGTTATCGCTTCCCCTCTACCAGCAGTACAGACCGCCTGCAGTGCTACCCAAATCACACCCTGGACAATAGGTTTTAGGTCAAAAGGCAATCGATAGGATCCTATTCCAATAGGAGGCCTTTGTTGCCCACGACAGGTATCGATAGGTACTTTTCGTTGTCTATTGCGACCGACAGTGGGTATCGACTGGCTTCTTCAATGATCTACTATTCGGCCAATAGCCTGTTGCACCTACTGTCTGAACATATTGGTCAAACAAGCAGGTATTGATGGCATTTCCAGGACGGTACTGGTCGGGCAATAGCAAATTGACACTGAGATGGAACCTATGGGTTTGTCCGATAGGTATCGACAGCTGTTTCACGAAATATATTGTTTCTACAGATAGGTGTCGATAGACGTTCCACCATTCTATTGGTTCGGCCAATAGGTATCGATGGACGTTCCACCATTCTCTTGGTTCGGGCAATAGGCATCGATAGACGTTCCACCATTCTATTGGTTCGGCCAATAGGTATACATGCAGCCGTCAATTACACGCTATCTGCTTCGAAGTATCACCATACCGGTACTGAAAAAATATCACATCCACCATTGCTGCTGTCCACCAAGTTATGTTATAAAAATATTTGAAGGACGTCAGCCGTGAGTTCGACGAATTTCAGGTCAATACTCATATTTGCAAGCTGCGTTGTTGGTACTTGTAATATACCATGTGGCTGAGTGTTTTCTTAATGGGAGGGGTCCTATTATTTTGTTTATAAAAAACTTGTATGTACAATGTATATATTTTGTTTTTGCTTTGTATGTTCCAATAGAGTTGGAAAGTCCTGAATGTTTAAAGAGATCGCTGTGCGAGAGCACACCAATGTGGCCTTTGGCCATTCGACTCGGCCACCGACGGCAACGCAGCAGCAACAACCCCCCCACTCGGGAACGGAAGCAGAAGCTGGCGTGGGCTTGCCTCGCGAGCATCGTGTGTCGTAACAACTGTAGTCTGCTGCGGATCCAATCCGAGTGCACCACAGGAGCCACGCAACACCTGGATGGCGCAGAATAAAGCTGTAGCAGCTGCGGGCACCGACCGAGAGGTGAGTCTCGCGCCAATGTTCTTTGGGTATGTGTTTTGCGGGTGCAGCATAATAGCTGTAAAAAAAATACCGCGCTCTCGAATAGGCGACAGCAATTTCGTGCTTGGTTGTAATATAGTAAGTTTGTTTCCCCTGGCTCTGGAAATAGTACCAAAATAATATGCACGTACCCGTATATACCTTGAAAGTCGGATGTCGCATTTGTTTCTGGCACGCTCCCTTCTGTGTCAGCCAGCATGTGCCCCACGGGCACAGCATCATGTGCCATGCATGTACATGCAGAAGAGTGCTTGGATTGCCCTGCCTTGCCTTGCCTTGCCTGCTGAATCGACACGGCCACCAAAAAAAGAGCGCTGTGCTGTTGAACAAATACAGGAGACAAGAAGCGTTGGAGGAGGAGAACGAGGTGTTGGACAGCAAGGCGTTCAATGACAACCCATTCGCGTTCAACCACCTCCAGTTTTTGAGGAACTTCATTGCCCAAGCCGCATGCCTCTTCAGCATAGCGGAACATGCTCGGGTCCGGCGTTCTCGGTCGATGTTGCGCCCCAAGAAGCTGCAGGTGGATGGATTGGACAACAAGGCGGTGAGTACCACCTAGTCTCTAGTTTCCTACAGCGACCTGTTTGCGTGTCGTTCGGCTGCCTTATACCTTGGACAATACCCTATCGAATAGGCTATTGGAACAGCAGTAGGTCGAAAATTAGGACGATCGATTGCGAGCCGCAATCGGTTCGACTCGGGGCATATCGGTAAGTATTGTAAGGATCAATAGGATTAGTGCAGGGGCCGCAATAGCCTATCGTGCGACCGATACGCCTATGAATGTGTCTATTGATAGGTATCTTCGGTACGAACAGAGTTTGAAATTTACAACCAATAGGATATTGTTCGAGCAATATTTTCGTGTCATCATTGATCGATACCTGATGGACATGTCAATATGTTCGCAATGATATCGATCTATACTTATTTGCCCAATTCAACATGTTCACAGTGATACCGATCGACACCTATTGCCCCCTTCAAGAGGTTTGCTAGGTTGCCAATCGATACCTATGGCTCGACATAATAGTTGTTTAACGGTATCGATCGACACCTGTCGCCCAATGCAATATGTTTGGAAGGGTATCGATCGACGCCTAGTGCCCAATTTTATTGATTTGAAAGGGGATCGATAAATGTTTAGTGCCCAAAGGTAAGCTGTTTTGTAGAGGTATTGATCGAGTCCTATCGCTTGTACATAACAATGTAAACCCTCCGCGTGATACCCTTCGTATTGTTTAATCTTTTTTGCTTAAACCCACACCCCAGTGTTTGAATGATCTCCTTGCATTATAGTAGTATCTACATTGATCTACTTCGTCTGTCTTGCCTTTCGTTTCGAAACGGCAGATTTGTATACCTGGGATGTATAATGTAGAAGTTTTAAACGGGTTTGTGCGGGTATCAATTGATACTTAACTTGCTGTTGAACAGAACACCACTTTTTTTTTTTTTCATAGGTGAGGTTCTGGGTGGGTATCCGTGGGCAGTTGTTTCTATCAACCATTATAGATTCAAAGGAGTTGATCGACCACCATTTCGATTACTCGTGCTGACTTGTCGTTGGTTGCACTACGAGGTACCTGCGACCAGTATGGAAATAGGCTAGTGAGCACCGTATAACCTGGGATGGCCTTACTAGCCAATTTGATCCTACCCGCGGGGGGCACACACGACCAGAATGGTGGCTTTGGAAATATCTCATCCGCAACGTTTCAAAGACGCATCGCTCGGTGTGTTTCACCCTTTCCCTGTTGTACAAGTAGCACATTAAACGCTCGTCCTAGGCGGCGTATTGTATGGCGTGTTGTACGGTAGTGCCATACAACCAACAGGCACACAACCATCTGTTCGCGTTGTCGAGTTGGCGTTGTGCAGCATCGCTCATATACTCCCATCTCGATCACAGACGTGTGTATGCATACATACCCTGGTAAACGATAACTGGTACACTAACCTCTCAGCGTGCTCGTGTGGCGTTGTGTTGTGTTGTAATCCTGTGTGCATCATTGCTGCCGTACCCTGATGAAAATAGTATATCGGTAGGCCCGTTTTAGCTGTTGAGCTTAGTGCCCAAACTTTTATCTTGGTGTGAAATCTTGGACCTGCGCACAATGTACTGATGTTGTTGGCAGCGTGTTTCTTTGCGTATACCGCCACCTCTTACAATATCGCATAGTATTGGTAGTGCCTCATGCTAGGTTTTCCTGGTCCCCTCGGGAGCACTGTAGTTGTAATACTCACGGTGCACGCCTTTCCTACCCCCGCCCAATTTGTTTCCTTGCACCGCATGCAGATCCCCAGGAACCAAAGGGAGGACAATGCCGCGGACTACTGGCGTGTGCACGGCAAAGTGCTACCGCGGGCGCTCCGAGCAGTAGCACAGTCGGTATTTGGTTGCTCGGCCGCAGCAAGGGTAGTGGAACGCGACTTTTGCATCGAGGATATGTTGATGCCGCGAAGGCGCGACTCGCTCGATTCATTCTGGGTCAATGGCGGCAAGCGCCCCGTCAATACCACACCCAGTATACTTGTGCAATTCAGTGTGTTGCTGACGCAGTCAGTTTATTTTTCCTGCTCATTTTGGCTACCGAGGTGTTCCCTGCCGATTGGTCCCTTCTGCTGCCTTCGTTTTTTCATTTGTCGCACGTATTGTTGCCCTCAATAAGCAGCTCTGTTGTCTACGGTAGCTATTGATCGAATCCCAAATATTGATTGGCCATTCAGCATTCTCGATTCCTATTGCAAGCGACATTCACGTGTCGTCCTATTGCAACAGGATGGTATCGAATACCAACTGACCTCTATTGCCCACATCAAGTGCAATGGATATGGATATGCATGGATGCCGCCTATCTCGACAGACCCCTACCGATCAATACTTCAATGATCTCGTATTTTCGATGACACTACATATCTATCTTGAGAACAAAAGCCTTTTGTAGCATTTTAGCTGAACCTATCGGTCAAGCAAATAGGCATCGATCGAGAATGCCACATACCTATCCGGAGGACAATAGCCTATTGTACCAACATATTTCGATGTATCGGTGAACGAACAGGCATCGATGGACTACTGTCACACTGATTCGAAGAACTCTAATCTATGGCACCACTTTCTCTGAACCAATACCTGTCATGACAGTAACATAAGAGTAATAGCCTATTTTACGAAAATCTCTTCATATTTGGGTCAAATTCATAGGTATCGATCGACAATATTTTCAAGGGCCTACCGCCAGTACAATAGCCTGTTGTACAAATCTATCCTAAGCTATTATTGCTCAGATCAATAGGTATCGGTGGAAAAAATTACATGCTTATCCCAACAACAATGGACTATTGTAAAAAATTACCTTGGCCAATCGTTGGCGTAAGGGATAGGTATCGATACACACATTCTATCCCAAGTGCAATAATCGCCTATTGCACAAATTTTTCTGAGCCTTTTGTACAAATAATAGGCATCGATAGACAATTTCGAGTACCTATCCAATAGCCTATTGCAAAAATCAGTCGTAACCTCTTGGCCGAAGTAATAGGCATCGATAGACTATTTCAACATTCTATCCCAACTGCAGTAGCCTATGGTAGAAAATTATCTGAACCTATTGAACAAATGAATAGGTATCGATAAATAGTGTCGACCTCTTACTGCAGGGACC
The DNA here is from genome assembly GCA_012845835.1 of Undaria pinnatifida. NCBI lineage: Eukaryota > Phaeophyceae > Laminariales > Alariaceae > Undaria > Undaria pinnatifida. The sequence goes on from JABAKD010000022.1 coordinate 10,527,411, forward strand.
AATAGGTGTCAATGTGCAATACACCAGCCTATTGCATGACCAATAGGCATACTGAATAGGCTATTGTCCAGGGTGTGCTAGACCCATACCATTTTTTATGAGACGGCCCCGCTTGTCGAGGCTCGACCTGACCAGCCCGCTTACTTATTAAACGCTCCCTTCCCGCCGCCCTTCCCTCGCTCTCCTCTACCGGTGCCTCCAGACAAAGTTGCGCGCTCGTTCTCGCAAGAATTTTATGAGGCACTATTTGGCGCGCAAAGACACACCGTGCAGGTCGCGTTTGACATTGCTTCCAGCACGGTTTGCAACATGCTGAACGCTGGCAACTCTGAGCAGCCGGGGGGGGCATTTGTTCTGTTGCCTTTCGGTGAGATAATGTTCGAAAATGCGTTCTGCACTGCCGTGAAAGAGTTAATGTACGGTGCTGAACCATTAATTCGGATGTTTTGGCGTGTCGCAGACTGTTATTATCTCGCCCTGGAGCAGAGCTGCGATGGTTGGACCCACTGTCCCTACGGCGCGACGCAACATCTTGTCACCATGTCATGCTTGCCGTCTGTCCCGCAAGAGATTGGTTGCTGCACGGTCTTTCCACACTGACAGATGTATCTCAATGGGCACGCCTGCATTCGCCACTCATGCTCACACGCTCGCGCTCTTCTCCTACAGATGGAAATCACGACGTTCCCATCTTTGACCGGCGGCCTGGTAAATTCATCGATGAAACCAAGTCCTTGCCGAAAGTCTGTCCTGACCTGCCGTGTGCTCGAGACCCGTACCTGGGCGAACACGCCCTCCAGGTTTGAAAAATATTGTGTTTTGGGTTGTTTGATTTTGCTAAGTCACGACAGAGTAATAAATAGTGTGCCACGCTGAGATACGGCAATAAAGTTGTTGGCTGCCTGGAGTTCTCTCAAGTCGTTCGTTGTTGACATTCCCAATCGGTTTAGATTCTTGTCTGCAAGGGAGTTTTGTTGTTGTGTCTCAGAAGATCCTGCAGCATATTGCACTTGGTTGTCTGGTCCAAAACGACGGCGATTCCAGATCTTGCTTGTGATAAGGCCGCGGGCATCCCACGATCATCGCCCTCGAGGGTCACGACTCTCCGACATAGTCTCTAGTGGTGCAGTGGTGGTCAACTGTGACCGGCGAAAGCGCCTCCGCTGTATCGGATGTGATACATACCAGCGGGTGGGTGTCCAGGCACAGAGCTGACAAGCGCGCGACGATGGGCCCCTTTTCGTTTTGATGTCGCACGCCAGAAAGTCGTGGCCGCGCTGGTTGACCCTTTTGCGGCGTGTGTGACGGTGGTTGGCGAGCGCGGATCGGGCAAAACTGAGACGGCCATCCACGCGTGCAAGTATGTGCATGAGCGGAGGAGGTTCGATGCTATATTTTTCGCGAAGTGGGACAAACCAAGCTGGGAATGGCAGACATCGGGGGACCTCTGCTCGCTGGTAAGGGCATTTTTTTTGTGCCGGGGATCTCCCGGGGAGCGCAGTTCTTATCGTGTCAGTTGTACTTCATTGCCTACATGCGTTTGCTGCGATATTTTTCGCATTTTGATGGTTTGGTGCTCGGGTTGTCGGGATGACTACGGAAGAGGGAAGGTATGCGTCAACCGCACTTAGACTACTGTAGTCGCACGCTTCACGGCCAGTAGGTGAAGTGCTCCGCCGGGACAGTTGATGGACTCAATAGCGCCCCTACGCACACCTTCAACCGGTATGAAGGACGACCTCGAGACCTCGAGGTGCAAGTATTTAATATTAATAGTTGGCTAGGATATGCTCAATGTATGGTGTTTTTTATGTCGGTGTGACGCGTTCTTGGGCACGTCGCCCGCTCTCGTGCGTACGTACGAAGTTGATGTTTGATTTCTAGCACGCGGTTTGCAGCGTGTTGTACCATGGATGTTCTCGTGGAGGGGGGAGGGGGGGCGAAGGGAAGACCAAAACGTCCTTGTTTTTTGTCTGTCATCCATCTCTTGGAATCCCTGTTTCTCGTGTCCTTGCATGGAACGGCAAGCGTTCTCCCCGTCAATCGGCGCCATTTGTTCTGATCGAACGTTCTGGAACGTGTCAACATATCACAAAATCACACAGGTTGGAGAGGCCCTTGGCGTGAACCCCGCCCCAAGCTCCATTGAGCAGCTGGCAGACTTCCTGTCCAAACACGTGGAGGAGGGTCGCACGGCAAGTGGAAAAAGTGCTGCCTGCAGGTTGTTGCCGTTGTTTTGGTGCGGTTTGTTGTTGTTTTGGATCTGGTTCGGGTGGTTCCAGCTCATCTTGGCTCATTCTTTTCTTGCGTTGCTGCGACGGACACGGGCCTCTTTTTGTTTTTTGCGGTGTGGGCGTGCTTGGGGTATTTCTCCTTCTTGGCTCGCGCATGTATAAATCGCACGGCAGTTCCAGGGTTTGCCTCTGCACCTCTGGGACGATGGTATCGTTTCATGGATTTCTCCTGCTCTCTTTCACGGCAGGTCCTCTTGGTCCTGGACGGCGTTGACGCGCTGGTCGAAGGGTGTAATCAGAAAGCGCGAGACGCACTCTTGGAGTTTCTTTGCTCCCTGAGCGAAAGGAAGGACTCATACAATCTCAAGCTGCTTGTGACAAGCAACGTCAGGCTGATCCACGATTCATCCGCTTGCTTCAGACATGGCAGCGAACAGGTGAAGGCTTACTTTGGTTATGTATAAGCTACTCAGTCACATGACTAATGGCCTGTTGGACAGCGCTACAAAACTAACAAAACATTGGCTTTTCGGGTCCGTTGAATCCCACCGAGTTTTATCAATTCCGAGGCATCTCACCCCTCGCCGCGAGACTAGTGTCTGGGAATACACTTGTCATACTGTAACTATTCATAGTGTCTCCGGCGCGCACGCTCGAAAAAAACAGATATGATGTCGGTGGGATTCGAACCCACGACTCAATATCTGCTAGTTAGACAGCGCTATCCACTAGACCGCGAGATCAGTCACTTGATTTAGTGGTTTAATGGATAGCGCTATATGACATTTATCTTGCACTGGTCGAGCGGGGGGAGGAGCTCCACTGCCACAAAAGTAATTTTGAATATATAAACAGGCAACATGCGTGCCTTTTCGAAGACCGTCGAAGGAAACGTTGTGGGCGTTGCCATCCTTCCCGTTATTCGTTTGTGCTGGAGAAAGTCCTGCCGCGGAGCACCCGTTATTGCAACCGAACGGTTTGGTTGCTTATAGTTTGCAAAGCATACACGAAGCAAGAACGAGGGCGTTTATGTATTTTGTTATGAACCTGGTATTTTGGTGGATCGGCTATCTTGTTACGGTTTATGTCGACCCCACCCCCCCCCACGGATATATTTGGGCACTTGCCACGCCTATTTGATCGTTGCAGTGCACAGGCTTTCATTTGTGTCTAATGGTTGTGTTTTGTTTAGTCGAATCATCCAGGGCTTTTCACGGATCAGGTCAAACCCCACGAGTTGAATTGGCTTCTGTCGGATCGGGTCACCTGACTCGACCCGATCCGTGCTTTTAGAACCTCCCGACCCGACCCGACCGACCCGCCCCGTGATTTTTCGAAACCTCTTGATCCGCCCGGCCCCGCCCCCCCCCGATCCGTGATAATTGAAAACCTCATGACTCGACTCGACCTGACCCTGACTCGACCAGACCCGACCGACCCGCCAGACCCCGGATGACTCGTGACATACGGGTTATGTCGCCGGTCGGGTCACCTCGACCAGCCAGCTTTTTTCTCAAGACCATCGGAGTTGACCCGCGAGTCGACAACCTCGAAAGCTGTTAATATTTATCGTTGTACCCCACAGTGATATGTGGCCTGGGTGTAATGATGTGGACATTACTACATGCATTTGTCGACGCTTTAACGTACGAACATGATCCAAAAGTAGCATTGCCACCAGAGAGGCACTGGGGCAGGAAGCAGTAAGTTTTCAATGTGCTGGACCCGGGGGTCGGACGTACGGGTCGAAGGAAAACAGGTTGTGGATCAAAGTGGCTGGGCCGTGACGCGACCCGTATCTCGCGGGCCATGACCGACCCGACCGGACTGTGAGAATTGATCATCTCTTGAATCGACCCGACCAGACCCGCGAGGTTTTAAAACCTCTTGACCCGACGCGATCCGTGACGTTTCAAAACCTCTTGACCCGACCCGACCCGACCCGACCCGACCCGACCCGACCCGTGAAATTTTGAAACCCTCCTGACCGGTGAACAGCCCTGGAATAGTCACCTCTTCGAGGTGCCTTCCACGAACCCCTCGACTTGCACCGCTGAAATGGCCAAGTTTCGAAAAACGCATGCATTTTAGCAGCGCTGCTCGTGTTCTTGACAGGTGATATTTTCTGCAGTAGTCGGCGAAGTAGATATATGTGATCAGCGCTGGCCATGTGCGGCAGGACGAAAGGCAAGAGGCTGCAGCCGCGCATCTGGTGGGCCAGCCTGTCACGGCATAGTCAGTGGACTGCCCTCCCCGTTATGTTGCCGACCCCGTCCTTGCCCATGTCGCTCCTCTTTTCTCCTTCCGATCTGACCGAATTATCGACGGTTTCACGGCCTCGTGGGTTCGCAGGTGTTGGAGATAAAGCCTCTGGAGGGCACGGATCCCGCCCAGCTTTTCTTCAACGCGGTTTCACGGAAGTTGACACGGGGTGAGCTCGGCGTTGCCTCGGACTACTCCCAGGATGACGTGTTGGTCGCACTGCTAAGGCACCTTGAGGGGGCTAAGGGACACCCGGGGACACTGGTGAGGGGCGCTGTTGCTGGTGGACATACCCAGATTGTGTGTTTCGGCCGATACATTGTAGTTGCTGCTGCTACGACTGCTGATGCTGACACTAATGCTTTTTCGCGAAGCCATCGTGGTCGACAAATGTTGTCAGCGTTGTTCCAAGAGGAGGACAAAACACCTATTAATAGCAATATCAGGTATGTATTTTTCCTTCCTCCGCATCACTTGCGTGGCTTTCACTTCTTCCGTTCGGAATCTCACTCGAAACCAAGAGATGTCCGTGCGCACGTCAAGAGCACAATACCTTGATGGAAGGAGATTTTCCGATTGCTGTGTCGTGTTCGTCCCAAGCGTTCAACTACTCTGCGCCGATCTGTTTTGACTGTCCATGCACGTGCGTCTGCTTGCTTTCAGGTGCGCCTTGCTTCCTTCGTCCACGCCGACAACTTGATGCCACCTTCCTTCGGGGAGGCTGCAGTCAGGTGCGGAACATGAGTTGTGTGCCGCTCGCGGACGAGCTTGTTGCTGCGATGGACTTTTTGTCACGTCGCAGGGGCGATGCAGGAAGCCTTTCCTATCGCTCGATCAGGGTCGTTGTCGAATGCGAGGTGTAGTTAATACAGTAGTGGTGACGCTATATCGTGAGGGTTTTGTACTTTCGTGCGGACGTTGGTCGAGCTTCATCAAGGTTGCCTACACTGGTCGTCGACACGTTTGTACGTACGCTGCGTGGCTGGTCCGATTTGGTACGGAGAAAAGTAATATCTGGTATACTTCTTCCAAATATCAGTTTGGTTCAAAGCCGGCGAAGTGATATCTTGTACGATACTGGTGGGTCCTACCTACGAATGGACGTTTAGGATCGAACGCATGGAGTAGGAAGTGACGATCACTCTCGAGGCAGCAGGCATCTCACGTGATAGCTCTGCGAGTATACCAGAGCACACGAGCGGAACGACACTTCCCCTGCTGATTGATACGCCTAGAGTGGAGGCTCATCTACTGCTGTGGTGTTGGATGCGTTGATGCGACATTATGGTGCAATAATTGTTTGCCGGTAGCAGAAGATGCGGCCGGTAGGCCAGTAGCGACGGATGATGGACTCTGCTACCACGCTTTATCCGCGCCGCAAACTCCCATCGCTAGTTTTTCGTATGCACGCCTGCAAGTAAAAGAGATAACACACCCATCACCACTCCTACCCCACCTACCCGCCTCGTTTCCGTTCCTTCGAAGAATCTGGGAGGAGTTCCACCCAACATTGACGTCACCATCCTCGTCACCGACCTTCAACGGCCATGGTAGCTTTTCCGACAGCAACATCGTCTCTGGTGGTGGCGGCAACCGTGGCAGGGACGGGGAAGGGGTGGGATCGTCCACGTCCCCGGCGGATAATCGGAGAGGGGAGCCCTATCAACTCCCGTGGCTTCGGGAGCGGCAGATACAGCAAGAAGTTCTTTGGGGGGCCGTGCACCATCGAAATCATCAGAGGGAGAATCAGAAAAGACCCTTGCGCGTAACACTACTGTGGTTGAAATGTGGTGGTGCCTGACCGATGACGGTCTTCAGAGGCTCACACAGAGTCGTGTCGAGACGAGCTTGAGCCTGACTGATGATGGTTTAGACGATGGTGGATCGCTTTAAATGGGCTCTCGTTGGGCCACCAAAAACTCATGTCACTTTGAACTGTCCAAGTTCAGATGCAAATGTGAAGAGTGAAGTCGATGTGCAAGCACTCGTGTCTCTTCCTTTTTGCTGTAACAAATTATCTCGTATGGTAGTATCTGTTACGGTGGTTTTATGGATCTCAGAGGGGGCTTCCAGTCGGGGGTTGCCAAGTAGGGAAATGGACGCCATGTTCTCTGGTCCGTTTGCATGTAGACTGCTGGGTGACCTGGGTAAAGATAGGCAGGCCGGCTAGAACACACGAAAAAAAGTTTTTTGGGCGAGGGTCCTACAGCAGTAGGACACCCGCATGTGCTTTCACTACAGCAGTATGCACGAGTACATGTTATTAGCCATTAAGGGGCCCATATACAGCGATAGAGCAAAGTGCAAACGCGTTCTTATCGTCAGGGTGCGAGCATGCAGCACGCGACATTGCAAGCGATCATAGCTGTGCGCGTGTCTTCGTGTGCTTGCAGTGGACTTCGACTGGAAAGTTGTCGCCTACTCTAGCAGCCCGGGTTGCTTCATGCGAAGTTTGCACGGAAGTTGGCTGCAACAGGCGGTTTTATAAAATTATTGTAACGACGTCAGTTGTGCGTTTTATTCGTCGATCTGCCGCTACGAAGCTCCAAAAGGGTTCATACTACTCTGTGCACACAGCAGTATAATATTAATAGTAAGGAGTACCTGGTAGGCGACGGGCAATGCGGCGGTTGGGCTCACTTTATTAGCTCATCCCTACAACGCAGACCAGACCGTGTGATCAGCAGTGTCCCAACGCCGAGTCCCCGGGGTCGTGCTACTCACGGTGGCTTATTATTGGTACTCGTAGATGGTATTGGTCTTCTTGTGGTTTTACGTATTGTTATTAACAGCATGAAAGTACACTCCAGCTTTGAGATCGAAGACTACGAAGATTTCGTCCCGAAGCTATATTAGTCTATGCAAGCGGAGATACTTCGATCGCGCGTATTACTGCTTTGGTGACAAACGAGGAAGGTTGTCGTTGGGGCAACCTGGTGTTTGGGGCTAACGAGTATAAATATATACCAACAACAGTAGACAAAATGTTCGATCTCACTGCTGGAGTGTATTTCATTTTTATAAGATAATATATGTCGTATTGTTTTATTGGGGGGGATTGGTCAAACGGATACATACATATAATTTTCGGGGAGGGGGGGCGGAGGGGAGGGGGGAGGGGGCGGGGGAGGGGGTACCGGGGGGAGGAGGGGGAGGAGGGTGGGGGGGGAGAGGAGTTCATATATATTGTTTTGGCGGGGCGAGGTGGGGGAGGAGATGGGAGTGGGTAGGAGACGGGTTTATATATAATATATTATTTGCGGGGGGGGCTTGGTCAAACTGATGTATACATAGAGGTTTTGGCAGGGGAGGGGGGGGGGAGAGGAGGGGGGAGGGGGAGGGAGGCGGGGGGGGGGGGGGCGAGGAGTCCATATATACCTGGTATAATATATTGTTTTTGGGGGGGATTGGTCGAACTGATATATACATATAGGTTTTTGGCAGAGGAGGGGGGGGGGAGAGGAGGGGGGAGGGAGGGAGGAAAGGAGTTAATATATATATATATATGCATATGTACCTTTTTGCTTTTTTTGCCTAGTCCGTCCCTCTTTCTCCGCCGGCGCAGAGTTTTTTGGTGTGCTTTCTCCTGCAATGCGATCAGAGTACCCGTCGGTATATTATCAGCCGTGTGCCGGGCTCATGGGACGTCCGTGGCGCGAGCTATGGCCGCGGAAAGCCGCCGAAACTGGCTCTATTTTGCGGGGTACCAAGTTCGAAAAAAGTGGAAGAGGCGTTGGCATGTTTTTTTTGTGTGTGTGCGGAGCATTTTTTTTGTCTTTGACACACACACGTTCACGCTGCTGTGCTGTACGCCGCACCCAGCAACATGCTGCACTACTGCTGTACATACTAACACAACGAGTCTGTCGGACACCACACTAGAACAGACGACAAGCCTTAAAACAAACAAAGTAGAACAGAGCCTGGCCCGGCCCGAAAGCACAGCAGTAGACGATGGATGTTTCCGTCGACAAGAGCGGGATGTTTTCTGCTCAACGAAGGAGTTCTAGCGGGATGTTTCCTGAGTTTGTAGCGCCTTCTTCGACAAGCAGCGAGATGTTATTTCCCACACGAAGAATTTATATGCGTACACACGAGTTCCCTCCATTGTAAATGAACACATAGGTGTACGTTAGAAGATGCAGAAGCAACGCATTGGGTAAACGAACACGTACGTACGTGTGAGACACTTCTGTCCCCGAGCAACCACACACTACACACACGGTGGAACTTTAGTCCTCGCACGTACATCGGGGTGGCATCAAAATGTATTCGCGAGAGAATTTTCCCGCACTGCTAGACGCGGGCGCGGTGTATATGTACCCGCTGCGACGACGTGAACTATGTCATTACTGTGAGTTCTCCCTCACAATTGACACGGTGGTTACCATGCAGCAGTAGCGAAACCTGTATAAAGAGATATAAAGTAGCAACACAACTCAAGCAAAAGTAACGATGTGCACACAACAGACCATATCGGCAACAAACATCGGTATAAACTGTCTACGATCACAGCAGCAGCAAGCAACCGCAGAGAGCGGCAATAATATATAGATCATAAAAAATCAAATTTTATTGAGAACGGGATTTTTTTCTGGATGGACCGAGGAGAATAAATACGCAAGACCTTACTCTCATCAAAAGAACATACACAGCGGTTTTACAATAGAGCACCACCAGCAAGCAGCACGTAGTCCATAGACTCTTAAGAGTTTATTGTCATATGAGCAACGACGTGAACTATGTCATTACTGTGAGTTCTCCCTCACAATTGACACGGCGGTTACCATACAGCAGTAGCGAAACCTGTATAAAGAGATATAAAGTAGCAACACAACTCAAGCAAAAGTAACGATGTGCACACAACAGACCATATCGGCAACAAACATCGGTATAAACTGTCTACGATCACAGCAGCAGCAAGCAACCGCAGAGAGCGGCAATAATATATAGATCATAAAAAATCAAATTTTATTGAGAGCGGGATTTTTTTCTGGATGGACCGAGGAGAATAAATACACAAGACCTTACTCTCATCAAAAGAACATACACAGCGGTTTTACAATAGAGCACCACCAGCAAGCAGCACGTGCACAACGTTGTCTACTCAGACTTTATCATCGCTGCCACAGGTCAACCTCCACCCACATTTGCTTTACATTTAAGCGCGCGGGGAAAAATACTGGACACAGAAAACACACAACAAATTGACACCAATGATTCCTCTAACAGCAGCGACAGCAGTACAAACCCATCAGACAGCGAAAATGATCAAGACAACAACAGCGGCAACAATAACAATTCTGGTCAATGGTCCATTATTCCCGAGATTGGTGATGGTGCATGTTTATTAAGATGTATCTCGCGTCGTGTGCACAACAACCCAGCTTTACATCACATCGTCCGTGCACATATTATTGCCCACATCACAACCAATTTGTACACCGTTATCCCAGGATCAGGTTTCAACACTTTCCACGACAGCATCTTAGCTGGAGCAAATCAAGAACTTGTGGAAGTCGCTGGATCTTAACCTACTACATATTCGAGTGTTGAAGAGTATCTCCACTTCATGTCACAGCCTTACGCATATGCTACAAACGTAGAATTAATTGCTGCCACGCAGTTATACGGAGTGGACTTTCGAATAACTTATCACACCGAGCCTCAGCAATATCCCAACCCTCCTCCTCCAAATGTCTGTGATATCTTATTATACCGTATTATCCACATTCTTTCCACTACGCATCCCTCCGATATACACCTTCTGCATAAATACTTCATCATCAGTTGTAGTCATTCGACTTGCGTCGCCCCCGGGAGGCACGTGTCCACCTCCCGAAGGGGAACCTTGTATATATATATGATCATTCTTTTTCGGGGGATTCGGACAGCAGTTTTTTTCCGTCTCGGCCTCAGTATGCGATTCTCGGAACTGGAATTCTCGGTCAAATAGCTTCGTTCGAGCGCCGTCTTCGGGGGGCGGCTCAAACGCCCCTCGCCCTGCCGTATCCGTTCCGCATCTAGCCGGGATTGGGTATGCGGGCTGAGGGAGACAAGCGAGAAGTGCGCAAATTTTTGTATTTTGGGCGTTATACGCCCGAGCAATTCTTGGATCTTGCTTGGCATATGCATGCAGAGCTTGACGGAAAAAACGTATATAATATGGGAAAACATGTATTTCCAAGTTGGCATCATTTCCAAATTGGCTTCTTATTTCGTCCCCACCACACTTTTTCATGGTCACACCTCGAAGTGTTTGGCCTATTGTGCACATCGTGCGACTGACTGCTGTGTCGTTGCTTTTCGATATCGGATTTTACGGTCAAATACCTTTTTTTGTTCCAGCGTTCGTGGTCTTCGAAGGACGTTCCCTGCTCAACATCATTACACACACTGTCCGAGCTGATTCTTCATCCCAGAGATATACAACTTATTATTATGTGGTCACAGGCTGTGAGAGAGTAAACCAAACAATCGCAATTAATCGAGGTTTAAAGCAAGTGAAATGCTAGCGTGCCGGGCACGAGAACACAACAAAACAGACCGGACCATGAAAAAAAAAATAGAAATAAAAAAGAAAACAAACACAACAAACGGAGCCGCTTGTTAAATCGCAGTACGAGAAACAACGTTTTGTCAGTCTTTTTCTTCGCCGCTCCAAAGAGTCGTTCCGTATATATTGGTCCACGATCCACCATCCATCTTGCAGGACCGCATACTAAATATCCCACACTAATTTCATGTATATTTATCCCCACAAACAAAAGGTGGATGCACTTCTAAAGGTAGGTGTGATTATCAAGGTAGTACTGTTTTGAACGCTTTGTTGTGTGGTTGCAAGAATTGCGCTGGTTACTGACTGTTGTTGCTGCTGGTCAATACATTGTGTGCGCCGGCAGTTAATTGATGACAGTATGATAAAATATAGAGATCTTCTTGAAAATGTTGTCTCGTGTTCGCCAGGAATTGACCGATGATGCGGAGTAATAGGGATGTTCTTGACAATATCTCCTGTGCGCCACAGCAATAGACGATACAGCAGTAGTATCATGAAAAATAGGGATCTTCTGCACAAATATATGGTGGTATCTATCACTACGCATACGCACGTCAGACGCAAGTCATTTGGAAAAAAGAAAGGAATAGAAAAGACAGAAGAAAGAAAAGGGTTTTATATTATGATTCAAGATCACCCTGTACAGTGTGTCAAGCCGAAGCAGGCGCTCATTGCTCTGATCTGGTGCGGGCAATATATATGGCTGTTAGTATACCGGGACATGGCGATTTGACCGCTCTTCGTATGTCCTGAATGTCCTTATCGTGACGCTCTGGGCACCAACTGCATAGGTTCATCCCGACGTCGACCGTTTGGTACGAATTGCGGTCGCATGGCAATTTTTTGCCCTACACGAGGAGTAGTATAATATGCAAGAAAACCCGCGAAAATATTATAATGGCGAGCTTAGGTTTCTGACCCAATCGTACGCGAATGAAATCGGATTTTTCAGCGACTTTTTTCGGTGCCACATATTATATAAGCGACAAAGAGGTGATTGTTCGGGCACACCAAGTATTCCATGTTTATTCGACCATTATGCCAGTGAGTCAAATAAGCACTGTTTTGGCCTAACTTCAGGCTTTTTTCCACGGTTGGCTATTATGCTCGAGAGGTGCCAGTCTTAGTTCCACATTCTATTATTATGTCGTTTTTCTTTGAATACCCCATTTTTGTTTGGAATTAAGTGTGCTTATAACCGGAGGGGCCTGAATCCTGCATACGAATGGCTCTAATTCGTCCATTTATATTTCGTTTGGTGCTGTTGTTGCTGTTCAAGTGTTTTCTCATACTCATTTTGAGCGTGCTTGCTCGGCACGCCAACCTGATATAGCAGATAGGCTCGCTTTTTTGTGCGACCTATCATGCAAATAACTCATTGAACTGCGCTCGCATTGCAAATGTTTGCCGTATGCGAGAAGTATGCGGGAAAACCCGAGTCGGTCGAAATAATTGTGAGCTTATTGGGTCAAGGCCTACCAGCCAATCAATCACGATGAACAAGCCAATGGAGTCGGGGTTGACACGCCGTGCGGGGAGGTATATCGACCCGGGAGATCATCGTTATAGTTGCCGCGTTGCTGGGGCTGTAGAGATGCGGAGAATTTCTGAACCGGGGATGGGGCCCTATCTCCCCCGTGTGCGATGGAACTGCCCCCCATCGGTTGGTGAGCCTCTATCATCCTCCTACTAGGGTGGGGGGCCGCTGTGGAGCTCGAACCAATCAGCGATTCTAGCCAATGGAACTGGGGTTTCCACACCGTGGGGAGCGGAGTCGACCCGGGAGAACTCGGTTTTCTTCCCCCGTTTGTCTAATTTTCAGATATATGGAATGACCACTGGACTGGGGATGGAACCCTGTAGTCTCCGGGTGGAGCTGGGTTAATAATATACGAACCCCAGCCAATTAGAGATCTGCCGGTCGCTGGCATTGGGGATTTCCACACTTTGCGGGGAGGTATCAATCCTAGTGATACATCCGTGTTTGTTCCCGGGTTGTCGGAGTTGTATATATATGAATGGATTATGATTCTGGGAATGGACCCTATCGTTCCCAGATGACGGTTACTTATGTCCGATCTTCGGCCAATGTGCGACCAGCAATCAGACAAAAAGGCCATACATACCAGGAATTTTATGTTTATATTTTCGTCCGAAAAACTCGATCGAGCCTGAAATTCTTAACTACCAAGTTCCTGGTTCAGTGCTATCGCGTACTACTAATATTCCATCGACCAGACGAGAGTGGTCTACAGCAACAAATAGCAGCATTATTATAATAGCATTCGAGGAATTGAATGACGAAGGCAGCGACACCGTGTTTCACGCCTAGAATACCGGCAGCATGTCTCTCCACGATCACTATGTATACACACAGAAACACAGTCGGTCTGCAAGCCTCGGATCTAGATATTATATAAAATTTGAAAAACGTCAGCTGTAAATACAACCTATTGAATGGTTGAACTCAATTATAAAAATAAAAACACATTCCAGCTGCTGCGAGATCCAAGATTTTGTCGAAACTCATCTTTGCAAGTTGTGTATGATACTCCGATCGCGCGTATTATATTATGGTATCATGCATGTAGTAGCAGAAGCTGGGTCAGTGCGCGCCTGTCAGTTGCTACGTAGAGAACATGCAGCAAACATTTGGCCATCCCTCTGCTGGCCCTGGAAGCTTGGCTGAGTCGAAGCGTCAAGAAACGCACTCGAAACGTCTCTTCGTGGCCAGACTAGAGGGTTAGTCTGCGTGGGCTCGGATTTATCGATCGAAATATATATGAAGCTCGGAATCGGATTCACGCAAGAAACGGAGAAACGGAGGAAACGACAGAAGTAGTAAGTAGTCCACTGTTAGTTTATATCAATTACTTTACATTCTACACGCGTAGACTATTTATGTGTTGTGTGGTAACGGTTTTTACTCTCTATCGAATATTGGATCGAACAAGTCGAAGTGCTGCCTTGCCCTACCCGGAGAATAGGTGCCGGCGAATGCCGGCACCCATGCGGAGCCTTTGTATGTAATATATTGTTTTTTGTGGGGGCTTGGTCAAACCGATATATACATACAGTTTTTTAGCAGGGGAGGGGGGGGCGGGGCGGGGGGGGAGACGACGACCGGGGGGACGGGGAGGGGGAGGGGGGCGAGAGGGGGGAAGATTGAGTTCACATATATTTTTTTGGCGGGGCGAGGCGAGGGAGGAGAGGGGGGGCGGGGAGGAGAGGAGTTCATATATCTAAATAATATATTGTTTTATTGGGGGGGGCTTGGTAAAACGGATACATGCATACAATTTTTGGCAGGGAACGGGGGGCGGGGCGACCGGGGGGAGGAGGGGGAGGAGGGTGGGGGGGGAGAGGGGGGTAGAGGAGTTTTTATATATAATTTTGGCGGGGCGGGGTGGGGGAGGAGATGGCGGTGGAGAGGAGAGGGGTTCAGATATAATACATTGTTTTTTGGGGGGCTTGGTCAAACTGATATATACATATAGGTTTTGGCAGGGAAGGGGGGGGGGGAAGGACGCGGGAGGGGGAGGGAGGCGGGGCGGGGAAGGAGAGGAGTTCATATATCCCTGGTATAATATATTGTTTTGGGGGGGGCTTGGTCAAACAGATATATATATATATAAATCATGAATATTGTTTTTGGCAGGGCAGGGGGGGGGAGAGGAGAGGGGGGGGAGGCAGGAGAAGAGTTGATATATATATCTGGTATAATGGTATAATATAGTATTGTTTTTGGGGGGGGGGCTTGGTCAAACTGATATATATATATAAAGTTTTTAGCAGCAGGGGGGGAGGGAGGAGGGAAGAGGGGGGGTGAGAAGGGGGGGGGGGTAGCTAGTGGCGGGGGGGGGCGATTTGTAGAGTGGCCGGCAAAGCGGCAGTCGGTAACGGTGTGGGAACGGGGGGGGGATTCGGCGAGTCGCATAAAGGGTGAACTGCATCCTTCCAAGAACAGCTCGTATGACGGACTTCGGCACCTTGTGCCTACTTTCTTGCTTGTGGATGACATCGCCAATGAGTTATACTTTATTTTCTGGTGCGTTTGTGGGGGTTGGGGGGGCAATGGCGGGGGGGGGGGCGATTTGCAGGGTGGCCGGCAGAGCGGCAGTCAGTATCGGTGCGGGAAGTGTTACTGTTTGAAGGGAAGTTGCACCATCCGCCCGTTGTGATCAGGCCCGGACGGTACTTCGTCCGTAGGCTTCTGCAGCTTTCTAATCTGCATCTTAATGGGGCAGAGCCAGCCGGGGGGGTGCGGGGGCCTGGGGTAGGTACAGGAAGCGGACGGAAACGAGGCGGGTTTTACGACGGTCGCGTGAATTCATGGCGGACGTGGAGGGGGTGTAGAGGATTTGGGGAGAGGGGGGAGGGTACGGGGGGGAGAGGACAATAGCACCGTCCTTTAGCTTCGTTAAGCAGCGACCGAGTAGGACACGATTTTGGGACGCATCCTTGACAGCAATAGGAGGGTTGTGCATGGAGACAGGTGTGTTCCAGAGATTCGACCGGCGAGAAAAGGTGCAGAAACCAATGGTAAAAAGCCGGCGGACCGTCGCAGATTAACGTGATCGAGGTAATGACTATGGTGATGACGGCGATCGTTGTGACAGACGTAAGGGGATAGAGACCGCGTAGAAGAGGGGAAGGGGATTCTGGTGAGGGCGGATAATGAAGCAGCGGTGACCTGGGTAAGGAGGTGCCGCGGGGGGGGGGGGGGGGGGGGGAGGGGGGGGGCGGGGGGAAGCGTCAATTAGTATAAAGCATCTTTCCTGAAAGTGAAAATCCAAAATGATAATCGTAATGCAGTACCTGGTAATCGTGCAAGTATGTAGATTGGACAACGCAATCTATGACCCCCATCAGATCCGGGTCCATTTCTCGCAGGTTCGATATGATTTGCCCTATGCTGGGAAAACTATTACATACCCGAGTAGGCCCCCATCAACGTCGAGCAGATTACGAGAACAAGGGATGGGGGCGTGGTAGATGTTAGACATGCCACTGCTGTATCGCAATAGCTTGTCACAGTAGTAGTGGATACCGCCAGCTGCCGCGTGCTCACATACTGATTTATTACGTAGTATATGGTACGCCTCCGCGTGCCCGATCAGGTAGTCGACGCACTGCTCTTTACTGTTTATCTTTCAAATAATAATTGATGTTGTTGTTGTTCTCACATTAACTCACATAATCAAGTCCGTGGTCACAGGACAGGCTCCAGTCACTCTGGAGCTGAGGAATACCCCCAGGGACAAAACACAACCAAACCAAACGTGGTGCACGCATATGTCATACCGTGGCTGAATATTTTTATAGTTCTTCGCGGGGGAAGCTGAAGAAGGCGACGTCGGTTTAATCGGCAAATAGCTTTTACTGTAAACTGTACTATGTTGCCGTTGTCATCGAAGTTGTTGCCGTACACCTGACGAGATCCTGTGTTGAGCCAAAGTGCTTCGGACGACTGCCATGTTCTTGGGGTATTTTCTGTGGTTGGTTGTCGGGGATGTTTCTTTCCTTGGTTTTTCAAAACGCTAAGTGTAAGCTCTTCACTGTTAATCGAACGACCGTTCCTGCTTTTGGCTTTCTGATCAGCGTGGTTTATGTTGTGGGTGGCTTCACGTTCAGTTATCATGCTTAGTATTGCCTTTGATTGGTGTTCGGGTGTTTTTCCTTCATGGGGGTCACAATCTGTGTACTTTATTTATGCCCGGTCGTAAAATCGAAAGGTCGTTAATGTGGGAATTCTCCAGATCGGCTTCCGTCGTGGATTCGAATGTTTGTGTCGGGTCGTTGGCATAAAAAACTGCCGTTTACTGCTGCTACCGGCGGAGCTTCTCTTCTCCCTTGTATAACATAAATAAACGAAATCGGGAGTCAGCCAACATAGTACGTGCCAGGCCCGTACTCGAACCTGACAGCCGACTACACCACATGCCACCCAGGAAACAATTAATAGGGAACCCAACCAACAAAGCACAAAGCAAACAAATCCGAGAAAGGCACAACAAAGGAAGAAATAAAAGAATAATGAGAAAAGTAGAAAACGAACAGAGGAAGATAATACGTATCATACGTAACAAGTTTCGTAAACTAACAGAAGGGGAGTACGTATCGAGGTCAGGCCAGCTACACAACCCTAACCCTACAAAGATAAACCAGCAAGAACAATACGCGTCCAGTCTGAGCCAGCAAAAGCGGAATAAGACTACCACGTGTATATTTCACGTCCAAGTACGTAGTATACTGTAGTACCCATCACTACGCATTCGTGCGACAGACTCAAAAGAAAGAAAATAAAGGAGAAGAAAACGTGGAAACGAAAGGAAATAACATCACGCCATCAGCCACTACTCGCAGTATAAGCTGCCTGTACTTGTGATAATCACTGTGCTGGTAGCCCTAAAAAGTGCAATGCATCAGATCATATGATAAGATTCGCAGGCCTGCAAGGCGGACTTGCGGTGTCAGATGTACTTACACGAGTAGGCAATATCTGGTACCTGGGGTCTGGTACCAGATATGCAGTTAGCATTAAAATTATCCAGACGCTGCAGACGTTCTTGAAATATACAACCGAAGTCGCAAGATTACCTCCTCAAAATACAATATTTTTGCAACTTCTCCCTTGTCTCGCTCAGCATCCATCCGCGTTCACGTCGAGGTGCCCAACGGATAAGGAAGGGCGAGGGGCGTCGGAGCTGCCCCCCGAAGACTTTTACGTGTTTCATTCGTTCAAGCCCTGCAGACGTCAAGCAAAACAAACAAACGCTCCAGCCCTGCAGACGTCAAAAGCAAAACAAACGCTCGAGAGTATGCCACCGCAAAATTCAAAACATTAGCAACTACCGTTTGGAAATGATGCCAACTTTGTATATCATCCAGGCGCTGCAGACATTAAGATACAACCAAATCTCCGGAATTCCTCCTCGATATGCGGTATTTTTGCAACTTCTCGCTTGTCTCGCTCGGCATCCGTCCGCGTTCACGTCGATGTGGGAACGGACACGGCAGGGCGAGGGGCGTTGGAGCCGCCCCCCGAAGGCGGCGCTCGAACGAAGCTATTTGACCGAGAATTCCAGTTCCGCGAATCGCATATGTAGGCCGAGACGAAAAAAAACTCCTGACCGAATCCCTGAAACAAAAGAATGATTTTATGTATTATAAAAATTAAAATACACTCCAGCTAGCTGTGAGATCGAAGATTTTGTCGAAACTCATCTTTGCAAGCTGTGTGTGATACTCCGATCGCGCGTATTACGGGTTGTGTGTCCTCATTAAGGATATAGTTCGGCGACTCCCCTTGCAACTACAGTGTAGCTATCAGGGTCAACAGGGTGATGTTAGGTAGTCTGTGCGCGGAAACTATATAACCCGTTTTTGAGGGAACAAAATCTGACAGCTGTGGAAGGAAATGCATCAGTTTATCAAGTGAATCCTGTAAGTCGAATATCCGGTGAGGGGAGGGCCGAGTTTTTTTTTGTAGCTATCAGGGTCAACAGGGTGATGTTAGGCAGTCTGTGCGCGGAAACTATGAAACCCGTTTCTGAGGGGGACAAAATCTGACAGCTGTGGACGGAAATGCATCAGTTTATCAAGTGAATCCTGTAAGTCGAATAACCGGTGCGGGGAGGGCCGAGTTTTTAAGGACGTGGGGGCCTGATTTTGTTCAAAAGGGGGGCGGGAGGGGAGGAGAGGGGGGAGGGGACGGGTGGGGCAGGTCAATTTGTGCGTGGAAACTATAAATCCTTCTTGTGGGAGAGGGGGGGGGAAATGTGCCGGGGGGGCGGGGGGCGGGGGGGGAGGGCTTTAGGTCGCATAGATGTAGGGGTTTGCATTTATATACAAAGGCTCCGCATGGGCGCCGGCATGGCATTCGCCGGCGCCCATGCTTCGGGTAGGGCAGGGCGGCACTCGGACGAGGAAAAGGGGAAAAAGTTGTAGCTGTTCGGTTCGACAGTATTAGAAGTTTGAAGTAATGCCGAGAGTTTAGTACGAATATGAGGTTCTAAAGATCATAATTGGACATTCCATGGCGCCCATTCTTTGGGTGAGGAAGGGTAGCACTCGACGACATAAATTGTAGTTCTAAAGAATTTGAGGCTTGAAGTAATGCCAAGAGTTTAATACGACCATGAGGTTCTAAAGGTATCATAGTGGTGAGCTTAAGCTTTATTTTTCCCCACCCGCCGGAGGATAAAAAAGCAAAAAATTACTTTGATGGAAGGAAAACATATAAACGAAGGAAGCAAGCATAGGCGAAACACTGTTATTAAAACCGCGGCCGAGTAAAAGTAGGCCAGAAAGGCCGAAAGGAGAATTTGAGAACCTGCTTCGCTTCGAGGCTTCGAGGCGAAAGGAAAGAGGACATGGCATCATAAAAAAGGTATCGGACGGAATGGTTGAAAATGTTTAATTTACGGAAGGGAAAAAGGAAGGCGCCGTTGATTGTGCCTTGGAAAACCCCCCGGTGTTTACTCCCACAGTAGACGAAGGACTTACCATGTTTGTTTCCAAAACATACGAAGAACTCACTCACAGAAAAGAACTAAAGACGACACTGCATGCCCTCAATTAGCTACTTCAATGTACGTGGCACTTACACTGGTGAAGATATACAAAAATTAAAAACGAATTATGCAGACTTAGAGAGGGGCGCTAAAGGGGATATAGAATGCCCTCGATCCAAAAAAGGGGATATGGAATGCCCTCGATCCAATTGGTACTTTCAACGCAGAGAACTTACACCAGAGAAATGGCAAGCTAAACGGGAAAAGGGGGATAGTCAAGCCTCACACAAGACGCACAAAATAATCCTAGACCGGTATGAAATCGTACCACTATCACTAACAGCGCCCGACTCTGTGGAAGGTAGGCCCCAAAACAACTTAATCCGTATGACAGCTCAGTACTTGATCGCACCATAGTCACAAAACAGCTCTCCGACTCGGCGTGAGATACACGTTGAGTCCTCCGGGCTTACTTGCACAATGTACGAAGAACTCACTTAGAGAGGAGCCCTAAAGGGGATATAGAAAAATAATCCTAGACCGATATGAAATCGTACCACTATCATTAATAGCCCCCGACTCTGTGGAAGGTAGGTCCCAAAACAACTTGATCCGTATGACAAATCAGTTTTGAGCCTATCTGTATTTGCAGACCAAGCACGCTGAAAACGATGAACACTCCAACAGCACCAAACGCAATAATATAAAAAGACGAATTATTAGAGCGATCTACTACTCGTACTGGTATAACACGCGTTCTTCTGGACGTATCATGTGTCGTCTTGCAGCCGCACCTGCAGCCACATGGCCAGCACGCACACAGCACATACATGACAGCCCAACAGCACACACGCAACCAACCGCTGCACGTATGAAGCCTACAGCGCGGCACCACGAACAACGAACGAACAACGAACGACCGCGACGGCTGGATTAGCCCTTTGACAGACCGGCGCCCCTGCTCTCGAGCCCGGGCAAGATGCGTGTCTGTCTGTTGCTTGGTTTCAGTTGATGAGGGCACTCCACTGCAGTAGCACCAAACGCAATAAATATAAAAAGACGAATTATTAGAGCGATCTACTACTGGTACTGGTATAACACGCGTTCTTCTGGACGTATCATGTGTCGTCTTGCAGCCGCACCTGCAGCCACATGGCCAGCACGCACACAACACATACATGACAGCCCAACAGCACACACGCAACCAACCGCTGCACGTATGAAGCCTACAGCGCGGCACCACGAACAACGAACGAACAACGAACGACCGCGACGGCTGGATTAGCCCTTTGACAGACCGGCGCCCCTGCTCTCGAGCCCGGGCAAGATGTGTGTCTGTCTGTTGCTTGGTTTCAGTTGATGAGGGCACTCCACTGCAGTAGCACCAAACGCAATAAATATAAAAAGGTGAATTATTAGAGCGATCTACTACTGGTACTGGTATAACACGCGTTCTTCTGGATGTATCATGTGTCGTCTTGCAGCCACACCTGCAGCCACATGGCCAGCACGCACACAGCACATGACAACCCAACAGCACACACGCAACCAACCACTGCACGTATGAAGCCTACAGCGCGGCACCATGAATAACGAACGACCGCGACGGCTGGATTAGCCCTTTGACAGACCGACGCTCCTGCTCTCGAGCCCGGGCAAGATGTGTGTCTATTGCTTGGTTTCAGCTGATGAGGGCACTCCACAGCAGTAGCTCGCTGGAGCACAGCAGTCTGTTATTCCTTTGTTGTGTCAACCCCCTTGCCTGCGTTCGTTCCTCGGCATCGATCGCTTTTAGATTGTGTCTATCCCCAAGCGACCCCAACAGCAGTAACCACGTAAAGCAAAACTCAAATCATGACCCATGGCGGATTCCGCGCGTTTATACTGTGGCGGGAAGTTGTTGCAGGCAACGTTTTCTAGCCCATGCCGTGCATGCTTCGTCTCGCACCCCCGGCAGCTGGTGCCCTACGCTGCTCTGGGTCTCGGACGGGACGGGGCAAATTACCTTGCTTCGTCTCGTCTCGAGTCTTGGGCCCTTGATGACACGAGTGTGGAGAAAACGCCATATTCAGTTTTAGACAGCACAAAGTGGTGCACAATCTGTGACCAAACAATAATGAGTTGTATTTGCGGAAACATTATCAAGTACCGTTTGAAAATGATGCCAATTTTGTAAATCATCCAGGCGCGTGCAATTAAACGCCTGGTGCACAATCTGTGACCAAACAATAATAAGTTGCACATGCCACCGCAAAATTCCAAACTTTAACAAGTACCGCTTGGAAATGATGCCAACTTTGCAAATCATCCAGGCGCTGCAGACATTAAGATTCAACCAAAATCTCCGGAATTCCTCCTCGACATGCGGTATTTTTGCAATTTCTCGCTTGTCTCGCTCGGCATCCATCCGCGTTCACGTCGATGTGCGGAACGGACACGGCAGGGTGAGGGGCGTTGGAGCCACCCCCCGAAGGCGGCGCTCGAACAAAGCTATACTCGACCGAGAATTCCAGTTCCGCGAATCGCATACTTCGGCCGAGACGAAAAAAACTCCTGACCAAATCCCTGACACCAAAGAATGATTTTATATATATGTGTGTGCCTGACACGTTGCATCCTGCGATACGTATGCCCACCACTGTGAAAGCATTCCGTGTTTGCATTGCTGTGAATATCTCTTGTACTCAGCGCTCTGCGCTGTTAATGCCCGCACATATTATGCACACTGCTGTGAAAGCATTCCGTGTTTGCACTACTGTGAATACTGGTAATAATACTCCACGGTCTGCACTGTTGCTCCGACTGCGAGTAACAGCTCGCCAAACGAGACGGATGTTTGCCCTGTTGTGAATACCGCTGTACTCGCACTATCACTGCTCGCAGCAAACCTGCGCTAGGTGATCAGATGATATCATACTAAACTTTGACTATGTGACTTTAGACTTGCTCACGTATATATACCAGGTATGCCGATGTGCTCACGTATATGACGATGTGATACCAAGCTTGCTCACGCATTCTTCGTAATAATGAAGCTCAGCCAAGCACCGGTTCCTGCCCTCGTTATACTTTCATGAGTGCATGCTCATCGTTAATGTGCACATGCCCGTGTGTGACGTCGCGTTAGGATATCGTGTGCATGAGATGTTGCAGCCTACAATGCGTACTATGCACGCTGCTTTTGGAAGAATTCCGTGCACTTTGAACTACCAAGTACTACGAGTAGTAGTTACGAGGCACTAGAAGAGCTATGCAGCAAATACCAGCATTGGCACGAGTATTGGTTGCTTAGAATAGGTGTCAGACGTACACGAGAGACAATACTTCGTGTCTTACTGCTGTAGACTAGGTTTGAAAGCGCTATTACTACTGTGGTGTAGAAGGTTTTGTTACGTGTGATACAGGATACCTGTGATCTGGTACGTGCTTGTATCATTGATGGACGGCACTCGTATGCATGTACCGGGGGTAGACTATGCTTGCTACCGTTTGCTGCTGTATTATTTGTGTTGCAGCGTTCCCGTGGTCGGGTACATACTTGCATACACGCACGGCGCTCATATCCATGTACCGGGGGTATGCTTGCTATCGCATGCTGCTGTACCGTATCATAAATAGCATACCGCTGTGCCGGTGTGTGTATCATGCTGTTGTATGATACGGGTATATCGTCAGGTATATCGTTAGACAAGCATGTAGAGGCTCGCATGTCAGGCATATTCCGAGCTCGTGCAATGCGGGGGGTCTTGGAACTACCTGGTGCATGCTTGCCCCATGATCGACGATACTACCAAACGTGACATATACCAGCATACTATTGTGCGAGTCTGGGGCCGTTCAGAATACGCAGAGATGGAAAGTTTTGGGTTAGGTGTGATTACCTGCAAAGCTGCTTTTTATTTGCCCGCTCGTACTTAAAAACAGTCCTATGTTTGGTCTTCAACCGCATGCAGGCACGTTTGCTGCTCGTGCCCCGTCCGTCTAGCTCGTGCTTCCCGTCTGCATGCTCGTCGCCAAGAATGATCGCTCGTAAACCAGCACATGCATGAACCCTAAAGTCTATGCTCGTCGCTTATAACAATCATTCGTTCATCAAATAATGCGAACCCTATCAAGCATGCATGCACGTCGCTTATCACGATCGTTCACATGATCGTTCGCCACATGATTGTTTACCAACAAATGTCTGCATGCTTTTGAAGACCACACGTGTTCCTGACTTCAAAGCACTACCGGATTATACTGCCCTTGATCCGAGCATTGTGGGCGAGCTTAAGCAGTGGCCCCCGTGCAGACCACTGGACGATGTCCCGTCTAGGTACGAAGTAGAGGAGGCGATCCGGGCGCTGGCGAACCGAAAGGCGGTGGGGCCCGATGGTCTTCCGGCCGAGCTCTTGAAGGTTTTGACCGACGAAGGAGAATTCAACACCCTCGGAAACTTCCTCGATATCATCGTCGCTGTGTGGAGGGGGGGTGGCGTACCCCAACAATGGAAAGATGCTACGATTAAGGTGCTTCACAAGAAGAAAGATCGGACTGAGTGTGGCAATTATCGTGGCATCTCCCTCGTGGCTCACGCCGGTAAAAAAAGTACTCCTCAAAGTCATCGCGGGTCGCCTGAGTGACTATTGCGAACGCGAGAACATTCTGCCGGAGGAACAGTGTGGGTTCAGACCCCAACGCTCGACGGTTGACATGATGTTCGTAGTACGAGGACTGCAGGAACTGGCGCGGAAGAAGGACACCCCCTTGTACATGCGCTTTATCGACCTCACCAAAGCATACGACTCCGTCGACCGAAGCCTTTTGTGGGATGTCCTTGCTCGTTTTGGCGTGCCACCGAGAATGCTTGCCGTCATCCGCCAATTCCACGACGGTATGCAAGCATGCGTGCGGCTGGATGATGGAGAGTGCTCGGATAAGTTCGACGTGGGGCAAGGTCTCAGGCAAGAATGCGTGCTCGCGCCACTGCTGTTCAACATGTTTTTCACTGCGGTACTGCGAGTGGCCGAGAAACGCTTCCTCGCTGATGCAGCCATCACGGACAACATGGTGCAGCTCCAACGAAAGAAGGAAGGCGAGAAGAAGGGCACTTCACGCACAGGCAAAGTCGACGGACGGAGGGGGAAGGAGGGGGAGGGGGTGCAGAGATTGTGGGGTATGCTGTACGCGGACGATGCGGGCATCGTATCGCGATCATCAGAAGGGATGGAGAGGATGATGACGGCGATCGTGACTGCGTGCTCGCCGTTCGGGCTTACAGTATCCGAGGCGAAAGCAGAGATAATGTGCCTGGAAACCAAAAGCGGGGGGAAGGTGTCCTTCACGATCAATGCAGCCGGCCAGGTTTATAAAGAAACAATCCAGTCTGTATACTTGGGCGGGGCTATCACCGCAGACAGAAACCTTAGCACTGAAATAACGCGGCGTCTTCAGAAGGCCTGGGCGTGCTTCCAGCGGTACAAGATGGAAATCTATGATCGCCCGGGTGTGCGTTTACGGTTGAAGGTGCGGTTGCTGAAAGCTGAGGTGGTCGAGACACTGCTGTACGGTTGCATGACGTGGAGCCCGAAGAAGCCTGACTATGACAGGCCACGACGGGTTCACCGCTCCATGCTCCTCCGATGCCTTGGATGGCGGAAACGGAAGCGCGACGACCACACCCTATCGTACGCCGACGCGCTTGCCCAGACAGATTCCGAGAGCGTTGAGGTGATAGTGCGCAAACGGAGGATTTTGTTTGCGGGATTCGTGGCACGCATGGGGGAGGAGCGTCTGCCACAGAGGGTGATGTTTGGGGAGTTTGTTGGGGGTAAGGGCTACTCAGGGGGGCAAGAGAAAGACTGGATGGATCATCTGAAGGAGGATATGTCGGTCTTTGAAATGAAATTCGAAGGATGGCGAAAGGCTGCTCAGAAGGCTGGCAGATGGTTTCGAAGAGTAAAGGAGGGAGCCGAGTGGTTCATGCGGAATTGGCATGAAACGGAGAGACGCAAAGCTGCAGAGCGACGCGCAAAGGCTGCGGCAGCGTCATCCACCGTTGGCATCTTTAAGCGGCCTGGGGGAGGGGGAAGGGGGGGGGGGCGGGGAGGGGACTGGGGGAGGGGGGTAGGGGGGAGGAGGAAAGGGAGGAAGGGGGGAGGGGCGGAAGGTGGAGCGTCATGCCCAAGAGACTGAAGTCTGGGTTTGGCCATCATCGTATTGAAAGTTGTGGGCCTTCTAATGGCCGTCACAAGATAGCATAAGATCGCCCTGACTTCTTCGCCATGTTGCGTTCTCTCCCAGGTGCCATTGATGATGGACGTGATACCCTCTGTTAGCCCAATGCCATCCTTAGCCAGTTCCTAGGGTCTGCTAGCATGACACTTTTCTTTCTTTTCTTTTTCTTTTTCTTTTTTCTTTTTTTCTCTTGTTCTTTCCTTGCTTTCTTGTCTTGTCTTTTCTTGCTTTTCTTGTCTTTTTCTTCTCTTTGCTTGCCTTTTTCGTCTTGTTTTGTTTTTCTTCTCTTTTCTTTCCTTTCCTTTATCTTCTTTTCTTTTCTTTGTTTCTTTTTCTCCATTTGACTTATGCCTGTCGTGCGTATGCGTAGTGATAGATACTACGTGTAATATATACGTGGTAGTCTTACTTGGGTGGCAATCGGAATATATATGTGGTTTCTCCAGGCGTGAGTAGTGAGACGTATGCACCGGCCTGGACCTGGCACATCGTAGACTGACTCCCGATTTCACATTTATATGTTTCTGGTGAGGCAATTGCGTCAGCTGTGATATATGCGTGTACCACCGTGGGTTGTGTGTGTTTTTCCCTGGGGTATTCCTCAGCTCCAGAGTGACTGGAGCCTGTCCTGTGACCACGGACTTGATTATGCGATTTAATGTGAGAACAACAACAACAACAACTGCACAGAAGCCGGAAAATTGCCCGTTTTCGTTCGCCCGTTGTCTTTATTTCTGAGCTGCCATGGACGCACAGTAACCTGCACACGTATGATGAGCGCATTTTTTCATTAACGTACGAGCATGCGAGCTATGAGCTAACCCTTGCTTTTCGGAGCAACCCTCGTACTTTGTGTTCACGTAGAGCTAGTCGCACCCGTACCCACAGCCCGTATCCACAGTCAATGACAACGCACCATGAACATCGCAGCTGAGAATTTGGCTGCTGCAATTTTAGTGCATAGCAATGCTGGTACAACAGTGTAGCGAAATCGACGACGACCACACAACTGCAGTATTTTTATAGCTCTTGTTTTATTTGCTGTTGTGGCTGCAAAAAAAGGAGGGGCGCGAAAGATACTCGCACATATAGCTAAATTTAAGTATACTACAGCATGCTTGTTGTAAGGTGATCGCTACACACTATTCCCACTTCCGACACGTTTACGCCGTTGCGACCGCTTGGGAGCCCTGTATGCTCGTCGCTTACAATAATCGTTCGTAAACCAGCAAATGCATGAACTCTGTATGCTCGTCGCTTACAACAGTCATTCGTTCACCACCAATGCATGAACCCTGCATGCTTTATATCGATCATCGTTCGCCATGCCCGCCTGCACACTCGTCCCTTCTAATTACCATTCGTTCGTCAACCAGCAAATGCATGAATCCTGTATGTATGCTCGTCGCTTACAATGGTCATTCGATCATTCGTTCGCCACCGAATACATGCATGCTGTATGCTCATCGCTTATAATGATCATTAATTCGTTCGTGCTACGGCCTCGAAAGGCCTGTAATTATCCGGATTTGGGATCATTTGGATGGGTTTTGTATGATAAGGTTGGCGTTTTATATTCGGAAAAAATAGGAAATAGATCGGAGGCACGTGCCTCCGATCTCAGAAGCCATCCGGGGCTCTGGTGGAATCGAATAAAGCTACGTCTCTACGAAGGCAAAGAAAGTGAATACTCTCCGAGGACCTGCTCAATTGGCAGTTTTTTTTTTTCGACGGCGAGAACGCCGCGCGCTTCCAGCGACGTTCCCCTCGGCCATGGTCTGAGGAACCGCGCTTCCAGCGCCGTTTCCCTCAGCCCAGCCGCGGCATAAACTTGGCAATGGGGGTACGCGCTCCAAACGCCGCCCCCATCAACCATGGCACGGGAGCCTGCGCTTTGCGCGCTCCCCCCGAGGCACGCGTCGCGCAGCAATATATCTGCGGTGACGGCGCGTCGCCTTTTTACGCGAACCTGTTCATCCCCCCCTCTCCCTGACCAGGCGGTGACGGTCGGTTTGAGGTGTGGGACGGTCGACCCTCAAACACTTTTTCGGACCACGAGGTGGCGGTCGATTTGAGGTGTGGGAAGGCCAACACTAAAACACCGAGATCTTTTGCGAGGCTCGACCCGGTGTTTGCTCGCGATAACAGCGGGCGCTCTGTCCTTTTCTCCATCAAGGAGGAGTCGACAAGATTAGCTACCTCATCTCCTTCTCCAAGAGGTATAATGGAAAAAAGCCTCCTCGGGTAAAAACATCTTTGCCACTTGCCCGAGCGCCGCTCCAAAAGACGCCCACAGGGTCTACGGACCCTGCTTCGTCTTTCAACACGCTAACCAACGTGTTTCAGGCTACGTCTGACCCAGTGGCACAGGAAGAAGATCCGACACTGCGCGACGGGCCAGTGGTGACGCCACGGCCTCCAGCCTGGTCAGCTAGACGCTGTTCCTGTAAATTTACGGAAGAATCGCGCCTCTCGTCAAGCAGAAACAGCTCAGAGCCCCTGCCCCTTCGGGCGCCTTTAGAGCAATTTTCTTGCGATTGTACGCCAAAGAGCGAAGAGGCCACGACGCGAGAAACCGTGGGTTTGGACTCGCGTCGTGCCTCCGAGGCCTGATGTTTCTGAGGGGGACACTAAAGGCCAAAAGAGCCGAGGACTGGTGTTCCCAGAGGGGGACATTGCAGACCCAAATGCCCAACGAGGCTACCGACGGGTTGGCAACGTCGGTGTTGGACTCTTTTTCGGGTGCAGCGAGGGCGGCTTCTTACGAGTTTCCGCCAGCGAGTGAGGAGGACTCGAGGCGAGAAACCCCGGGTTCGGGCTCGCATCGTGCTCCCGAGGCCTGATGCTCCCGCAAGGGAACACTACAGGCCCAAAGAGCCGAGGACTGGTGTTCCCAGAAGGGGACATTGCAGACCCACAAATGTCCAACGAGGCTACCGACGGGTTGGCATCGTCGGTTTTTGCCATTTTTCGGGCGTAGTTAGAGCGGATTCTCGCGTTTTTTCGCCAACGAGCGAAGAAAGACCCGAGGCGAGAAACCACGGGTTTGAATTCGCGTCGTGCTCCCGAGGCCTGGTGGTCTCGGACGGGGACATTGCAGGCCCAAATTCTAACACGGCTTTTGACCCTTCTCTCGAGTACTCCACAGACGAAGTGGTGTTATTCTGGCAGCCCCCATCCTATTTTCCACCGTGGTCCCATTCGTCGTTTGTTTGCCGTTGACGACGTGCCACATTCTTGCGCGGAGCAGTACATGATGGCCGAAAAGACGAGGCTTTTCCAAGACCATCGAGCAGTGGGGCTCATCATGTCGTCGCTTAGTCCAAGCAAACGCAAACGTATCGGTCGAGGCGTGCGCAACGTTGACTCCGGTGTTGGGGACAGGGAGAAACAAAACGTCGTGTTATCTTGCACCAACGCCAAATTCACGCAGTATCCAGCCATGAAAAAATCACCTTTTGAGCTCTGACAACAAGCCTCTGGCTGAGTCCAGCCCTCTGGACCCAGTGTGGGGCATTGGTTTCCGGGCTGATGATCCCAGGGCCAACAACTCGTGCGAAGGGAGAGGATAAATTTGCTCGGTGAGGCACTTTCTGCCGTTCGCGAAGCTATTCGCGACAATGAGACCGGGTCGGCGCACCCGGCCTCCCCTAGTCGGTTCTGTACCTGCACTGCGAATGCAAGAACCAAGAAATCTCGTCCGCGCCGCGGCCGGGCCGTTTACAGCAGCCAGCGCTCGTAAAGCTTCTCCTTCGGCGTTTCCGACCTATTTCTCGGGCGCGTTGGCCAATTAAAAGCCGTGGAGTTTGGAGATAGCTTCTGGCGTCGTCCCTGACCTTGCGCTGTCAGAACACGGCCCCTGTTTTGTCGAGGGTACTGTGACGCTGGACGACGTTTCGTTCACTATGAAAATCTCGTATGTCAGTTGAGCAACGCTCGACTCGGAGAGACACTAGGCTCCTCTAGATTTGGGGACCGGCAGCATTGTTTGGGTTCCCAAACGCCTTCGAGGGTACTGCGGGGAACAAAGTTCCGCATATCCTCCGGCCACAAGACACAGGAGAGCATTGGCAAAGTGGGGACCCTCAATGCACAAGTCC
Source organism: Undaria pinnatifida (assembly GCA_012845835.1). Taxonomy (NCBI): domain Eukaryota; class Phaeophyceae; order Laminariales; family Alariaceae; genus Undaria; species Undaria pinnatifida. The sequence continues at coordinate 10,557,301 of JABAKD010000022.1, forward strand.
AGCTGTAGCTTGGGTTCGTCACCGCGTTCGATTCCACACTTGAGTACCGCAAAGGCAGCGCCAACGGCATCGCCGATTTTTCCCGCCAGTTTTCCAGAGCCTGCTACGGAGTACGACCGCAGTGGTTTGACAACCTTTAACCCCGGGGGGTTGACAAGACCCAACCCCGTTGGAGATAGCGGTATCTACCTCCTACGGACCCGCGGGCTGCGCGCTTCCTCCTCGCCGATCCCAGGGGTCGGTCTGGGTGGATTCGCGCCCCTCGCCGAAAACCCTGTCTTGGGTGGGCTCGTCCCCCACACCGAAAAGCACTGCTTTGGGTGGACTCGAACCCCTCGCCGAAAGCACTGTCTTGGGTGGGCTCGTGCCCCGCACTGAACATGCTGCCTCAGGTGGGCTCCCTCTCACCTCTACCGCATTTCACGATTTTCGCACACACGAGCCACGTATAAGGATTGAAGACCTTTCAGCTTCCCCGGGGAGATTCGTCGCTCGTGTTTCTGCTTCCGTCGCCACTACCGAAGGCTGCACCGGCCGCGGGTAGATTTCGCCTGCAGTTGACACCGCTTTCGCTTCGGTTTTTGCCATTACCCATCGAGGGCGGCACGGGCTTCGCAGAAGCCCTGGCTGCAGCGACGAAGCCCTGGCTGCAGCGACGCCCATCGCACAGCCGACTTATCTATCCCGGAGTTCTACACAGGAGACGGCCCCCGCCGCGACCGCCGGTTCGACTGTGTCCGTCTCCGCCTTGCTTGGCACTCCAGCCCCTCCGTCGTCGACGACGCGCTGACGAACAGCGACAACAACGGGTCATGCACCCCGCTGTAGATTATGGATTCGGGCCCGGCGGGGCCCCTCGGCCATATTGCAGACGAGGTACAACCCCGTCGCGAGTCTCACGGCCGCGGCCGATTCCGTCCGCCGCCGCGACCCCTGCTCTTGCCGACTCGCTGGTCCGCATGGTGCCACTACCGTCCGACCGCGACCACGCAAAGCCTATATGGCAACTCCTCTCTTACGGCTCACGCCTTCTCCTGGTGACACGCCGACTGCACATACAAGGTCGGACGCCCTCGTCGACGCTGCTGAATTGCGGTCCGCTGATTCCGTCGCGCGTTATTCACATTCCGATTGGAAGCGAAAGCATCACGCTGAGCCGACGTTCCATGCCGTGATGCGTTACGTCTCTATCGGCCAGCCATCGGTCCTGCCGCCCGACTTTTAGGCGTGCTACCCCTCGCACAAGCGTCCATTCCTCTCAGACATCAAGGAGCTGGCGGGTAAGGGTCGACTACATACAACCGACGATAATATCGTCCTACTCGTCCGTAACCTGACACTGCCGCCAACAAGGTCTGACAAACCCAACTCTGTGGGGCGAGCTGCTTGCGTGCTAAACGACGAGCCAGTTTGCATCTACGTTCCTCTGCTCATGCGCCCTTGGATCTGCAAGCTAGTCACTCGACGGCCTCTTGTCATCTTGGCACCACGCGCACGTTGCGCATGCTGGAGCGGTGGATTGGCATGAATGTGTGCACCCGGTTTCGGCTTCGCCACTGCTTGAAGTGCCAAGCGCGGAAAACCCCACGGTTGACTGTCGGCTGTCCCATCATCTCAAGGCCTCTACCGGAAGGTCCAGGTGTCGCCGTCAGTGTTGACTACTTCGGCCCCCTTCCGGTCACACCACGAGGCAACACCTACATCCTGATGTTCACCGATCGCTTCAGTCGTCGGGCCGACATATTCCCCGTCACTGCCACTGATTTCACCGCGGAAGGTACAGCCAATATCCTGGTGAACCAATACATCCCATTGTGGGGGTGCCCGCGCACCATTCTCTCGGACAACGGACTGCAGTTCTGCTCCAATCTTTCACAAGCTGTATATCAGCTGTTGGGTGTGCATAAGCTTGCTACAAGCTCCTACCATCCCAACTGTAACGGGGGCGTTGAGCGGGTGAACCACACTATGGCCCAAATGCTGGCTATGGTCGTCAACGAGCGACAAGACGATTGGAACCTGCATCTGCCCCACGTCGAATTCGCTTACAACAATTCCGTCAGCGCGGCGACGGGTCTGGCGCCCAACGAGGTCCACATGGGCAGACTCCCACGGCTTCCCCAGACGGTTTTTGACCGCACTGGTGTCATGGGACACCAGAGTCTGGCCCGTGACCACCTGATCTATTGCGACTTGGCCACCGACCAGCAAAAGCGCGCGAACGACATTGTCCGCGCACACCACGCCCTCACCGTTTCCCGTGTTGCCCGCAGAAACTCCGCCCTCGCCGACGCGCTGCGTCCAGCACCTAACTTTGCTGTGATTGGTTTGGAATGGGTGTACAATTCTGCCTCTACCATCCGCCAGGGTGTGAAGGCGAACCCTAACGCCAAGGTACTCAAGGCCAAACTCGCGATTAACTGGACGGGCCCGTACAAGATCCTGGCAGTCGGTCCCTGCTCCGCCGCTGAGAACCCGGACGGTTCGCCGCTCGGGAGCAACCTCCTCTATTTGGATCTCCCTTCCGACCTACCCGGTTAGGACGTTTGTCGGCGTGTGGCCATCGAGCACTGCAAACCCTGCGCCAACCCTCACGACAGCGGGGACACGCCCAAATACCTACCGGCGGGGCTGACGCAGTACGCGCTCAACAAATTTTCCAAGAAGTTCCCGCCGTACCACGTCACTCAAGACGATGTTTCGACCCCCCTCCAACGGCTGGAGGTGGAGCAGATCACTGATCATCAGTCGGTACGGGGGCGAGGTGGCGTCGTCGTGGTGCTGTACAAGACGCATTTGGCGGGACTCTCCGAATCTTACTGGGAGTGGGAAATGAACCTCCACCTCTCCCGCTCCCACATCTTGCGTTATTGGACCGGAACCCCGGACCAGCATCGCCAAACCAACGGCCTCTACCGCCGAATGCGGATCGGGGTGGCACAGCGCGAGCTCTCCCGCAACAACGGGGAACGTTTCCTAGCGCAGGGTTACGCCTGTGTTCCCCGCGCCGATTGGCTCCGTCGCTACCACGACACAGTACTTCCTAAGGGAGCCCACTTTTGGTACAAGGGAGACGATGGGATACGGTGGCTTGGAAAAATCAGCGCGAGCACTACCAAGGACAAGGTATACCTGGTCCGCTTTCTGGACGACCCGGGACCGATTAAACTTCCTCTTCCCCCGGCGCGCTACACGACTTCGACGGGAGCCGTACGAGGCTCTTGGTGCCTGAAAGTTCACATCGCCAGTGAGTTTCCTCGGGGCATCCAACGTAACGTAGACGAATCTCGAGGCTCGGCTGTGACCAGTTGATTTTCAAGCCGGCACCGCTCCTCGATAGTTCTCCATTTTGGGGTCATGAGGTTTGAGTCTTTGTCTTTGGGTTGTTCGTAGTGTCCTGAGAGTCTTCGTTGGATTTTCGGGCGGTTCTTTCCATTTTTTTTTATTTTTGTCCTGCCGAACCCCCTGCTCTGTGCCGGGTCAGGGTTCGGGTAAAACGCCGCTATCTGATGCGCAGGGCTGTCGGTTTTTCGTCGTTGTTCAATTTCGTCCTGCCGACGCTCTCCTCAGCCCAGAGCCGGGGGGCGACGAGGGTGCCCTGTTCGCGCGTAACGTGGTACAGGGCTATGTACGGGTCCCGTGTGTCATATTTTATATTTTGTGTGTTGTATTTGTTCTACGTTGTTTTTCGATTAAACACTTCCCTCCCTCGCGGGGCTGTAGGTGTTGCCACCTTCCATCCCGAGTATTTGTCGTTTCCTCGTCTAACCCCCCGCCATGCCGATGGCCCGCGGGAGGTTTTTCACGGGACTTCTCCCTTGTGTTAGCGCCTGTGTTCCCCTCCATATCGACGAGGGCTCGCCTCGCCATAGTACCTTTTCTGTGGTTGGTTTGCCGTAGAACCTTTCCTGCCCCCCCCCCGCCACACCGGCGGCATGCGGCAGGTTCTAGGACCTTTTCTGCCCCCCCCCGTCACACCGGCGGCACGCGGAAAGTTTTTGATTGGTGACTTTTGCCTTGTTGTAGGGTCTGCGTTTATTTCAACTGCTTTTCTTCGCGTGTTCCTGGCTCCATAACCAGACCGTTAGAGGTGTGGGAGTGGGTTTTAAGGAGCCGCATCTTCGACTCATGGTCTAGTTCGTAGAACCGGAGCTTCCCCGAATCTCCCATATTTCTGCATATGCGACTCATCAGGGTGGTCTAGTGTTAAGATACGGCCCCGAAAGGCCTAAAATTGTCCGAATTTAAGATAATTTGGATTGGTTTCGTATGATAAGGTTGGCGTTTTATATTCGGGAAAGTTAGGGAATAGATCGGAGGCACGTGCCTCCGATCTCAGAAGCCATCCGGGGCTCTGGTGGAATCGAATAAAGCTACGTCTCTACGAAGGCAAAGAAAGGGAGTGCTCTCCAAGGACCTGCTCAATTGGCAGGCCTGCAGGAGGCACTCTGTGTCCCCACCTATAACCTTAAACATGCCCGTCTGCAAATTCGTCATTCATCATGATTGTTCGCCAACAAATGCCTGCATGATTTTGAAGCCCAAATGTGTTCTTGGTTTCAAAGTACTACAGGGTCATACTGAACAGAAGCCGGAAAATAGCACCTTTCTCTTGTTCTCGTTGTCATTAGTTCTGGGCTGCCATGGCCGCACAATACAATGCACAAGATAATCGCGTTTGTTTCATTAACGTACGAGCTGCAAGCTATAAGCTGATTCTTGCTTTTGGAGCAATCCTCGTATTTCGTTTTGTCGTAAAGCTAGTCGTAACCGGAGCCACAGTCAACAGCAACGCACTATGAAGACAGCACCTGTGATTTTTTTTTCAGCTGCAATTTCATTTGTACGCTACTGCTGTTACATCAGTACAACGAAGTGGATGAAGACCATGCGACCGCTTCATTTTCATCGCTCTCACCTCTTCATTTATGTGTGCCGTTGTGGCTGCGAAAAGTGGGGGGGTGCGAGAGGTCATGTCCTGTCTCAATCATCGCATAATACTGGCCATCTAACATCAAATGTTCTAGAATAATAAACAATACCAGGCAGGTGATATAAAGGGTTGTCTTCTTGGTACAACCGTCAGATTTGTCCCCTTTAAGGATTTATAGTTTCCGCGCACATATTGAAGTGTCTCGCCCCCCGCCTTCCCCCCCCCCCCCCCCCCCCGATCCCTCTTGTTCAAACGCCTCACCTTAAATCAAAATCTGCCAGTGTAGTAAACAGTACCAGCGAGCTGATATCACGTCAGTATCTTTCTAGCCATCTATGACGTAGCTTCAATTCATTTCCGCCTCCCCCCCCCCCTTTTTTGTTTTCTCCCCACCATTTTGTTCATACGCCCCACCTACAATCGAAATCAGCCAGAGTAATAAACGCTTCTACGCAATTGATATCACGTCGTTATCTTTCTAGCCATCCATGACGTAGCTTTCATTCATCCCCCCCCCCCCACCCCCAACGCCCCCTCCTTCCCCACCACCCGCACGATCGCCTTGACTTAACACCACGCGTATAGCAAGCCCTTACATATATGCGTAATACGCGCGATCGGAGCATCACACACAAGCTTTCAAAGATGATTTTCGACTAAAGCTTCGATCTCACAGCTGGAGTGTATTTTATATTATATGTGACCTAACCCTCTTGAAAACCCTCCCCCCGCCCCCCCCTTACTTTCTTTTTTCCCCGCTCCCTCTTGCTCAAACGCCCCACCTAACATCGAAATCGGCCAGAGTAATAAACACTTCCACGCACTTGATGTCACTTCATTATCTTTCTAGAGCCATCCATGCCGCTGCTGCAATTCACCCCCCCCCCCCCTCCACTCCCCCCCTCCACCCCCACCCCCTCGAACGCTCCGCCCTCTCCTCACTGGTTGTACGACTTACAGGATAGGATTGCTGTTCTTGTAGGCACACCAAGAAAATTCATGAGAAAACATCACAGGTGTACAATCAAGTTTCGCCACTCTGCCGGCTGACGTGAGAGTGTGCACAATAGCACCATTTAAGGGTAAATAACGATCGCATTCAGTATTTACCTACTCGGCCAGCGGCGTTCGTTCGTCGGCGTTACCGCACTACCATGTTGCTGCCAGCATCCAACACGTGTTATTGCCAGCACATCAAGGGCGCAGTGCAGTAGGAAATAGGCGTGTTTGTGCGCACAACATGATAGACTAAACGGTTGCCGACCATGGCCATTACCTCCTGTGTGGTCAATCATGCGGTGAGACGTCGGTTTCGAAAGGCATACATTCCTCGTATGGATTGCAGCTTGTCCTATCAAGGCTTTCTGTCGCCGAACGTGGATTATGTAGGCCTTTGTTTAGTTATCCATGAGGCACCTGACTTGTTTTGGATCCGTACACAATACTGAGACAAATGTTTACCACAGTATTTGACTGATACGGCTTCCGTTGAGTTTGCCTGTGGCCCTACGAGATTTTGGACTACCACGAGTCTCCGACACTGTCGTTACATGTGCCGGAGCTTGATGTACCGGAGTCCCCCAATCGTTCACCGTCCGTCCGATTCTACCAGCCGATGGACTTCAATATCATTTGGCAGCTTATTATGGTTCAGGTTTTAGGAAATACTTAGCTTCATGGAAAGTAATGATGCGTGCTTCGTGCATCGAGTAATAGACCAACCAGGTGCAGAAATCACTTCTCGCTTCGGCCAAACAAAAGTAAAAGAATGACGATGATGGAATCGTTAGAGAAGCATTATGATGCGTGTTTAACGCTTCCTGTTCCTGGCTGCACCGTTCCGTTGCCACAAATGTGCTGCACCCACCGCCGCGAGCCGAGCGCCAAGATAGCATGGCGACAACCGATGTGGAGCTCATAGACACGGGGACAGAAGGGGGAAAAGCTTTCGTGCGTCCTACCGAGAAAAACGCAAGGGGGAGGAGGGTTGACCATGAGCACGCGGGGCAAAGGCGTGGTGCGCACAGCTAACCCGACCAACAGCGCGGGGCCGCTTATGAGCACATTAGTTCCACCGAGATTCCGCTGGTTTTCCCGCTGGAAGACCAGGTGCGCAACGTGGCTGTCACGATAGTAGGGGGGCTCCCCTAGGTTTGACTGTTGGGGCCCCGTTCCTTCGGTAAAATGGCAGTATGATCAACTGGAAGCTTCAGACTTGCCCCTGGGTCGCCATGGGTATCCTTCGTAGCGGCGAGGAAACACCAAACTGGGGGGGGGGGGGGGGGGGCGAAAACATCAAGCTGGCAGGCAGCACCAGCGAAGAAAAGAGGCAAAGTTTGGCGAACGGCAGAGATACCAGACAAAGAGGTGACGCCCTGGGGGCATTTCTGTGCCATCAAACCGGTAAGCACCGAACAGGAGCCTCCAGATACCGCAGCCCCACCAAACCGTCCCGATTTTGGGAGAAGTCGCATGGTAAGACGACGGCACCCTACAGTGGAAGCTATAAATCCGGAAAACAGGGTCAAGGTGGATGGCTTCGTCAGCGTACAGACGGAGGCATTTGTGCGGGGCCGGGGGGGCAGCATCCTTGCGGCACAAGATCTGGTGAACGTAAACGCCGCCACCGACTACGATTGGAGGGCGTTAGAATGCGTTCGGACCAATGGGATGGAGGGGACCATCTGCTTGGTGAAAATCATGCCGGGAGACGAAGAATGCACGACCTTCCTACAGAAGATTAAGCCAAACGAGGTGATCGGCAGCGAGGAACCGGGGTAAAGCGGGGTCGACATCGTGCAGGCCTTTGTTCAGGAAAGGCCAGAACCATCATACTCAAGTGAGCTACCGAACTCTGAACTGTGGCGCACTAGCGTTCAACCCATGTTGGACGAGTCTTACCAGACAGAAAAGGGCGGAGCTTAAAGCGGCTAGCGTGGGAACGTTTCATTCCGAAAGTACGGTGAGTCATGTTCGTGGCTTTATGGTCGTGGATTAACCGGGCGCAGAACAGCGGCGGGTAGTCCTGTTAATGTAGGAGTACCATCTGGGAAGAAACGAGCGCTCATGGCCGTCAATACTACAGCGGGTGCCCCTAAAGCTAACGAGAAACTCCACGCGTGGAGGAGGGGGGTGAAGAGAGATACCGGCACCAACACCTCCTTAGGAGGCATCTTAGGCCGCAACGGAGTGTACTTCTTGAAAAGGGGAGCCTTATGATGAGGGAGGTGCTGGGGGGGTTGGCAGTCAGAGACTTGCTGACAACGCGAGGATCTGAGGAAATAACCGTCGGAGGGGACGTGCTTGAGGGCCTGGCCGCCCTACAGCTAGAGGACGTGAGAACGGCCACACGTGCGGTCATGAGAGCGACCACCAGAACGCTCAAGGGAGCACGGTCAACCCCAAAGTCGACGTTACGCACCGAGACCGAAGCAGGCACGGGGGGACATAAGGAGATGGCACAACCGCCACGGGCGCCCCAGACGCGGACATCACCAGAACCTTCAGCGCTGACAATGCAACCAGCACCGGACAGGCGGAGCCCCTTAGTGGCAGAGACGGCACGCTTGCTAAAGGACAATGCATACTTGGCGGGTAGACAGAAACGAGACGCCAAGCTAGGGCCCATGTTCAAGGAGTCGGGCTCGGGGGAAGACGAGTACCTGATGAACGACAACGGGGTCCTGCGGTACGCACCCGGGGAAAAAAAAAAACATTTTGGCGATACCGAGGACGCTGATACCGGGGGTGTTGTCCCTGGTCCATAGCACCTTCGGCCACCCCGGCGCGGCTCGCACTACACTACCGTTCGTGAGAGACAAATACAGCTGGTCGTCGTTGCGAAAGGGCGTGCGACAGTATGTGCTGTCATGCCGCCAAAGGAAAAGGACGAACAGCCGTAAAGTGTGGATGATGCCGGACAGGTTTCTGCATCCGTGGGAAGTTCTAGAAATAGGCATTCAAGACTTGCACCAAGTGTCGGCGGCTGGCAACCGGTATTTTCTGGTGGTGGTAGACAAGCCCAGCATGTTCGTTCCTCTTCGAGTATTCCCTCGCCTCCAAGGGATCGCTGGAAGTCAGCCGGAAGTTGGTGGTTGCTGATCCCGACCTTTGGCGTGCCGCAGTCAATCAGGAGGGACGGCGGGGGGGAGTTCATGGCGCAAGTGGTCAGCCACTTGAGTAGGTGGTTGAATGTAGCTCTGAATCACGGCCGCGCAGACTTCGCACGGAGCCAAGGGGCTGCGGAGCGGATGGGAGGGTAGATCCAGGAGGTCCTGTCGATACTGTGCCAGAAATGGCCGCTGCGGTGGGATCAATATGTGCTCCCCGCTTGCTGGATCCAGCGGATGACACACGACCCGGCGTTACCATCCAACACGACACCCTTCCGTGTCTTGTTCAGCCGCGACGCGCGCACGCAAATCGACAAGATGACTCTCAGCCTGGACGGATCGGAGTTCCGAGGAGGGCTTGACAGTTTCGTGGCGGAGAAACATCAAGCTTTCATGGAGGTAAAGGCCGTCCTGGAGAAGCGGCGGAACGACATGGACAAGGCGCGAAATACATCGAATGCACACATTGGGCGCGGCTCACCAGGATGGCACGCCACGATGGGAGACCTGGTGATGGTTAATCGACCAGAGGACGAAGTGAAGGATAGCTCTACGCCCCTTCAGCTGGACGTGTTCTATGCCAGGTGCGAGGTGTATCAGGTGGCGGACTGTAGCCCAAAGCCCGACGGCATCCCGTCCAAGGGAGAACGACGCGCTGCGTCTAGGGAGGAAGCGTTAACTCGACAACCGGTAGGTACTCAGGTGAAAAGGGAGTTCGCGGATGACATGGGCAAGCCGACGACGTTCACGGGAATGGTATACGACCCCAACGAGACATTTAGGCGATTACGCTCTCCGGACGGGGGTTGGAAGGAGCTGGATAGCTAGGATATGAAGAGGGGGAGACAGGAGGTAGCCACACGTCGCCCTTTTCACCAAATGGAGAATCCATCCGCAAGCATAAGGAGAGTATGTCCCGAGGATCATGGGCAGATTTTTTCGGAGCACAAGGTGTTGAACGAAGAATGGACCGCAAGATCAACAAGGACCTTCCTCGATAGCCTTTCACGTTTTGGTGTGGGGGGGTGCGCACGAGTACTTGCTCCATCTACTGGGTCATGGAAGAGAATAAAAGGCTCAAGACCGCCCGTTTCCGGTAACCGCGCATGCCGTTTCCTGGAAGAAAAGAGAAGTTTCAATATCGTCGGTCTACTGTCGTCTACGGGAACCGTTCGCTGAAACGGAGGGGCGGTTTTGGGGGATGGAGGAGAGTATCCTGAGTCACAGACGCGGGGTTCCTCGATTAGCATTTTCGTCTCGCGGCGATATGCTGGGGGGGTGTTACGGCGCCTTAGTTTCAGGATACTAGTAATACAATTATGTGTATAGCTGTCCGCACCAAGTTATATGCGGAGGGCCTAGAGTGTTAGTAGGGATCGAGTCGTCGGAGGCTCCCTGCTGCACTTTCGTGGGTAGCAGCGGCGTTCAGCCGTTTGCTTAGTAGGGTGTGGAGGATTTTGAAGGCCGTATCTTAACGGGTTCATAATATTTCATACACCGGCCACCAACCATGTGCTATTCTAAGCACGGCCGATGGAAGAAAGAGAACCTGAACCACCGTACACTGTCACGCATCATTCCTGTGCATATATATCACCCGTACCGTATGCATACTGCATCCCATTGCACTGTATTGGTCGAACACCCGCTCCGCGCGTGTGGCGAGCTTGGAATCGCCACATCCCGAGAACCGGACTTTCCACTCAAATCCCGCTATACTGAGTTCAGGATACAGACACCGAGGGCCCGGAAGAACCATACGAGATGGAGGACCCAGGAAAAGTGAGTACCGCCGCTGTAGGTCTACACGAACTGTGAGAACGGCCGCGAAGGTGAGCGAGTTGTTGGCCACCCGTGACCCGTTTGTTATTTATACACCGTCTTGGGTATCGCATCGCTTGACTGGCCTCTCTCCAGCCAACCAGCTGGGGAGGAGGTTGAAGTATTTGTGGTTGTGTGTACGCTTATGAAGGTTTCTTGTTGTCAGTATACGTCGCCTTGGGTATCGCCTGGCCGGCCCCTTTCAAGCCAACCAGCTGGGGAGGAGGTTACAACGGTGTGGCGTGGCCAATTGATAGATTAGGACAGTGGTTACGTTATCGCGGATATTGGGGCTTAGAATTAACGGTACACTTGAGGGTCTCCACGGGTTTCAAAGGTTGCGACGGCGTGGCGAGGTCAATTTAAAAGAGTAGGACAGTTGTTATCTTGTCGCGGGTGCTGGGGCTCAGTAATAACGGTACACGTGAAAGTCGCCACGGTTGTCGCCGCTGGATTATTACTATCTGCCATGACCTTCTGGCCCCTGGCCGGCTGCAGCCCGCGCGCCGCTTGTAACGTTTTAGAACCGCAGGTGGCCCACACGGCCTTCATGGGAGGGAAATCCAGCAACAAGAAGGAAGTTAAGAAGGAGCTGTCAAAGATCCACGACTCCAGCGCGTCAGACGCGGCCGATCCCTACTCCTTGCCGGGTCATGTTGGGGCAAGAGGGGCAGGGGGGGGGCAGATTTACGGTAGAGAGTTTTTGCGGCGCACTTGGCGTGCTGGGAGGGGTTATTCCTAACGGAGAAACTCGGTCGGGTTTTTCCTTCCCAGTTTGGTTATCATAGCGCGTTTCGGGGGGGGGAGAGAAAACAGCGCTCCTTTCGGTATGTTAGTTTTGAGGCGCACTTGGCGTGCTGGGAGGGTTTTTTCCTATGGGGGTAACTCTGCCGGGTTTTGCCTTCTCAGTTTGGTTGGCATAGCGCCTTTCGGGGGGTGTCCAAGAAAACAGCGGTCCCCTCGTTATGTTCTCTTCACGGCGCACGTGAAATCTGGTGCTCACTGCGGAAGGCTTTTCCTTAACAGAGTAACTTGGCCGGGTTTTCCTTCTTCAGTCTTGGTCGATGTAGACAAATTTAGAAAAACCGTCTGTAGTATCGCGTGGCTGTCCTTTCCCTGGCCAACAATCTGGGGGGGATGTTACTATGGTTTTATGGATCTAAGAAGAGGTTTCCAGTCAGGGGTTGCCAAGTAGGGAAATGGGGGCAAGATATGGCGGACCCCAGAGAAACATGATCCCCAGCTCCTAAGTGAGGATTTGTGCTGGCCCGGGTACCTCACTCTCCTGCACATTTGGACCTTCTCGGGTACCACCGCTGTATCCAGAGCTAGCGATGGGACGCGAGAGTCAGGGCTACAGCAGTGGGGCTGCAAAGGACGCTCTCTCAGGTGGTAGTCTTGTCAGTCTTGGTAGTCTATATGCATGTGAACTCGGTTAGCTTTGGGACGTAATGATGGAAGATTGCGCATATATGACTGTATCGTGTTGGGTAGAACCGGGAAACCCCATGCGGGTATCACAACCGAGCGGCGTGCATCGCGTGCACCCTGCGCGCTGCTCAGAGGGGATCCTCTACATTATGAATGATGCGTACAAAACTAAAGTTTCTGAAATATCCACTACATACGACACCCAGGTCAATCTTACGCACGTGACGTAGTAAACACTTCGATCTTGCGCACGTGACCTAGTCAACACTTTGATCTTACGCACATGACCCATCAACGCGTTATTACTTGGTGGAACGCAGTACCATGTATGTGTCCTCTTCCATGCTGAAGAAAACAACTTCTATCACATGGTTCGACAGCTTACCCAGTACTCTGCATACACTCATTTGACTATGTAATGATCATCTAAATTTAACCGATGGATTCCTTGTGGATCCTACTTATCACTCCTCCTTAGATTAAATTACCATACCAAACATGTTAGGCCATAATCACTCTTGCAATGTGCTGGTTTGAACCGTAGTTTGCTAACAATACCGTGTCAGAGTGTGTCATATTTCTCTGTTCAGCTTTACTCTACTTTCCTTGTCCAAGGCGCTATTTGCAAAAACAATTCCGTGTCAGAGTGTATCCTCCTATTTCTGCTCACCCTGCGTATGCTATGTTTTAGATCTTCCGAAAATCATTTCACCCCCCCCCCCCGTTGGCCGGTAGGTTCTCTCTAACGAGGTTGTGCAACTCAGCTCTGACATTACACGTCACGGTGGATGTTATAAAGCCTATGGTGTCTTCGGCTAGATGGGCAATCGCCCCCGTCGCTTCCGACGAGGTCTGCCTTATTTCTGCTCTGACATCATTCATTACTGCCGACTGTTTGTGCGTAAGTTCCACTAGACATGCTTTGCTCTCTCTTTCGAGTCTAGCCTTCGTAGGACTAAGGCTGCGCCCGCATTTGTCTTCCTGCTCCTTGAGCTTCCTGGTTGTCGGACATGTTGTAGATGTTGATATAGCAATGTGTGATGATGACGTGTGGCTTCGTCCAAATGGCTCCTCCTGATCTCGATCCATCTAGCTGTCGAATCCCTGTATTCGTAGAAAGTACGCATGTTGTTGTCATAACTTGGTCTCCGTTCAGGTCGATCTTGGATTACTTCCTTTTCTCTCTGCCGTTTCTTGACGTGTACTCATTGCCGTCGTTTTTGTGGAATATCTTCCTTCGGGTCGATCTTGGGTTGCTCGTTTCCTCCTTAGATCTCATTTCTTGTGGTGTATGCCTCGATAAGGTTCAGAAGATGCCGATGCGTGTTCTTCGTGAGGAACTTAGTCCCTACGTCTGCCAGTTGTTTCTGTGTTGTCACGTGGTGGATGCTGATTTTGCCGTCCTTGACTAGGTCCTTGAAGTAAATGAAGCATAGAGCAATGTGTTTCGTGCGAGAGCCGTAGGTGCTGTTTCCTGCTTTGTGTAGGGCTCCGGTGTTGGCGCCAAAGAGCGGTACACTTTCAAACAGCTTTCCAAATCCCAGCTCGGCCATCATGTTGGATAGATACACCGCCTCCTTGCTTGCGTGTGCCATTGAGATGAGTTCCGTTCAAGAGTCGACTGCGCCGTCACGTTCTGGAGCGCAGTGTTGAAGCTCAGCGATCCTCCAACCAGCATGAACAAGTAGCCGGAGGTTGACATGCCGTTGTCAGGGTTGTTTCCCCAGCTCGCATCGCAATACCCCGTCATTTTTAAATACCTTGTCTTGTGCGTGATTACCAGGCCCATATCTCCCTTTAGGCAGCTGAGAAGATGCTTTGCTGCTGTCGTGTGTAGTTTGGATGGTTTGCTCATGGCTCGGGCCAGTTGGTTGACGGCGTAGGTGATATCGTAGCGATTGCATTGGCTCAGGAACATCAGAGACCCCATGATGGCCTGGTAACGCTGGATGCCCGTAGAGTCTAGCAGCATCATATCCGGCTGCTTGAGAGATAACTCCGCTCCTGCTCCCGTCGTGTGCACTGGGTTGCATTCTGCCATGCCAAATCGCGCCAGGACTGACTTCGCGTATTGCTCTTGGCTAATGGTCAGATTGTTAGCCTCTTTGTCTCTGGTGGTTTGCATGCCTAGCACCATCGAGACGTCTCCCATGTCGGTCATGGCGAATCGGTCCATCAGCTGGGTTTTAAGGTCCTTCAGTAGCGGCGTGTCTTCTCCAAGAAGGAGGAGGTCGTTTACGTATATGGTCAGAACGCTGAGGTTGTCGTCTGAGCCGAAGATGGAGACATACGGATCAGATGCAGTCGCTGTGAACCCCATGTCTCTCACTGAATCGTCGATGGTGTTGAACCAGGTGCGAGGGCTTTGACGAAGTCCGTACAGGCTCTTCTTGAGTTTCATCACGTTGGAAAGTCCAGTTGTAGCGTCAAGCGATTCGTAGTGTGGCGGAGTCTTCACATACATCTCCTCCTGTACCTCGGCGTTTAGAAACGCCGTCTGTATATCACGCTGGAATACTTTCTAGTCTTCGCTCGCAGCTATGGCGAGTGCCATGAGGATGCTCTGGATACGGCATACTGGTGCATATGTGCAGCCACAGTCGATTCCCGGTACTTGCCCCCAGCCCTGAATCACAACTCTACCTTTCAGCGTGTGATCGGCTTTAAGCTTAAAGACCCATTTGGTCCCGATCACCTTGTGCCCCGGTGGTACTGAGTCTGGAGATACCAGGTCGAAGACTGCGTTTTCTGGAGGCTGTCCATCTCCTTGTTTGTGGCTTCTTTCCACGTGGTCGCTTGTGGCGATTCCATCGCCTCCTTGAATGTGTTCAGGATTGTAATGACCTCCCCATCCGAATTGTGCTCAGAGACGGGGTTTCCAGTAGCTAGGGCGTAGTCAAGGTATACTTCCATCCTGTGTTCTTGTACTCCATCTGACCTGTGTTCTGTTTCAGCTACCAGCGCGTATTCCGTCGTGTTTCTTTCTCGTGAGCGACCTCTGCGTCACTTGCCATTGGGCTAGTGAGCAGTCCCAGGTGACGCAGTTCTCGCTGCTGGTGAGGGTTTAGTCCTTCGTGTGAGACCGGAGTTAGGACACCACTTGCGCGTGTGCCCGTACGTGTTGCGTCTCCGAGTTCGTTGTCTGTCGGCAATGCTCCTGTCTGGGTCGTCTCGAGTGTCTCGTCACTGTCGGCGCCTTCAGCGGCCGGCTCCTCCGCGCCAGCTGATGTTGCGTGGTCCTTGTTCCTACTCGTGAGCTTCGACAGTTTCTTCAGGACGCTGTACATCTCTTCGCGGTGGGTGATACAGATGTCCGTATTTTCTGCCGGCGAGCTGTCTTCGTGAGTACCGACTGCGTCGCGGATGGTATTGCCCTCAGTAGAGTCAGCCGGTGTCGATGCTAGGGTCTCGATGAAGATGACATTGCGGCTCTCTGTCACGCGTCCCGCCTTCTTGCTGTAAATCCGGTACGCTTTGCTGTTCATGCTGTACCCACAGAGTCTACCTTCCCAGGCCTTGTCCTCGAGCTTCGACGTGTGTGTTTAGACGTGTACGAAGGCCCTAGATCCGATCGTGCGGAGGTGATCCAGCTTGACAGGTACGCCGAACAGTACCCCGAACGGGGCTTGTGATTAGAGCGCGGAGTGCGACATGCGGTTGGCCAAGCATATTGCCGTGAAAAACATTTCTCCCCAAAGAAATTTCGGGAATCCCGAATCTTTCAGTATACAGCGTGCGATGTGGCAATTGTTCGCCCGTCTCGTTTTGAATACCCCGTCTTGTTGAGGAGTGTTGGTGGCGGCAAACTCGTGACGAATTCCCGTGTCAAGGTAGTACTTTTCGAAGTACCCTGCCGTATACTCCCCTCCCCGGTCCGTGCGAAGGCGTTCGATCCGCAGGCCCCGCGGCATTGCCATGGTCTGCACGAAACGTTGGAGTGAGCGTATCGCATCACCCTTCTATTTGATGAGAAATACCTCCTTCCATTTGCTTTGCTGGTCCGTGAATTTGCTGACGTAGCGAAATCCTCCAAGTGCAGGTGGGGATACGGGTCCGAGAAAATCGGTGTACACCAGTCGATCGGTAGTGTGGGTAGTTGTCTTGGAATGGCGCTGTTGCTTGTTTTTCCCAAAACACGCAAACGTCGCATGGCGACATGTTGTCACTGTAGTTGATGCCATCATCTCCGGCGTCGCGCAGAATCCTCAAACTTGGAGTTAATGTGTCCCATTCGTCTGTGCCAAATGTCAGCCGGTACCCGTATCGATGAGAGGGCCACCTCATCGCTAGTAGCTTCCGCAATCTCGAGGTCAAACGAGAGAAGCTCGAGGTTCATGTTCAGCTGGTGTAGTGGAAGTTTTAGCTGCTTGTGATGTGGAGAAAAGGTGATGCCCCAGCCCAGGCACAATCAAGCCTTCAAGGTTCACCTGATGCTTGTTTCCTTCCGTGTCGATGATTTTCCTGGAAACCGTACCAGTGGCCGTTCCTAGTAAAACGTGTCGTCCTACGGTCACTATCTTGAGGGGTCTCTCGAGTGGCTTGTAGTTTAGCAGCTTGTCCTTCAGATCCGGGTGAAGTTCATCATCTTCCGTGTCGATGATTTTCCCGGAAACCGTACCAGTGGCCGTTCCTAGTAAAAACGTGTCGACCTGCGGTCACTATCTTGTGGGGTCCCTCAAGTGGTTTGTAATTTAGCTGCTTGTCCTTCACATCCGGGTGAAGTTCATCATCAAAGTAGTGCCCGGATGCTCCACTATCCACCAGCATGGTCAAGATTGTCGGAGCAAGTTTTGATGTGTCACCACTAGTCTCCCTTTTCTTGGTTGTTTGCGCAGTTCTCTGAAAGTCTGCTGATGGGGTCCACCCAGACGTCACGAAGGCATACCAGAAGTCGTCTTCTTCTTCCATCGCCGTCGACTCAGTCGCTGTGTGAGCACCTTGAACTTCTCCCTGTGGTTGGTTCTGCGTATTGTGCTTCCCTTTCTGAGCGTTGCACTTGGCATCGCTGTGTGTCGTAGAGTTGTGTAGCGAGTACCATTTTGGTGTAGCAGATCGCTCTTTCATGCTGTTTGTGCAGTCTCGCTTGATGTGCCCGAATGTTTGGCAGTGGTTGCATCGTACCTTCCGTGATCCTTTGGTGGTTGTCATTGCCGCTCCTCTGCCGGCTAGCTTGTTTACATGTCCTGGTCTCGAGAGTCGGTCAATCTACAAGTTTCTCATCATTGGTTGCATCTCGTTAATGCCAAAGTTTGGGCTGTGAAAGCTCCTTATTTTTGCGAACTTGTAGTCGTCGGTCAGGCCTTGCAAAAAAATATCTTCAAACCTCTCGCGCGAGATTTTCTCTCCCATTTCATGCAGCCGCCCTCGAATCTCCATTAGCTTGATTGTATGGTCATCAGGGTCTTGCCCTTCCTCCATCCGGAAGGTCACAAGCTTCTAGTAGCAGGCCCGCCGTGATTCCTAGCTGTTGCTGTTGTACTATTAAACCCTCTTATATATGAGATGGCATGTGGCGTGTGACAGCTCTTAGCTGGTATACGCTCGTAGGCTCGCTTTCGGATGACCCGATGAAGACACAGCCTATATATATTGTTTGAGGCAATCAAAGGCCACGGTTAGGTGAGCCTGTACTAGCAGAGAGCTCCAGCAGAGAATATGTTGTTCGGCGACCCCAGGCCGATATGTTGATTGATGATCAATTTGCTCAGCAGATGAGAGCTGATGGTGAGCAAAAAGGAGTGAGCACATGTGGGTGATGCGTCTGTGCGTCGCTCGTAGCTCAAAGACAAGGACTCTCCAAATCCGTTGCAAACAAAAAGAAAAGACCCTTGAAATGGACCCTCGAACAACGGTACTAACCGATATAATTTTAGGGTACGAATAAAAAACAAAAAAACAAGCTATGACCCCAAGAAGCAAAAGACCCCAATACGAGATCCTACAGCCTTGTTGTTAACAACTCGTATCTCAGGGTATGTGATCATATGACCCTACGTAGCCTATCTTCTTACTTCAGCAACAACTCGTATCTTAAATATCTTGCTACCTGTTCCAAGAGGGATATCGAAGACTGCCCCTCCCAACGTGTACCAGTACGTACTACATGTGCCAGGTATCTGGATATGATTAGCCTATAAACTGCTGTCTATCATGTACCCAAGATATTGCTGCTGAGACTTGTGCTTGTTATGTATTGCATCGATAAACGACAACTACCAGACTGAAAAATGTCTGTCGTACTAGCAACTTACAATGTATACCAGATGACTTTAAGTGTTATCAAGTAACGACATGATGGTTACTGACAAGTAGCATCTCTAACATGTACTTGGTGTACAAAGCGTTCCACGCCTTCTGTCCGTGTCCCAGACCCCCCGCCGAAGTCCTGTCTTCATATTGTTGAACTAGTGTAGCTGCAGGACCGCTAGTGACAAGCTAAAGTACGGAGAAAAGGATCTCGCACGCTCGCTTCCAGCGTTGAATTTCCACCAGATTCGTCAGAGTGTCCGGGGTGTCACTGTCTGTGATAGCTTGTACAGGTTCAACCGATCCGTTCAGAGCACCAAACGCGTCTTTGTTTGACATAGGCAAGACTACGCGGGTCTTTGAGCTCCATTCGTAATAGTTCTCCGGTTTGGTCCCGTCAAATCTGGGAATATTCCTTATGATTGATGTCACCACGTTACCGGGCTCCTCCATGACTGCTCTGAATGCGTTGCTTGTGCTGGCCTGTGCCGTCGTGATTATTCTCGCACCCAGTTCGATCCTGTCCGTGGGACGCCTGCGGCGTGCCGACCCGTTCGCCGGGCTGTCCTTTTCCTTCTGTCAGCTCGATCTTGTACGCAGATCGCCTGAAGCGTGCCGGTCTGTCCACCGGGGTTCCTTTTGTCGTTCAGCTCGTCCTTGTACGCAGATCGCCTAAAGTGTGCCGGTCTGTCCACCGGGCTTCCTTTTCTCGTTCAGCTCGATCTTGTACGCAGATCGCCTGAAGCGTGCCGGTCTGTCCACCAGGGTTCCTTTTGTCGTTCAGCTCGTCCTTGTACGCAGATCGCCTAAAGTGTGCCGGTCTGTCCACCGGGCTTCCTTTTCTCGTTCAGCTCGATCTTGTACGCAGATCGCCTGAAGCGTGCCGGTCCGTCCGCCGGGCTTCCTTTCTCGTTTGGCTCGATCTTGTACGCAGGTCTCCTGAAGCTTGCCGGTCTGTCTGCCGGGCTTCCATTTTCTTCGTGCACATTGTTCCAGTGTCGTTCGACTAGACTCACGTTTGGTCCCAAGTTTCTTGCGTAGTATTCCAGCAAAGTCACCAGTCCTGTGCTCCACCGCAGGGGATGTTCATGCGCTGTGTGTTACACGCTACCGAGGCTCATAACCTGTTATAATGTGGTGGTGCCTGACCGACGACGGTCTTCAGAGGCTAACACAGAGTCGTGGCGAGACGAGCTCGAGCCTGACTGATGATGGCTTAGACGATGGTGGATCGTTTTAAATGGGCTCTCGTTGGGCCAACAAAAACTTGAGTCACTATGAACTGTCGAAGTTCAGATGAAGGTGTGAAGAGTGAACTCGACGTGCAAGCACTCGTGTCTCTTCCTCCTTACATTGACAAATTATCGCGTATGGTAGTATCCACTACATACGACACCCAGGTCAATCTTACGCACGTGACGCAGTAAACACTTCGATCTTACGCACGTGACTTAGTCAACACTGTGAACTTACGCACGTGACCCGTCAAGGCGTTATTACTTGGTGGAACGCAGTAACATATACGTGTCCTCTTCCATGCTAGAGAAAACAACTTCTACCACATGGTTCGACAGCTTACCCAGTACTCTGCATACACTTATTTGACTATGTAATGATCATCTACCTTTAACCGATGGATTCTTTGTGGATCCTACTATTTAACACTGCGGAGATCTAACGAGTACGTCAACCCCCAAACGTACCTTCAGCAACACCCGCACGGTACCGCCAGCGAGACGGAACTGAGGGGCCTCGGGTGCTCTTCGGTCTGGCACGGGGCTATCGGTAATGCGCAGGCAGATGGCAGGACATACGGGGAAAGGCCGTTGGCGGAAGGCACTGTCTGCGGACGGACCGATCGCGCACCGTTGAAGTGTGTCTCAGACACCCTGCGAAGACACCTGTGCCAGCAGCATTGTTTCTCCAACGGTCACTGCCGTATCAGAAATTACCCTCAGTACGAGTTTCACGACGATGGGAGAGTGGAGCTGGAGAGTGATGACGCCGTTGGCACGCCCACCCCGTGCAGTATCAGTGACGAGAAGATGTGGTTTGTCGAGGAGCGTTTGCTGGAAGAGCAAAGGAAACTAGCATGCGGTGGCGGGGGTGAGCGAGATGGTGATGCACAGGACACGATTTCCATCGAGGGGTTCGTGCAGTTCTGCAAGTGGTGGACGGCAGTGATGGGGACGGTATGGCAACTGCGTGACGATCGGTGGTCAACAGCCGTGGGGATGCGTTGGTTCGTGGGCAGGCAGGCGGCATGTAACATATTGTCGGGAAAGGAGGCGGGGACTTGCTTGCTGAGGTTCAGCGAGAGTAGACCGGGGGCCCTCGTTATCAGCCTCAAGGAGAACGTGAGTCCATTGCATTGTTTTCTTCGCACAGCAAGGTGTTGGTGTTGGTGCGTTGATGTTTTACTCATGCCCCCAGCATACACATCGTGACGCGGCAACAAAGTGTTAGCTAGTGGTTTTGCCATCTTCTTGTGTTGCACATCGAGGGCAATCCTCAGCGCCGAAACAATGCTGGAGGGTAGCTGTAACATTGTGTAGGGGTGGGCATGAGTGAAGTCCGTCGAATTCTACATCAACACGAGGAGCTGCTCAGACGCGTATCACTCGGTTGTGAACACAACGTTAGTTTTAGACCCCCGCCCGTCACCCCCCCCTCCCCCGTCCACCCGATTCCTCGAACTTCAAACCCCCCAACTTGTGATGGATGGTATAGGTACCAAGCATGCAGGCCTCGAGCAGCTCTATGCCCCCCCCGCTTGGTTTGGACGTGGTGAGCTTACGGGTGGAGGTGGATGGAGGAGTAAGATGTTGTTTCGTCCATGAGCGCCAGGACACAGACCCATCGGGTATTGCCGTCTATAGGATGCAACACGTGGGCTACTTTAGCTCGCTGACCGATCTCATTGTGAGGAACAAAAATCTGCAGACGCTGTACCCCAACATTCCGAAGGCAGAGGTCCGCCAATTGGTGCCCCTGTGGTTGGTGCCCGGCGTGTCGTTGGTGGTGGCGTGCCGTGGAGTGTGCAGGCCGTACTGCGACGTCCCCTTGAATGTCTTCAAGGACTAGCACTGGCCGAGTGGGGCATGCGGAAGAGGACAAGCTTATTAAATGGCACGGCGCTGGTGTTGAATTGCTCGGATTCGGGCTGTATGCCTATTATTGCAGAGTGACGATGCCCCACACAGTGAGGAGGAAGATGTCCTTCGGAAGAGACGTGGTTGGTTTCGCAGGGTTTGTTTTTGTCGTTGTGGGTGGGTGGTTCGTAAAGTGACTTGGGTTGGGCGACGCTGGCTGCTCTGTACGTGGAGACGCGGATAGATGCCAATTGTCTACGCTACCGCCACGGGCCAATCGGTGTGGCCTCCTTAATGAACGAGGCAGTTGTATTGGGCGGGTTACAGGGTCGATACAACGTGTCGTTTTTTAATTTTTGTGGCGTTTATTTTCAGTTTATTTTCAGTGTTGGTCGCTCGACCTCACACTCTTGGTCGGTGTTTGCAGAAAACATCGCGGTGCGTTGATAATGAGGTACCGTGATGCGTTGGTCGGAGGATGCCTCAACCCCTCTCGGTCATAGGTCTTGGTCGGCGCGATGTTCTGCGGTATAATAGTGCTAGTCGAAGCATTGAGTGTTGGTGTGGCCGACCTTTAAGCTGCGAGGACCTGCCGTGAAGCCTTGTTCCAAGGATTAATCCGTATCCTGTTGTGTCCGGGTTGGTACCCCACGTGGCATTCCCTTAAGGAGCGCTGCCTGGTTTAGCTATACTGCTTCTCCTGGCGCATCTTAAGGAATGCTGTCCGTGTTTGCTATTTACTTGTCCTCGCTGGGTTGTAGCCGCCAAGAACAGGTGTGCGTGGTTTTGGTGTATTCGTTTTTCGTAGGGGGAGTACGCAAGATAGCAAAAACCAACAGTTAAAAGTACTTCTCGAGTACAATGAGATACGACGTCCCTGGTGTATATTTTCAGCGGCAAGGTAAAATGGGGTACAGGTCGATTTACTCAACTCCCCCCAGCCGACAGAGACGCAGGGGGTGCTCGGACAGCGGGGTTGTGCGGATTGCGATCGTCCTTGGACGTAGTTTGTTTTTGCAGGGCCGCATAAGTTGGACTTACTTCTGGGGCTTGAATGCGCACGAAATGGTAATGAATGTGTCCCGCCAAACGTGCTGCTGTTGCGTACAAAGCGAGCACGCGGCAAGGAGCCATTTTAGAGTGCGCTCGGCCCATCTGGCACACGATGGATTCCTCGATTCCAGATAACTACGCAGGGTGTGGGAGTAATACTGCTGTTCCTCTTTGCCTGCAGCAGTAGTTGTTCGATAAGTCACGCGCGTGCTCAACGTTCTGTGTGGTTTAGGATTTAATTTTGTCCTGTTGACCGAAGGATTTTGACTAGTCGAAAGGGTGCAAGTCTCGGGCGGAGATGCTCCCCATGGCTGGCGCCACCCTTCTTATCCGTACCGGGCTGGCAAGCGTTAAACTACCCTCCCGTTAAAAAAAAAAGAGATTTGGGGACGGGGGCGAGGCGGGCGGGTCGGGATGACGGGGTAAGGGGCGAGTCGGGGATGAGAGAAGAGAAGGGGGGGTAATTGATTGTTGTGGTGGTACTTGTATGTTGCTTACTGAGTTAGGTGATCGGTTTTCGTTTTACACCCGTCTCTCAGTACGTAACGCAATTGCATATGGCGTCGGCGTCAGGATACGGGTTTGAATCCCGCTTGAACGTGTGCGCGTGAGTTTGTCTCAAAAACGGCATCGCTGGCTCCGCGATCGATGATCGGGTTGCACTCGCAACCGTACGGAGGTCCATTAAACGGTGAGCCCCAGATGGATGTCGATGGGTGGCTCATGAGTCGCCCACAGGTTGGTCGTGAAAGCCCAAGGGTAGACACATGCTAAGGTACAGGTGCGCCATTTTTTTCTGAAGCTCCTCAGTTGAGCTCTATCCCTCGCTGAAAAATGTGATTTTTAGCGAAAAGAAAAGTGCAATCAGACGCACAAAGGTAATACGTTTATAAAAACGCGCGGCCGGCGTATCACGCAGCTTGCAAAGATGGGTATCGACCCTTATGTTAGTGCATAAAATAGTTTGTAAAACCCGTGGCCCAGGTGTGCAGAACGATATTTTTGCAAAACAAGAATGTTATTTTTTGCCGATGACTTTGGGTGAAGGAGCCTCGTCGTTCAGAAAACAAAATAGCCAAAAAATGGTGTACCTCTATCATCGTAGCACGCCTCGGAATCTCGCGAGAGTTCCCATGGGCCACCCATGAAACAAGCGAAAAATAAAGTCACATAATGTACATCCTTTTTGAACCAAAGTGCTAGACTGCGCCCTCGATTTGCAGCAACAGCTCCCCGGTTCCTTGTTCTGTTCCCTTTCTTTGTTCCCATTCCCCGCGTCAATCTGCGGAAAGACCAAGGATGCAGCAGGGGGTCAACTCTCATTTACACTAACGAGCCAGTATAGCAGCATGAATGACTCTCTGCCCGGCGGGCAAAAATACATAAGGCGGTTGTTTAACGAAGCATAGCTTGCCGTTCCACTGCGGATTTGTATCACGAAATTAAGACAGCACGAAAGCTTAAGACCACAATGGAACAGGGCGTCACTCGCGCGAGTGACCCCGAACCACTACGAAAAAAAGTCCCTTAAAAAGGACCCCCCTACCATAGCCTTGTCGAAGGTCATCGCTATCTCGTCTGTAGATTCCGCCAATACCGCTAGTTTTCTGTGCATCCGATTCTCGTTTTCAGTTCTCCGTTTGCCGTTTCTGCTTCAGATTTGTTCCTGGGGCTTCGTAGCCTCGCAGGGGAGAGGTGTGGGAGGCAGTTTTCAGGTGCCGCATCTTTGAGTCATGTTACACACCGTGGAACAGAAGCTTCCCCGAAGCTTCCAAATTTCTGCATATATATACGCCTCATCAGTGTGGGCTAGTGTTGCGGTGTTTCGCTGGAACTCTAACAATACAAAATAATCCAGGATGCGGATACGGTATAAAAGGGTTGCACATACTTTTGAAGGCATGTGCGTGTAGGGAAAAAGGGATGATGCAATTGGTTCATGGATTTACAGCGCGTTTAGCGCTCAGTTTTATCCGTGCCTAGTGGGATTAATACAAGAGCGTACCTAATACAACCGAGTGACCAACGTGGAACCTGCCTATACTGTATGTATTAATAGTACAGAGACTTGCAAGAGGGTGACCTGTTCCTGTTATCAGAACCCTGTCCTACATTACCTCCCTCCGGTGAGGCAGCCCCTGTTTACATCATCAGTGTGAAATAAAATATGCATATGTACCATTTTGATTTTTTTGCCTAGTCCGTCCCTTTTTCTCCGCCGGCGCAGAGTTTTTTGGTGTGCTTTCTTCTGCAATGCGATCAGACTACCCGTCGGTATATTATCAGCCGTGTGCCGGGCTCATGGGACGTCCGTGGCGCGAGCTATGGCCGCGGAAAGCCGCCGAGACTGGCTCTATTTCGCGGGGTATGAGACACTTCTGTCCCCGGGCAACCACACACTAGACGTATTTAAGCCTCGAGGTTAGGTCTTAAGTACTTCCAACTGGAAGAGCTAGGCCATTCGATATTTCGACCTTAAACGCATAAAAAAAACACCATATGTCTAAAACTCGAAATAGTGGTCTCTTTCAGTACGCATAAAAAGAAAAGCCGAGGAAAGATCAAACTACTTGAAAATAGACCATGATATTTCTGCACTACTCCAGACGCAGATGGCAAGACGAGGATTTATGTCATCAGTCAGCACATGAGTGGGTGGAAACTTCGAGAAAGACCCTCCCCTGCCCATGCTGTGCGAGCTTGAACAAACGGCCAAAACAAATAACTGGTGCCTGGCAAAAACATTGAGTGCTTCGTACTCCATACTCGCTTCATATGTAGGATACCTCGCAGGCGTCTGCCGCCTTCGGTGTGCCTCAGTGTGGCAGTCAGTACAGCAGCACGGCAGGACTGGCCCTCAACCCGGTTCAATTTCCACCCTCGAAATGTAGGCATCCGTCTGATGTTTCCTCGAGCTTTTGTCGTCTGAAATGCTGTTGTTTGCTGGAAAATACTCGGAAAATTGCTTCAAATATGCACTTGGGCCAAAATGTGCCCAAGTTCATATTTTGGGAAAATCCACATCTCACCGTGGTCTGCCGTGGTCGTTAGGTCGATAAAATAGACCTATTTTGTAGACATTTAAAACACGATAGGGCTTAATTTGGTTTAGAGCCTAAAATATAGGCATATCGTCAGGCTTAAATACGTCTACTACACACACGGTGGAACTTTAGTCCTCGCACGTACATCGGGGTGGCATCAAAATGTATTTGAGAGAGAATTTTCCCGCACTGCTAGACGCGGGCGCGGTGTATATGTACCCGCTGCAACGACGTGAACTATGTCATTACTGCTGTGAGTTCTCCCTCACAATTGACACGGTGGTTACCATACAGCAGTAGCGAAACCTGTATAAAGAGATATAAAGTAGCAACACAACCCAAGCATAAGTAACGATGTGCACACAACAGACCATATCGGCAACAAACATCGGTATAAGCACGCGGGGAAAAATACTGGACACAGAAAACAAACAACAAATTGACACCAATGATTCCTCTAACAGCAGCGACAGCAGTATAAACCCATCAGACAGCGAAAATGATCAAGACAACAACAGCGGCAACAATAATAACAATTCTGGTCAATGGTCCATTATTCCCGAGATTGGTGATGGTGCATGTTTATTAAGATGTATCTCGCGTCGTGTGCACAACAACCCAGCTTTACATCACATCGTCCGTGCACATATTATTGCCCACATCACAACCAATTTGTACACCGTTATCCCAGGATCAGGTTTCAACACTTTCCACGACAGCATCTTAGCTGGAGCAAATCAAGGTCATGTAGATAATAAAGAATCATTTGTCGGTGTAGACAATATATTTTTCTGAACGGAACAAACAACGCCAACGTGCCCGAAAAAGTTCCGTTTGTCTTGCAAAGTTCCGTCAGCAGCACCACCAGCAAGCAGCACGTAGTCCATAGACTCTAAGTTTACTGTGAGTTCTCCCTCACAATTGACACGGTGGTTACCATACAGCAGTAGCGAAACCTGTATAAAGAGATATAAAGTAGCAACACAACCCAAGCATAAGTAACGATGTGCACACAACAGACCATATCGGCAACAAACATCGGTATAAGCACGCGGGGAAAAATACTGCACACAGAAAACAAACAACAAATTGACACCAATGATTCCTCTAACAGCAGCGACAGCAGTATAAACCCATCAGACAGCGAAAATGATCAAGACAACAACAGCGGCAACAATAATAACAGTTCTGGTCAATGGTCCATTATTCCCGAGATTGGTGATGGTGCATGTTTATTCAGATGTATCTCGCGTCGTGTGCACAACAACCCAGCTTTACATCACATCGTCCGTGCACATATTATTGCCCACATCACAACCAATTTGTACACCGTTATCCCAAGATCAGGTTTCAACACTTTCCACGACAGTATCTTAGCTGGAGCAAATCAAGAACTTGTGGAAGTCGCTGGATCTCAACCTACTACATATTCGAGTGTTGAAGAGTATCTCCACTTCATGTCACAGCCTTACGCATATGCTACAAACGTAGAATTTGTTGCTGCCACGCAGTTATACGGAGTGGACTTTCGAATAACTTATCACACCGAGCCTCAGCAATATCCCAACCCTCTTCCTCCAAATAATGTCTGTGATATCTTACTATATACAGTATTATCCACATTCTTCCCACTACGCATCCCTCCGATATACACCTGCATAAATACTTCATCATCATCAGTTGTAGTCATTCGACTTGCGTCGCCCCCGGGAGGCACGTGTCCACCTCCCGAAGGGGAACCTTGTAACTACATACCCTTTTAGTCAACTCCTATCTTGCACGTCGGCCCAGATCCAACCCGACCCCAACCATACTCCTAACCCTGATGCGGGTCAGTATATTTCCATATGCGTGACTTTCGAGTAGATGTTGCAAGCGGCATTCAAGGGGTGTAACAAATCGGGTATCAAATTGGGCCGGCTCGGAAACGAAGCATTAAGGAATGGCTACACTGCGTTCCCGGCGCTTGCACGTCGCAAATGGTGGTTGATTTGTATGGAATCTGTGTAGAACATACCAGGTAGTAAATAACGACCAAATACCTTCATGGTAGATTATGTCGCTGGCTGCCCGCGTTAATTAACGGTTACCTTGTGGATGTTTTGTATGCCCGACCCTCACAGGCAAGCAAGGGCGTAGCCTGCTCGGATGACAAGGGCAGGAAGCTCGCCAAGTGCGTTCATACATAACTCGTGGTGCTCGCACTGTGGCGCGAGTGACGAAGGAGAGACGGAGAATTATACGTGGCGGAAGAGATTTTGGGCGAGGCAAACGAGCTAAAACACAACAAATCAGGCTGGTCTTAAAGCACGCAGTAGAAGAGAGACTGGTATGCGAGGGCCTCAGAGCTCTGGAAACTGCAGAAGTTCTGGGTGCCAGCAATGTCGCCAGGGGCATTCAAAACTACAGAGAAAAAATGTAGCAGGGTCGTCAGAAACGTAAACGCGTCTCACTTGGCAGGCGCTGGTGCTATGGCCGCAGTATCTCGCGATCGGCGACGCTGATCATCGCGTGTTTAGGCTTGAACATCATGTATCGATGGTCACTCAACAAAGCATCAAACCTTAGGTGTGTATGCTTGGATCGAGCCGCGGAGGACGATTGCAGCATGACACGCGCGATTCGATACCCTTGCCGACATTTATCTCGGCGTTCGAGCTTTGTTTGCCTATCATTCACGAGAACGGAGCGATCACGACAGTTGACAACGCACATCGGCGTTTAAATAGCGTCATGTATCGATAGCCATTCGACACTGACGTCGAACCCTCACCATGCACGCTTCTATCGAATCGTAGAGCCCGATTGCAGCATGGCACGCGCGATTTCTTATCCTTGGGCTTGAAGTCATGAAAACGGGGTTATGACGACGATTTGCCGCCAACGTTTGCGTTAATACGAATCGTGTATCCCCGTGCTATCGACAGTACCGTCAAATGACCGCCGTGCACGCTTTTATTGAGAAGAAGAGCCCGACTGAACCATGGCACGTGTGATTCCTTACATTTACCGAATTTTATCTCGGCGTCGGGGCTTTTTCGGCTTCTAACTCACTGAACGGAGTTATTACGACGGTTGGCCGCCAATGTTGTCGTTAATATCGATTTTTGTGTCCCTGTACACTCGACAATCACGTCGAACCCCCGCCGTATACGCTTGTATTGAGTCGTGAAACCCGAATACAGCATGACACGCGCGATTCCTTACTCTTGCCGACATTTATGTCGGCATCCGACCTTTTTTTGCCTACAACTCACGAGAACGGAGCAATTGCCACAATTGACCACCGACGTTATCGTCATGATATCTTCATGTATCCCTGCACATTCGACAACGACTTAGAAATCTCCGGCGTGCACGCTGGTATCGAGTGGCGGAGCCCGATGGCAGCATGACCCGGGTGATTCGCTACCCTCGCCAACATTTATATCGGCGTAGGAGTTTTTTTCGCCTATAACTCAGGACAAAGGGGCGATTACAACGATTGACCATCAGCGTTGGCGTTATTATGGCTTTCTGCATCCCTACATACTCGAAAATGACGTCGACCGTCCGGTGTGTATGCTTGTTCTGAGTCGCGGAGGCCGATCGCAGCATGGCACGCGTGATTCCTTGCCGTTGCCGACATTTATCCCAGCGTAGGAGATTTGCTTGCTTGAACTCACGACAACGGCGTGATTGCGACGATTGGCCACCAACGTTGGCACTATGATGGCTTCATGTGTGTTCCTATTCATTCGACAGTTACGTCAATCCTTCGGCGTGCACGTTTGCGTGCATTCTTGCGCCGAGCCGCCAAGCTCGATTGCAGCGCGGCACGCGTGCGATTCCTTACCCTTGCCGACCTTTATCTCGGCAAGGGAGCTTTTTTGGCTTGAAGTCACGAGAACGGGGCGCTCCGTGAGGCCCATTGCCTATGTTAGCCGCGCTACCCTCGACTCGGAAAGACATTGAACGCCGCTCGATTTGGAAGCAGGCAGCATCGTATGGGCGATCAGGCGCCTTTGAGGCTACCTATGGGGTACGAAGTTTCGCATTTTCTCGGACCACAAGGCTCTGAAAAATATCGGAAAAATTGGAGACCACAACGCGCGAGTCCAGAGGTGGCTCGAGTATCTCACCGCGTTTGACCACACACTAGAGTACCGGAAAGGAAGCGCAAATGGTAACGCTGACTTCTTCTCGCGGTTGCCACAGCCGGCGACTGAGCACGACCGCAGCGGTTCTAGCCGCCTCATTCCTATCTACGATGAGGCCATATACCTCGTCAGGGCTTGCGACCTGCTCACCCCCTCCACATCGATCCCCGGCATTGGCTTGGGTGGGCTGGTGCTCCAACCCGATAGCGCCGTCTTGGGTGGGCTCCCCCTTACCTGCACTGATTTTCGCGATTTTCGCGCACACGGGCCACGTGTGAGGGTTGACGACCTTTCTGCTCCCACCGGGAGATTCGTCGCCCGTGTTCCTGCTTTCGTCGGTGCCGGTGATGATCGCCTCGGCTGCGCGCCATTTTGGCCTGTCGCCGACGCCACTCCCACTCCGGTTTTCGCGGTGCCCTCAGGGGCTACCCCGCCAGACTCACCCCCGAGGGCCCCTACGCCCCCATCGGAGGCTTCAGTGGCACTTCCACCGCATCTCTACCCGGACGCGCCGAAGAACAGCCGCCGCGGCCGGTGCCGCGCAGCCTGCCGTTGACTACGGTTTCGGACCCGAAAGGGTTTCGCGGACGTCTTCCTCTCGGGTCGACCCTCCGCCGGGCGTTTTGCGCCCTCGGCTGCCTTTGGCTGCCACCCCGAGCACACCTCGAGCCCCAACGCCCGTCCCGACGGTACCAATCCCGTTTGACCTCGACCGAGCGGAGCCTTTGGGTCTCCCGCTTTTAAGCCTCTCGGCCCCTTCGGAGTCCCCCTCCGCCCCTGCGACCGATTTGGACGCCCTCGGCGCTGCTGCTGAACTACACTTTGGTGGTTCCGCTGCGCGTTATTCGCACGCCGACTGGGAGAGAGAGCAACGTGCAGAGCCTACGTTCTACGCCGCCATACAATATATTCTTCTCGGCCGGCCATTGGCCTTGCCCACTGAAGTCTTAGCGCGTTGCCCCTCACACCAGCGCCCTCCCTTCTTGGAGATCCAAGAGCTCGCTGGCAAAGGCCGCCTCCATACTGCCGACGAGGACATTGTCCTCCTCGTCCGTAATCCAACCCCGGCCCACTACTCCTTACGGCCTGCGGGGCGCGCGGCTTGCCTTTTGGGCGACGAACCAATCCGTATTTACGTGCCGCTTATCATGCGCCCTTAGATCATGCAAGCCTGCCATTTGACTGCTGCCTGCCATCTAGGCACGGCACGCACACGTGCTCGAGCGTCTCTATTGGTGGATAGGAATGAACATATGCACCCGCTGGTGGTTGCGCCATTGCTTGAAGTGCCAAGCACGGAAGACACCGCGACTGACGGTTCGATGGTCCATCATTTCGATTCCCCTTCTTCCGGGGCCGGGCATTGCGGCAAGCGTGGACAATTTTGGGCTTTTCCGGTCACGCCCCGGGGTAACACCTATATTTTGCTTTTCACCGACCACTTTAGCCGTCGTGCCGACATGTTCGCTGTCACCACCGCTGAATTTACAGCTGCAGGCACGGCCAACATCCTTATCAACCGGTACATTCCCCTTTGGGGGTGTCCACGTAGCATCCTCTCAGACAACGGCCTCCAGTTCTGCTCCAAGATTTCACACGTCGTATATGAGCTTCTTGGTGTTCGAAAAATCGCCACCAGCTCCTACCATCCCAGCGGCAACGGTGGTGTGGAGCGCGCTAACCACACAATGGCCCAAACGCTGGTTATGGTCGTCAACGAACGCCAAGACGATTGGGATGCGCAGTTACCGCGCGTGGAGTTCGCCTACAACAATACGGTCAGTGCTGCCACTGGCCTGGCCCCCAACGAGGTTCACATGAGCAGGCTCCTCCCTCTCACTGTTTTCGACCAATCCGGATTCGCCGGCCATCAGAGCCTGGCCCGCGACCACCTCGCATACTGCGACCTGGCGTCAGAACGCCAACA
The DNA here is from genome assembly GCA_012845835.1 of Undaria pinnatifida. Lineage (NCBI taxonomy): Eukaryota > Phaeophyceae > Laminariales > Alariaceae > Undaria > Undaria pinnatifida. The sequence goes on from JABAKD010000022.1 coordinate 10,589,099, forward strand.
GCGCGCCAACGATATTCTTCGCAAGATGCATTTCCTAACAGTTTCCCGCGTGGAACGGCAAAACTCCGCCCTCTCGGACTCTTTGCGCCAGGTACCCAACTTCGTTGTGGGTAATTGGGTTTGGCTGTATAATACGGCCTCCACTGTTCGCCAAGGTGCAAAAGCCGGCACGGATGCAAAGGTGCTCAAGGCCAAGTTCGCGCTAAATTGCACGGGCCCCTACAAGATCCTTGCCGCCGGCCCCTGCCCCTCTGGCGATACACCGGACGGTTCCCCTCTCGGGGACAAGCTCCTCTATTTGGACCTCCCCACAGACATGCCCGGCGCGGATGCGCACCATCGCGTCTGCGTCAAGCGCTGCAAGCCCTGCACCGACCCCGACGACCGCGGCGACATACCCAAGTACCTTCAGGATGGGTTGACGCAGTACGTGCTCAACAATTTCACGAAAAAATCCCCCCCATATCACGTGACCCGAGACGACGTGTCGGCGCCCCTCCAGCGGCTAGGGGTGGGGTCATCGAAGTGATGTACGAGGCGCATTGGACTGGGCTCTCCCGCCCGTGGTGAGAACGGGAGATGGGCCTTCAGCTCTCACGCCAGCAGATCTTGCTCTACTGGGCTGGCACTCCGAACCAACACCGTCAAACAAATCGCCTGCATCGGCAGATGCGCATTGGAGCTTCACAACGGGAGCTTTCCTGTGCTAACGGCGAACGTTTCTTGGCACCTAGCTATGGCTGCGTGCCGCGCGCTGGCTGGTTACGCCACTACAGCACCACGGTGCTCCCCATTGAGGCCCATTTTTGGTACAAAGCCGATGACGGCTTGTGGGGGCTTGGGAAAATCAGCGCTCGCACATCCATCGACGAAGAATATTTGGTACGTTTTCTAGATGACCCGGGACCGATCAAGCTTCCGCTCTCTCCGGCTCACTACACGACTTCTACAGGAGGTGTTCAAGGTTCCTGGTGCCTTCGACTCCGTCGGGGTAGATCAGTTGCGCGCGGGATTCAAAGTAACGTAGATGAATCTCGAGGCGCGGACGTGGCTACTTGACGTTCAGGCCACCACTGCCCTCAAGTATTTTTATCCGGTTTTCCCGGTTTTGGATTTTGCTTCTTTGGGGGACATTCGTTTTTGTTATGGGTTTTTTATTCCGTTTTCCTGGGAGGATTTTTCTGGTAATTTTCCGCCCGGTTCTGACGTCGCCCCCGCAGGGTGGGGCACGATGTCCATTCCGCGCGCGCGAGTTGGGTTTCGTACATAGCACGTTCTGGTACGTTTTCGCGACCGCTTGGGGTTTTGCTCGCGAGGTTTTTGACTCTTCCGCCTTCGACACCAGCGCTTTCGTATTTTGTTGTTGTTTCTATTTTTCTGCATAGTTCCCGTTTTCCTTTTCCTCTGCTCCTGTTTCCCTCGCTAACCTATGGAAGTGATAGCTCTCGCACCTGTCACTCCCGCCATTCGTTGGAGTGTTCTGTACCCATTTTCCCGTCTTCAGTTCTTCGTTTGAGATTTTCTGTTGTAGCATTTTCCGTGAGGCTTCGTAGCCTTGCAGGGTAGTCTATAGAGGTGTGGGAGTAGGTTGTTGTTGTAAGGCTTAGTTTGGGTAAGCTAATCTTTTGCAAGTGGTCAAACGGACTAATACCCCACTAATACCTCAACAAATGGCGTCGTCGACAGGACCCAAATCTGCGCGTGAAATCACAATGGGTTTCCAATCCATTTAACATTGTGATGAGCCGCATCTTCGAGTCATGTTCTAGATCGTGGAACCGGTGCTTCCCCGAATCTTCCATATTTCTGCACATACGGCTCATCAGAGTGGGCTAGTGTTATGGTATTCCCCTGGGAGCCTAACAAGGCGTAAAATATGAGATACGTCTGGATAATAAAGGGTTTTACATGCCTTTGAAGGCATGTGCGTATAGGGAAAAGGGGATTATGCTTTTCCCTCGCGGAATTGAACGTTATTCAGTTCATCCGTGGCGTGTGTGGAACCCATACAAGAGCTTATCTAGTAAATTAAATAAAAATAAATAAATAAAAATACTCTCCCCGGTATCCCCAGGAAATGAAACCGCTTGGATATTGACAAGTCCGCCCGTATATCCGGCCGACCTGCTATCCCGCCGTTTCAGGAGGGGAGAGTATTATAACGCTTAGTATGGGTAATCTATCGGCTAACCTTTTGCAAGTGGCCAAACCGACTAATACCCCACTAATATCTTTAAAAATGGTGTCGTCGACAGACAGTGTTTTTTTTGGGTCGTGGGTTCGATTCCCACCATCCACCGTAATAAACTTTTCAGACTTTCCCCACGTCGAACTTGAAAAATACTCTACCCGGTATCCCCAGGAAATGAAACCGCTTGGATATTGACAGATCCGCCCGTATATCCAGCAGACCTGCTATCCCGCCGTTTCAGGGGGGGGGAGTGCTATAACGCTTAGTTTGGGTAAGCTGTCGGTTAACCCTTTGCAAGAGATCAAACGGACTAATACCCCACTAATACCTTAAAAAATGGCGTCGTCGACAGACAATATTTCTTGGGTCGTGGGTTCGATTCCCACCATCCACAATGATAAACACGACGCGTATGAAAATACGTGGAAGTGTTGTGAGCTAAAGCTTTATTTTTCCCCATCCGCCGGAGGATAGAAAGAAAAAAAAAAAAAACTTGTCAGACTTTCCCTATTATTACGAAAAATACTCTACCCGGTATCCCCAGGAAATGAAACCGCTTGGATATTGACAGGTCCGCCCGTATATCCGGCAGACCTGCTATCCCGCCGTTTCACGGGGGAAGAGTGTTACAAAGGGTTGGTTTGGGTAAGCTGTCGGTTAACCTTCTGCAAGTGGTCAAACGGACTAATACCCCACTAACACCTTAATACGTCACTATCGATCCGTCCGGGGGAGTAATCGGACATTTCACCGGCGCGGCCTGGGACAAGCAGCCCTTGGCATCGTAAACTGCCTTTTTTTTGCAGTAGTTATTTTTTCGTTTCCTGCGGGCATTGGCTTCGACGGCGGCCCTTACTCGGCCGCCGGCGATGCCCCCTTGTATCGAGTTGCCATTGAGAATCACAGAGCGCATGGCGCCCGGTCTGGGGAACATTGCTGACGATGCTACATGCTACTGGCTGCTGGTATTTTAAGTGTTCTGTGCGTGTGGCTGCCTGCTGCCTTGTAGGATATTCTGGTAAAATTGTTTCAGCGTCATTTTTTTTTCCAGACGAAAATTTGCGATTCGCGGTTATTGCGCAAGGCTGTTGATGGCGGCGTGACCAATCAGCACACACACGAAGAGTATGATGGCTAAGAACTAATAAGATAAAATGACATGTCATACACGCAGCTTGCAAAGTTGAGTTTCAACCATTCAGTCGGTCGTACTCACAAATGACTATATTTTTTATTTTTAATCCTCTGGCGGATGGGGGAAAAATTTGACGTTCTTCATTTTTTTTATGAAATGTATATACATACCAGGTAATATACAAGCATAAAAAAAAAATACACTCCAGCTGTGAGAGATCGAAGATTTTGTCGAAACTCGCCTTTCTTTGCCAAAGCTGTTCGTACCAGGTATGTGATACTCCGATCGCGCGTACATATGGTTGTGTTTCCTCAAGGTATCATCAGAAGCTACCGCGCGCAGGCGGCACAGCAGTACTTTGCCAAGCAGTCACCCTTCTTCAGCTTTTCCGCGATCAAGCAAAAAGGGTTCCAGAGTACAAGTTTCTCGCTTGCTCGCGGATCACTCCGTGTTTGGGTGTTGTCGCTGTTGTTTTCTGTTGATGTTGATGAGGCACTGCAGCGCTACTGTTAATACTATTATTAGCACGACAACACGCTGGCATTGATTCAGCAAGAAAGAAGAGAAGGCTTCAGACATGGGAGACGCGAATGGAGAAGAAGGAGGAGCCCGGGTTGTCTACCTTCACTCGTCGCCTTTAGTTAAGCAAAAGGGCGACAGGAAAGCGAGGATGGTGCAGCTGAGCACAAACGAGGTATGTCTACAAACGGAAACCCGACGGCACTCTATTTTTTTTCATGTAGTACGTACATCAGCATCATCAGAACAGCGAAATGTAGTCAACTAAAGTGTGCTTTCCGCCCATACCGCGTACGTAGTAGATAGATCAGCAGGCACGTACACATCCATCACACCCCACATAGCAGTGTAGTTTGTGCGTGCCGACGACGATGCCTCATCCTACAGAGAGAGGTAGATGGTAAATCGCAAACACGTATTCACATTATAAATAAAATTTAATGCTATTATCGCAGGTATGACATATAGTTTCGTCTATAGTTTCGTCTTTCATCCATGCCCGCGGACAAAAACGCTTAAAATGCATGCCACGTGCGACACACTGTAATGCACCGATCGCGCTCATACCTCGATGACTAGTAGCACTGACCGCAAGGTTCGAGTTGAGTCAACTCCCTTGGCGTCTTGGCTAAAAGTGCGCGTATGAAGAGAAGTGTCCGAAGCAGCCGCGGGAAAAAAATACTCATGTAACTTCAACTTTGCCTTCGGGTATGTATTATAATTAGTATGCATGCCATGTCATGTAACTATTAACAGCAGCAACAAGAACGCAACGACAGCCACTCGTCGAACGGCTGCTATGCTACAACTCATATTCCCGTTGTTCTCGATGATAGAGAATGGCGTTGGCTAAATACTACAGACCGAGGGTTTCAATGCCGGCGAGTAGTATATATGTATGTGCGGTGTGTGCCGACGCGAGAGTGCCCACCCGCGCAGACCCAAACAGACGTGTGTCCTCGTGTGTCTTCACGCGAGCGAAGCGCATTGACTGCGAAGGGCAAGAACACATTGCGAATATACCGGTACCTGGTACCTGGTACGCATTTCCCGTGATTCCCCTCACCCCAATGCAACCCTAACTAACTCTCGGGCTAATGGGTTGTGTAGGCGCTAAGTGGGCGCTTGCATGCTGCGCGGCGTGGAGCGTCAGCCCGTCAGCCCATTAGTTGCGCAAGTTGCGCAATGCCCCGAAGCAAAACATCTCCGTACAGATATCTGTCCCATCCTGCCTGATACATGTCCCCTCCTCGGTCCTCCGTCTTGACACTCAACCATTGGTTCTTGTAAAAAGCGAAACCATTTTTTCTATTATTTCTGTATTTCTGTGTCTGTTCCCATCGAACCCGCCGTCTGTACAAGTACCCACTTCTGATGAAAAATGTTTAGACTACACACCCCAAGCGATGCACCTCTACCCAAAGCATTTTATAAGTATTTTACTGGTATTTTATACTCCGGAGTATTTTTTCTCCTTTATTTTCTCATATCTTCTTTGTTTCTTTTTCCAACTGAGTTGCGTCTGTCGTGCGTATGCGTAGTGATAGGTGCTACCCGGTACTACGTGCAATATATACGTGGTAGTCTTTCTTGGGTGGCAAGCGGTATATATAGTCGGTTTTTCCAGGCGCGAGTAGTGAGACGTATGCACCAGTATGGACCTGGCACATCGTGGGCTGACTCCCGATCTCACTTTTTATATGTTTCTGGTGGAGGCATGAATTGCGTCAGCTCTGATAAATACATGTACTGTACCACCTTTGGTTTGTTTGTGCGTTTTCCCTGAGGTATCCCTAAGCTCCAGAGTGACTGGAGCCTGTCCTGTGACCACGGACTTGATTATGCGAGTTAATGTGAGAACAACACAACGTACACACCCTGATTCCACCAACTACGAAATTTCGGGTTATGGTATTATTGTAGGGCTCGCCCCGGTGGCGTATCCTCCAGCCTGGTATAGATCAGTTCCGTGAGTTCGAATCCCGCCGAGTGCATACTCGTATAAATTCGTGGGGACTTTTTCTTCTGCACAAACAAATTGACTTGCGAAAAACGCAAGATAAAGAGCGTGAGTTAGCAACACTCGATGAAAAATCGACGAGCAGTGGGATTGCTGAACCCTACGTATGCGCGATAAAATTGAAGGCAAGGACCGGGGGGGAGAAGGGACGACACCTGTAACCACGGCTTGTCCAGAAGCTGGAAAGTAGAACAAACTGTGAAAACAAAGGACTTACCTGTTAATGGTTGGGGTTTTTGCTTTTTCTTTTTAATCATTAGTTCAACTCTCCGGCTCAGCTTGTAAGAGGTTACCGTGAACGACCTTCTAGGCGAAAGCCGTGGTCACAAGTGTATTTCCTTCTCCCTCCTCCAGTACTTGCTTTCACTTTTATCGCGCATAGTGTTTGCTATGGCTAAGAATTCTGGCTTAATTTGTCACGTGTAGAGCTCTTCCCTGTTGTGCAAAATAACGATAAACTGCAAGTATGTCACAAGCGGCCCCCGACCGCGTGATGGTGGCGTCTGAAACTCCCCACCTACCTCTTATGAAGCCCCTCCAAAAAAATTATGAATCAGGCCAACCCGGACTCTGATAGCCCCTCTCCCTTTTTCTGCGGAGCTATCTACCTCTCACAGCCCCCCCAACAATTACACCGACTTGTTGCAACCTGATTCCCCCCTTTTTGAGGGACAGGGCGGGCGGGTGGGAAAGCCGATCAATTGTAATGGGCACACTGCTTGACTCCTTTCAATCCCACGGTGCTACGCGCTCTCGCTTCCCGGTGCCCCAGGCGGCCGTCTCTGGCAACCGTGACAGCTCTTCTGTCGCTGCTGTCTGGGCTATGCAATGTTTTTCGTCTCGACACGATCGACCGAAAATCGTCTGAAAAACCAGAATCCCTTCCACGCCTCCACAAACACCAATTTACTACGTAAAGTTACATTTTGCTATATGGCTCAAGACTTCTGGATTAATTTGTTACGTGTAGACCTCTTCCCTGTTGCGCAAAATAAAAAATAAACTACAAGTATGTCACAAGCGGCCCCCGACCGTGTGACGGTGGCGTCTCAAACTCCCCACCTACCTTTTATGACACCCCTTCAAAGATTTTATTAATCAGGCCAACCCGGACTCTGATAGCCCCGCTCCCTTTTTCTGCGGGGCTATCTACCTCTCACACCAAAAGGCGCCCTGAGCTAAAAACCGTACTTCTCAAAACTACTGTGTTTGTGCGAGGGCTGCAGGGACCACTTCAGCCCCTTCCCCTGCTTCCCTTACGTATGACACAAAAGCCCTAGACTTCCATCTTCCTGCGCGCTTGATTTGCAACTCCGAAATACCTTGCGCCGCTAACTGGGTGCCCTCCCCGATTCTTCCCGAGTGAAGCGCAAATTGCATGGGGTCTCTACCGCTGCATCCTATCATCAACCGCAACGCGGTAAACGCTTCCGTCCTAGTGAAGACTTTCCAACCTCGCGACGTGGCCCGGACTGTCAGCGGCGCCTCCCCTGGGAGCTGGGGATGCACGTCGAGCAATTCCAGCAGAACTTCGAAGGCCCCCTTCGACACTCCCCCCATTTCCCTCTCGTTGGACAACCGCGTACGCGTAATCGTGCACCCTGATCTTCTTTCATCGCACTTCGACGCCACGAATCTGATCTGCACTACCGTGGCGGTCGATCTGTTCCCGAACTCAACCTGTACTCCTTCGCGCGAAAACGTTAGGCACTCTCGCGTCAAACAAAACTTTGGGTGAACTTTGCCATCCGCGTATGCCCACAGCTCTGACGCTCTGCACAACATGATATATGACACCGCGAGTCCCAACCACATGGCACGCCCACCGTCTTCCATACTTACGAGTGCCTGTCGGCCTTTTGATAACAGTGACCACGGCAGCGGTAATCTAACCTGTGCTTTCTTTTTTTACATGCCGTGCGCCCGGTCTATCCCCTTTCCCACAGCTGCTATCATGCAATGCGACATTGGCAACTCCCATCCTGCGAACATTGTGTGGAAAAAGTTGATTGCGGCTAAGTATCCTCTAACAGTAGACTGCCCATTACTATGCACAAAACATCGAGACGCCATGAACCCGAGCAGATCAGACCACACTTCCTTGGGGTCAGCGAGCGTGTGCAACCGCGGTTCTTTTCCCTGAGCTTGTCTCTCTTTTACCCAGGTGTTCCACTTCGTTAGATAGTTTTTCTGCGTACTCTTCCCGACTGAACCGAGCGCGATCGTTTCAACTAATCGCGCTACCTCGTCCTTGTGTCCTCCCTTGTTGTCCCCTGTTCCTGCTGGGGCTCGTGCGAACACTAGACACAATAGAAGCGAACGGTGGACACAACAAAAGTACATGCCGTATGATGATCGAGGGACATACCCCCTCACGCACGCGAATCAGCCGGTTTGTGCTCCGCTCATTATGTCCCACAGGCAATCGTCATGCTCACTGAGAATGTTCTTTGTAGTACGATATCGAAAATCCCCTTACCCCTCGTTCCAATGTCTTGTTTCGACCAGTCGTCAGAGTTGGTGAGCTCTCTGACCTCGTCCGCCAGAATCACACGAGGCCAACGGGAGATACTATCAGTTAGTAGTGTGTTACGTACGCCGAGAATGTGTTTTGCAGTGTGGTTCCAGCCCCCCTTTATTTCGAGACGCCCGAGCATTCTCATGAGTAAGCATGCTCGTTTGTCCCTCGCCCTCCCGCGTCGAGAGATCTAAGATACTGATGCCGTATTGTCACCGCGCATCAGAATGGGATCACTCTTTTCGTCCGCCCTGTCTCCTACCAGTTCAAGCATGACCCACGCGGTCACGACCATGCCCAACAACTCTAACAGATTGATCGTGATAGTACAGGTCTCTCGTCGATCGCCTTTTCTCTTTAGCTCTGCGGTCAGTTCTTTTGGCAAGTCGTATCTCCAAAATACCTTCATGTCGACACAAAAACCGCCCACTGCTTCGAAACTGGCGTCGGACAGGTAGTGCCTTTTTGCGGGTCGTTGTATCGCCGTGTAGCAGGGGGGCGCTAAGCGCCTCACCTTTGTGTAGTTCGTGATCGATTGCCCACATCCAGTAGAGAAGGTCAGCGTAAAACTCTCTACCGAGTCCTACCGTACGGTTCTGGTTTTTGCTACCTCCCAAGTTGTGCAACCCGGTCAGCCGCAGCAACCTCCACACGAAGTACCTACCAGCCCGAACTACGTACGTGAGGCTCCACAACTTGCCGGCCATGCTAAGCACGTCCCTCGCCGTCGCTTCCCTCCTGCTCTTGGGCCATTGCTCGGACAGCAATCTTTCTATCGCTTCAATCTTTTCGCGCGGAACCAAAATTCTCATGGTGTGTGAGCTGATAGAGAAGCCTGGCGCGTCTATCGTGGTGTCCCAGTCCGTGCTTTTCTTGGGTGCTAGAATGGGCGTTACTCGCACCTCCCCCGGGCCGAACAAACGCACGTGATCCGAACATAGAGAGGCTGACGCGAATAAGGCTGTAGTGTCGTCATCAGAGTGCTATACCCTGACTTGTAGGTAATCGTCTACGTACACGGCTGTGAAGAATGGGTCGAATTCCCCCCCCCCCCGCTGTGAGTTCTGACTTTTGCGTCCGGCGGTATTGGTATTGGTTTTCCGTCTTCCCAACGTTCCACCACCTTTACGTGAGCCATCATTTATTTTCCTTCGCCTAACAACTGAGCTGAATCGATCGTGGTGTTGCAGTGCGCGTGTGCGGCCGCCGCCGACATCACGCCCCAGAACCCCGGCGATCCCGACCATCCGAAAGTCAAACGAAAATCAATTACTACTGACTCTCCTACTGTGTAGCAAAAATCGTGGGTTTTATCCGGGTCTACTCGCACGTTCCGAAAAGCGTCTGACACATCGGCCTTGCTCATCAGTGTCCTCTTTTCTGGTAATTTCTTTCTCAAGGTCACGAGTTCGTCTAGGAACTCCGGCAGCGCTTCGGCGCACAGGCATCGGGGGACGATATCGGGGTCAGTGTCTCCGTTTAGACCTCCTTTCTTCTCTCTGCTCTGCACATCGAACGAAAGATAATCGATTATCCGAACCTTGTGTGTCACGACCGCCGCTAGAGGAGAGACTCTGAGATTAGGGATGTGCGTCGCTGATTTCTGTATCACGAAGCATTTTTGGCTCCTGACGCCTTCGCCGATTTTTCCCAAATTGCCGGCAAGTGCTCGGTGACACTGCTGCGGTTTCCGTACTGTATCGCGCGCTCGAGGTCTGCTTCGAACGCTACTGCGTTCACCGGCACCCCTTCTGTGGCTATCATGACCAGCTCGTCCACTGCCCCGAAGCCTTTTAGATCTCCGAAGTAACGCTGTATGTGTACAGAGTCTATCGGTGGTGCTACCAAGGATCCTCCTATCAGTCGAGCTACGTCTCCCACGACTCCTTGTTTTTCTCGGATCATGGCTGTGCAAGTGTTTGCTAGTTCGTACAGCAGTTCTTCTCTGTCTTGTGAGTCGAGGCCTTCTTGTCCAAGTCTGTCTGTTTAATCGTGCCACTGCTGTACCATGCGTTCTGTGTTTTTTCGACGACGCGCCTCGCCATAGGGAAGCCGTGAGCGTGCTGACCCGTCACTCTCCCGCGCGTCGACTGGTATCAACGTGCTAACTTCTGGCTGCTGTACAGGCGGCTCTACTTGCCCTTGCCTTCGCGGCCTCTGTCTGCTCTGATCTGTACATGTACTCCAAATCGTGCTTTCTGCTTTTGTGGGGTATCTGCTGTACTGCACGGGGTGGACAGTCGTTCTGGTTTGAGCCTGCTACGCGATCGATGCTTTTTCGACTCGCCCGGAAGTGGGGTATTCTGGCCCTCTGCTCCTGCTGATCTGTGCTGTAGTGTGAGAGTTCCGCACCACCGACGTCTGTCCGGTCTGCGAAATAAGGTAACCTTCGTCTCTGCTCACACAAAGCCTGCTGTTCTGTGCTGTGCTGTGGAAGTTCCGCACCACCGATAAGTGGTCGGTTCGCGAAATAAGGTAACCTTTGTCTCTGCTCACACGCCTGCTGTTGTGTGCCGATGTGGTGTGAGAGTTCCGCACCACCGATAACTGGTCGGTTCGCGAAATAAGGTAACCTTCGTCTCTGCTCACGCGAAGCCTTCTGTACTGCGCTGTGGTGTGAGAGTTCCGCACCACCGATAAATGGTCGGTTCGCGAAATAAGGTAACCTTCGTCTTTGCTCATACAAAGCCTTCTGTTCTGCGCTGTGGTGTGAGTTCCGCACCACCGATAACTGGTCGGTTCGCGAAATAAGGTAACCTTCGTCTCTGCTCACACAAAGCCTGCTGTTCTGTCCCGCTGTGGTGTGAGAGTTCTGCACCACCGATAAGTGGTTGGTTCGCGAAATGAGGTAACCTTCGTCTCTGCTCATACCAAGCTTGCTGTTCTGTGCCGCTGTGGTGGGAGAGTTCCGCACCACCGATAACTGGTCGGTTCGCGAAATAACGGAACCTTCGTCTCTGCTCACACAAAGCTTGCTGTTCTGTGCCGCTGTGGTGGGAGAGTTCCGCACCACAAATAACTGGTCGATTCGCGAAATAAGGTAACCGTCTTTGCTCACGCAAAGCCTGCTGTTCTGTGCTGCGCTGTGAGTGTTCCGCACCACCAGTTCGCGAAATAAGGTAGCCTTCGTCTCTGCTCACACAAAGCCTGCTGTTCTGTGCCGCTGTGGTATGAGAGTTCCGCATCACCGATAACTGGTCGGTTCGCGAAATAAGGTAACCTTCGTCTCTGCTCACGCGAAGCCTTCTGTTCCGCGCTGTGGTGTGAGAGTGCCGCACCACCGACAACTGGTCGGTTCGCGAAATAAGGCATCCTTCGTCTTTGCTCATACAAAGCCTTCTGTTCTGCGCTGTGGTGTGAGAGTTCCGCACCATCGATAACTGGTCGGTTCGCGAAACAAGGTAACCTTCGTCTCTGCTCACACAAAGCCTGCTGTTCTGTCCCGCTGTGGTGTGAGAGTTCCGCACCACCGATAACTGGTCGGTTCGCGAAATAAGGTAACCTTCGTCTCTGCTCATACCAAGCTTGCTGTTCTGTGCCGCTGTGGTGGGAGAGTTCCGCACCACCGATAACTGGTCGGTTCACGAAATAAGGTAATTTTCGTCTCTGCTCATACCAAGCTTGCTGTTCTGTGCCGCTGTGGTGGGAGAGTTCCGCACCACCGATAACTGGTCGGTTCGCGAAATAAGGTGACCGTCTCTGCTCACGCAAAGCCTGCTGTATCTGTGCTGTGGTGTGAGTGTCCCGCACCACCAGTTCGCGAAATAAGGTAGCCTTCGTCTCTGCTCACACAAAGCCTGCTGTTCTGTGCCGCTGTGGTATGAGAGTACCGCACCACCGACAACTGGTCGGTTCGCGAAATAAGGTAACCTTCGTCTCTGCTCACGCAAAGCCTTCTGTTTTGCGCCGTGGTGTGAGAGTTGGGTTCGGTTCACGAAACAAGGTAACCTTCGTCTCTGCTCACACAAAGCCTGCTTTTCTGTGCCGCTGTGGTATGAGAGTTCCGCACCACCGATATCTGGTCGGTTCGCGAAATAAGGTAACCTTCGTCTCTGCTCATACAAAGCCTGCTGTTCTGTGCCGCTGTGGTGTAAGAGTTCCGCACCACCGATAACTGGTCGGTTCGTGAAATAAGGTAACCTTCGTCTCTGCTCACACAAAGACTGCTGTTCTGTGCCGCTGTGGTGTGAGAGTTCCGCTCCACCGATAACTGGTCGGTTCGCGATATAGGGTAACCGTCTCTGCGCACGCAAAACCTGCTGTTCTGTGCTGTGCTGTGAGAGTTCCGCACCACCAGTTCGCGAAACAAGGTAGCCTTCGTCTCTGCTTACACAAAGTCTGCTGTTCTGCGCCGCTGTGGTATGAGAGTTCCGCACCACCGATAACTGGTCGGTTCGCGAAACAAGGTGACCTTCGTCTAAACAAAGCCTGCTGTTCTGTCCAGCTGTGGTATGAGAGTTCCGCACCACCGATAACTGGTCGGTTCGCGAAATAAGGTAACCGTCTCTGCTCGCGCAAAGCCTGCTGTTCTGTGCTGTGGTGTGAGTGTCCCGCACCACCAGTTCGCGAAATAAGGTAGCCTTCGTCTCTGCTCACACAAAGCCTGCTGTTCTGTGCCGCTGTGGTATGAGAGTACCGCACCACCGACAACTGGTCGGTTCGCGAAATAAGGTAACCTTCGTCTCTGCTCACGCAAAGCCTTCTGTTTTGCGCCGTGGTGTGAGAGTTGGGTTCGGTTCACGAAATAAGGTAACCTTCGTCTCTGCTCACACAAAGCCTGCTCTTCTGTGCCGCTGTGGTATGAGAGTTCCGCACCACCGATAACTGGTCGGTTCGCGAAATAAGGTAACCATCGTCTCTGCTCATACAAAGCCTGCTGTTCTGTGCCGCTGTGGTGTAAGAGTTCCGCACCACCGATAACTGGTCGGTTCGTGAAATAAGGTAACCTTCGTCTCTGCTCACACAAAGACTGCTGTTCTGTGCCGCTGTGGTGTGAGAGTTCCGCTCCACCGATAACTGGTCGGTTCGCGATATAGGGTAACCGTCTCTGCTCACGCAAAACCTGCTGTTCTGTGCTGTGCTGTGAGAGTTCCGCACCACCAGTTCGCGAAACAAGGTAGCCTTCGTCTCTGCTCACACAAAGTCTGCTGTTCTGCGCCGCTGTGGTATGAGAGTTCCGCACCACCGATAACTGGTCGGTTCGCGAAACAAGGTGACCTTCGTCTAAACAAAGCCTGCTGTTCTGTCCAGCTGTGGTATGAGAGTTCCGCACCACCGATAACTGGTCGGTTCGCGAAACAAGGTAACCTTCGTCTCTGCTCACGCGAAGCCTTCTGTTCTGCGCTGTGGTGTGAGAGTTCCGCACCACCGATAACTGGTCGGTTCGCGAAATAAGGTAGCCTTCGTCTCTGCTCACACCAAGCTTGCTGTTCTGTGCCGCTGTGGTATGAGAGTTCCGCGCCACCGATAACTGGTCGGTTCGCGAAATAAGGTAACCTTCGTCTCTGCTCACACAAAGCTTGCTGTTCCGTGCCGCTGTGGTGGGAGAGTTCCGCACCACCGATAACTGGTCGGTTCACGAAATAAGGTAACCTTCGTCTAAACAAAGCCTGCTGTTCTGTGCCGCTGTGGTATGAGAGTTTCGCACCACCGATAACGGGTCGGTTCACGAAACAAGGTAACCTTCGTCTTTGCTCATACAAAGCCTGCTGTTCTGTGCCGCTGTGGTGTAAGAGTTCCGCACCACCGATAAATGGTCGGTTCGCGAAATGAGGTAACCTTCGTCTCTGCTCACACAAAGACTGCTGTTCTGTGCCGCTGTGGTGTGAGAGTTCCGCTCCACCGATAAGTGGTCGGTTCGCGATATAGGGTAACCGTCTCTGCTCACGCAAAACCTGCTGTTCTGTGCTGTGGTGTGAGAGTTCCGCACCACCGATAACTGGTCGGTTCGCGAAATAAGGTAACCTTCGTCTCTGCTCACGCAAAGCGTGCTGTTCTGTGCTGTGGTGTGAGAGTTCCGCACCACCGATAACTGGTCGGTTCGCGAAATAAGGTAACCTTCGTCTCTGCTCATTCAAAGCCTGCTGTTCTGTGCCGCTGTGGTGTGAGAGTTCCGCACCACCGATAACTGGTCGGTTTGTGAAATAAGGTAACCTTCGTCTCTGCTCACACGAAGCCTGCTGTTCTGTGCCGCTGTGGTGTGAGAGTTCCGCACCACCGATAACTGGTCGGTTCGCGAAATAAGGTAACCTTCGTCTCTGCTCACGCAAAGCGTGCTGTTCTGCGCTGTGGTGTGAGAGTTCCGCACCACCGATAACTGGTCGGTTCGCGAAATAAGGTAACCTTCGTCTTTGCTCATTCAAAGCCTGCTGTTCTGTGCCGCTGTGGTGTGAGAGTTCCGCACCACCGATAACTGGTCGGTTTGTGAAATAAGGTAACCTTCGTCTCTGCTCACACGAAGCCTGCTGTTCTGTGCCGCTGTGGTGTGAGAGTTCCGCACCACCGATAACTGGTCGGTTCGCGAAATAAAGTAACCTTCGTCTCTGCTCACACAAAGCTTGCTGTTCTGTGCCGCTGTGGTGGGAGAGTTCCGCGCCACCGATAACTGGTCGGTTCGCGAAACAAGGTAGCCTTCGTCTCTGCTCACGCAAAGCCTGCTGTTCTGTGCCGCTGTGGTGTGAGAGTTCCGCACCACCGATAACTGGTCGGTTCGCGAAATAAGGTAATCTTCGTCTAAACAAAGCCTGCTGTTCTGTGCCGCTGTGGTGTGAGATTTCCGCACCACCAATAACTGGTCGGTTCGCGAAATAAGGTAACCATCGTCTCTGCTCACGCGAAGCCTGCTGTTCTGCGCTGTGGTGTGACAGTTCCGCACCATCGATAACTGGTCGGTTCGTGAAATAAGGTAACCTTCGTCTCTGCTCACACAAAGCCTGCTGTTCTGTGCCGCTGTGGTATTAGAGTTCCACGCCACCGATAACTGGTCGGTTCGCGAAATAAGGTAACCTTCGTCTCGGCTCACACAAAGCCTGCTGTTCTGTCCCGCTGTGGTATGAGAGTTCCGCACCACCGATAACTGGTCGGTTCACGAAATATGGTAACCTTCATCTCTGCTCACACAAAGTCTGCTGTTCTGTGCCGCTGTGATGTGAGAGTTCCGCACCACCGATAACGGGTCGGTTCACGAAATAAGGTAACCTTCATCTCTGCTCACACAAAGTCTGATGTTCTGTGCCGCTGTGGTGTGAGAGTTCCGCATCACCGATAACTGGTCGGTTCGCGAAATAAGGTAACCTTCGTCTCTGCTCACACCAAGCTTGCTGTTCTGTGCTGTGGTGTGAAAGTTCCGCCCCACCGATGTTTGTTCGATCTGCGGAATAAGGTGATCTTCGTCTCTGCTCACACAAAACCTGCTGTTCTGACCTTTCTTGTACTGGGGTTACAGGATAATTCGATTTTTGGGTTGGTCTGACTTGCTGTTCCGACGAATGCGGGTCCTGCCTGCTTGAGTGGAACGATCGAGCGAGACTACTGCTGTAACTGCGTTTTTCTTCCTGCCGCCGCGGCGGTTGCCCAGACCCTGCATCGAACGTTCTGCTGTGTGCTGCACTGCTTTTGTCTCCGGACAACTAATTCTCGCCATGAAACAAGATCGGCGACACCGATCCGGGTACGGGTGCATTGCGAAGTCTCACGGACCTCTCGGCGTCTGCGATGTACAGGGTGGAGGGCGCTCCGCCCGTATGCAAGCAGAGGGTCGCTACGTTGCGCTCAGAGCTAAAGAAGGTGCAGAAACTGGTCGAGGTCTATCTACGTCGCCATTTTAACACCGTGGCGGAGCGCTCGGTGAAGGTTCGACAGCTGCTGCTGTCAAACATGAACATCGGCCTGCACGAAGGCGTGAAAGCGCTCGCGGTGCAGGGAGGCAAGC
Source organism: Undaria pinnatifida (assembly GCA_012845835.1). Taxonomy (NCBI): domain Eukaryota; class Phaeophyceae; order Laminariales; family Alariaceae; genus Undaria; species Undaria pinnatifida. The sequence continues at coordinate 10,605,412 of JABAKD010000022.1, forward strand.
TGTACAAGCACACCAACGCTGCGCCAGCCCCCGGAACAGTAAATTCTATGTTCACCCCCACCATAATAAAATTGAGGGCGCTGGCGGAGGAGGACGACGAGTCTAGCCCCATGCTGTGGGCGCTGCCTCCTGCTAGCTGAAGGACTGCCTGCTGAGGTTGGTGTGCCGGCTGCGCCTGTTGGTGCTGCTGGAGGTGCGGATGCGCTTGATTGTTCTCGACGTTTGTCTGGCACGCAGCGATCGCCTGTTGGCTCGCCAGCAACTCCTGCAGAAGGGTCACAATTGCTGGGTCTGCTGCTGCGACCGCCGGGACGGGTCCCACGCCGTTGCCTTGAGGGGCGGCCTGCACAGGGGCGAGTGCAGCATCAATCGCACCTCTCCCACCTCGATATGCCCGTGTCCCCCGCCGACTGGCCCACCCGAGTTGGCGTCCTCCATGCTGAAAGTCGATCAATTCTGATGGGCACACTGCTTGACTTCTTTCAATCCTACGGTGCTACGCGCTCTTGCTCCCCGGTGCCCCAGGCGGCCGTCTCTGGCAAGCGCGACAGCTCTTCTGTCGATGATGTCTGGACTATTCTAATTTTTCATCTCGAGAAGATCCACCAAAAATCGTCTGTAAAACCAGAATCCCTTCCACACCTCCACAAACACCACTTTTCTACGCAAAGTTACCTTCATTCACTCGGTTTCTAACGCTACATGGACGTAACGAGCGCCCCTACCCCGGACGGCAAGCGTCGGGGTGTCCACGTGAAAGCAACCGCAGTTTGGGCAAGCCTAGTGCAAGACTCGGACAGAGACACGACAAAGAGAGTGGCGAGCGCGGGTGGGCAACTTTGCCCGCCCGGCCGCCAACGGTCCGCTGAAATGCGACCCTAGCTGATGAAATCGGGACACTACCCCCTCAGCGTATAAATAGGACAAGACATATGGGATAAGATATATAGGACAAGATGATAATCTCAGGAGCGTACCCGGCCATGGAGATCTGGGGTGCTCCGTAGTATCGGATCTTCTCGATGGGGTGCCAACGTCATCGAGGTTCCAAGGGACATTTATAGACACCGTTCGGCAACGGATCTTCTCGGTGGGGTGACAACTTCATCGAGATTCCGAGGGACATGTTTTGATATGTGTTGGGGACACCGGTTTCGGTAACGGATCTTCTCGGTGGCGCAATAACTTCCTCGAGGCCTAGGCTGACTTTCGGTGGTGGGACGTCAGCGAGGATTACGGAGATGTTTGGTCTCCTTGATGTCAGAGACACGTCATCGAGGGATTTCCGTAGACACATGGTCATGTAACCGGTCGCCCCGGTGGCGTATCAGGTTATCCTCGAGCCTGGTATAGGTCAGTTTTGTGAGTTCGAGCCCCGCCGAGTGCATACTCTTGTAAATTCGTTGGGACTTTTTCTTGTGGACAAATTGACTTTCGGAAAGCGCGAGAGCGTGGGTTAGCAACACTCGATGAACAATCGATGAGCAGTGGAATTGCTGAACCCTATGCGCGATAAAAATCGAAGGCAAGAACGGGGGAGGAGAAGGGATGACACCTGTGACCACGGCTTGTCCAGAAGCTGGAAAGTGAAAGTGTGCAAAAAAAAAAAGAAAAAAAAAAAAAAACTTCTGTTATAGGGTTCAGAATTATTCCCATTTTTCGGCTCTTTATGCTCCTCGATTTGCATCGAATTTCCGGGATTTCGCCAACTCACAATGCAAGCTCTTGCGCTTTCGGCCTGTGTCGATTGGTAAGAGTCCCTTTAGAGATTCGAACCTACAACCTCGACCTCAATAGTCAATAGTTACACGGTTAGGAATTAGTGGGGTACTAGTCCGTTTGGTCACTTGCAAAAGGTTAACCAATAGCTTACCCAAACTAAGCGTTATAATACTCTCCCCCCCTGAAACGGCGGGATAGCAGGTCTACAGGCGGACCGTCAATATCCACGCGGTTTCATTTCCTGGGTACGAGTATATCGGGGAGGATATTTTTCAAGTTCGACATGGGGAAAGTCGTAAAAGTTTATTGTTGTGGATGATAGGATTCGAACCCACGACCCAAAAACCCGTGGTCCTGCCGACGACGCCATTTCTCAAGTTATTGGGCGGGGACATAGTGTTCCCTGCAGATATATGCCTATTGAGCAGGTCCTCGGTGAGTACTCACTTTCTTAGCCGTACGTAGTATAGAACCATCTTTATTATTTTCAGAGCCCCGGATAGCAACTGACAACACGAGGCGCGTGCCTCGATTATATTCCCTCGATATCCCGGATAGAAAACGCCAACCTATCATACTAAAACGGCCAATTATCTATCGAACCAGATGGTTCATAATTCTAGGCCTTTCAAGGTCGTACCTTAACACGCTTACTATTGGACCACCGGGAAAAGTTGGCCGCCCCTATGGTCTAGTAGTTACCGTGGAATGCTGCCATTTATAGAGTTCGTTGTGGGATTCGATTCCCTCGTGGGTCGGATTTTTTAGTTTCTGCTTGCGAAACTAACACGTGAAAACAAATAAGGATGGATCGGTATTGGTCTCCGTAGATGTAGTGATCGGCATATCACAGTTTATTGTAGTGATAATTGGGCATGTTTATATCGGGGCCTGGGGCGAGGTTTTGGGGCTCGGGGGTAAACGAATGCAAACTGGCGCCTTCCTCTCTCACTGTTGAGAGCAGACCTCACAAGTAGGTTAGCAAGTTCGAGTCGAGCACAAGCAAGTCGGGGTTCTTGCCGGGAGCGTCGTCAGCAGATCGAATTAGTGTCACTGGATTGGCCAACCCAGCCAGAACTCTGTGCCTCTCCCTTCTTCCTCTTCCTCTCCCCCCATTTTTTATTTCGACGGGGGGGAGGAGTCGGGAGGAGGGAGAGTTATGTAGCCGAGGTTCCGCGATATATTTTTTACTGTTTTCTTGGGATTATGTATGACGGGAAGATGCGAAGAACACTCCCAAAAAAGCGCATCAATTGACGTGCGGTGTGCATAGGTTTGAGAAAGTGGTTGAATGACGTTTGCCTTGATTGTTGATTGTCATCGTACTTTGGTCGACCCGACCCACCTAACCCTATCATAACCCTAAAATAACCCTATCATACCCCATCATAATCCTATCATAACCACATCATAACCCTATCATAACTCTATCATAACTCTATCATAACCCTGTCATCACCCATCATAACCCTAACATAACTCTATCATAACCCTATCATAACCCCATCATAACCCTAACACAACCCCATCATAACCCTATCATAACCCTAACACTCCGACCCCCGGCCCCGGCAACGACCACGACCCATTCTACACATCAAATCAACAGTGCACACTCACTGGTGTCAAATAAAAATACCTTACATGTTATAGAAGTTTCTGGGTGTTTTCTGGTTTTTCACATATCTGACATAGAAGTTTCCACAGCTTTCTGGGGCTGAAATCGGCGTCGATGGCACCCCGTATTTGGCCAAAACGTGTTTTATTTTTGCGGTCAGTAGTTGGGGAGACCTGAGCTCAGGGTTTTCTTCGAATCCTTTCTTTTCTTCGCTTGAAGGTTAGTGTGCAGGTTTAACCGGCTGGTTTCAACCGTTTTTTTTCACAACAAGACACCTCAGCTGGGAGGCCGAGAATTCCGTCGAAACTCGTCTTCGGAAGCTGCGCGCGATGCTTCGATCGCGCGGGCTCAAGCGGTGGATGACCTCGTGAAGGGAATGCATCGGTTACTGATTCCAATGGGCGATAGTGCCCTAGGGTCAACAGGACAATTGTACTAAGACGCTCAGGCTCGTACACAATCATTCTGCGCATGCATGTATACTAACTGCTCTATCATCCTCGCTGACTCGGACCGCTTTAATCCTGCACTGTCCCTTTTTTTCTGATGAAAACCACCGTGCACCATAACACTATGTTAAGCTAGCACCAGGTGGAGTTGCCGATCTACATCCTTCCTAAGGACATAGGCACCCCGCCGCGCGCGCGATCGAAGCGTAGCACACGTTCTGCAAATATGATTTTCAATGAATTCCTCGATCTCACAGCTGAAGCTTGGAGTGAACTTCTTTTTTGTTAGTTACAATCTGACACCTGCTGCCGTGGTGGTCCTGCCCACCCCTCCTTTTCTGCCGAAAACGACCGATGTTCACAACCAAACGCAAACACGGTTTGTCTCTTGCCGCAGGAAAGTAAGATTATTCGAGACACGCTGAAGGACTCGAAACTCGCCATCCATTTCCGCGCGATGGTGGCGACGCCTATTCTTGTCGCCAGGGTCCTCAACGATGGCTGCCAGATGATCCACTACGTGGGACACGGGGAAGGGGGGTGCCTTTCTTTCGAGTCTGACGACGAGAGGCAGTGCGGCATCATGGAATCTTTCCCGGTAGGTGCCGTTTTCTTCTTGTTGATATTTGGGGCCGCTGACGTGTAGACGTGTTGCGGAATTTGTTGGCGTTTGACCTGAACAGGCTTGGAAGGTCGTGGTGCACGTGTGGGCGGGTTGAAGAGAGCACAATAGTCGCGCTAGCGCCTAGCATGGCGGTACCATTATTGTGTGTCATGAGGGGAGAGATGCATGTAGTATGCTGTCTGCGGCGGATGATTCAGCTGTTGGTGCACGCTATGTTTTTAACGCTAAGAAAACCCCGCTCCCGCGCAGAGCCTGATGCTGTACATCGGCTGTTTGTCGTGCATGTGATATAGTACGAGGTAGTGAAGATTTTTTCTGCGTCGCTCGTCAGCAAGGAGGCTGTCATATCTCATGTGCCGCATGTTTGTTGGGACTTGAACAATCGCTTGTCTCTCGGATCGCTACAATGCATCTTTACATGCCAGTAAATTTCACACTCGGTACTACTTGCGCTTCCCGCTTTGCCATGATTTAGTTTTTTTCCTTCTGTACTAGGAATATATGTATATGTAAAACATTATCTTCGTTTTTCTTTGGCTCGCTGCTCTCCGGCGGCCGAGGGTTTCTTCTCGCACTTTTGGCCGCGGGGCAAGCTAGCCTGCCATGGGTACCTAAGTAGCAGCAACATACAGCAGTAGCAGCACTACACTTGTGGAACGTCATGTCTGTTGCACCTAGCCCTTTGAGGGCTCTCACACCGACCACGTACGTTACTATATATCTGCCTTCCTCGGTACGTCTACCTGGGCGATGTTTGTTTTGGCAGGTTTATTTTTTCGTACCTAGCGTAGTTGTTGTGGTGCAATCGCATCCTCTCGTGCCGTCTCAGCAACAAGTAGTCGCACCGTGCAAGATCTACAGAGTCAAACCCATATACGAGCGTCTGCCTGGTGTGAAGACCCACACAACCACCTGTCGCGGCGAGCACCTGGCACCGGGCACGGCCCATCCACACCGCCCGACTGCCTGGTTGCGTTTTTTGTTTCGTTCGTAAAAAATAGCCCGCTACTCGCTACCCTCGAACATGCCGTTCAAAAGAGTCAAACCCATACACGAGCGCTGCCTGGCTGTGAAGACCCACACAACCACCTGTCGCGGCGAACACCTGGCACCGGGCACGGCCCATCCACACCGCCCGACTGCCTGGTTGCGTTTTTCGTTTTGTTCGTAAAAAATAGCCCGCTACTCGCTACCCTCGAACATGCCGCCTGTGAGTTGACACGACTCTACTTTTTATAGAAACATGCCAGGACACGTAAGACTTGCAAAAGCCGAGGATTTTCCTCGGCGAAATCATATTCGTTCTCATTTTCGATGGAACCTCTGCAACACCAGCAGTAGTCGCAGCACCAGCGACAGCCCGACCACACCAGGACAGCAGCACCGTCTCAACAACAGGTAGTCGCACCGTGCAACATCAACAGAGCCAGGCCCATACGAGCGTCCGTCTGACTGTGCAGACCCACACAACCCCTTGTCGCGGCGAGCACCTGGCACCGGGCACGGCCCATCCACACCGCCCGACTGCCCGGTTGCTTTTTTTGTGTTGTTCGTAAGAAATGGCCCGCTACCCTCGGACATGCTGCCTGTGAGTGGGGTCGGCTCCACAAGTATCTGTATATATATAAAACGCAAATCTGTTGTCGGTGGTGTCGTCGCCGTTGTTGTCGTTGATGTTGTCGTAGTTGATGTGTGTCGATTTTTTATTCACTTCGGATTAGTGTGGGGTTTAGGGGCGCGCAGCCCTAGGCCGTTTCGGCCCCGGATCTCGACGTGGGTGCGTGGGGATGGGTGCAGACAAGGGTAAACCGGCGCTCAACCGCTCGTCGAGGCAGGAGCAAAAGCGTCTGTGGGCGTGGTTGATCCGGCGTGTTTGTTTTCTCTTGCGGGATGACTAGACCTGTCCGAATGTAAGGACCGTTTTTACTTCAAAAGAACATGTCGGTATTCTATTTCCGGACAGGGCGGATGCCAACAGGAGAAGGTTGGGAGGTCCCCTTTCGCGTTACCCGCTGTAGTGGCCCATGCCTCGAGCCCTCGTCCCAATTGTCGCGAGTTGCCGGCTATACGCCTTGTCCAAAAAACAAAAAAGGGGCCTCGCGGAGGTCGCGAGGTCGCCCATGTTTTCTGACACATATATATATCATATAGCATGACATCACTAGTCTACATATGTCATCGCCACGAAACATGGGCGGCGTGTTTGTGCCGGGCGGGCGAAGCGTGTCGTAGATATTGACCTTGCCGTCGCGCGCACAGGTCCCCACGAGGTCGGCGCCGGCAGGGCGGCTGACCCTCCCGGGGGACCGAGAGGTAGGAGAGCACGCCCCCAAAGAACTCGCGACAAAATACAGTTCCTGCGACGAGCGGTGTGGGTCAAAACGCTGAGCGCAAGGCTAAGAAAAGAGATCTACAGTTATGTATATTTATATGCTTGTGTGCTTCTGTATGTACCATATATGTGCGTGGAGTGTTTGCTGTCACAAAATCATCACCAGGTATACAGCAGCACCACAGCAGTCAGCAGCAGCAGCAGCAGTATAGCACCAGCCGTTTTTCAAGCTATTGCCTTTGTGCCAGTAGTCATGGTCTATGTGTGTGGTTGGTGTACAGCAGGAGATGAACCATGACAACATTTTCACGTCCGAAGCAACAATCACACAGACGTCGTCGGACCTCTTACTAGTTATACGAAGCATACAGCAGTAGCAAAAACATTAGCTCACACACATCACTCGAACGCCTATATTCCCCCTTTTTTTCGGCTTGCGACGCCCCCTGGACATCAACTCAAACCCATCCCGAAGGAAAACCTTGTATATTGCATAGAATCACGCTTCCGAGGTATTGTCGCATTGCTTCCGTGGAAGGCGACACATAACGAACGCGAGCATACAGCAGAGGACAAAAAATACCAGTGGCACGACTTAAAAATTGCTTCCACAGAAAGCGTCACAACACGGAACAAAACATGCAGCAGAGGACGAGAAACGTCAGTGGTGACCTTGCACACTGTTGGCACCCTCCGCCCGTCGGCAGGTGAACGCACTCCAGAACCTCGTCCAATCAAGGCACGCAAGGGCGCAGCTGGTCTTCCTCGGCTCGTGCTGTTCAGAGTTGAGCGGAAACGCCTTCGTCAGCGTTGGGGTGCCGCACGTCGTGGCGGTGAAGGGGCGGGTGGCCGGTAAGATGTCGGCACAACGGGCATGGGTACACCTCGATTTAAGAGCACCCTGTGAAAAGTCGAAGCAGGCGCTCTTAACTACACATTGCTCTTATCTGTAGTGGGAAATGTGTGGCTTTTTAGCATGGCGGGACATGCCGATTTGACAGCTCTTAAGCCCCGAGTGATCTTTATCTTGAGCGCTCTCGAGCCGCGGTACTGTAGATGATGCCCATGCGCCATAAGTGGCCGGTTCAACCTGCATGAGGCGAAACCCTCGTAGGGAATAAGCATTGAACGCGTCCACAAGGGTTCTTCGTGGTGCTGCTGTGCTTTGTTTTCAAGCTAAAACAAAGTATCGAATTCATCTTTCGATGTTCATGTATTTTTTTATGTTCATGGATGATGATGCAGAATGGAGTTGTGCCATGCACTTTCGAGTTTGACCGAGTGATTGATAACGATTTTCCCCGGACAGTCACCAATGACACCGCCGCCGTCAAGGACGAGGCTGCCACAACATATCAAGCGCCCTGGTGCCCTTCAGATACTTGTGACTACCGCCTTGTTCCCTCCAGTGATATTTACCCAACACCCCTACAACGAAGCCCCAATATTTCCCCCCCGATTTTTACGAACCCCGTTCTCGAAGGTTATAGCCTAATTGTACATAAGTGTGCTCCTTCCACAGCAGTCAGATTCGGATTTTGTCCGCCTCAAAAACGGGTTTTATAAAAACTAAGTCACTTACAAAAAAAAATCCTCCCATCCACCTCATAGTTTATCTTTGAAGTATTGGGCACCTGCATTTAACACGCAGGTAGAATATGTTGCTCGCATCCACCTCCGTTTACCCCCCCACCACCACACACACCACCCCCGCCGCCCCAAAAAAAGAACTCCCCCCCCCCCACACACGCACACAAAAACGATCCCCCCTCCGCCGCCGCCCCACCTAAAATCGAACTCTGCCTGAATAATAAAAACTACAAGACAGGTGTTATCACCTCTTTACCTTTCGAGCATTTATGCGGCAGCTCCAATTCATTTATTATATTGTCTTCATGTTCAAATCCACCTCCCCCCCCCGCCCCGTCCTTCCCCGCCACCCCCACCATCGCCTAGACCTAGCACCACACGTTCAGTAAGCTCCAATACATTTATGCAACCTGAAGCTGTTGGAAATCCCCCCCCCCCTGCCCCCCCCCCCCTCCTTTTCAACCCCCCCCCCCCCCCCCCCCTTAAAAACCCCGCCCTCCCCTCACCGGTTATACGACTTACAGAATATACGTGATAAACTGTTCCTTTCACGGCCGTCAGATTGTGTCCCTCTCAAAAACGGGTTTTCTAGTTTTCCGCGCACAGATTGATTAACATCACCCTGTTGACCCCGATACAAGCTACACTGTAGTTCTAAGGGGAGTCGCCGGCCTATATTCTTAATGAGGACACACACCCAGTAACACGCGCGGTCGCCGTATCACACACAGCTTGCAAATATGAGTTTTGACGAAATCTTCGATCTCCCAGCTGGAATGTATTTTTATTTTTATAATAATGCCACCCAGAACACCAGCACGCGGGTTACCTCTCAGACATAATGAACAATAACAGCCGTATTGTTTTCGTCGTATGTCGTGGGTTAGCGTTCGTTTTACGTACACAGAAATGGCGGTGCAGACATGCCGCGTTATCGCGTCCCCTCTACCAGCGGTACAGGCCGCCTGCAGTGCTACCCAAATAGACCCATGCCACTTTTTATGAGACGGTCTCCGCTCGTCGAGGCTCGACCTGACCAGCCCGCCCACTTGTTTAACGCTCCCTTCCCGCCGCTCTTCACTTGCTCTCCTCTACTGGTGCCTCCAGACAAAGTGGCGTACTTGTTCTCGCAAGAATTTTATAAGGCACTCTTCGGCACGCAAAGACACACCGTCCAGGTCGCGTTCGACATTGCTTCCAGCGCAGTTTGCAACATGCTAAACGCTGGCAACCCCGAGCAGCCGGGAGGACCTTTTGTTTTGTTGCCTTCCGGTGAGATAATATTCGAAAATGCGTTCTGCACTGCCGTGAAGAGAGTCAATTTGCGGTGCTGAACCATTAATTCGGATGTTTTGGCGTGTCGCAGACTGTTGTTATCTCGCCCTGGAGCAGAGCTTTGATGGTTGGAACCACTGTGCCTACGGCGTGACGCAACATCTTGTCACCATGTCACGCCTGCCGTCTGGTTCGCAAGAGATTGGTTGCTGCACGGTCTTTCCAGACTGACAGATGCATCTCAATGGGCACGCCTGCATTCGCCACTCATGCTCACACGCTCGCGCTCTTCTCCTACAGATGGAAATCACGACGTTCCCATCTTTGACCGGCGGCCTGGTGAATTCATCGATAAAACCAAGCCCCTGCCGGAAGTCTGTCCTGACCTGCCGCGTGCTCGAGACCCGTACCTGGGCGAACACGCCCTCCAGGTTTGAAAATAATTTGTGCTTTGGGTTGTTTGATTTTGCTCAGTCACGACAGAGTAATAAATAGTGTGCCACGCTGAGATACGGCAATAAAGTTGTTGGCTGCCTGGATCTCTCTCAAGTCGTTCGTTGTTGACGTTCCCAATCAGCTTAGGTTCTTGTCTGCAAGGTTTTTGTTGTTGTGTCTCAGAAACTCCTGCAGCATATTGCACTTGGTTGTCTGGTCCAAAGCGACGGAGATTCCAGATCTTGCTTGGGATAAGGCCGCGGACATCCCACGATCATCGCCCTCGAGGGTCACGACTCTCCGACGTAGTCTCTAGTGGTGCAGTGGTGGTCAACTGTGACCGGCGAAAGCGTCTCCGCTCTTTCGGATGTGATGCATACCAGCGGATGGGTGTCCAGGCACAGCTGACAAACGCACGACGATGGGCCCCTTTTCGTTTTGATGTCGTACGCCAGAAAGTCGTGGCCGCGCTGGTTGACCCTTTCGCGGCGTGTGTGACGGTGGTTGGCGAGCGCGGATCGGGGAAGACTGAGACGGCTATCCACGCGTGCAAGTATGTGCAAGAGCGGAGGAAGTTCGATGCGATATTTTTCGCGAAGTGCGACAAACCAAGATGGGAATGGCAGACATCGGAGGACCTCAGCTCGCTGGTGAAAGCAATTTTTTGTGCCGGGGATCTCCCAGGGGGCGTAGTTCTTATCCTGTCAGTTGTACTTCATTGCCTACGTGCGTTTGCTGCGATATTTTTCGCGAAGTGGGACCAACCAAGATGGGAATGGCAGACATCGGAGGACTTCTGCCCCCTGGTAAGAAAAAAAGGTGTGCCAGTGATCTCCTGGGGGGCGCAGTTCTTATCCTGTCAGATTGTACTTCATTGCCTACGTACGTTTGCTGCGATATTTTTCGCATTTTGATGGTTTGGTGCTCGGGTTGTCGAAATGACTACGGAAGAGGGAAGGTATGCGTCAACCCCACTTAGACTAGTCGCACGCTTCACGGCCAGTAGGTGAAGTGCTCCGCCGGGACAGTTGATGGACTCAATGGCGCCCCTACGCACATTTTTAACCAATAAGAATGGCAAGCTTTCGATACCACGAGGTGAAAGTATTTAGTATTAATAGTTGGCTAGGATATGCTTCATGTATGGCGATTTTTATGTCGGTGTGATGCGTTCTTGGGCACGTTACTCGCTCTCGTGCGTGCGTGCGAAGTTTATGTTTGATTTTAGCACGCGGGTTGCAGCGTGTTGTGCGATGGGTGTTCTCGTGGAGGGGGAAGGGGGGGCGAAGGGACCACCAAAACGTATTTATTTTGTGTCCGTCGTCCATCTCTTGGAATCCCTGTTCCTCGTGTCTTGCATGAAACGGCAAGCGTGCCCCCCCGTCAATCGGCGCCATTTGTGCTGATCGAACGTTCTGGAACATATCAACATACCACAATTGCACACAGGTTGGACGGGCCCTTGGCATGAACCCCGCCCCAAGCTCCATTGAACAGCTGTCAGACTTCCTGTTCAAGCAAGAGGGGGGGGGTCCGCATCCGCGCAGCAAGGTGAGTAGAGAAAGTGCTGCCTACAGGTGGTTGCAGTTTTTCGGTGCGGTTTGTTGTTGTTTTGGATCTGGTTCGGGTGGTTCCAGCTTATCTCGGCTCATTATTTTCTTGCGTTGCTGCGACGGACTCGGGCCTCTTCTTAGTTTTTGCGGTGTGGGCGTGCTTGGGGTATTTCTTCTTCTTGGCTCGCGCATGTATAAATCGCACGGCAGTTCCAGGGTTTGCGTCTGCACCTCTGGGACGATGGTATCGTTTCATGGATTTTTCCTGCTCTCTTTCACGGCAGGTCCTCTTGGTCCTGGACGGCGTTGACGCGCTGGTCGAAGGGCGTAATCAGAAAGCGCGAGACGCACTTTTGGAGTTTCTTTGCTCCCTGAGCGAAAGGAAGGACTCATACAATCTCAAGCTGCTTGTGACAAGCAACGTCAGGCTGATCCACGATTCATCCGCTTGCTTCAGACCTGGCAGCGAACAGGTGAAGGTTTACTTTGGTTATGTATAAGCTACTCAGTCACATGACCAATGGCCCATTGGACAGCGCTACAAAACTAACAAAAAATCGTCTTTTCGGGTCCGTTGAATCCCACCGAGTTTTAATCAATTCCGAGGCATCTCACCCCTCGCCGCGAAACTAGTGTCTAAGAGTACACTTATCACAACTATCCATAATGTCTCCGGCGCGCACGCTCGAAAAAGACAAATATGATGTCGGTGGGATTCGAACCCACGACCTGATACCTGCTAGTCTTGACAGCACTATCCCCTAGATCACGAGAGCTACTCAGTCACGTGACTTAGTGATCTAGTGGATAGCGCTATATGGCATTTACCTTGCACTGGTCGAGCGGGGGGAGGAGCTCCACTGCCACAAAAGTAATTTTGAATCTATAAACAGGCAGCATGCGTGACTTTTCGTTGACCGTCGAAGTAGAGGTTGTGGGCGTTGCAATCCTTCCCGTTATTCGTTTGTGCTGTACATAGTCCTGTCGCAGAGCACCCGTTATACTGCAACCGAACGGTTTGGTTGCTTATAGATTGGAAAGCATACGCCAGGCGACAACAAAGGCGTTTACCTATTTTGTTGTATACCTGGTATTTTGGTGGATCGGCTACCTTGTTACGGTTTCTGTCGACCCCCCCCCACACACACGGAGATTATTCGGGCACTTGCCACGCCTATTTGATCGTAGCAATGCACAGGCTTTCATTTGTGTCTATTGGTTGTGTTTTGTCTAGTCGAATCATCTAGGACTTTTCACGAATCAGGTCAAACCCCACGGGTTGGATCGGGTTGTGTCGGATCGGTTCACCTGACTCGACCCGACCCGTGAAGCTTTAAGAACCTCCCGATCCGACCCGACCAACCCCACCCGTGATATTTTAAAATCTCTTGATCCGCCCGGCCCCGCCCCCCCCCGATCCGTGATAATTGAAAACCTCATGACTCGACTCGACCTGACCCTGACTCGACCAGACCCGACCCGACCCGCCAGACTCCGGATGACCCGTGACATACGGGTTATGTTGCCGGTCGGGTCACCTCGACCAGCCAGCTATTTTTTCAAGACCATCGGAGTTGACTTGCGAGTCGACAACCTCGAAAGCTGTTAATGTTTATCGTTGTACCCCACAGTGATATGTGGCCTGGGTGTAATGATGTGGGCATTACTACATGCATTTGTCGACGCTTTAACGTACGAACATGATCCAAAAGGAGCATTGCCACCAGAGAGGCACTGGGGCAGGAAGCAGTAAGTTTTCAATGTGCTGGACCCGGGGGTCGGATGTACGGGTCGAAGGAAAACAGGTTGTGGATCAAAGTGGCTCGGCCGTGACGCGACCCGTATCTCGCGGGCCATGACCGACCCGACCGGACTGTGAGAATTGATCATCTTTTGACTCGACCCGACCAGACCCGCGAGGTTTTAAAACCTCTTGACCCGACGCGATCCGTGACGTTTCAAAACCTCTTGACCCGACCCGACCCGACCCGACCCGTGGAATTTTCAAACCCTCCTGACCGGTAAACAGCCCTGGAATAGTCACCTCTTCGAGGTGCCTTCCACGAACCCCTCGACTTGCACCGCTGAAATGGCCAAGTTTCGAAAAACACATGCATTTTGGAAGCGCTCGCTGCCCGTATTCCTGTGCGGTGATTTTTCTGCAGTGGTCGGCGAAGTAGATGTATGTGACCAGCGCTGCCCACGTGCAGCAGGACGAAAGGCAAGAGGCTGCAGCCGCGCATCTGGTGGGCCAGCCTGTCACGGCATAGTCAGTGGACTGCCCTCCCCGTTATGTTGCCGACCCCGTCCTTGCCCATGTCGCTCCTCTTTTCTCCTTCCGATCTGACCGAATTATCGACGGTTTCACGGCCTCGTGGGTTCGCAGGTGTTGGAGATAAAACCTCTGGAGGGTACGGATCCCGCCCAGCTTTTCTTCAACGCGGTTTCACGGAACTTGACACGGCGTGAGCTCGGCGTTGCCTTGGACTACTCCCAGGATGACGTGTTGGTCGCACTGCTAAGGCACCTTGAGGGGGCTAAGGGACACCCGGGGACACTGGTGAGGGGCGCTGTTGCTGGTGGACATACCCAGATTGTGTGTTTCGGCCGATACATTGTAGTTGCTGCTGCTACGACTGCTGATGCTGACACTAATGCTTTTTCGCGAAGCCATCGTGGTCGACAAATGTTGTCAGCGTTGTTCCAAGAGGAGAACAAAACACCTATTAATAGCAATATCAGGTATGTATTTTTCCTTCCTCTGCATCACGTGCGTGGCTTTCACTTCTTCTGTTCGGAATCTCACTCGAAACCAAGACATGTCCGTGCGCACGTCAAGAGCACAATACCTTGATGGAAGAAGATTCTCCGATTGCTTCGTCGTGTTCGTCCCAAGCGTTCAACTACTGTACGCCGATCTGTTTTGACTGTCCATGCACACGCGTCTGCCTGCTTTCAGGTGCGCCTTGCTTCGTCCGTCGACGCCAACAACTTGATGTCACCTTCCTTCGGGGAGGCTGCAGTCAGGTGCGAAACATGAGTTGTGTGCTGCGCGTGGCGTGGCCGAGCCTATTGCTGCGATGTACAATTTTTTGTCACGCCTCAGGGGTGATGGAGGGAGCCTTTCCCATCGCTCGATCAGAGAGGATGTCGAATACGACGTTCAGTTAACAGTGGTGACGCTATATCGTGAGGGTTTTGTACTTTCGTGCGGTCGTTGGTCTAGCTTCATCAAGGTTACCTACACTGGTCGTCGACACGTTTGTACGTACGCTGCGTGGCTGGTCCGATCTGGCACGGAGAAAAGCAATATCTGGTATATTTCTTCCGAATATCAGTTTTATTCAAAACCGGCGAGGTAATATCTTGAACGATACTGGTGGGTCCTACCTACGGATGGACGTTTAGGATCAAACGCAAGGAGGAGAAAGTGACGATCACTCTCGAGGCTGCAGGCGTCTCAAGTGATGGCTCTGCGGGTATAACAGACACACGAGCGGAACGACACTTCCCCTGCTGGTTGATAGACCTAGAGTAGAGGCTCATCTACTGCTGTGGTTTTTTTACGCGTTGGTGCGACATTATGGTGCAGCAATTGTTTATCGGTAACAGAAGATGCGGCCGGTAGGCCAGTAGCGACGGGTGGCTACCACGCTTTATCCGCGCCGCAGACTCCCATCGCTACAAGGTTTCATATGCACGCCAATGCAAAGCAAAGAGATAACACCCCCATCACCACCCCTGCTCCATCTACTCACCTCGTTTCCGTTCCTTCGAAGAATCTGGGAGGAGTTCCACCCGACGTCAACGTCACCATCCTCGTCACCGACCTTCAACGACCGTCGTGGAGTTTTTGGCGGCTCTACCGGCTCTGGAAGTGGAGGTAACCGTGACTGTGATAGGAGAGGGATGGGATCGTCCTGGTCCCCAACGAATAATGGGATAAGGGAGCCCCATCAAGGGCGGAGGGAGTCTCGGCAGAGGAGTAGATCGCTCGAAAGACTAATGCAAGAGTCAAACGGGTACGACCACCCCCAGATGTGCCTTCAGCAACACCCGCACGACACCGCCAGCGAGACGGAACTTAGGGACCTCGAGTGTTATTCGATCTGGCAGGAGGCTATCGGTAATGCCCAGGCAGATGGCAGGGCGTACGAGGAAACTCCGTTGGCGGGAGGTGCTGTCTGCGAACGGACCGACCACGCACCGTTGAAGTGTGTCTCCGACGCTCTGCGAAGACATCTGTGCCAGCAGCAGTGTTTCTCCAACAGTCACTGCCGTATCAGAAATGACCCTCAGTACGAGTTTGACGACAATGGGAGAGTGGAGCTGGAGGAAAGTGAGAGTGATGACGCCGTTGACACGCCCACGCCGTGCGGTATCAGTGACGAGGAGATGAGATTTGTCGAGAAGCGTTTGCAGGCAGAGCAAAGGAAACTGGCGTGCGGTGGCAGGCGTAGACAAGATGGTGACGCGCAGGACACGATTTCCATCGAGGGGTTCGTGCAGTTCTGCAAGTGGTGGGCGGCAGTGATGGCGACGGTATGGCAACTGCGCGACGATCGGTGGTCAACAGCCGTGGGGATGCGTTGGTTCGTGGGCAGGCAGGCGGCACATAACATGTTGTCGGGAAAGGAAGCGGGGACTTTCTTGCTAAGGTTCAGCGAGAGTAGACCGGGGGCCCTCGTTATCAGCCTCAAGAAGAACGTGAGTCGATTGCATTGTTTTCTTCGCACAGCAAGGTATTGGTGTTGGTGTGTTGATGGTTTACTTATGCCGCCCACATACATATCGTGGCGCGGCAACAGAGTGTTAACTAGTCGTCTTGCAATCCTCTTGTATTGCACATCGAGGGCGCTCCACAGCGCCGAAACGATGCTGGGGCGTAGCTTCAACATTGTGTAGGGGGGACTATGAGTGAAAGTCAGTCGAATTCTACATCAACACGAGGAGCTGCTCAGACGCGTATCACTCAATTGTGAACACTACGTTAGTTTTAGACCCCCGCCCGTCACCTCCCCCTCCCCCGTCCACCTGACTCCTCGCGCTGCAAACTCCCCAACGTGCCATGGGTTATATAGGTACCGAGCACGCAGGCCTCCAGCAGCTCTATACCCCCCCCGCTTGGCCTGGACGTGGTGCACTGTCTGGTGAACGTGGATCACGGAGGAAGGTGTTGTTTCGTCCGTGAGAAACAGGGCACATATCGACCGGGTGTTCCCGTCAATACGACGCAGCAACTTGTGGGTCCCTACAGCTCGCTGCAAGGTCTCATTCTGAGCAGCGAAAATATGCAGAAGCTGTACCCCAACATTCCAAAGGAAGAGGCCCTCCAATAGGTGCCCCCATTGTTGGTGCCCGACGTGTCGTTGGTGGTGACGTGCCGTTGAGAGCGCAGGCCGTACGGCGACGTCCCCTTGAATGTGTTCGAGGAGGTTCGTTGCAAGCACTCCGAGTGGACTAGCACTGGCGGAGTGGGGCATGTGGAAGAGGACAAGCTTATTAAAAAGAACGGCGCTGGTGTTGACTTGCTCGGATTCGGGTTGTATGCTTACTGCAGAGTGACGATGCCCCACACAGTGAGGAGGAAGATGTCCTTCGGAAGAGACGTGGTTGGTTTCGCAGGATTTTTTGTTTTTGTCGTTGTGAGTGGTTGGTTCGTAGAGTGACTTGGGTTGGGCGACGCTGGCTGCTCTGTTCGTGGAGACATGGATAGATGCCTCCCGTCTATGCTACCGCCACGGGCCAATCGGTTCGACCTCCTTAATGAACGAGGCAGTTGTATTGGGCGGGTTACAGGGTCGCTACAAGGTGGCGTGGTTTGTTTTTTTTGTGGTGTTTATTTTCAATGGTGGTCGCCCGACCTCATACTCTTGGTCGGTGTTTGAGGAAAACATCGCGGTGCGTTAATAATGAAGTACGGTGCTGTGTTGATTGTATTGTGTTGTGATTCGTTGGTTGTAGGATACCTCAACCCCTTTCGGTCATAGGTCTTGGTCGGCGCGATGTTCTGCGTTATAATAGTGCTAGTCGAAGCATTGAGTGTTGGTGTGGCCGAAGTTTAAGCTGCGGTGACCTGCCGCGAAGCCTTCTTCGAAGGATTAATCCGTATCCTGTTGTGTCCGGGTTGGTACCCCACGTGGCATTCCCTTAAGGAGCGCTGCCTGTTTTAGCTATACTGCTTCCCCTGGCGCATCTTAAGGAATGTTTTCCGTGTTTGCTACATACTTGTCCTCGCTGGGTTGTAGCCGCGAAGAACAGGTGTGCGTGGTTTTGGTGTATTCGTTTTTCGTAGGGGGCGTACGCAAGATAGCAAAAACCAACAGTTAAAAGTACTGCTCGAGTAAAAAGAGATACGACGTGTGTATACTTTCAGCGGCAGGGTAAAATGGGGTACAGGTCGATTTATGCAACTCTCCCCAGCCGACATGGATGCAGGGGGGGCTCGGACAGCGGGGTTGTGCGGATTGCGACCGTCCTTGGACGTAGTTTGTTTTTACAGGGCCGCACACGTTGAACTTATTTCTGGGGCTTGAATGCACACGAAATGGTAATGAATGTGTCCCGTCTTACTTGCTGCTGTTGCGTACAAAGCGAGCACGCGGCAAGGAGCCATTTTAGGGTGCGCTCGGCCCATCTGGCAAACGATGGATTCCTCGATTCCAGATAACTACGCAGGGTGTGGGAGGAATACTGCTGTTCCTCTTTGCCTGCAGCAGTATTAATATTTGTTCGATAAGTCACGCGCGTGCTCAACGTTCTGTGTGGTTTAGGATTTAATTTTGTCCTGTTGACCGAAGGATTTTGACTAGTCGAAAGGGTGCAAGTATCGGGGGGAGATGCTCCCCATGGCTAGCGCCACCCTCCTTATCCGTGCCGGGCTGGCATGCGTTGAAACTACCCTCCCGTTGAAAAACAAGAGGTTTGGGGACGGGGGCGAGGCGGGCGGGTCGGGATGAGGGGGTAAGGGGCGAGTTGGGGATGAGAGAAGAGAAGGGGGGGTAACTGATTGTTGTGGTGATACTTGTATGTTGCTTACTGAGTTAGGTGATCGGTTGTCGTTTTACACCCGTCTCTCAGTACGTAACGCAATTGCATATGGCGTCGACGGCAGGATACGGGTTTGAATCCCGCTTGAACGTGTGCGGTACGTTTGTCTCAAAAACGGCATCCCTGGCTCCGCGATCGATGATCGGGTTGCACTCGCGACCGTATGGAGGTCCATTGAACGGTGCGCCCCAGATGGATGTCGATGGGTGGCTCATGTATCGCCCACGGGTTGGTCGTGAAAGCCCAAGGGTAAACACATGCTAAGGATTTAAAAATACTACAACATGCGGAACACCAGCTTGTTTAGAAAATAAAATACGCTCACGTGTTTGAGGCATAGGGCGGTGCAGGTGCGCCATTTTTTTTTCTGAAGCTCCTCACTTGAGCTCTATCCCTCACCGAAAAATGTGATTTTTAGCGAGAAGAAACGTGCAATCAGATGTACAAAGGGTAGTACGTTCATAAAAACGCGCGGCCGGCGTACCACGCAGCTTGCAAAGATGGATATCGACCGTTGTATTAATCGAACTCACAGCTGACGTATTTAAAATAGTTTTATAAAACCCGTGGCCCAGGTGTGCATAACGATATTTTTGCAAAACAAGAATGTGATTTGTTCCGACGATTTCGGGTTAAGGAGCCTCGTCGTTCAGAAAACAAAATAGCCAAAAAAAAAAGTATACCTCTATCGTCGTATCACCCGTCGGAATCTCGTGAGAGTTCCCATGGGCCGCCCATGAAACAAGCGAGAAATAAAATCAAATAATGTACATCCTTCTTGGACCAAAGTGCTAGACTGCGCCCTGAGGGGAGGTGAGTGTTACACGGATTACCCTGTGTACCTGGTAGCTCAGTTAAAAACACCTTCACCGGAGGATAGTACCTATTTGCACCATCAGCGCGAGAAAAACTTACCAAACACCCTATGTCTGATGGGTTGATGCCGGCCGATTACCTTGGAAAAACGCAACGCGGCGGAGCCTCGGGATCGTCCTAGCCGACCTCGAGCCCCCTGAAGGGTTGGGGTTAGGGTTAGGAGTATGGTTGGGGTCGGGTTGTGTCTGGGCCGATGTGCAAGATAGGAGTTGACTAAAAGGGTGTGCAGTCATTCTATTTCTCACTGATGATGTAAACAGGGGTTGCCTCACCGGAGGGAGGCAATATAAGATAGGGCCCTGATAACAGACACAGGTCACCCTCTTGCAAGTCTCTCTACTACAATAGGCAGGTTCCACGTTGGTCACTCAATTGTATTGGATTCGCTCTTGTGTTAATCCCACTGGGTACGGATAGAACTGAGCGCTAAACGCGCTGCAAATCCATGAACCAATTGCATCATCCCCTTTTCCCTATACGCGCATGCCTTCAAAGGCACGTGAAACCTTTTTATACCGTATCCGCATCCTGGATTATTTTGTCTTGTGAGACTCTCAGGGAAACACCGTAACACTAGCCCGCCCTGGTGATGAGCTGTATATGCAGAAATATGGAAGCTTCAGCTTCGGTTCCACGGTGTATAACATGACTCGAAGATGTGGCACTTCAACACTGCCTTCCACACCTCTCTCCTGCGAGGCTACGAAGCCTCGGGAAGAAATCTGAAGCGGAAACGGCAAACGGAGAACGAAAGACGAGAAACGGATGCACAAGAAAACTAGCGGTCATATGGCGGAATCTACAGACGCGAGAGCTATCACTTTCGACAAGGTTTTGACAGGGGGATCACTTTTGGCGTTTTGGGCAGTGGCTCGGGGTCAATCGCGCGAGTGACCAACGCGTGCTACAACAGATGTGCACCACATTTTTTCTGAGGTTTCTCATTATGGGAGCTTAAGAACTCTCCCAAAAGCTGATGTGGGGGAAAAAATAAAACTGCTACCGGATGAAAAATCCCGTGGTCTAGGTACACAACAAGAATCGTTCTACAGAATAACTTTTTTTTTCCCGACGATTTTCGGTTAAGGAGCCTCGTCCTTCAAAAACCATTTCAGACGAAAACTGCTACTTCTGTCGTAGCGTGCTTCGCCCCCCCTGTTCCTTTGTGGTCTTCACCTTCCGTGCTGTCTTAATTTCGTGATGTGAATCAGCTATGGAATGGTGAGCGATGCTGCGTTAAATAACCGCATAAAGTGTTTTTGTCCGTCGGGTAGAGAGTCACTCGTGCTCTACTATTCTGGCTCGGTAGCGTAAATGAGGGTTGACCCCGTTGCTGCGTCCTTGGCCTTTCCGCAGATTAACGCGGGGAACGGGAACAAAGGAACAGAACAAGGAAAACGGGGAGCTGTTGCTGCAAATCCATGAAGCAATTGCATTGTCCTTTTTTTCCTACACACATGCCTTCAAAGGCCTGTGAAACCCTTTCTGTACTGTATCCGCATCCTGGAGTCGTTGTCTTGTCATGCTCTCAGGACATTACCACAACATGAAAGAGTTCGTTTTTATTGAAAAGGGAAACGGTCAAAAGGGGTTATACCCCCGTTTTTTTTGTCATTTGGGGGTATATAGGGAAAACATGCCCACGGAACGTGCCCACGAATCGTGTATCCCCGTGCTATCGACAGTACCGTCAAATGACCGCCGTGCACGCTTTTATTGAGAAGAAGAGCCCCACTCACGTGTGATTCCTTACATTTACCGACTTTTATCTCGGCGTCCGGGTTTTTTCGGCTTCTAACTCACTAAACGGAGTTATTACGACGAATGGCCGCCAATGTTAGCGTTAATACAGATTTTTATATCCCTGTACACTCGATAATCACGTCGAACCCCCGCCGTATACGCTTGTACCGAGTCGTGAAACCCGAATACAGCATGACACGCGCAATTCCTTTCCCTTGCCGTTTACGTCGGCGTCGGACCTTTTTTTGCCTACAACTCACGAGAACGGAGCAATTGCCACGATTGGCCACCGACGTTATCGTCATGATATCTCCATGTATTCCTGCACATTCGACAACGACTTAGAATTCTCCGGCGTGTACGCTGGTATCGAGTGACGGAGCCCGATTGCAGCATGACTCGGGCGATTCGCTACCCTCGCCAACATTTTATATCGGCGTACGAGCTTTTTTCGCTTATAACTCACGAAAAATGGGCGATTACAACGATTAACCACCAACGTTGGCGTTATTATGGATTTCTGCATCCCTGCATACTCGAAAATGACGTCGACCTTCCGGTGTGTATGCTTGTTATGAGCCGCGGAGGCCGATCGTAGCATGACACGCGCGATCCCTTGCCGTTGCCGACATTTATCCCGGCGTAGGAGATTTGCTTGCTTGAACTCACGACAACGGTGTGATTGCGACGATTGGCCACCAACGTTGGCACTATTATGGTTTCATATGTGTTCCTATTCACTCGACAGTTATGTCAACCCTCCGGCGTGCACGTTTGCGTGCATTCTTGCGTCAAGTCGCGAAGCTTAGTTGCAGCATGACACGCGTGCGATTCCTTACCCTTACTGACCTTTATCTCGGCAAAGGAGCTTTGTTGGCTTGAAGTCATGAGAACGGGGTGATTACAACGATTGACCACCAACGTCGGCTTTCATACAGCTTCATGTATCCCTGTGCACTTGACAGTACCGTCAAATCACCTCCGTGCACGCCTATATCGGGCCGAAGAGCCCGATGGAACCATGAGGAGGGCAATTCCTTAACCTCGCCGACTTTTATCTTGGCGTAGGACCTTTCTCTGCTCACATGGGTCGCTCCCCTCACGAAATAAAAAAATCACGAATCCCGACAAAAAGGCACGATTTCTGACATCCGTTGGCGATTAAACGGCGTCATGTATCCCTGTGAACTCGATGGTTATGTCAAACCCCCGGCGTGCACACTTGTATCGAATGGCGGAGCCCGATTGCATTATGACACGCGCGATTCCTTATCCTTACCAACATTTATCTCGGCGTCAGCTCTTTTCTGGTTGAAGTCACGAGCACGAAGTTATTACGACGATTGACCACCAACTTTTGGCGATTATACGGCTTCATGCATTCCCGTTCACTCGACAGCACCGTTAAACCATCGCCGTGCACGCATGTATCAAGCCGAAGAGACCGATTGAAGCATGACACCCACGAATCCTTACGCTTGCCGATATTTATCTCGGCATCGGAGCTTTTTGTGCTTAAAACTCACTACAACGGGGTTATTACGACGATTGGCGGGCAAGTTCAGCGGAATTATATATAGACTAGCCTATACATTCATCTCTTACACTCGTCAATTAGGTCAAACCTCCGGCGTAAACGCTTGTATTGAGGCGAAAAGCCCGACTGACTGCAGCATGACACGCGCGATTCCCTACCCTTGCCGACATTGATCTCGGCGTAGGAGCTGTTTTTGCTTACAAATGACGACAACGGGACGATTGCGACATCACGAAGATTGGCCACTAATGCTACCGCAATTGTTTCTTTGTCTATCCCTATATACTCGACAACGGCTTCAAACTCCGGCGTATACGCTTGTATCGAGTCGCGGAGCCCGATTGCAGCATGACACGCGCGATTTCTTACCATTGTCGAGATTTATTTCGGCGTCGGAGCATTTGTTTCTTATGACGCACAAGAACCGGGCGATTACTACAATTGGCCACTGACGCAATCATCATTGTATATTCATGTATCCCTGTATACACTCGACAATTACGTCAACTCCTCCGGCCAGCACGCTTGTATGGAGTGGCGGAGCCCGATTGTAGCATGGCACGCCTTGATTTCTTACCCTTGCCGATATTTATCCCGGCGTGGGAGATTTTTTGCTTGAACTCGTAAGAACGGGGCGATCACGACGTTTGACCAACAATGTTGGCGTTATTATGGCTTCATGTAACCCTGCGCATTCGACGGCACCGTCAAAGCTCCGCCGTGTGCGCTTGTATTGAGCCGCGGGGCCTTATTGGAGCACGGCGCGCTCGATTCCTTATCCTTGCGGATGTAGGAAATTTCGCCTCAAATCACGGGAACGGGGCGAGTACGACGATTTTCCACGAACGTTAGCGGCATGTTTTCCTTGTGTATCGTTGTACACTCGACAATGACGTAAAACCTACGGCGTACGCTTGTATCGAGCCGCGGAGGCCGATTACAGCATGACACGCGCGATTCCTTAACCTTTCCGGCATTATCGCGGCGTAGGAACTTTAGCCTCAACCCACGAGAACGGAACGGGTACGATGATTGACCGCCAACGTTGGCGCCATTATGACTTCGTTTTCCCATGTGCTACACCGGCATACATACGGCGTAGTCACGCTTGTATCGAGCGGCGGAGCACGATTGCAGCACGGCACACGCAAAACCTATCCTTGCCAACATTCATCGCGGCGTAGGACCTTTTGACTCAACTGACGAGAACTGCACGGGTTCGACGATTGACCACTAACGTTGTTAGCTTCATTATTTAGGTATCCCTGCACACTCGACAATGGCGTCAAACCAGAACTTGATTGCAGTACGTTACACGCGATTTTTTTGGCGCGCACCCTGCGGTGAGGGCGAGATAATATGGACGGTATAGACCAGACTAGACTATACTCTCACTCTCGCATGCAGCGTCGAATGGATATATGTTTCTCAGCGCGGCTCCGACGATTGAACGGATGGCGTTGCGATCGGAGCAGCCATTCCGTGCTGACCCACGAGGTCTAATTTGGCACCCTCCACCGTTTTCGTCGGAAAGATGGGAAAGCGCGTGCAACAGATAGTAGTAGTTCAACGGGGTATGCATGTAGCTTGTCGTGGAAGCCGGAGAACCGAACGGTCCTTTGCAATCGCGGGTGGGAGTGGGACGATACTCAATCTTTTGGAACTCGGTAAAAAGCAGTAGTCTATACTTGTACATGCGCAGGAACGCAGGACTCGAAGGGTTATCAAACCTACAAGATGATAAAGGCAAACAGCCGTCAAGGCTAGGCACACGAGTGCATTTCGGTTGTTTTGTTACTTTGATGCAGCAGCAGCAGCTTTACTGTAACACCGGGACGAGTCCGGTACCATCGAGCGCGTATAAAAGTAAGTAGGTGGCTGTCACAGATCGACCTCAAAATAGACATTACTCCACAGAAAGGCACTGCAGCGGTGCTGTTAGCTATCTGGTGAGCTTGCTTATCCACTGCGAGAAAAGAGCGTCAGGGTCGGCAACAGGCAGCACGGACAGCGTGGCAGCAGCGCACAGCGACAACGCACCAACCGCTAGCAGAAGAAATCCCGCCGTGTTTTAGGGGATGTCAGCACTAATCCCCGAGGTATATGGGATGAACTAGCGCTATTTGATTCGAACACCCTCATCGTCATGCTGGAACCACACGCTCGCCACTATCACATTCCCCGATTTCCATACTTTATTTCAGATGATAGTCTATTTCGTCTATAAACATGGTCCTAGTCTGGTAAGCGCCTGTCTACCAAAATTGTCAGGAGACGGTCGGTCAAGGAAAGACTTCCATCGGTCAAGGTTGTCGTTGTCAAACCGATCATTAAATAAAAAAATATTAGTTTGGCGTCAGTCGAGGCACACTATCACTTTGTCGGGAAATTTCCGTCCGTCAAGGAGTTGAAGTGCCGTCTCCTGACGGGTCAAAAAAAGAAAAAGGAAAAGGCGGACCAATCGGCGTATCACTACTGCTGTGCTGTGCGTGAGGCAAGTTCTTCTCTCTTATCTAAAGTGCCGCATCCTGTTGATGGGGTAGAATCACACAACACGCCGACACCACCATTATGACGACACCGAAACGAGGAGAACCGGACCTTTATAATGGGGCGGCTCGCCTTGGATATGTTTATGCGTCGCCTTTGGTGCAAAAAAACAAAGCGCGGAAAACGGAGAGGATGGAGCAGCTGGGTACAGCAAAGGTGATTCGATAGGGTATGGAGTCTGAGGTCTAAATTATCATTTGTAAGTTATGAGCAGCCAACCAAATGTAGTCCTTTTGTGGCACGAGGATAGACCTCACCTCATACTATTGGCACTCGTAGAGTTCAGATCTTTGGCACGGATGCTTGGAGTGGGCAGATTGCCGAGGGTTTAAAAAAAACACGCTGGAGTGCACTCTGGAGCATGGTCGGGGGAAGGGCGGCGCTGGCGCTTCCTTTCGCACAAGATGTGCCTCTGGCGACCTCGCTCGAAACATAAAAAGTGCTGCTGCTGCACGCCTGCACATAACTGGTTCAACAATAGAATGCTCTATTTGCAAAGCTGTCGGGGTACTACTACTAGCTGTAGGTGTTGCTACTGTAGACAGTAGCCCCTGGGTCGCCTGGGTCGCCTCTGCTCACTACCAACGTATATAGGAATGCGATGGTTCTACTATGTACTAATGTAAAGCGAAGATGCCGGGAGACGGCAGTTTTGGGCGTTGTCGCTTGTCTTGTTCACCTTTAGGAGCTACGCTCTAACTATAGCGTACTCTTACTCTTACTCTGAGCATGTCGAGTTATGCCGGAATTTTTGTCACAGGCGTGCAGGCCTAAACCATGAAACATTTTGTTTGCGTGTCTGATATCTTTGTTGTTGTTGTTGTTGTTGTTGTTGTTGTTGTTGTTGTTGTTGTTGTTGTTCTCACGTTAACTCGCATAATCAAGTCCGTGGTCACAGGACAGGCTCCAGCCACTCTGGAGCTGAGGAATACCCCAGGGAACAACACAAAAAAACCAAGGTGGTACACGTATCACAGCTGACGCAATTTATGCCTCCACCAGAAACATATAAAAGTGAAATCGGGAGTCAGTCTACGATGTGCCAGGTCCATTCGTACCGGTGCATACATACGAGCAGACGAGCAGCACTGCTGCTGTAAACGGAGTGGAGAAGGTATGTTAGGTAAGGTACGTACTTATGAAATGCCCAGGTACGTACCCGTACCCGACGCTTAGGTACGTTAGGCACGGGCCGCGATACCTTACCGAAGTGTTCAGGTGCGTTAGGTTCGGACCACGATACCTTAGGGCCCGAATTAACGAGGAACTTGCAAAATCGAATTTCGATTTTTTTTTATAGAATTTAATTTAATTTGCATCTGATTGGTCAAGAAATGAATCACCAAGCAGGCATTCTCAGAATTATTACGAAAAATCAAATTCAACAAAGAAGTAAAAAAAGACTTTCTCGGTCGAATTTTGTCGAAAATCGAAATTGAATTTAGGGAGTTTGTCCACCTAGACATGGCTTGTTCTGTGTAACCGAAGCCGGCCACGCGAATTGGTGCCATGTCGTCGGCTGATTGAGAGGCGAGCAGCCAACATTGCGAGAGGTAGGACCACCGGAGCAGCCGCAGCGCGGCCTCCGAAGGTCCTTAGCACAGCCTCGACCGCCTGCGACGCTTCGAAAACAACCGAGACCGCCGCAAACCCAGTTTTTCGTCCCCCTGCACCTCGAAAGTTACACGACCAACTACCACATGATGACTTCGCTCAGAAGTTCGACAGCTATATCCCCGTCGCTGCTGCCCGTGTCGGGCGGCGGGGTGGCGCCAGCCCATCCAAGAGACACCTAGAGCCATAGCCTCCAAGCCGCTGCCGGCCAAAAGAATCTGCGGCTAGCCGCGGCGTTCCGGGGAGGACGCGAGCCATCGCTCGCCTCGGCCGTTGCCCACGGGTGTTCGTTGACCCTTTTGCGTTTTTAGAATTTTTTTATTTCCTAGAACGCACTGCGCCGTTCCTTGATAAGAACCAAAGTTGAATTTTTCGTGGATTTTTCATGAAATTAAAAAAAAAAAATCGAAATTCGATTTTGCAAGTTCCTCGTTAATTCGGGCCCTTACCTAAGTTTTAGGTACTCGTACGACAAGTTTTAGATACGATAGGTACGCCGCTCAAATACTTGGGTATGTACGTACCATAGTTGTTTTTTTTCACACACATGTACTTTCCGGCTTCTGGACAAGCCATGGTCACAAGTGTCGTCCCTTCTTCCCCTCGGTTCTTGCCTTCAATTTTTATCGCGCTTGGGGTTCAGCAATCCCACTGCTCGTCGATTTTCTGGATTTTTCATGGAGTGTTGGTTGCTACCTCACGCTCTCGCGTTTATTCGCAAGTCAATTTGTGCGCAAGAAAAAGTCCCCACGAATTTATACGAGTATGCACGCGGGGGGATTCGAACTCACGAAACTGACCTTTATACGAGTACCAGGCTCGAGGATTTTACCTGACCACGGACTTGATTATGCGAGTTAATGTGAGAACAGCAAGAACAACCTTACCCAAGTTTTAGGTACGATAGGTACGCCGCTCCAATACTTACCCGGATATAGGTATGCCGGTCGACAAAATATCCGCGTTTAGGTACGAGCCTTGGGGCGGCCTCGATACCTTGCCTAAGTTTAGACACGTTAGGTACGGACCCCGATACCTTACCTAAGTGTTAGGTATGTTAGGTATTCGAGGACCAACGCCCGAATGTGCAGGGTGGACCGCAACTGGACCAAGTCCGGCGGAAGGCCTTGCTGGGTTTTTTTCTTTCTAGTGGGTGAGCTTGCGCAAGTCCCACACTGCACTACCCGGAAAGATGCCGTTCCGGGTGGCTATCTCCACCGAACCTGACCCCCAGGGGACAGGCAGGCCGGGTCGACATACTCACGCATCCGTATACTACGGCAGCTTGCGCCGCCGGGGTAGCAACGAGGACTGCCGATAGGGACAGCTCACGCTATCGCTATAGTGGAATCCGAAGGACACGCCAGCTAGCGCTGGGTTGCGAAGGCAATTGAGTTAAATCGACACACGACGCGTATGAAAATACGCGGAAGTGTGCTTTATTTTTCCCCATCCGCCGGAGGACGAAAAAAAAAAAAAGTCAAGTATGGACCTCGATACCTTACCTATAAGTTTTGAGCGCAACAGGTACGCCGCTCCATTACCTACCCGGGTACAGGTATACCCGTCAACGAAATACCCGGTTTTGGTACGAGCTTTTGGGCGACCTCAATGCATTACTTGAGATTTAGGTACGTTAGTACGGCTGACAATAACTTACCTAAGTTTTAGGTGCGTTAGGTACGATCTCAAAAACTTACCCGGATACGATCTCAAAAACTTACCCGGATATAGGTACGACGTATGCCTTACCTAACATCCCCTTGGAGAAGTTAGAAAACCCTCCGTTGCGTTATTTCACCGCTGTGTTTTGATGAATACAAGGGCTCTGCATGGGCGCCGGCATTGGCCGACGCCCATGCTTCGGGTAGGGCAGGGCAGCACTTCGACAAGTTAAGGTGTAGCTGTCCGATGTGGCATTCATTGAACTTTAAAGTAATGCCAAGAGTTTAATACGAACATGGAATTATGAAAGTCATGCTTTGACAAAAGAAAAAACGTAATATTATACAACAAAGAAGGCAAGGATAGGCGAAACACACTGTTGTTAAATGCGCCATCACGTGAAAGTTGGCGTATGTCAAACAAAAATACCGAAAAGAGTATTTAGAACCTGCGTCGCCTCTAGGCGAAACGAAAGAGGACTTGGCATCAATGAAGAGACTGCACTGCTGTCCCGGTGGCAATAGAGGTTCGAAGTCGACAGGATGCAAAGTCGATTTGCATCAAACGTCGACATGGAGCCATGTCAGCCGGCGAGGTTTTGGAAGAAGAGAGCTTTGTTTGTTACCTGAAGGCTGTCGCGTTGATTGGTCTGCGTGGTCACGGGCACTTCAGCACGTGCCTTCATTTCTATCGCGAGAAGAAGCCAGCATTTTTTCCCCTCGTCGACTCGCGTCGAGTTGTACCTATCCACGCTGCTAGGCGCTCTCAGCAGTCGATCCCTTTTTTTTTTTTTGCATTTTTGCAAATAAAGTCAAATCTCATCGTGGTGGGTATCGAACTCAAGGACAAACAAACGTCAGTAGTATTCGAGGGTAATACCACTAGACCACCGGGGCGGCCGGCTGACAAACAAAACAGGATCTTTGCATAGAGATTACATTCCCCCATATTGTATGATATTACGATGGTTGACGCCGGGTTACCCAGAGAGGTGTTGCCTGTGTAGTGGTGTCAGTCAACATTATTATTTACTGATGAAGCCTGTCCTGTGACCACGGACTTGATTATGCGAGTTAATGTGAGCACAACAGCAGCAACAACAACAACAACGACAGCAGCAAAAGCAAAATCAAAAGCAAAAGCAAAAGCAAAAGCAGCAAAAGCAAAAACAGCAAGAGCAGCAAAAGCAAAAGCAAAAGCAAAAGCGAAAGCGAAAGCAAAAGCAAAAGCAAAAACAGCAGCAAAAGCAAAAGCGAAAGCAAAAGCAAAAGCAGCAAAAGCAAAAGCAGCAAAAGCAAAAGCAGCAAAAGCAAAAGCAGCAAACGCAAAAGCAGCAAAAGCAAAAGCAGCAAAAGCAAAAGCAGCAAAAGCAAAAGCAGCAAAAGCAAAAGCAGCAAAAGCAAAAGCAGCAAAAGCAAAAGCAGCAAAAGCAAAAGCAGCAAAAGCAGCAAAAGCAAAAGCAGCAAAAGCAGCAAAAGCAGCAAAAGCAAAAGCAGCAAAAGCAAAAGCAGCAAAAGCAAAAGCAGCAAAAGCAAAAGCAGCAAAAGCAAAAGCAGCAGCAAAAAAGCGAAAGGAAAAGCAAAAAAGCGAAAGGAAAAGGAAAAGCAAAAGCAAAAGCAAAAGCAAAAGGAGAAGCAAAAGCAGAGCAAAAGAAAAAGAAAAAGCGAAAACGAAAGAAAAAGAAAAAGAAAAAGAAAAAAAGAAAAGCAAATCGAAAGCAAAAGCAAATGCAAAGGCAAAGGCAAAGGCAAAGGCAAAAGCATCAAAAGCAAAAGCAAAAGCATCAAAAGCAAAAGCAGCAAAAGCATCAAAAGCAAAAGCAGCAAAAGCAGCAAAAGCAGCACAGCGTGGAGCCAACGTCCCGATCACACGAAGCCTGGTACCAGGTTCCAGGCACCTGACAATACTGCACTATCCGGATCGGAACAAGGAATGGTCCCAGATTTCCGAGAAGATATGTACATGATCACTTCCATCGAACCGAGAAGATATGTACATGATCACTCCCATCGAAGCTTGAGGAAAGGATTCATTTCTTACTTCTTTTTTTTTTTTTCTTCTTTTTTTTTAACCTCCGGCGGGCGGATGGGGAAAAATAAAGCTTTGGCTCACCACACTTTCACGTATTTTCATACGCGTCGTGTGTCGATTTAACTCACAGTTGCTTTCGCAGCCCAACGCTAGCTGGCGCACCCTTCGGGTCCCATTGTAGGTATAGCGTAAGCTGTCCCTATCAGTGGTCGTTACAACCCCGGCAGCGCAAGCTGCCGTTGGATACGGATGCGTGTGTATGTCGACCCGGCCTGTCCCCTGAGGGTCAGTTTCGGCGGAGATAGCCACCCGGAATGTCATCTTTCCGGGTAGTGTGGACTTGCGCAAGCTCACCCACTAACAAAACCCCTGGCCATGGGAGATGGCCTTCCGCCGGACTTGGTCCAGTTACGGTCCACCCTACCCATTCGGGCGTTGGTCCTCGGCTTAATTTCTTACGTTCGCGACGGGTGGCCCCACCAGCGCCCGCTGGGAGGTGAGGCCACTGATTAATCCCAAACTACTGAAGATACACATTTGACCGTATCATACTTTTGTGTCGTACCCGGAATGTCCAGGTCAACCCGTAAGAGGTTTTACCCTCACCGAACTACGAGAACATCCTTTCCAAAAGGCAAAACGTTACCATGAGACCAGCACGTACCAAAATATACTTCGGATGTACCCACTGCAGCCGGATTTCAGAAGTTTTAGATATCATCGCTCTAATAATACAAAAGCAGTACGAGTGGTACGCGTGAAGTGTGAAGTGGCTATATAGCGTGAAGCCAATGTCCCGATCACGTAAATGCCTGGTACCAGGTTCCAGGCACCTACGTAACCAATAGGGCAGTATTCGGACTGGAGCAAGGAATGGTCCCAGACTCCCACAGACCCTGTCCCACCGAGGACGCAGTATTGCGAGGAGTTTTCCCACCTTACGAGTCAAGTCGAAAACTATTGCAACTTCATCAAGAACACGGAAAGAATTGCGGAGAAGCTTGAAATACACTACCCGCCCACCTCAACAACGTTTTCCCTGGCGGTTACCAGCCACACTGGTATAGCGCCGGTAAGTTATTCTCACAATCTTACCCCAGAGAAGAGAGATATTTGAAACATTAAAAAAATACACTTGAGCTGTGTGTGTGAGATCGACCAAAAAGGATTTTGATCAAAACTCAGCTTTGCAAGCTGCGTGTGATGCTTCGATCGCGCGTGTTACGGGGCGTGCATACCCTCGTGAAGGATACAGGTCGGTGACTCCCCTGCTAATGCCAGGGTCAACATGACACACACTACCGGTGGATACACAAACTAAAGCGTGGATCCAAATCGCCAGACTTCTGGTGTACAAGATATCATTTCATCAAAGCCTGAGGAATGAATAATTAATTTCCCACGTGTTCGCGAAGGGTGGCCCCACCAGCCCTCGCGAGAGGTGAGGCCACTGGCTCATCCCCAACTACTCGATATAAATAATTGACATTAGTATACTGCTGTTGTTCCCAGTATGTGTACGTTTTTATTATATTTTATACAAGGGCTCCGCATGGGAGCCGGCATTCGCCGGCACCCATGCTTCGGGTAGGGCAGGGTAGCACCTCGAATTGCTCGATTCCATATTCGATATAGAGTAGAAAAAGTTACTTCACACGTAAACATGGTCTACGCGTACAGTATTTAAGGTAATGCCAAGAGTTCGATGTAGCCTAACAATAGACTGCTTGCTGCCGTTTCTTAATTAAATGAATCGGATTCCGAGCTTCATCAGATTTCGATCTAATAAATCCGGGCACACGCCGACTAACCCTTAAGTTTGGCCATGAAGAGACGTGTTGAGTTCGTTTCTCATTGTATTTTGACTGATCAAGCATCCGGGGCCAGCAAGATGACTGACCGTGCCTTCTGCATGTTCTCTTCGTAGCCACAAAACAAGGAAGACAACTCGCCAGTAGGAACGGGGGTGTAGCGACGTAAGGCAAATGCCGCACAGAGCTACGAAAGAAAAACAACAACAATATGCGTCTGATACCAAATAAAATAGGCCAACCACCTATCTCTCTCTCTGCTGTTTGATGATCAGGATGGGCACTGGGTTGGGTAGAAAGAACCGACAACACGCAACACGCCCAGCACAGCAAGTGCTGCCCAGCAGATGAAACTGCCAGTGTTTGTGTATACTCGTGTACTACGTGCTCGCGCTCGTACAAAACGCTCCAGCTCAGCAGGATGAATCTATACTGCTGTACGTGTGTTGGTGCATGTAGTCTGAAAAACTGTTGTCGTAGTCGTATGCATCAACAGCAGCAGCGCAGAACCGCAATTTAAATTTATACACATACTCGTGGACCGGTATTTAGACTACGGGGAGGACAGCATAGACTGGTTGATTGCTACCGCACAGAGCAGGTCCAACTGTGCCCGAGCGTGACCAGGCACTCCACGATAACTTAGTAGTACACATATATCAGGAAACGCTGGCTGTGAAGGGGAGCTGCCTATACTACGTACATGCCAGGGTCAGCGGTTGTAGGAGACGATCGTGCAGCGACAACACAGCAGTAAGTAGTAGTATGATAATAAGGCGAACGCTTTCTATATATATGCTGGATACGTTGAATATTTGTGAAAAAAAAAATGAAAAAGGCTGACAAAATGTTATTCCTATCATACCGCTGCAATTTCTTTTAACAGTAGTTGCTCCTTTTTGTATGTGCGCACTACAACTCCCCCTGTCAAGTATAATAAAATCTGAGTCTTTAGGATAAATATCGTTTTTTGTTCCCCAGCAACCTGCCTTTTTTTGGGAGCGACAAATGGTATGAGGACGTTTCGACAACCCGCACGCGTTCGCGGTTCACTGGGTGCGGAGCACGAAGGGCGAGGGGCGTTCAAGTCGATCCTCTCGCCACAGCAACACCGTGAAATGTAGAGTGCACCTACCTACCGTAAACACTCGCTCGAGGATGAACCGCGAAGCAACATGGACAGCGACTGTTCGGAGCAGCAATGCAAAGGGCTGACAAAAAGTGATTCCTACCACTACTGCAATATTTTTAAAAGTTTCCCCTTTGTATTTGCGCACTACCACTCCCCCTGGCAAGATTCAAATATCTGCTCGAGCATGCCACCCAAAATCCAAGATCGTGCCTGCTTCTCTCTTGTCTCTCTCAGCCCCACCCAAAATCCAAGATCGTGCCTACTTCTCTCTTGTCCCTCTCAGCCCCCGCACGCGTTCACGGCGAGTTAAGCAGGTGGGACGAAGGGCAAGGGGCGTTGAAGCCGATCCTCGAAGAAAGAGCTCGAATAAATAAAAAAAAACCTCGTGATATTGAAGTGCCGAGATTTCAATACTGAGGCCGACACGGTAAAATATTCCCGACGCATGGCCTAGGATTTGTCGTACATTATTTTATATATATACATATACTATAAAAATTGAAATACTCTCCAGCTGTGAGATCGAATATTTTGTCGAAACTCATATTTGCAAGCTGTGTGTGATACTCCGATCGCGCGCATTACGGGTTGTGTGTCCTCGTTAAGGATATAGGTCGGCGACTCCCCTTGCAACTACAGTGTAGCTATCAGGGTCAACAGGGTGATGTTAGGCAGTCTGTGCGCTATATATGTCATCACTTTTGCTCTCCAGCTCAACCCGTACGAGGTTTTACCCTCATCGACCTTCTGGACAAGCCATGGTCGCAGGTGTCTTCCCTACCCCTGGCTGGTACTGACCTTTGTTTACATCGCGAATAGGATTCGGCCTTCCCACTTTTCAACTTTTCATGCTCGTCGATTTTCATCGAAATTTTATCAACTCACGCTCTCGCGCTTTCCGCTCGTCAATTTTTTGCGTGAAAAAATCATACGAGTATCATGCACGTGGTGAAACTTGAACCCACGACCTTCTACTTTAGTTGGGACGAGAATCACCTACTACTCCATCGGGGACGTTACATATTACCGGTACCCAGTTACGTGCTGCCTGTACCCGACCCTTTGATATTTTACGAAAGTGCTAAATACCTGGTGGATACCTGGTACATCACCACATCCCTCGACGATGGTGGCCTCCCGCCTCTCGGCCGACACTTTTTGCTCAACGTTTCTGAGAGTGCGACGATGCCCGCTCCTCGTTTTGATCAACGTTCCCCGCCACCACCCCATGGCATCCCTCATTTCTCTATGAACTCCCGCTGTGCTCTAAATTAAACACTTCTCGTACACACGAACGGTCTCCTGTTCCACACAGGAAATGGAGATGATTCGAGAAAAACTAAGAAAGTCGAAGCTCCAGGTCCGTTTCCATGCCGTTGTGGCGACTGCCTCCCGTTTCCGGGAACTCCTGAACTATGGTTGTCGGATGATCCACTACACGGGGCATGGCTGCGAGGAGTTCCTGGCGTTCGAGTCTGACCACGACCGGCATTGCGGAATCATGGAGCCTCTGAAGGTGATGATTTGCTGTTGTTTTTTTCTCTGCGACTGACTGAGTTACATGGAAAGGCTTGGAAGACCGCGATGTACACCGCGGAATTCCATTCCAGCAGAGTGCTTGCTTACGTGCCCGCGATAATCGTGCGCTTATACGTCTCGTGTTACCGCTTTTGTCTGTAGTGAGATTGCTTCCACGGTAATAAGTGGTACCTTCTGCGTGAGATGGTTCGCCTGTTTGCTTGTGGGGCTTGTATATACGGCATCTTGCTCCCACACAGAGCTTGGTGCTGCGCGCCGGCTGTGTGTCGCGTGGAATCCTGAGTTTCTTCGGCAGCTGCGGCGGGGGGTGGAGGGTGGGGGGGAGCTCTGACGTGCGGGCGTGTTTGTTATGTCTCGAAGAATCGGCTTGCGTTCGGAACAGTATATTCCGGAAATTATTGCACAATTCGACGCGAGTCGACGAGGGAGGAAAGTGCTGAGTTCTTCTCGAAATAGAAGTGAAGGTGCGTACCGTAGTGGGGAGGGGGGAGAAGGGCCCGCTATGTGACCCTGGATCCAAGTTACGTCTAGGATGGGAGAAGGTGAAAGAAAAAGGGCGAAGATAGTAGATGGGATGGGCAAACACAAAGGCAGGGTTTTTATTGCCAGTGCGTTCTCACCGGTTCATAGCGCTGTTCGCTCTTCCACAATTTGGTTCTCTGTTTGTGCTTCGTAGTCGTGCGTACTATGAGTTGCTTCTGCGAAACACGATTGGAGGCGAAATGGACACACGCCCAAGAGGGAGAAGGCCTTCGGTGAAACTTGTGCAACTTGCTGAAACTTGGGCGTTTCCCTAATTTGGGCGTTTTCCGGTGGCAGGTGGACAGACTCAAGAACCTCTTCCAAGCGGGGGGGGTGAGGACGCAGCTAGCGTTCATCAGCTCGTGCTCGTCGGAGTTGAGCGGAAACGCCTTCGTCGAAGCTGGCGTGCCGCACGTCGTAGCGGTTAAGGTCAAGGAAGCGGTAGCCGGTAAGATATCAGCATATCCATGCTTTAGGAAAGGGATACCTGGAATACCTGGTAGAAATTATGTGACACGCAAGGGACACCTGGGGTGCCTGGGGTACCTGGTAGAAACAATGTGCTATCACAGGAAATAAATCATCAAAGCCCCCACAAGGGCGTTCGTTGCCTTGAATTGCAGGCGCTCACAAGGGCATCTGTTGCCTTAGCTTGTGGAGGGCGTATATGTTAGCACCAGGAAAACGGGGCATGGTGGGATGCGGTTATGCCCTCTGCGCTTTCGCTTCTTACCGAATCGACCATGCTGATTTTATCTTGAAGCAGAAACCAACACGACGCCGCCGTCGAACTTGAGACTAGCGTTATTTTATGAAGCGCGCTGGCACTCTTGATTGAAACGTTTTTGGTACTGCCTTTAGTACTAAACATCTGCACTGTGTCTTTCGGCACCCCGAATTCAAAGCGGAACTGGTGTCAGGTACTGTATTGCATTTGGCAAGGTCCTGGTGAGAGATTGCACTTGTCACAGCAGCTGTACGAGGTACCAGGTATGTAGCCAGGTTTGGAATTGGGGAATGACGGAGTATCCTTGTTTGTTGTACAGCACGTTGCTGGTTAGCGTTCGGTACTTGGAATTTGGGAATGACGGAGTATCCTTGTTGTTGTACAACACGTTGTTGGTTAGCGTTCGGTACTTTTACAGTGCTGATGGTGCAGATGATCCTCCGTCACTCCCCACCCCCCAACCGCCAGCAGTGTATCGCTTGTAGTATCGTGCAGGCCTTTTATTTCGTGAGATGCAGCATGGGCACGTCTCGGCGAGGCTGGGCTGGGCCGGCCGTTCGCTCTTTGAAATCACCCCTTCCCGCCGCCACCTTTGCCGCCGCTGCTTCCCCCCTTGCTCCCTTCGTGGTGTCATTAGAGGAAGCGGCTCAGATGTTCGGGAAAACGTTTTACGATGCGCTGATAGGTACGCGAGGACACACCGTGCAGCGTGCGTTCGACATCGCCTTCAGCACTGTGAACGCTGGCAGTACCGATCCGCAGGGAGGGCCTTTTCTTCTGTTGCCTCGGGGTGAGAAGGGCGCCACAAGTCTTGAGAAATGCTCTGGCGGTACCACGATTATTTTTACTATTTATTCAACGTTGTTCGATGTTGAGCTACTGTAGTACCTTATGTTTGTTTTTCTTACGCGGCATTTGTCTTTGTTTTTTTTCCTACCGATGTTTTGTCGGATGGCATGTGCAAGTTAACTGTGCACAGCAGCTTTTGTGCGTGTACGTTCCCGCCTTCCGTCTTTTTTTCTTCGTTTTTTTGTCAATGAGGTGTTACTTCAGCGCTTTTGTCGGATGGGGTTCTTTTTTTAGGGTACTTGGCCGCTGCTTTGTCCGTGAACTGTGTGACTGCCAGTGTACGTGTGCAACCAGCCCGGTGTGTCATGACTGGTCTCCTCCGTT
The DNA here is from genome assembly GCA_012845835.1 of Undaria pinnatifida. Taxonomy (NCBI): domain Eukaryota; class Phaeophyceae; order Laminariales; family Alariaceae; genus Undaria; species Undaria pinnatifida. The sequence goes on from JABAKD010000022.1 coordinate 10,642,981, forward strand.
TGCTGCAGGCATGCTGGCTGTGGGGGGAGACGATGAAACGATATATCTGACTCACGGTAGGGAAAAAAAAATGAAACCAACCGGGGAGCATAGTCATCCCATTTTTATTTTTTTTCCATTATTTTCTGAAGCTTGGATCGTTGTAGATTTTTGTCATATTTGTACTTCTGTGGCGAGGCTGATTTGAGTAGTTTCAGTGCTCTCAAGTCACGAAGCAAGCAATGAATCGTCCTCACGTGACGGCTGATGTCTGCCTCGCAAGGGATGATGCGCGTTGACCGTTTCCAAGCGTGTAGATACGTCATAAGCGGACACAGGTGGTTGCGCCGCTCACGCTCAACCGCTCGCGCTCTTCGCATTCCAGGCGGAAATCACGACGTCCACATCTTCGACCGGGTGCCTAGCGGTGACTTCATCGAGGAAACCCCACCTTTGCCGAAGGTCTTGCCTCTTCTCCCGAGTGCTCGACTGTCATACCTCGGCACAGAAGCCCTGCAGGTGTGACGAGTGTTTGCGTGGTGTATTGCTTGTTGTCACGGTTTCACGGCAGCGGTCCCGTGAGCTACGCTGAGATACGACGACGATGCTGTCGACCACGTATTAACGGGAGGCTGGTGCGTTCAAGCCGCTCCTCGCCGGTGGTGCTGCAATTTTGGATTCCGGTCCCTGTCACTTGCCCCGAGTTTTCAAAGTTTCTGCCGCGGCAACTCTTGCGTCGGGTTTTGTTCGTTTTCTTGTGTTGATGGAGGCGGCGACTCCAGGCCTTTTGTGCGTAGCGCCGCCGGAATCGAACGGTCTCCGCGGGAGATTATCACGGCACACGGGCGTAGTCTTGGGGCACTAGAGTTGACTGAGAGCGAGCTGTCAGAGTGATATGCTGGCGATACACCTCAGCAGGTCGCTGTTTTGGCGTAGATTGTCGGGAAAATAATAAATTCCACAACGTCGAGCCCCTTGTTTTACCTCTGCCGCGGCAGAAACTGGTGCAAGCGCTGGTGAACCCTAATACGGCGTGCGCCACGTTGATCGGTAAGCTCAGATCGGGCAAGACCGAGAGGGCGATCCAGGCATGCAAGTACGTGCAAGAGCGGCAGTGCTTCGATGCGATATTTTTCGCCGCGTGCGACAAGATCGTGGAGAAGGCTGACGCCTCTCCGACACGGGAATGGAACGCACGGGAGGACCCCTGCTCGCTGGTAAGGTCTGACTAATGTGTCCTTCTCAAGTGAGCGGATTTTTTTTTCCCGCTCTCCTTTGTGTCTTATCTTGGATTTCAGAATAGGTTTGGCGATATTTGGTGCAGTTATTGGGTTGATATAATGTAAAGGAGAAAAATGTGCGTAACGCCCTATATTCTGGTCTCGCGCTGCACTACTGTTCACGTTAGAATATATATCCGCCAGGAAAGTTGTTAACCTTGAATGGCGACTGGGTACCCAGGGGACCGATCGGACCAATGGGAATGAAGAGCCAGGGGCGCAATGGGCCTGTGTGCTTCGTACAAAAGTTGTAAAATGGTATGCACACCACGCAATCGTAATATTTACATTATGACAGTACTGGATGCCTTGTTATTTGTTCGATTAAGTTTGAGAATAACGACGTAATACATCAATTTTCGTATGACATTATCTATTTCTTACTGTAAGGGATAATAGTTTTCATGTCATGTAAAACGTTAAACGTTATAATCATGTTTCATTGCAGGTTCACTGTTCGTTTTTGCTATTGATTACGTTTTACTACCGCTGTGTATGTCTAGTATGTTCTTGCAAAGTTGAGTATCGACTCTAAATTTGTCGAACTCGCAGCTGACGTTGTTGAGATTTATTTTATGAATTACTACCTGGCATGCTTTCGATGGCAATGTAATTCGCTTCTCGGTGCTTTGTTTGCCCTCATGCGTGGTTGTGGGCTGGCGGGTAAGGTGTTGTATTCGGAGTACTTGGTTGTTGGCATTTTGTGAGGGGCGGGGAGGGAAAGTGGAGGTTATCAGAGCATCCTTCTTCTTTGTCTGTCGTCCGTATCGTGGAATCGCTGTTTGTTGTTATCTGTTTTTCCCGCGTGTCCTACATAAAAAAGCAAACTCTCCCAGTCAATCGACGCGGATTCTGCTAAACTAATTATGGACCGTGTCGGCGTGCCTTGCTGTCACGCAGATCGGACGAGCCCTTGGCATGGAACCCGCCCCGACCTCTGTTGACGAGCTGGCAGGTTTCCTGTTCAAAAAGGAGGCGGGAGATCGGTCTCCCTGCAACGTAAGCAAAGGGTTTGTCGCTTGCCGCTTGTTTTTGTGTTGGTTCGCCACGGTGCTTCTCCCATGACATTGGTTCATCGTTGTGTCGCTTTAGTGCTAGGGGTGCTGTGTCCTTGTCGCCATGTTCTTAGTTCGGGCAGTATCGTTGCGCTTGAATTGCACTCCTTTAAAGTCGTGTGTGCATAACGCACGCTGCAGTCGATGGTTTCGCGCGGGCTGCCTCGACAACGAACGCCGCGCTTTGATTGGTTACCTGAAGCCTCGAGCGAAGCTTTTGCCTTCCCGATTTATGATCGTCCACCACGTCGATGCCATGTCTCGGTGTACTTATACCTCACACGAATCTCAATGGGTGTCTGGCGCTTCTATACTTGCAGTTCTAGAACGATAGCGCAGCAGTGTCATGGATATATCCTGTTTTTTTCTTCGCGATGCCAATGTCAGGTCCTCCTAGTCTTGGACGGCGTTGATTCGCTGTTCGAAGAGGGAGATTGGGATGCGCGAGCCGACCTCTTGAAGATTCTAAGCTCCTTGTGTGGCAATGACGACTCCCGTCGTATCAGGCTGCTTGCGACGAGCGAAAACAAGTTACAACGTAATACGGCGGTGTGCTTCAGAAACGGTACCGAAAAGGTGGGTCTCCGTCGTGTAGGCTGACTTTTATCGAGAGGGAAGAAGGGGCCCGGCTACTAAAAGGGCTCATTAAGCGTATGGGCATACCACTGTAAGGTTGTACGGAGTATATAAATATGCGGTGGGTGTTGCAGACCTTGTCTTTTTTTGTCTTTTGCCGGGGGGGGTGTGCAGTAGCGGAATGTCCGTTTTATCTTCATTGACCCGAGATTTATGTTGTAGACCAGAACAGCGTGCGGCAGGACAAAACAAGTCGTTGCTGTCGCAGTTAGGACAGACCGGCGTTGTCACAGCAGTAACAGATTGTTCTCTCCGCCACTGCTGCGCCGCCGATCCCTTCTTTGTCGATGGCGCTGCTCCTCCTTGATCGAAAGGGGCCGAAGTGACCGAACGATCGACCCACCATTTTGCCCCAGATGGCCAATGTTTAGATATGGTTTTCATCGCCCCCTTGTGTAATGGGTCGCAGGTGATGAAAGTAGAACGATTGGGGGGCGCGGACGCAGCACAGCTGCTCTTGGATAACGTTTCGCGTCAATTGACTTGTGGTGAGCTCCGTGTTGCCGCGGGCTGCTCGCATGCTGAGAAGTTGGAGGCATTGCAGCGGCACCCGGCACTTCAGGAGGCGAAAGGGCACCCGGGGACCCTGGTGAGAGGCCCCTAGGCCAGGTTTGCACAGATTCATATCCTGCGCTCTGCTGTAATGGCAGCTAATGCCTCTGTTGATGTTGATGTTAATGCTGATGCTGACGCTTTTGCACGAAGCCATTGCGGTCGTCGTTAATTCGAAAAAAAAACGGAAGACATCCTGTCTTCCGCACAGCATGTCTTGCCCAGCTGTTCTTGTATCTCACCTGAAAATCGGAATATGATGACACGCATGTCGGTAACATACAACCTCGATGAGACGTCTAACGGGCGCAATGTACGTTTTCCACAAGCTTCTTGCGCTCGGCGCTCCGCCTCTCTGCCTCCGGTACAGCGGCGGCGAGTGATCGTCCCGAGCACTGTGCAACCGTGTGTTACATTGTTCGGCTGCCCATGCGCACGCGCCTGTACGTTCGTTTTTCAGTTACGACTTGCTTCGGACCTCAGCGAGAGCAACTGGAACGAAATGTCCGTCGTTATGTCGGCATCAAGGTGTGCATCACGTTTTTTTTTCTTTTTCCGGCAGCGCTTGCAACTTTGCAATGCCGCGCCGCCATACATACATGTATGTGATGATTCTTTTTTTGAGGGGACAGGGATTTGGTCAGGAGTTTTTTTCGTCTCGTCCTCAGTATGGGATTCTCTTAACTGGAATTTCCCGGTCAAATCGCTTCGTTCGCGCGCCGTCTTCGGGGGGCGGCTCCAACTCCCCTCGCCCTGCCTTATCCGTTCCGAAACTCGACGTGAACGGGGATGGAGGCTGAGCGAGATAAGCGAGAAGTGGCAGAAATGTTGTGTTTTGAGGAGGTAACCTCGAGGCTTCGGTTGTATTTTGACGTCTGCAGCGTCAGCAGAGCGTGATGATTTCCAAAATTGGCATTATTTCCAAACGGTAGTTGCTGAAATGATGAATTTTGCGGTGGTATACTCTCCAGCGCTTGTTTTGCCTGACGTCTGCAGAACTTGAACGAATGAAACACGGGAAATTGTTTTTTTAGATGGCATTTTAAATGGCATCATTTCCAAATTGACATAATTTGCAAACTCTTCTCCCAGGCCACCTCATATAGGCTCAAAAGCGTTTTTTTGCGCGACGTGTTATGCAAATAACTAGCCAAATTGCGACCGCGTAAATAATTGCGAGCTTAGTTAGACTTTGACCCAATAGGCGAATGAAATCGGGATCTTCAGCCTCTTTTTTCGGGGTCGCATAAGCGACCAACAGGTAATAATGCGGGTAAGAATTCCATGAAACAAATATGAGAAGGAAAACAAGCGATAGGAATTGTGAAGAATATGTACTGGTATAATTTTGGGTGAACACGCACATGAAAGACTAAGACGTGAAAAAATATTAATGGGATACCAGGTACGCGCCAACGACGTACAACAACGACGGACGACCTACAAAAATACATGAGCAAATAACGCGTGAGCGATTATGTGCTTTTCGTACATGCATATACTACATCTGCAAAAGGTTCATTACGGCCGGGAACGAACGTACAATTTTGGGAAGTGAAAATGCTAGACGGACACCCTTAAAAATATTTATATATATAATTCCCTAGATATTGCCGCGAACGCGTACGCGGGGCAAGAGACATCAGCGAGAATTGGCAACGATTTGGGATTTGGGATTACTCCGCACATGTATATCCGAGAACGGGTCAACGCATGAGCGATGGCGTGCTTTTCATACATGTGTACTACATCTATTAATACGAAAGGTATCTCCAAGGCTGTCTTCGACAATGTACCCCAATCCGCGCCCCCTCCCCCCTCAAATGACAACCACACCACCACCTTTCACACGCACATTTGTATCGCTCCGCCAAGCCTTTTCCCTACCGGTGTTATGTCAGCTCTCTCCCGACACTCCCCTGCTAAACGCAAAAACCCCGACAACCAAGAGTGGCGCACGGTGGGGAGTCCAGACGACCGCAGACCGTGGGCAACCCCGAGTGGGCTTGCCCCAACCACGCGGTGTGCGCCGTGATTTCGACGTGGCTTTCGCACGCGTCCACTAAAATAGCTGAACCTTGATTGATCTTAGGGGGCGGTTGCATTACATACGTAAATCGTATTGTTCCCTCTGCACGTTGTCTACATGGCATTGAGCTGGTTTTGGGGGGGGGTTAGTCGCTTGAAACGGCAAGTTTTTAGGGACTTGCAGGGAACCCAGTTACTATAATGAATAATATTATCAATAGAGTACTTTGAATTCTGGTGCAGCAAACTGTTGTCTTTTGCGCACTCCCGTGGGGAATATCTAACAGAGGTGCTGCTGCTATAGTTTCATTTGGGCTTTTCCGTATCGGAGGCATGTTTTGCTCCTCTTACAGACTTTTTCAATAGACGAGCCAAGTTTTCGGGCATTATAATGTCCGTATGAAGATGTGCCGTTTAACAGTAATATGTGTTATGTTTTTTGGGGGCTGTCTTCCACCGAGTCGGGGGCTGTTAGTGATAATGGTACGACTCCATACCGGTCTAAGGATTATTTTGTTTGCCTTGTGTGAGGCTCGATTATCCCTCTTTTCCCGTTTAACGTACCTTTTCTCTGATGTAAGTTCTCCGTATTATACCTTGAAAATACAAATTGGATCGAGGGCATTCAGTGTCGCCTCTGTATTCCCTTTAGGGCTCCTCCCTAAGTGAGTTCTTCGTACGGGTTGCAAGTAAACCCGGCGGCCCCATCGTGTATCTCGCGCCGAGTCGGGGAGCTGTTTTGTGACAATGGTACGATCTAATACTTATGTATCATACGGATTTTTTTGTTTTGCCTTGTGTTATGTCTGCATGATTATTTTTCGGTTTTTGTACGTGTATATGTTCACTAGTGTAAGTGCTGCGTACATTGAAATAACTAATTGGATTGAGAGCATGCAGAGTCCCCCCTGTATTCCCGTTAGTGCTTCTCTGTAAGTGAGTTCTTCGTAAATTTTGGAAGCAAACCCGGAGGACCTATCATCATATCTCGCACCGAGTCGGAGGGCTGTTTGTGACAATGGTACGATTTCATACTCGTCCACGGATTTCTTTGTTCGCCTTGTGTTGAGCAGTATTAATGTCTGCATGATTCCTTCTTTTTCCGTTTTTGTATATTTTCGCCAGTGTAAGTTCTGCGTACATTGAAAGTACGTATTATTGGACTGAGGGCATTCAGTATGCCTTATTTTTCCTTTTAGTGCTTCTCTTTAAGTAAGTTCTTCGTCTACTGTGGAAGTAAACACAGGGGTTTTCCAAGGCACCATCAACGGCGCCTTCCTTTTTCCCTTCCGTAAATTAAATATTTTCAATCATTCCGTCCGGTGCCTTTTTTTATTCCATGTCCTCTTTCGCTTCGCCTCGAAGCGAAGCAGGTTCTCAATACTCATTTCGGTATTTCTGCACTCATTTTTATTTTGTGCAGGCCAACTTTTACTTGGCGACGCTTTTAATAACAGAGCGTGTTTCGCCTATGATTGCTTTCTTTGTTTATATGTTTTTCTTCTGTCAAAGTAAACCTTCAGAATATCATGTTCGTAATAAATTCTTGGCATTACTTTAAACTTCATGTCGAATTGGATAACTAGAAGTTATTTGGTGGAGTGAGTGTTACCCTGCCTTACCCGAAGAATGGGCGCCATCGAATGTCAAATTATGATCTTTAGAATCTCATGTTCGTCTTAAACTCTTGGCATTACTTTGAAGTTCAATGTCGAATCGGACAGCTACAACTTTTTTTCTCGTCCAAGTGCTGCCCTGCCCTACCCGAAGCATGGCCGGCGCCCCATGCGGAGCCTTTGTATCAAATATTTTGTGTTGTCGCGTTGTATGGGTGATCATGTTGCCCTTATCTCCGCGTGGTCGGGGCTGGTGTTGAATGTGAGAGTGGGCTACTTTGAGCATTTGTTTTCGTTTATCCTGCGGCCGTTGGTCTGACGCTGTCGCTGAGGCTGACACTGCTCGTCGGCATGGTAATTCCGCAGCTTGGCGGCGCAAAGTAACTAGGGAAGACGAGGCAAATTCCGATGAGGCGTGGTGCTGCAGCAACTCCCTCGACAGGGAAAACGATGGGTAGGTCGGTACTGCTGTATCCGACGGTGAGCTGTGTATGCTGCCGCGCCTTTTAGGAACGTCATACTTTTCTTGTTGTAATGGCCCTTCGCACGTACACCTAGCAAAGTTTAGGTCTCCCATACTCTCATCCCGCCGACCCGCCGCCGTTGTCACCTCACTTACGATCCCTTGAAGGTACTGGCTGGAATTCCAAAATAATCCGGAACGGCTGAGAAGATACAGCCGCGTGAGTTCGAACACGTCCATTGAGAGCAACGGAGTGAGTTGTGGCGGCGGCGGCGGCGGCAGCATGTTGGGTTTCAACAGCAGCGCATCCCACGATGGGCGCGTTCACAGCCCAACGTCGACGGTATCAACACCTTTGACGCCGGCCTTCAGCAGTGATAGTCGCAGTCACGCCGGCAGCAGTCACGCCGGCAGCGCCATGTTCGATATGGGGGGCGGCGTTGGGGTTGGCTGGGAGGCGAGTGGAAGAGGGGAGCACTTCCTCTTGAAAGGCGGCGGCATGGGCGGATCACCGGGACCTGGTGGCAGCCGATTTAACCAATATTCGCCCCGGCCTCAGCGACACCAGAGACGGCTGTCCCAGCAGCAGCAGCGACGTGCACAGCAAGAGCTGCTGGGACCTGACGAGTACGACGCTCCCGCAATGCGCCCGGACGAACAACGCGCCTTCGATACCGCCCGAGACGCGGGACTAAATGACCACGGCTGCCGCCTCATCTGGGTGCATGCTATCACGAACGCGGCAGCAAATGGCTGGAGCTGCGACAGCGAAGACTATCCGACGACAGGGGGCGCAACCTGCGGAGTGCCCGACCGCGTGCCGTGGGAATATCTGTCCAACAGCCTCCGGGACCACCTGTGCCAGAAGCTGACAATCCCCAGCAGCCGCGGCCAGATTGTAGATCACGGCCCGTACTCTTGGCTGATGGATTCGTCGATGGGGCTCGGGGGAGGGGGAAGCTACGGCGCCATCAATACGCCGACGTTGCGCGGTATGAACGAAGAGGAGATGAGTTTTGTGAGGGAGCGTTTGCTGAGGATTCAGGAGCAAATATGGCATGCTAGCGCCGGGATGCGTGGAAGCGGAAGAACCGAGCGGCGGCCGAGCGCTGGCATGGGTATGCGAGCGGATGGAGTAAACCTAGGCGAGAATGGCATGGACCACAACATGGTTGCCATCGAGGCTTTCGCGGATTTCTCGAAGTGGTGGGCGCCGTTGATGACAACGCTGTGCCGATTGCGCAACGATTGGTCTTCAACGAGTCCCGTAAGAGTGCACGGGTTTGTGGGCAGGCAGGCGGCCTCTACAAAGCTGCTGGAAAAGGAGGCAGGGACGTTCTTGCTAAGATTTAGCGAGTCTGTCGCTGGGGCGCTTGTCGTCAGCTTCACGGAGCATGTGAGTCGAGGATTTAGCTTTCTTTGCACGTTGATCTGATGGGTTTGTAAATGTGTGCTAGTGTTGTATGTTTCCTCCCCACGCCCTCCTCAAGATCGGGAATCGTTGGCCTGCCCCAGCAGATTGTATCATTGTTTTTCTTGCCGTCCGCTGTGTTTGCTACAGATTTAGGGTGCGTCAGAACGCCGAAACAAGGCTGAAACGTGGGCGTTATGTTGTCGTGGGAGGGCCTCGAGTGAGGCAAACCGAACTATGCTCTAACGCGCGCGGAAAGTTTCCGGCCCTTCATTACTGATCTGTCGCGTACTCCCCCCCCTTCCGTCGTCGTCTTCGCACTTAACCACTCCCCCCCCCTTGACGCACATTAGGTGATGCAGGCACCAAGCACGGGAGGGATGAGCTGGTCCACGCCCCACGCGCCCAATCTGCACGTCAAGAACTGCCTGGTGCACGTGGCTGAAGAGGGGAGGTGCCTCCTCTCCGAGGGGCGGGGCATGGCGCGCTACGACTCCCTGCAAGACCTCGTGATGGGCTGCGACAACATGTTGAAGCTCTACCCCGACATCGCCAAAGAAACAGCCTTCGCCGACCAGCCTCTCCCTTGGGGCTACACTGGGCCGTCCATGACAACCCCCCCTCCGGTGGTCAGATACAGCGAGAAGATGGTTGACAGTGGGTGGGGTAGCCTTACCGGGACGGAGCCCGCAGACGAGGACGAGGATAATCACCACCCAGGGCTAATGTTAACGGATTCGGACTCGGACACTGCGCTTCCAGAGCCAGAGTGACGACGGGCCACAGGGGAGAGGGGGAGGGGGATGGGCAGCGCTTTGGAAGATTGGTAATTGCTTTAGCAGGGTTTGCTACTCCTGTATTAAAAGTGGGTGGCTGTGTAGTGGGGTTAGTTGGATGGAGCAGCACTCGCGATGTGGTGCTGTGGGAGGGAGAGGGGGAGGGGGAGGGGCAGTGCTTTGGAAGACAGGTAATTGCTTTCGCAGGGTTTGCTACCCCCGTTATTTATAGTGGGTGGCTGAGTAGTGGGGTTAGGTGGATGGAGCAGCACTCGCGATGTAGTGCTGTGGGATTTCGGGCAGATAATTCCCGCCTGTTCTGTTGTCGGATATGAGAGGTGCAACCGGCCTTCTTGAAAAACGAAATGCATGTGGTGTATGTGGTGGCCGTGGTTGTTTTCCATAGTCGCTTTACAGAAGGCGACGTATTTTGTTTTCCATTCGTGGCCCGGTCTGACACTCCAGATCGGTGTTAACGTTATATTCCCCGCTACGTATTTGCCGTTATTTGACACGGTTAATGTGATAATCTCTTGATTGGAGGTTCCCCCCCTCGACGCAATGTTTTTAACATTGCGCCATGGTGAAGGGTTGCATGTTGGCTTGGTCATGTTTTCCGCTGGAATGGCCTGACGATAAAACTGCCCTTTCCACGCGCCAAGCCTTGCCCTGTTGGGCTCAGATAGGAAACGCACGCGGCATCCCCTTAAGGTGTGCTGTTCACTTGTGTATGTACCGCTTCTTGCGTCGTGAGTCACTAAGGTCACCGGTGCGCTATTTGATTTTGTTCATAGTAGGGGTTGTAAAGTCAAGTGCGTACTACTGTACGAAAAGTCCAGGTGCATTAGTAGGAGATTGAATGTGTTCTTTTTTTCAGCGGCGAAGGAAGGTATTTGGGCATTCCGGTCGGTTTGTTCAACGCTCTCCGTCCCATAGAGGTGCGGAAGGTTTTGGGGTGATGGGTCAGTGCAGGTTTCGATCTTCCTTCGTCGATTTTATTTTTTGGTGCGCACGGCAAGCGTTTGTATTGCTTTGGGAGCTTGAAATTTCTGGCGCGCACTGCTCAAGGGAGTTCATTTCCCCCATTGATGCGTGGTAGTGTTGTCGCCGAGACACGTGGCAGGACGGCATTGCAACCGTCGTTCCATCTACCACAGAACTGGCTCCGTCGTTTTCAGGGTTTTTGTGTGGGGGAAGATGCCTTGTGCCTCTCCCCGCCGGCAGCGACTTCAATGCACGCTCCCATGAATTGGTGTATACTTACCTTTTTTTTTGCGGAATTTGGGCGTGGGAAGAGGGCAAAATTGTGGGCGGACGCGTTCCTATTGGCTGGTGGAACCTTTATTATCCGTGTCGAATTAGCTATACATTGGGAGTAGCCCTTCGTCACACGAACGGATTCTTGGAGTGAGGTGGGCAGGGGGGGGTGCGGAGGAAGGAAGGACCATTTGACATGTCGTCCGCGACGGGGCACAACAGCCACTACTATAGAACCACTTCCAATCTAGGCTAGCAGGGAATGCCGAACGGCGGGCAAGGTAGTCATAATTGCGCAATGTAAAGACGTAGCGGAGGCTCTTGTTGTGTAATTGTGGTTTTGGTCCCGCGCCTGTTTCGCCCGCGCGGCAAGAAGTATTACGGTTAGTGGAGTATACGCACGTTTTTGTTGTGGCGTTTGTTGCACTAAAATCTCGTTTCGTGTTGGTTTCGAACCTGTTAATTTCCGTTATTTTCCACTGTGTGGTGCCCCCCCCCGTGTTGGCGAACGTTGTGTTTTTGTGATTTTCCTGTACTGCCAATGCTGTTTTGGTCTGGTCGTCACCTGCGGGTGCTTGGTTGCCATTCGGAGTGTGTAACGGCCACCTACCCTTCGCTGACACGCGCATTTTTTAGTTTTTTTTTGTATGTGTGACCCTGCCAAATATATATGTTGCGTTACTCTGGTTGATATCCTTGTTGCGTTCTACCGTGGTTGTGGTCTTTGTATGAACCATATCATGTATGACGGGATCGCCGGGTCGGTGCCTTGCGATCTGAGCAGTCGGACGAACCTGAAAAATGAAAATTCAAAGCTGAGAATAGGTTCATGGATTGACCCAAATATGGTAGTCTAATGGTGCTTTGTCTTGTTTAAGCGCGTTAGAGGTTGCTATCGATACTTGAGTTGGTTCGGTTTATGTACAGACCAGCGGCAGCCTTGGTGATGTGGCGCATTTGTACACAGGCGGCTTGGTAGGTGCAGTGTGGCGGCTTGCGGCCCGCTCTCGCCTCCCGCTGCGAAGCGAGACGCGCAACTCGTATCCCCCTACAGCCACGTTTTACGTCGCATGCTTGTGTCTGGGTTTTATGTCGCACGTCCATGATCTGTTATTTGCTTTTTTATATTTTGCATCTGGAGCCTTATTTAGCGAAAGGTACGAACCCTAATACATGTGTGATTACGACATAGGCTCAACCTTTCGTCAGGCTGAGTGATACGTCGCGCACGTGTTCTGCGTTGCGTTCCGAATTGGGCTCTCTTCCGCCGTTCGTGTGTACCGGTACCAGGTACGATGCGCAAGTAATAATTTTGATACCGCTCGAACGAACCTCGACAATCGCAGTTTCATCAATCAATATTGAGTTTCTATGCATAACGGCCAATAGAATGGATGCACCATGTTTTCGTTGTGTTGGGTACGATACTGGCGTAGGTCTAGTATCTTGTCATTTTTCTTTGCTGTGTCCGTAACCCGTAAGAGGGAATCCCCGCCGGCAAGCTGGGATTCTTTACGGAAAACGGCAGTAGTGCGTGTTTGGAGTTTCGATGTAGCGCGAGCGAGTCGGCAGTGAAAATGCCAGCCTTTACGCCGATGAGTTGCTGCACGTGTTGGCAGCGCTGCTACTGCTGCCCATGCCTGTTCGAGTACGCATAAGAAGATCCACCCATCATGAAGATCCACGTTGTGGTTATTGTGGAACCCATGCACACCGACCACACAATTGAAACGATCGACGAGCGCAATCCAACCGAGGAAGACTGTGTACAGTCCGAGTGTCCTTCATGCTGCACGCGTGCCTAACTGTTCCCTGTGTCGTGGTTCGGTCACATCTCCAACACTAGCAGCTCGGATTGCTTCGTGCGGCGACGTCCGAGATGCTGTAATCTCCACTTTTTTTCGACATTTTTTTTTCCTTTTGAGCCCCCGTTCTTAGTACCTACCTGGTACCAATAGCCACGTACCTGGTCAACAAAACACGATTCTGGTAGCCTCGTTCCTGCCGTTGTAGCTCAGTCGAGCAGGTTGTCCGCCACTGCAGTCGCGCAGGATGACCGTCATTCTCTTCACGACGGGCCTTCAGCGGTTGTACTCTGGATCCGGTGGGGCACCCTCAGCTATGCGGCTAGGTCTTCCGCCGGGCCCGAAGTTGTCCGTGTAGGTAGGATTTCTTGCGTCGAAGGATCATGAAGACCTATCTCCCTTCTCCTCTTTTCTTCGTTGTGTACTATATCAACCGTTGCTGCTGTTGCTACCAGCAAGCAGTGTCCGCCACCCATTTGTGAAAGCGCGGGACATCGGCTCGTCGATGTTGGACAGCGGAGCGGACTGCTGCTGTGTGAGGGGTGGCTGTGGCAGCAGCTGGGACGGGGAGCGTTTGGCTTGGACTTTTTTTCTTCCGGACCATATCATACGATACATATTCATATTTTTTCGGGGTCGCCAGGTTGTGAATGGCGCGGTTGGTAGAATAAAGTGGAGACGAGTTATCCTTCCTTGTCTTTTTTCCCTAGAGGTGGGTTGTTCTGCGTTTAATTTGCAGAGGTTCTTGCCAAGATAAGTGTGAGCGGGGGGCCCACATACGAGTGGTACGATAAGGGTTCCTCCTAAGAGTGAAAATACAGCGAGGCTCTTCGTTTATTCGATGGTTGACAAGCAGGTCCACCCACGGACGTCCACTGATTGCAGGTCGCAACAATTGACGATATCACGATGACATGAATCTTCATTGACACGTACCAATACATCATCAGTACCATGCACACGTGTGTGTTTAATCGCTTGAAAACGCTCTTCTTTACACCCATCGAAAATCGGCACCCAGTGCCCGTGCTGGTTCTTGGTCTTCATCCTCGAATGTGCCAAGTATCATACCAACTCTGTGGTAATAAACTATTTGATAGCAATAAAATATATAATACATACAGATAAAGGGCACTGACATGTTGAGGTCAATATTAACAACAACGCGAAGCACGCGGGGAAATCAGAAAACCTGGTATACCAGGTATTATATTAGCTCTGTGGTCATAAACCACTGAATACAACTGAACAACTTACAATATAATAACACGGCACTGGCATATTTTGTGGTCGATGTTATTAACGCAAAGACGTGAAGCACGCGCGGAAATTGGAAAATCTGGCGCAGAAAAGCAGGCACCCTTTTTTTAATCCTCGAGCTCCCGGTCGGTAGCTCCCGCATGATCTCGGGCCTTAGACTAATCACCATAACCCCGATTAAGCCGTTAAGCATTCCCAACAAGGCCGGCACACCATAAAAGGGAGAATGCTGCAGTCAAGTAGAGTCAACGCTCAAGGCGCCGTGGTATACCGGCGAAGCGACGCCGGTTTGAAAAACGAATCACAGAGTTTTGGTGCCGCGCCAAACAACAAGCGTATATTTTCGTCTCTTTTCTCCGCCGACTATTGCCTTGGGTGCCGTCGTCACTCTCTCGACACTTGAAGGCAACGTTTATCCCGGCTATATTCGGGTATTATCCGGCTATGTTCCAGGTGCTACCCATTTATATTCCGGGCGGTAACCGGCTGTATTCCGGGGGCTATCCGGGTATATTGCGGGTGCTATCGTGGGAAGGCGCGGGGAAATATTCGCCGGGCATTGGCGTTGGTGGTCTCCACAACGTCCGCCACTGAGACGCCCTTTAGACTGGCGATCCATTCGCAGGCAACTCGCACGTTCTCCGGCTTGTTCAGCTCGTTCTTCACAGGAGCCTGCCATTTGAGGTGGTCAAGGAGAGCAAGAGGCATTCGATATTCGATGTTATCATTGTTATATATTTCATGCAGAAAAGTGCAGCATGAGCTTCAACGATGACCACTCATGAACATTCTCAGAAATAAGAAATACCCGCGGACATGACCGCGACATGGTCTGTGAATAACAATTAGGCTACTACATAACATACAGAAAGGAGAGACCAAACATACTGGACACGGTGCGAGCAAGAGAGTGGTTTCCTATCATCGGGACAGCTAGGGGAGAGGGTCTGCTTGAAAGATTGAACCAGCCTCCAGGCGAACCTTTGAGAAGGGCTACCTTGAGAAAAAACAGAAGGAATGGTGGACGCATTCTCCCGTAAAATCGACAGCAAATAAAGGGAGGGCCGATCTCATATTCCTCCACACATTGCCACCACCGAGCGCAGAAAAGTACTTCCCACTAGACGGGCATCCTGGGAAGAGGCCATGCACTGTGTGCATGGTAAAAAACTTCCAAGCACCGAGAAGCGAATACTTTCACTGTAGCGGTGCAGTTAAACTTCTGAGGCTCCTCGCTTGGGGGGCTCTATATCTCATCCAAAAACTGATTTAGAGAACAAATGAGAGTGCACTGTCATCAACAACCCCGCGGCCTAGGAATAAAACGAACCATATTCTACCACACATACCAGGTGTGGTATTCCAACGACATTGGCCAGTTTGTTGTCTAGTTGAGCCCCGACAGTCATAATTAGCTCGACCAAAAACACTACCCAGGTCGTAGCACGCGCCATCGCTGCGCAAAGTGGTGCCTTGTCGACCTCTCACGCACCAGTGCCGGGGAGTCCGTCTCGAGCAGGAGCGACTGCAACGGGACAGCCTTAACAAGGCTCTGGAACCCAGGAGAACGGCAGACGATCGGGGGAACCGATAACAAATAGCCAGCTTTGGCCGCTTCTACGGCGTACCTGTGACAGAGAGGAGGCGATCGCACATTGTTTGGGAAGGTGCAAGGTAGCGGCAGCGGTTGGAGAGATGGCCACACTGCAGAAGATGGGGATCATTCGCGACATGTACCCGCCATTGCATTTTCTTGTTGGTGAAAGGGAAATGGAACATGCTGCACCAGTACAGAGTCTTTGAGGCACACAGTCTTTGCGCGCGCCCCTCCCTCCCTCTCCCCTGAGTAACCCGCCGCATTCAGCGCCGTCAAAAAGCTACAACTGATCTACGGCACAACATTAACGAGTGGGCACACTCGCTCACATCCACAAGAACAAATAGATAGGGGCAAAGAGAGAGAACGAGAGAGATGGGGCGTGGAGGCACACACTGACGACCATAACCTGGGGCAGCTCTAGCAGGGCTCGGTCCCCTGCCGTTCGCGTGGTGCGCTCTCACTTGGGTTTGCCATCGAACGCGTGCAGAACAGCTCGAGTGACCCCCACGTCCCGGAGAAGGGTAATGGCGTGATGGCCAGCGGAACGGCTATGTACGTTCACCGCCAATCCCAGCTCCTGCGTCACCGTTGCATCAGAAAATTAAACGAGCACCAAGGAAAAACTTCAACAGGCCACAATACTCGAAGAGCGCCATTACAAGTAACACCTTGGTTTGATGTCATAGCTACTTGTCGCTGCTGCCCTGACGCGGCAACAAAACAGCATGCTGTGAGACTAACAAAAATGATCAACTACTGAGAACACGACGGTCGCAAAAGACTTAACCGTGCAGTTGCCCGCGGAGAAGGTGTCGGAAAAGGTTTGCCCGTTCGCACGTTGCATATACCGTGGTGTACGTGGTGGATGTTGATACTAAAAGTACGGTAGCCCAGGAGCCGGAAGGAACCAAGAAGGCGAGTGATACCCATTGAAATGGCGAGTGAGTGAGTGAGTGAGTGAGCAGCTGCAATTGCGGCACCAACAGATTGGTTTGAACTACTGCTGGTGCTACTCTTGCCACCGTATGCGACCGACACCTGTTATTGCAGAGGAAAAGGTGTCGTCGCCTGACTTCGCGCGCACAACGCTGTGGAACACACCCGGGGCCGCAGCTCGCTGCGTCTACCTCGCTCTTCCCGGGGCATGTTCTAAACCAGGTAGCTGCCAACATATAGATATGAATGTTCAGCTCGCTGCCAACCCTCATAAAATATTTCGTTTCTTTTCCTTTTCATGCCATCCTAGCAACAGAAAGATACACACATGATAGCCCTCTGTATTTCCTCCGCTTTCGAGTATCGACATGCTTCGGTAAGCCCCCCTTGTCATGTGCTGATGCCCTCCTGCAAAGCAAATCATCTCACCTCTGCTCGACGGGCCTGCTTGGAGAACACTTCCCTCTGGATCTCCTTCGCTTCCTCCGTCGCTTTCTTACCAGCCTCGCCGATCAAGTGCCGGCTGTAGTCAAGTCCTATCTCCCCGACGCAAACAATCAAGTCGGAGTGCTCATCAATAAGCCCAAGCATGCCCTCGAGATCTCCCAGGTCGGCCTTCTCCGGGTGCATACCTATTGACGGGTGGAGGCGTATCCGGCGCTCCGGGTCGCTGTTGATACGGGCGCACAATTCCACTACCTTGGGATATATGTGCATTGTGGCAAGGGAAGGAGGGAGGGGGGGAGGGGCGTTGCCATTTGTTGCTTCCCTCGGTCAATAAACCATTGACACTACGCATCCCTTTCGGGACGGATCACCGTTCCTACCCTTATCGAGGTTTGCGCGTGTCAGAACGACGTAGACTTTCTCGGCATCAGAATGGACGCAGCAACGAAATGAATACGGTTTGATATCGTACTTTGATGCGAGGAGCGTTGCTGCTGCCGAGGGGGGGGGGGGGGTGCTTCCGTTAATGATTACAGCAACAGCCGAATAGCAAGCTGGGATGCAAACACGTGAAGGAAAAAACAAAAGTCGCCATGTAGCTCGACGCACCAAGAGGGGTACACATCCTCGCAACCTGCCGCCTACACGTGCTCGCATACTGCTGTGGCCGATGCATCGTGATGCTGTGCGTACAGAGCACCAGACAACTCGTGAATCCCACCTTGTGTTTCGCGGTGTTTGGCACTGCTTTGTCAGGTGCAATACATGAAAATGAGTAATGAATATTGCGTTTTTGGCCACCGAGAAGACGGTTTGCTTCAAGCTATACTGCAGTCTGACCATATCGGACACTTACAAAACAAGGGCGACAGCGTCAAGCTTCAGTGTGACCATCGTGCACATTCGTGGATTATGATCAAGTGCGACGGCTGCAAGCTTCCGTCTGACCATGCACACTCGTGCTATGAATAAGTACCAGGAATCACGTTACGAGAATAGCAGCGCTGCCCTGTTAATGTTCATACTGCCTGCAGAGACCAACCACGGAAGGACTTATCGTCACTGTTCGTCGTCACACCAGTCCGAGCGGGGTTGCTCTTGCACGCCAGGTACATGGTACGCGCGACCTGTGACCTGTGACCCCAACAACAGCACTACATGTGCAAGGTACTCGTCGCCAAAAAGTATAGAACCACAGCAGCAGGGCCTGTGCCGGAGCGAGTCCCAAACGATTTGTAACACGTGATTGTCAAATAAGCGGCCATATTGTATATGCCAGCTACCAGTATAAACCAGCTCTATATCATACTGGTGCGGATACAAGTACATACTCCGGAGTATATCCCAATAGAACCATGGCAGAGTATCAGAGCTCTGACAGCAGGGTAGGGACTCTGTCCCCATGTGGAAGGGAACGCTATTTTGCTCTTTTTCGTTAAAAATACCTGAACGGCATCCTCGAGAGTTTCCGACACCGACACAATTCCGGAAACCCCCGCCGCCTCCGCCTCTGCAAGAATATCATCCAGGCCTTCCCTCAGAGATGGGTCCGTCAGATGTGCATGGCAATCGAACATGGGCAAGGCAGCGTGCGTGCTTTAGGGCGTGTCCTACCATCCTACCGAAATTCCGCCGCATATTCCTCCCGATTGAAACATGCCTTCCAGGTAGTGTCGAGATCTCAAGAAATTTGAATGCTCAAATGCTCACCTGTCAGATGTGCTCATCCGCAGCGCGCAGCGCGCAGCAAGCAGACGACGAAAACACTATAGATCTAGCTGCCAGTGGACGAGGACAATAACTGATGTCGGGGGCGGCAGAAGGAAGTACGTCGGTGGATCAACTCGGAGTGCGCGTGACCGAGATGGCGGCGCTGCTGACAAAGCGTGCGCCGAACCTTTGCCCCAACGTCGCGCCTCGACAGTACAAGATGGTCGCCTCCAACATACTGTCGATCTGCGGGACGCCGAAGCAACGGGCTGACGCGGAAGCCTTTCTCGCGTTGAAGGCAGCAGAAATCACTCGCAATAACGAACGGGACAACGAGAAGGAGGATGAGGCGGATAACAGGATGGAGGGAGAGGGGAGAGGGGAGAGGCACGTGGTGCTCAAGACCGACATTGATATCGGTACCAGGACGTTTCGTATTGCCAGCGCCAAGGTGATAGGTATACATATGCATCATACAAGTGCAACAGCAGCAGAGCAGTAGCCGTACGACAGTATCAGCACTCGCTCATGTTTAGCATGCGCATGCGTTAGCTTGGCCGTTTTACTGACGTATCTGTGCTCTCTCGGCACTTTGTGTATCTTCGCTTCGCCCCGTGGGGCGACGGGGGTGACTTTCGCGCATACACTTGCCGGTGTTTTCTCGATGTGGCATCCCTCCGTAAAGATTTGAGTCCGTATGCCGGGTTACCTCGGTGTACTACAGTAGAATTCATATATAGTCGTATTAATAGTGCACCGAAGGACGGAGGTGAAACTCTTCCTGCGGTGCTGTCTTTCTTGCAGGACGTCCACGGAGATTTGCTACGGCAGAGGAGTTTGTTGCCTGGAATGTAACTAGACGGGCTCGTCTGTTGTCTCCGTGAATATCCGGCAGATCGCCGAAAAGACCGAGGCGGCTCTGCACAACCTCGCGCTTTTGATGGAGCTGCACCTCAACGCCGGCCCAGAGGAGGTGAGGGGATAGTAATAGTTTACAAGCAGCAGCATACGACAACCTTCTATCACTACCTCCCTTATTCTCTTGAACAACACATGTGTACTTGATTGACAATCGCTTGGTGGTGCTGCACGTCTCTTCCGAGACAGCGCCCGATATCACGTTCCAACAGGTTATGATCCTCGCTTCGAGGGTACCGTCGTTCGACTTCCTCGCATTCATCAGGGTCATCCACGAGAGAAGGCTTCTGTCTCGCTATTACGCGTGAAGCATCACGAAAATACCGTTGCCTCGCGATCACGCGAGAAACGATTGTAGTGACTGCTGCCACGCTATCGCACGCGAAGCAAACTATCAAGACTTCTGTTCCGCTATGAGCACGTGTCAAGGCGCTATCACGCGCGAGGAAATTTCTTCCAGGAAAACCAGTCTACCAAAAAAAACTGCTTGCCACTGCTGCCGTATGATCATCATAGGAGAGCCAAAGGCAGCACACGTTGTGGACAGGCTCGTCAGGGTCATCGGGGACAACTTTAACGGCCTCAAGTTTGACGTATGGAGGAGAACGTAAGTTCGAGATCAATATGCTCCATGCTGAAGTTGGCATGCACCCTCGATGGACAGCTATGGCCTGAACAACCCAAGCACCGTCCGGGAAGACCCCGATACGACATACACCATTCGTCACCCGCAGCAGGGGGCACGATGAACATCAGAAAGGCGTGGCGGAATACACTCCGGCCGATGGTGACACGAAACGGGGGCAGCAAGTTTATTTTCAACTCCAGCATCTGCTTCAGCACCTTTATCATTTTCAGCAGTAGCTCCAAAACCAATTGTATAGGCTAAGCATGCGGGTGTCACAAATGCATAATAAACACAAACTCAAAGAAGGTGCAATACCGAATGGGAAAGCCGTAGGGTGATATTGTGTTCAGACTGCAACTTTTCGCGCTGACTCGCTTGGATTTGGCCATTGCTTTACCTAGCGTCGGAACAGAATCACACACACCACAATCTTGGGTACCAAGTTAAAGCGTGAAACCGCCACGTCGGCTACCGTGGCTGCTACAAAACCAGCTGCGCAAGGTATGGATACCGGCTCGCTCAACGTGTCGTGTTTTTCGAGCAGCCACCTGCCGTTATTCAACGACGGACGACTCGGGCGGAAAACAGGCACCGTTTGTGGTTAAAAAGCGAGTTCATCGAGGTTTTGATATGAGGGGTACAATAATGGTTCCGGCGGCATCTCATCGCCGGGATCAGAAGACACAGAGGCTGACAGGAGCAAATTTTTTTCGAAGATCCGCATTAAACCTTATGTAATGAGGTTAAGGTAATCTTGGGACAAGGCTAGCTCAACGCTGGATTCAGACAGGAAAAACCATATTTCGAGACAGCCCCATATACACTGGATCTATCGATAACGTACAGCACAAGTGCGAAGCAAGAGTTTAGCTTTCAGACGTTATCGAGAGTGGTACTGGAACAGCCTCCGGGCTCCTAGGTCGATTATACAACCGCGGGACACAGCGCTTGGCATCGAACAACAGGGAATCGTCATCGTGGATCACGTACTCGGCGTCAACAAGCTCAGCAACATCCTCTCGCCAAGATCTGCCCTACGCAGGCCTTCAGCGCACTTTGCGATGGAGTTAATGAAAGGCTCGGGCTACGATTTCAACGTCTTGGGTGAATTAATGTTGGACTGGGAAATGCAGAAACTCGGTGTCATCTGTTTGCAGTTATCATCCGAGACAGCGTACGATATCACGTTTCAACAGATTCACCGCCAAGCAACCTTCGGCTGCACAACGCCCCTCCCACCGCTCGAATCTAGCTGAAGTCAATTTTCCTGTGCCCTCTAACCCACCGCGAACGCACCAGCCAGCTCAACGCGAAATGGTTCAGCTTACCGTATATAGCTCCATTGCGGCGCGCCGTAGCACTGATGCAACACTCGATTTTAATTTGTGGTAATGTCCAGCGCATCGGCCTTGCGCTGCTGAAGTCCGTGTGCTATCCCCATAGAAGGGCGTCAGAGCCGCTGCAACACGTAGAACCCCTCGGGCCCTCCATGTTTTCTCGCCCGATTCCCCGCTTTCAGCTGGAGCCGTACATCAAGCAATTCGCGTCCGCGAATAAGCTGGGTCCTGATCTACCCGCAGCTACGACGTTGCAGGAAGTGTGCAGCCTCGCGTATGGTCTTCAGGTTGCTACAAGGTGAAGCGTTTCCCCTTTTTAAGGGGTTTAGAATAGGATCACGGATTAGCAAATGGACACCGCAAACAATATGGAACGTTGCAGAGTACACCTACCTAAAGTCCGTGAGTGTCAGACCTTTCCTTGGGTATTTCTCGGCCGTCGGAATCGATTTGGCACTGCTTGTTAGAAAACAGTAACTATTGTGCAACTTAGGGGGAAACTGTCGCGCCGGCGGGGTTGTAGCTCACTTTTAGAATTTTCAGGGTCCATCGACGTTGTCCTGGTGAGCGATGGTCTGTGAACGGCGCAACCCGTTCGAAAATGTGGCCGGTTTGGGGTGCTCCGATGCGGACTGCTAAGATACAAGCTATCGGTGTATATTGAGTTTGCAAGCAACCCTTCGGGAACAAACTCGTTTGAAGTTACGATTGTAGGATGATTTCAATGAGTAATTTATGGGTGTGCGTGATGGGTGCTCTGCATGTGGAGAGCGAGAGGCCCAGAGCTCTTGAGCCTCGTGTCGATCACAGTCGTTATCAGGAGGTCTGCAGATATTGCCTAGTTCTACAAGTGTTAAGCCAGGTATCATAGGTGTTGGTATAGGGTGATGCATGAGAAGGCTGGTGCCGATTTGGTGCCGTTTGTTGTGCACGCGCTGTGTTGGTACCAATGTTTACACCTGCCGACACGAGGAGGTTGCTTCACCACGAAGTTATTTATTACTTGAATACTATATGACATCGCTCTGCGGCATTTTCAGCCTTGTCTGGGCGCTCGCGCCGTTTTTCCTCAACGACCACGTAATAGTAAGCACCCTCTTCGCGCTTTATTTGCACATTTTTTTTCTTCAAGTCTCACCTTGCCTCCTTCTCTTTCGCCCCCCTTGCCCTTTTGACATATTGTTTTTGTCGTCCGAACCAGCAACATGCCCGGTTGGGTTGGGTATGTTGGTTCGTTCCGAATGCCTCTAGCGGACGACTTGGACATGACCTCCGTCATGCAGGAGCTGTTCGAAAACGCGCCGCCCCCTCAGCCGACTAGTGCGCCAACTTCAGCTGCAAAAAAAAAGGCGAGCGGGGGAAGGGCGAGCCGTAGCAAGAGCAAATCAAAGGGATCAGGAGTTCAAAAGCCAGGAGGAGCGGAGGGGCGGGGGGCGGGGTCGACAAAGGAGCGGCCGTCGGAGGGAAAAACTTCTTCGAAAGGGTCAAAGAGAAAGAAGTAATGGTGCATTTCTTAGCGATGGAGTGTTATTGTACGTTTTACGTTTTGTTGGACAATGTTTACCTTCAGAATGCCACTATTGTGGTTTGGGTGAACGCTTTTTTGCAAGCTTCGTAGTTGTGTGTGTTGATATGCGGGTTGGTAAAGTTTTTTTCTGTGGATAGGGTTTGCTACCCTTCGTAGCCCTTTTTCAATCGGGGGTGCAGCAGGTCTGTTCGAGGTCGTTGTGCGTTTTCTTTTCAAAAGCGCGTGGCCCCGTAGATAGGAAGTTGCGACTCCTCGGTCGTGGGAAATCCCTCAGTTTGTTGACCTTTTGTCGACATCTAGTATTATGTATGTTTGTGTTGACAATTTGCGGCGTGGTGTAGTGCGGTTCGTGTTATGTCCGTATACTTGAGCACTGAAGCTTAGATCAAAGTTGGTGTTGTGGCGTTTTTCTCCTCGCGCAGTGCACAGGATACTGGTGGGTAACGATCCGTTGTGTTTTTCTTGTGGCTACAGTTTGTTTCCAGGGGAGTTACCCCGGGAGACGTTTACTACTGTTTTCTTTGACGTTTTGTTTTTGACAACGGTGCAAAACAATTTGTAGCAATCTCATTGTTGACTTTTGGCCGACTTCTGATGCCTATAAATGTTCAAGAGTAATCAAACACCGACAACTACGGGACAACCTCGTATGCGTTCCTGTTGACCTTAAGTTTTATTCCGGGAAATTACTTTCCCATGTCCTCCCTCAGTTCTGCGTTTTTTTGGGGGGGGCGAATGTACGACGAATGTTGAGCAAGATAATCTGCTTGACGTCGACGGATGATGGTCTTTCTTTCATATATATATGTAAGGTGTAAAAAAACACAATCGCTGATCCACACACGATTGTACGGAATATTCAGCAAGAGTAAAACCACTAGCACTAGTCTAGTCTACAAGTACTTGGACACATTTATCGACTGTTTATTATCGGTGTTCACGATAGCATGTCGACGAAGCGGAGGGGTGCCTGTCATTGCCCGTAGTTCATGTTCTAAGCAGACCTCAAATTGTACCACGTGCGCACACAATTTCCAAGTTTTTTTGCAGCATTTTTTTACCCTAGAGCGCTGCTTTCACCGCCATGCAACCCTGACAGTTTACTAGAGGTTGTGCAAGGCTACCCTGCGTGTAGTCGTGAAGAGCGCCTTTGATTAATCGTCCACGGAACTGTATTCTCCACTTCAAAACCGCGTTGTGAACCGCACTATCGTACATCAATGTGTCTCTCTGCTTCTGTTAATAAGCTCTTTCTTTTGCGTGGTATTGTCTTGACCGCGTCGTGCGTCGACGTGACTGCCCCCGGCAGTCTGACCTCTACAACAACCACATCGGTAGGATGCTGTTTTCTCGATGTCACACCCTTTACACCATTCGCGTGTGGTGTGTGTGGAGCACGCTGTGACTCGCCACCACCGAATGGTTCAGGAGCGAAAATAGCAGGGCTGTTCACGGGTCGTATCACCTCTCGCGGGTCGAGTCGGGTCAGGGTGACCCGAACCAACCCGTAAGATTTGAAAGCCTCTTGGCTCGATCCGTTCCAACCCGTGAGAGTTCGAACCACCTCGTGACCCAACCCGACTCGACCCGGGAGAGTTTGGAATTTCCAAACCTCTTGACCCGACCCGCGGGTTGAGTCGTGATCCGTGCAAGACCTTGGAAAGTAGTGCACCCCTCGATTCTCTATGTTCGACTCGCACTTGTGGGTGCTTGTCTCCAAGATATGCGTGAATCTGAATAGTGAGTTTGCGGTATACGATAATATCATTAAATAAGCAGAACATCAGCCGCCTATGTAACGTCAACTGCTGCTGGAGTTTTTTTCGTGCTTCGTTGCTAGATACTACGCCGTAACCACTTCGCCGGCAGTCAGCTCCACACCTGAAGCCAGTTCGTTCGCCGTTTAACTGAACAAAGGCCGTTAGAGATACACTATAATCACTGAGCTATTAATAGCAGTCAGCGCTGGTTTATGGTTATTCGTGTTGTGCTTGTTTTGTTAGATGCGCACCATAACCGCTGAGCTAACAGTCAGAGTACCAGAGTGCCGAGTGTAAGCTCAGAGGTCTGTTGAAGAGTACGATTCACATGGAATCCATCGTATATAGGTAGATGTTCATTACATAGTCAAATCTGTGTATGCAGAGTACTGGGTAAGCTGTCGAACCATGTGATAGAAGTTGTTTTCTTTGGTATGGAAGAGGACACATATATATATGGTACTGCGTTCCACCAAGTAATAACGCGTTGACGGGTCACGTGCGTAAGATCAAAGCGTTGACTAGGTCACGTGCCTAAGATCGAAGTGTTTACTACGTCACGTGCGTGAGATTGCAAGATTGACCTGGGTGTCGTATGTAGTGGATACCACTATACGAGATGATCTGTTAGAGTAAAAAGGAAGAGACACGAGTGCTTGCACATCGAGTTCACTCTTCACATCTGCATCTGGACTTGGACAGTTCATAGTGACATAAGTTTTTTTGTTGGCCCAACGAGAGCCCATTTAAAGTGATCCACCATCGTCTAAACCATCATCAGTCAGGCTCGAGCTCGTCTCGCCACGACTCTGTGTTAGCCTCTGAAGACCGTCATCGGTCAGGCACCACCACATTTATAACAGGTTATGAGCCTCGTTAGCGTGTAACACACAGCGCATCAACATCCCTTGAGGTGGAGCACAAGACTGGTGTTTTTGCTGAAACACTACGCAAGAAACTTGGAACCAAACGTGAGTCGAGTCGAACGGCACTGGAACAACGTGCACGAAGAAAAAGGGAGCCCGGCGGACAGACCGGCAAGCTTCAGGCGATCTGCGTACAGGATCGAGCTGAACGAGAAAGAGAAGCCCGGCGGACGGACCGGCACGCTTCAGGCGATCTGCGTACAGGATCGAGCTGAACGAGAATAGGAAGCCCGGCGGACGGACCGGCACGCTTCAGGCGATCTGCGTACAAGATCGAGCTGAACGAGAAAAGGAAGCCCGGTGGACAGACCGGCACGCTTCAAGCGATCTGCGTACAAGATCGAGCTGAAAGAAAAAGGGGAAGAGGAAAGCCCGGCGAGCGGGTCGGCACGCCTCAGGCGTCCCACGGACAGGATCGAGCTACAAGCGCGAGAATAAACACGACAGTTCAGAGCCAGCGCAAGCAACGCACTTAGAGCAGTCATGGAGGAGCCCGGTAACGTCGTGACATCGACCATAAGGAATATTCCCAGATTTGATGGGACCAAACCGGAGAACTATCGCGAATGGAGCTCAAAGACCCGCGTAGTATTGTCTATGTCAAACAAAGACGTGTTAGATGTTCTGAACGGATCGATTGAACCGGTACCAGCAGTCACAGACAGTGACACCCCGGACACTCCGACGAATCTGGTGGAAATTCAACGCTGGAAGCGAGCGTGCGAGACCCTCTTCTCCGTACTTTACCTTGTCACGAGTGGCCCTGCAGCTACACTAGTTCGACAATATGAAGACAGGACTTCGGCGGGGGGTCTGGGACACGGACAGAAGGCGTGGAACGCTTTGTATACCAAGTACAACAGCAACAGCAAGGAAGCACGTCGAGCCTGCTACGAGAAGCTTGTGAGCTTCCGGATGGAGGAAGGGCAAGATCCTGATGACTATACCATCAAGTTATTGGAGATTCGAGGGCGGCTGCATGAATTGGGAGAAAAAATCTCGGACGAGAGGTTTGAAGACATTCTATTGCAAGGCCTGACCGACGACTACGAGTTCGTAAAGATGACGAGCTTTCACAGCCCAAACTTTGGCATCAACGAGATTGAATCAATGATGAGAAACTTGTACATCGACCGACTCTCGAGACCAGGACATGTAAGCAAGCTAGCCGGTAGAGGAGCGGCAATGACAACCACCAAAGGATCACGGAAGGTACGATGCTACAACTGCCAAGAATTCGGACACATGCAGCGAGACTGCACAAACAGCAAGAAGAAGCGATCTGATACACCAAAATGGTGCTCGCTACACAACTCTACGACACACAGCGATGCCGAGTGCAACGCTCAGAAAGAGAAGCACAATGCGGAGAACCAACCACAGGGAGAAGTACAAAGTGCTCACACAGCGACTGAGTCGACGGCGACGGAAGAAGAAGACGACTTTGGGTATGCCTTCGTGACGGCTGGGTGGACGTCATCAGCAGAGTTTAAGGAAACTGCGCAACCAACCGAGAGAAGGGAGACTAGTGCTGACACACCCAGACTTGCTCCGAAAACCTTGACCATGGTGATGGATAGTGGAACATCCGGGCACTACTTTGATGATGAACTTCACCCGGGTCTGAAGGACAAGCTGCTAAACTACAAGCCACTCGAGAAACCCCACAAGATACTGACCGCAGGACGACACGTTCTACCGGGAACAGCGACCGGTGCGATTTCGGGAAAAATCATCGACACGGACGGCAACAAGCATCCGGTAGAACATGCAGGCTTGGTCACACCTGGGAGACATAATCGTTTCTTAGCACTGCTGCTGCTGCTGCTGCTGTTGCTGCTGCTGCTGCTGCCCAAACTCGAGGACAAGACCTGCGAAGGGGTACTCTGTGGGAACAGCTTGAACAGCACAGCATACCAGATATATAGAAACAAGACGACGCGAGTGACAGAGAGCCGCAACGTCGCCTTCATCGAGACCCCAGCATCGACACTGGCTGATTCCACAGGGGGCAACACCACTGGCGACGCCGTCAGTACTCACGAAGACAACTCGCTGGGAGAAAACACCCAAGACATCTGTATCACGTACAGCGAAGAGATAGTCAGCCTCCTGAAGAAAGTGTCGAAGCTCACGAGTAGAAATTCAACATCAGCTGGCGAGGAGGAGCCGGTAACCGAAGGCGCCGGCAGTGACGAGACGCTCGAAACGATCAGGACAGGAGCATGGCCGACAGACCACGAACTCGGAGGCGCAACATGGTTGGGCACAGGGGCAAATTATGCCGTAAGTCCGGTCTCACGCAAAAGACTCTACCTTCAGCAGCGAGAACTGCGTAACCTGGGATTGCTCACTAGCCCAATGGTAAGTAACGCAGAGGTAGCGCACGAGAAAGAAAGCACGATGGAATACGCGCTGGTAGGTGAAACAGAACACAGGTCAGATGGGGCACAAGAGCACAGGATGGAAGTATACCTTGACTACGCCCTAGATACTGGAAACCCCGTCTGTGAGCACAGTTCGGATGGGGAGGTCATTACGATCCCGAACACGTTCAAGGAGGCGATGGAATCGCCACAGACGACCGAGTGGAAAGAAGCCACAAACAAGGAAGTGGACAGCCTCCAGAAACACGCAGTCTTCGACCTGGTATCTCCAGACTCAGTACCACCGGAGCAAAAGGTGGTCGGGACCAAATGGGTCTTTAAGGTCAAAGCCGATCACTCGCTGAAAGGTAGAGTTGTGGTTCAGGGCTGGGGACATGTACCGGGAATCGACTTTGGCTGCACATATGCACCAGTATGCCGTATCCAGAGCATTTGCATGGCACTTGCCATAGCTGCGAGCGAGGACTGGAAATTATTCCAGCTTGATGTACAGACGGCGTTTCTAAACGCCGAAGTGCAGAAGGAGGTGTATGTGAAGACTCCTCCAGGCTACGAATCGCTTGAAGCTACAATTGGACGTCCCAACGTGATGAAACTCAAGAAGAGCCTGTACGGACTTCGTCAAAGCCCTCGCAACTGGTTCAACACCATCGACGATTCACCGAGGGATATCAGGTTCACAGCGACTGCGTCTGATCCACGTGTCTACATCTTCGGCTCAAACGACAACCTCAGCGTTCTGACCATGTGCGTAGACGACCTCCTTCTTCTTGGAAGAAACACGCCGCTACTGAGGGACCTTAAAATCCAGCTGATGGACCGATTCGCCATGACCGACATGGGGGACGTCTCGATGGTGCGAGGCATACAATTCACCAGAGACAAGGAGGCTAAGACTCGGACCATTAGCCAAGAGCATTACGCCAAGTCAGTCCTGGCGCGATTTGGCATGGCAGAATGCAACCCAGTGCACACGACGGGAGCAGGACCGGAGTTATCCCTCAAGCAATCGGACACGATGCTGCTAGACTCTACGGGCATCCAACTTTACCAGGCCATCACGGGGTCTCTGATGTACCTGAGCCAATGCACGCGCTACGATATCACCTACGCCGTCAACCAACTGGCCCGAGCCATGAGCAAACCATCCAAACTACACATGACAGCAGCAAAGCATCTTCTCCGCTACCTAAAGGGAGATATGGGCCTGGCAATCACGCACAAGACAGGGTGTTTCGTAAATGACGGGGTATTGCGATGCGAGCTGGGGAAACAACCCTGACAACGGCAAGTAAACCTCCGGCTACTTGTTCATGCTGGCTGAAGGATCACTGAGCTTCAAGACTGCGCTGCAGAACGTGACGGCGCAGTCGACTCTTGAGGCGGAACTCATCTCAATGGCACACGCAACAAAGGAAGCGGTGTACCTATCCAACATGATGGCCGAGCTGAGATTTGGGAAGCTGTTTGAAAGTGTACCGCTCTTTGGCGACAACACCGGAGCCCTACACATAGCAGGAAACAGCACCTACAGCTCTCGCACGAAACACATCGCTCTGCGCTTCTTTTACTTGAAGGAGCTAATCAAGGACGGTAAAATCACCATCCACCAAGTGGCAACACAGAAACAACTGGCAGACGTAGGGACTAAGTTCCCCACGAAGAACACGCATCGGCACCTACTGAACCTTATCGTATACAACACAAGAAATGAGATCCAAGGAGGGAACGAGCAACTCAAGATCGACCCAAAGGAAGAGATTTCACAATGAAGACGACAATGAGTACACGTCAAGAAACGACAAAGAAAAAAAAAGGAAATAATCCAAGATCGACCTGAACGGATACCAAGTTGTGACGACAACGTGCCTATTTTTTACAAATACACGAATTCGACTGCAAGATGGATCGAGATCAGGAGGAGCCATTTGGACGAAGCCACACGTCATCATCACACATTACTATATCAACATCTACACCATGTCCGACAACCCGGAACGCGAGGAGGTTCACACCGGGAATATTTCCGACGACAGTATAGCAACGGGACAAGAACGGCGAACACGCTTGTACGACAGGTTTCTTTTCTTTGATTAAAAACTACGGAGAAGAGGCAGCGGCGGAGATCGCCAACTGGACCGTCAAGCAAGGCGTCGAAGACTACTCCGATAAGTCACTTGGAGCGGTATGTATGGAATTTTATTTTTCGGGGTTTGGTACGTTGTGCATTACGGTTTTCGAGTATAACGAGGGAGCGAAGAACCT
Source organism: Undaria pinnatifida (assembly GCA_012845835.1). Classification (NCBI taxonomy): domain Eukaryota; class Phaeophyceae; order Laminariales; family Alariaceae; genus Undaria; species Undaria pinnatifida. Next base: position 10,673,541 of record JABAKD010000022.1, read on the forward strand.
TGCGCAAAACCTAGTGTGCACGTCGAACTCGAAGCACATTGATGTACGACACCACGTTTTGCGGGAACTTATTTTTGAGGGGGAGTTTGTTATTACTCATGTCGAGTCGGATGATCAGCATGCAGACGTCTTGACAAAGATGCTTGGTTACACAGTTTTTTGCTATCACCGGGATTTCTGATGAATATTTTATGCGTTTTCTTTTTCCAGATTGAGGATAGTTATATATTGATTTCAGGGTACGGACTTTGATCGTCAGTTTTTTCGGAGAGCAATTTGGTTATACGAAATGGGGTTTTTGAGTAGAGGAAAAGGTCCAGCCGCTCCGTGTGGCTCGTCGTGCAGCGTACGGAGTACAACTAGATCGGGTTTATTTGAGGATGTGAGAGCTGAGTTATACCATATCGCCAGAGAGAACCTACCGGCCAACGGGGGGGGACGGTGAAATGATCTTCGGATGATCTAAAACACAGCATACATACGCAGGCTGAGGAGAAATAGGAGTACACTCTGACACGATCTTGTTTCTGAAAATAACGCCTTAGACAAGGGAAGTAGAGTAAAGCCGAGCAGAGAAAGATAACACACTCTGACACGGTATTTTTGCCAAACTACGGTTTAAACCAGTCTGCTACAAGGGTAATTATGGCTTAACATATTTGGTATGGCAATTTCATCTAAGGAGGAGTGTTAAAGAGTACGATTCACATGGAATCCATCGTATATAGGTAGATGTTCATTACATAGTCAAATCTGTGTATGCAGAGTACTGGGTAAGCTGTCGAACCATGTGATAGAAGTTGTTTTCTTTGGTATGGAAGAGGACACATATATATATGGTACTGCGTTCCACCAAGTAATAACGCGTTGACGGGTCACGTGCGTAAGATCAAAGCGTTGACTAGGTCACGTGCCTAAGATCGAAGTGTTTACTACGTCACGTGCGTGAGATTGCAAGATTGACCTGGGTGTCGTATGTAGTGGATACCACTATACGAGATGATCTGTTAGAGTAAAAAGGAAGAGACACGAGTGCTTGCACATCGAGTTCACTCTTCACATCTGCATCTGGACTTGGACAGTTCATAGTGACATAAGTTTTTTTGTTGGCCCAACGAGAGCCCATTTAAAGTGATCCACCATCGTCTAAACCATCATCAGTCAGGCTCGAGCTCGTCTCGCCACGACTCTGTGTTAGCCTCTGAAGACCGTCATCGGTCAGGCACCACCACATTTCTAACAAGGTCATGGTGTAATTCTACCACCCTTCGGCGGGTCTCTCATATTTCACTGGCTGCTGTGCTGATGTACGTATTTAGTGTTTGTAAACGATGATCAATCTTGGAGGATCTGAGCGAGCAAACCATTGCCAAAAATAATTGCCCCCTGGATGCGGGCAATCGATCGATCTATTGCTACTATACCCTGGCAGCTCAGTAGGTACCACCTTCACACCATTCTACCAACGATGACTGCTAGGTGTGCGTGACTCCAACCAAACGGGTCGGCAAGACGGGCACAGCTTATTTCGGAGGAGGGGTACTAAAGCATCCCTTTGCCCCTGGACCCCTTTCTCCGAGAGCACGAATCGTCCAATTGACCTACAGGATATTAATACAGTTAACTCCTGGTCAACATGTTATGTAACTGATACCACCCTGGACGGGAATTTGAGGACATTTTGCGTTTACGCTGCTACCCAAACGATTCTTATTTTTCCATCCAGAGCGGTGCATTGCGTCTAATCTGCCGTTAGCATTTTCTCGTTGTACCTAGTACTTGTTGTACCCGTGTCCGCGAGGTCTTTTCATACGCCAGCTTGCTTGCTCGGAAGTCAGAACTGATTTCGAACGGCTCAAAGGTCCCGATCTCTTGGCGCTTGATCGGCCGCGCGATGTCGCGATGTGTTGTTGTGTCGATTCGCCGATTCTCGGAAGGAGGGCTGTTCGTTTGCGTTGGGTGCGATCTTCAGTTACAAACAGTCATATCGTGCTGTAACAAATGTTGTAATGTTAATATTAATAAGTCAGCATCAGATGGCACTCTCGAATAGGCGCCCCCTGTGGAGTAGTTGGGTGAACCTCGTCCCTACCAACGGTACTGATGCGGGTTTGAAAAAAATATCCTCCCGAATGCATATTCGTTTCCGCACGGACTTTTTCTTGCGAAAAATAAATTGACGAGCGGACGGCACGGAAAAAACTTGAGTTAGCTCTTTTGGGGCCATATCATGTTTCTGGCGGGTTGAGCTCCAGCGAGGAACTACCGGTTAGTCTGATACACTTTTCGAACTTATTGTTTTACGACTAGCGAATAGAAGAGTGTGTCGGAATGCGCAAAGAAATGCCTCCGAAGCTAATTTTCGGGTGAGATGTTGAACTCCTCCTGTTAGGAGCTCAGGAACACCCGCTGCACCCCTGCCGTGGGATGGCGCCAGGAAAATTCCAGGAAAAATCGGCGAGCACAATAAAAATGAAACGTGGGAATTCTTAGCCCTATGCGCGACATTAATGAAGGCGTGTACCGGGGGGAAGAAGGGAAGACATCACCTGTGACCACGGCTTGTCCAGAAGGTCGCTGAGGGTGACGGGTTGAGCTGGAGAGCAAAAACGACGATTAAAAATGTATAAAAAATTATGCCGATGATGTAAAACTAAGGCTTGAGTGAAGAAGTAGGGTGAGTACAGCGTTGTTGCTGTTTTTTTCCCGCTAAAATATTGTCAGATTGTTCCGTCGGAACGTTGCGACTCGCATCTTTTATGTCTCGCTACCATCATTAATGAATAACTCTATAGACTATATTAACATAATCTACAACAGCGATACCAGCTCTATAATGTACGAGGCACGCCTACAACACACTGGACAATATTTTATCTCCTCACCGTGTCCGAGGAGTAAGGGTTCAGCTCATGGCTCGTGGCTCTACTTGTCGGTCCAGCGTGCGGGTTTGGAACGCATACGCCAACTGCGATGATAACTGTTGGGGCGTGCATGGTACGGTATGCTAACCCAATACAAGAAAATGCTGTTTTCGTTGATGGTTTCGCGAGACTGAAAACGTGCCGGTGCAACGGTAATCGCGGAGCAACGTGTAAATACTTGCAGTAGTCGCAGTAGTATATTCTAGTAGTAGTATCGTGCAGCACAGCAGTAGCAGTCAGTCGATGTCGTCGGGATTGGAAACAAGCTAGTGCAGTCTGTAAAAGACAGTTAGTTGGGTGTACTGCAATAATGACTGTTATTATTCGTACTTACTTGGATGTTGAGCTATTGAAGATGGAAGAACGCAAGTCAGTCGCGGTTAATCAAGGTAATGATTTGCACCTGGTACCTGGTGTACGTGGAGAAGAATGAAAACATAACTTATTGTCATCACTCTCATCTTCCGAAACAAATTGCATCCCATCTACTACTGCCTTTGCTCTTTTCTTCAGCGCCCTCCTTTGTTCGGGGTCACATAGCAGGCCTAAAGGCTTCGACGGAAAGGGAAAAAAAGTGAAAAAATGCTCAGCCCCAGCCCTTTCTTCCCTCGTCGACTCGCGTTGAATCGCGCATACATACACACATGCTAGGCGCTTTCTGCATGTCAATGCTTGCACGATAAAGCTCCCTTGGGGGGCTCGAACTCGCGAAGTCAGTCTTGCTTGCTTTTATTGAGTTCGGTATTTATTTGCGAGGTTCGCCGCTCGAATAAAGACCGCTGGGGACTCATGCAGTTGTTGTTGTTCTCGCATTAACTCCCATAATCAAGTCCGTGGTCACAGGACAGGCTCCAGTCACGCTGGAGCTGAGGAATACCCCAGAGAAAAACACAAACAAACCAAACGTGGTACACGCATATATCACAGCTGACGCAATCCATGCTTCCGCCAGAAACATTCTAAAATGAAATCGGGAGTCAGCCTACGATGTGCCAGGTCCAAGCTGGTGCATACGTCTCACTACTCGCGCCTGAAAAAACCGACTATGCCGCTTGCTACCCAGGGAAGACTACCACGTATATATTACACGTAGTACCTACCACTACGTATACGCACGTCAGACTCAAGTCAATCGGCAAAAAAAATAAACAAAACAGAAAAAAAAAAAGAAGAGAAAGGAAAGGGAAAAAAGAAAAGGAAGCGAAAAAGGAAAGAACAGAAAAGACAAGACAAGACAAGAATGTAAAGTCTAATGTGCTGATGGCAGATTGACTGTTTGTTCGTGATCGTTAACTCGCCATGAAGCAGATGTTGAGACAACCAACACAACTAGAGCAATTACTTTACACGGCTGGTACTTACTCGTAAAGCCAGTCAGACAGCCAGACATCCAGCCAGATAGCCAGCCAGCTATTATTAGCCAGCCTACCTGCCCGCCTGCCTGCAACCACCGTCCAAGCTACCATACAGGGATCAGGGAAGGAGGCATCCTGAGGAGTCAACCTGCATCTTCCTCATTTTTTCAATTTTAACGTTTACCTGTAATGTTATACACCGACCGCACATACAACACCACGTGATGCGCATGATTCACTGAATTCGTGGGAAAATGATGAAAGGTTGGACGGCATTAACGATGTCCCGTACTTGGGGTCGTTCATGACGGAGGGAGCTGGCAGGTGGTATGGGGAGGATCCAGTTTGATTTATAACGCGTATGGTATGATACGAGTTAGATGTTACTGCACCCACGTTTGTGGGGAAAGCTACTTAGAATTGTTGTGGTTTGTAGTGGTATCGTATATAAGAGTTAAGTTATATCCCTCCTGCTCCATCTCGATCTCCGTCTATGAGTCTTGACCCTTTTGGGAGTTGATTATATCTTGATGATAGTATAACGACCGAAAAACGACGATTGCGACATTTTCAAGCGTCTGTCAGTAGCGTGAGCGCGCAGCAGTACGAGTAGGATCATGCTGCGCCCGTCCCGTAGGAATCTTTGCATTGTTGCCGTTCGGACACCAATTGCATCATCGCCTACCAGCGGTCACCGATGCCGTAATCGTCATTTTTCGTCGTCGATTCCCTGCTGTGAAGTCTCAAAAGGTAAGACTAAGGGCATGAAGGGTTGTTTGTTGCTCGCGCGTATAATACCCGTGATTGCGTGCCGCTACCTTTATACCGGTACTTCGTATGATGACAGTCATTGTGACCGTCTTCGAAGCGTCAGGCCTCACGGTTTCGGAAAAAAATGCGGAGACCATGCTGCTGCAAACACGGGACTTTGCATCCCGGGCTCCACTGTTCGTGATTGAAGCAGCAGGACAGAGATATAAACAGACAATGCAGCTTCTATACCTCGGCGGAGTTATCCACGAAGACGCTGACCTCATGGTTGAGAAAAAGCGACGGGTCCGACTTATGAGGGCATGCAACAAGTGGTTCGGTGCAGAGCTATAGACGACCACCCAGCTTAGCCTGAATGTCCATTGCTGAATGAAGGTCGAGGTGGTTGAGACCCTGCTGTACAGGTGTGTGACGTGGACCCTCAACGCGACTCACTTTGACGAGCTCCGAAAGGCGCGCCTTGAAGTCCTCCGCCGGGTCCTTGGCTTCCAGCGTCGTGCGGACCACACCAACCTCTCGTACGCCAAGGCCCTCAAGCAGAAGGAATGCGAGAGCATCGAAACGACCATCCGGAAACGGCGGCTCTTCTTCGCCGGGGCGCAAAACAAGAAGCGATTGCCCAATCGGATGATGTTCGCGCAGATAGCCGAAAAAAACCGGGACCAGATGGGCCACCGAACGACTGGCTCAGAACCTCTGGAGACAAACTCGCCGTTCTTCGATCCACCGAACGCTCCACGGAAGATTTCCCCTGGCAGTTTAGAGTTGAAACCGCACTCTGGGTCCGTGCAGCAAAGAAGGCGGGCAAGTGGTACCGGGGAATCATCGAAGCAGCCGAATGGTTCATGGCCACGCGCCCCGCAGCCCGGATGCGTGACTCACAAAGCCGAAAGGGGGGTGCGGGCGAAGGAAGCAAGGAGGAGGAAGCAGACAGGGTGGCAAGGCACCCGGCCGACCAGTAGGTAGAACCTGTCTGTACGTTGCCTCAAGCTGCTTTGACTACCTCGGGGGCGTAGTGTCAGCCGATACTGCGGTACCACTACCGCCGGTATGCGGGTTCTTGCCGAACCGGTTTCCCCCTTTTCCCGTTCGTCTCTTTTCTCCCCTCTATTCGTCCATTTATCTATTTTCGCCCCTTTCGCTTTTGCCCTTTCTGTTTTCCTTTTGGGCACCCTTGGCGGCTATTGAGGCGATGATGTCGGTATGGACGCCTCCGTCGAAGATACAGTGAATAGGGGAAAGATCAGGGCAGCAATGCTCCTGACCCTCTAGTAGTTGCAGTCGGAACCAGGTTTGGGTGCTGCCCCGACGCCGGCTGGGCGGCGTCATCTCCTTTGTTGCAGCGTTTTTGCTTGCTTATTATCAGGCTTCGTTTTGGTATTCGGTGAGGGGGCGACGATGACGGTACTGGCACCACTGTCGTCGGAAACTGTGCGCAGGTGATAAGACCACGCGGCAATGCTCCTACTCCTGCAGTAGGCTCATTCGGAACCCATTACGGTTGCTGCCCCCGATGGTTGGATGGCGTCATCTATCTGCTCTGTGTTGCTATTAGCGGTTGCTGTCTGTCTGTTGTGCTTTGTTTCTCATTGTTTTCGTGCCGTCCTGTTTCCCTCTTTCTTTCTGTTTGTGTTCTCCTTTTTTGTTTTTTCTTCTTCCTTATATTTTTTTTCCGTTTTTTTTTTTCTTTTTTCAACTGCATATAGCCTGGTGTGCTGGCTGAAAAACAATATTTTTGTTTTTATTGCCCGCGTGCTCATTGCGGTTGGTATTGCATGGCCAAATCACCTTTTGCTTTAATTGTAATGTGTATCTGTCTCGTTGTTTGTGACCACATAACTCGTTCCACTATAATAAGGCATCAGCACGGACACTGGTTGTGCTGGATGTAGAACATCATTTTATTGTGAAGAACACACACTGTACTTCGTTCATACATATGCATGAATTCACACATGCATACATACACATATGTCATGTACACATACATACATGCCCAGACACATACAGGCATACACGATGCTGTGTACTGGCATCTGGATCGAGATGAATACCTTGGGTCAGGTCAACATAGCATGTATTTATAGAACTATTGTAAATATGACAGCTGTGAGTTCGATAAGTATAATATGTTATACAATTATACTATTGTCCGCCTCTTTTATATTTTTCAGCGTCGCTCCCCGTCACAGCGGGCACCAAGTGGAAGAAAACACGGAACAATGGCCACCTCGATCGGCATTGACTGAGTGTCATCGTAAGGGCTGGACTCTAGATAGCATCCACCCCACCTGTCACACCTCATCGGACTCGAGATTTGCTCTACCGAGTACAGGGAGGGACAGCCACTTCCCTTGTCGCCCAGTGCGTCGTGGGATTTTGTCCATTTGGTTGGAGATTTTCGGTGCTCTTTGTGGGCGGCAGTGCCTTTCTAGGCCAACATCTTCGTACCCTCGTACAATATATACACAGCTATTTGTGAGGTTCGGTGTCTGTTTAGGCGAACACCCTCATTCGCATATATGCAGTGCAACATGGACTCGTTGCCTCTCACACGAGGTGCTCGTGGTCAGCTTTATTTCGCTGGTAGTGGCACGGTAACTCTGAGAATCAACAGGACTGACGCGCTCCGCAAGGGAGGTCAAGGGATGGTTTTCAAAGGACGAATCTACCACGCCGGAGGAGGGACGCTGCTCAAGGAGGTGCGAATGATAATACAGTGGTGTGTTTCTGCACAATAAGTCGTTTCGCATAGAATGTGTGTTTAAGTGTGTATGAGTGTGTGTTCGTTAATTATACCCATGAACATCCAGCACATAGTATGCGTGTGTATATGCGTGTATGGGTGTGTTTTGCACGTTAAACCGTTATTTCTGACATCGCGTTGTGTGTTGTTGTTCTCACATTAGCTCATCATCGCCAGAATCACGCCCGTGGTCACAGAACAGGCTCCAGTCACTCTAGAGTGGAAGAGAGAGTGTTTTCACGTTAAATCGCCTTTTCTACCCATCGACTAATCTGGCACAAGCTGTGTCTGCGCCGATTCTCCATCCTAGAGAGATACAAGCTCTGCGGTCACAAAGTACGAGACAGAGACATGAAGCGGGACGGTGTAGCGTGTGTGAGCTGATATAGGGGCGACCATATTCGCATGTCAATTTTTCTCCCAACTTTCGTACGGCAATTTGGTTGGTCCTTGTGGGGCATATGCATCGTAGATAACTGCGCAACGATAAAACTTGTAGCCTTGTTTTTCAATGGCACCCTTTAGGTTCGACTTTGTTTTCCATCATCGGGTTCACTGGGCCACACAGGAACACAGAGAGGATGTGTAGCATACTGCTTACCCTCATGCTTTAACTCTGACTCTAGATCTAGAAATCGACCATTTGGTGCTTGGATGTGTAAATGTCAGCGTGTGTTTGTCCGTCGAGAGTTGCGAATGGTGTGGTTCATGTATGGTTTTCATGCGCGAGAGGAGCCCCAAGGGTAGAGAACCAGCTGACCAGATACATACGCTCGCCGTGCACACCGTGAGACACAGCTCCGTGAAGAACATCCAATCAAGCGGTGCCAAAAGAGTTTACGAGGGTATCTTTTTTGTGACGCTCGCTTCCCGCCTTGCCCACAAGCGTATATACTGGCGGAAAACCATCTCTGTATGGTACCGTGGGGGCGCTGAGTAGGCTTAGGGGTTCGTTTAGTGTGGATATTATTACTACCGTTTTAGGTTCAATACTGTGTATCGTATTACACGTCACGTGCTGTAGGTAACACTGCCTTGTTTTGTAGCTGCACACACAAGGTCATGTTTGACTGTTTGATGGCGCTTCGTCTGCTAGAATAACGGAGAGGGCGCAAGGCGCTCAACCGCTACCTTGCTGTCTTGCTACCTTGCTGTCATCACCCGATGCACGCTTAAGCGGCATGACAGAGGAAAAACTCTCCAAGAGGAAATTCTTAGCTGTCCCTACTGGTGCTTGTGTGTCGTGGCATATTCCACTGAAACCTCTTAAAATAGCGGCGTGGAGAGAAACGCGGTGCCGCCGTATGTGGCCCGTCATTTTCATTGATTAGATATATTGGTCGCCCAACTCGCAACCCGAAACAAGCGTGAACGGGATCCTTTGTGAACGTTAAATGTGCTGAAAGCTCCTGGCAGCAGTGCGCGACGTCCTCTTTGCTTTTCGTTGAAATACGGTCAATTATTCGTGTTTTATGCTGCATCCCGCGGCCTTGCGCTCTTTCCCGTCTGCCCCCACCCCCCAACCGGCTTCCACTCTACTCCATCGCGGCCCTACACGTGCACAGTTCCTTCCGCGCTGAATCAGTGGATGCTAGAACCTGTACCACTATGGACGGCATGTAAGAGTGGGAGACCTTCCCCGTTGAAAAAAAATCAAAGAAAAATGCGGCGCGGTCGATGTTTAGCTTGCATTTGGTGGGGCGCCTAACACAAGGTTACGGTTATTTTTGTCTTTGTGTCGGCGCTTAACACAAGGTTACGGTGAAGATCAAGCAAAAGGATAGCGCGCGAGATCCTTTTCACGATCTGGAAGCCGAAGCAGACGTGCACGCCAGGGCTTGGGCCCGGCTCGACCACGTCCTGAAGCCACTGGGGTTTCTAGCGGCCGACCATGAAACGGGCACTCCCGCGATGTTGGTTTCGGAGATTGGCATGTGAGTTCGTTGCGTGAGACATATTTCATCGCCCAACGACCAAAACGTAAACCATTTATACGTGACGACTAAACATGAAATTTACCAAGGCATCAACGGAAGGCATGCATAGCATGTACCATGCATATTGTATGCCAGTTACGCATATAGACCTGTATCTGTAGACTAGTACAGACGCTGTTGAATGCCAAACCAGATGCCTTGCATCTGTAGGCCCTCTCACTTCTAAATCGAATGCATAACTCTGTCAATTTACGTACAGCGTATGCTTCCAGTGAAAAATGCTCCTTCAGAGCGTCCCGCGCATCATACCAGTATCCGCCTTTTTTTATTCATGCCTTCCGCTGCCAAGTTGGTATCGAGTAGCGCTTTACACCGTGTAGAATGGGGGACGTTCGCCGTGTCCCAGGGACCGCAACAACGGGCCGCATTTGATCGTTAGGCAACAACCCGCACCACCAATGAACATTTCGATGATTAGGTAACGACCCGTATCGAAAACAAAATCCTACCTTCAGGCCGTTTGCGTTGTTCGTGACGCAAGCGGGGCCTCTGTATCTCCGAAGACCGACATGGATCAAGGCGATAACGCGTATCACGTTCGAGGTGAGACAGCTCAGAAGTCCATCTATGATTATACTACTTGTGCTTGGTTTGCATCATCTACTACTCGTATCTCATCACTCTATTAATAGCCCAGGCAGCTTTGCTTAATGCCGCGCGTACCAGCCTCTGATTATGAAAAAAGCCAACGCGAAGAAGTACCTCAGAGTAATTTTGTTAAACACGTTTCAGACAAAGATCATCCGGTAAATTACCTGTGTCCCGAGACACGGAAGATCGAGCGAACGGCCAAAAAGGCATTTGCTGCGTACGTGGGTACGTACGTGCCTATTGATGTCGGCACACGCTTAGAGCGATCGACGGATGATAATTATTTTCGCAATCTGCAACACACTACTACCGGTACTAAGTGCAGCGTTTCGAGCGTTAAGGTGGGGCTGAGGCAGCGCGCGTGTCGGCTTGGTGACGCTGAAGCTCACGAGAGGTTTACCTGTCTGTCTGCCTGTCTGTCCGTTTGTCTGCGCAGGCTCTAGAAGTTCTCGGTGGGAGTTATTCGAATTCTTGCGATCACGAACGCTATTACTACAAAAAGTATCACCTCCGGCTACATTATCATAAACCACGCACGATAAAAAAAATGCGTGCTGTGTGTTGTCCCGTCCGAAGCTTTTGAAGTTTATCGTGTCCGGGTGCTCCATCAACCTGATGCACGGGGACATCAAAGTCTGGAACCTGTACGTTGTGAACGCCGGAGACCTCGACCTGGCGGAGCTAGCAGTCGGCGACTTTGGCGCTGCCCAGCTAGGAGAGAAAACGGTACGAGGGTACGAGGTAGAAAATTGTTGGGGGCTGGTTGTTGTTTCGGAACCACGTGATGGAGAAAAAGTTATCTCCGTCGTGCTGGCGGTAACCGGGATCGGTGCTGATAGTGCAACTTTGGTGTGTTTGAGCTTTTTGGCGCTGCGCCGATAAAGAAACCTATTTTTGCGTCAGATTTCTCAGGGGCGGGGGGAGTACTCATTGTCATCCATGGCCGTAGACGTAAGGCACTAGGGGGGGGAGTCGTTAGACAATCGTACCCGTTCAGACTCTTCGAAGTAGAATTAAAGGGCCGCGCCGTCCGCTGTCCGCACGTAAAACTCGGTGTCTCGTGCATAATGTTTGTCGCAGGAGAGACAAGGATCAAGGTCCCCATATTTATTGCGCCTGCACCGGTCAGCTGACTGACACCGAAGCTATCGGTTCCGTTGTTAACAGGCAGACGGCGCCGTGTCTTATCGTGCTGGTGTCTACAACTGGGATTACACTAGCCCTCGAATGGTGAGACGCTTGTTTGGCCGGAAAAAATCGTACTATTAATAGAATGCATAGCAAGTAGCTGTAGTAATGATATGTCGTATAAATTATTCGCTCGCTGTGAATGCGTTTCAAGTGTTTCGTGCCGGCTGGCCGAATGACTAGCTCTGACACAACTGTGCGTGGTTCGCAAACGATTACCCGACTGCACACTGCGCGTTCCTAATACCACGCAGAGCTACGGACCCGTGCGGGTCCGCTTCTCTCTGCTTTGTTACGGAATTATTGAGTTTTTCGTTAGCATCCACCCATGTACGAAATTCGTAAATACTATGATCAAATAATCTAATATATGGTGCGTATTCACATTAATTAATGCTTGTCTGCCATTCTGAAGTCCGATGGCACCGTCACCCAAAGTCCTCGAACCTCTTTGGACTCCACTTTCTTGTACCCAGGCGACGTTCGTGTACGAGCAGATTACTTCCCGCGGAGTCGAAGTTAAAGACTTGAGCGTTGACCGGCAGCTGGCTCTCTACAACGAGCTGTTTGGGTTTGCCCGTGTCGCGTTCACCGCTCTTGTGGACCGGCCGCCACCCGACATGCTCTACGGTCCATCTCCCGGAGGTGCGTTACAACTATAACATGGAGTAGTAACCCCCTCTATAGTGCCGGTTGCCCGCTACGAACAGTGTCTGTAATGTCGCTTGGCACAGATGGGAATAGCCAGTGTTGGCTGAATGCGGAGTAGTGCCGGTTGCCGCCATAGCGCCGATACTTCCGGCTGGCACATACCTGCGACATAGAAGGGCCACTACTGTGCATGGAGCATTTATATACAGTACGCGATTGCACCTAAGAAGTATCGAGTAAACAGTGCTTGACTCAACTTTTGCACGAAACGTACGGTAATCGTCCACGATTTGCATATACTCAAACTAGGGGAGGACATGCCCTACCCCACATGAATTGGAATTTTTGTGAGCCAGACCCAAAGCAAGCCTTTTTAGTGATGTCACGCAGTGATATACCTGGTACATAATCGTACGTGTGGATTGTGGGTTTCCGAGATGCATGGCTCTACCGGAGATACCTTGTGTAACGAATTTTTTATGGCGTGACTTTCGCACGATGTGAGTTGTAGAAGTAACCTTGCCTCCTCTTCTTCGACAGCCTTGTCGAGTTGTTGTCGCTACTCGTTCATCTTCTGGCCCCTCGGCTTCCCGCGCGCATATTATACAGTAGTTATAATTACGAGGAAATGCTAGTTTCTCACTCGGTCCGCGCCAAAACAACGGGAACCCCTTTTGAGATGGCTCAAATATGCTTTTTATGTCCGCTGCCGACCGATTCGCCTCTATGATGAGTCATCCCACGCTGGGCGTGCAGCAGATTCTAAGATTTTTCTGGGCTCCTAGCATGAGGAGCTCAGCATCTCGTGAACCCGAAGCATGACTTGGAAGACACTCGTTTCCACAAGAAGCCCGCTCAACATATATATGCGCTGGTCCTAAAAACAACATACCAGGAACGAACCCATAATATTTTCATATTAACCGGTAGTTCCGCGCTTGTGGAGCTCAACCGGTAACAGTTGGTAACAGATAGGAAACGGCTGGCCCGGAAAAAAGTGCAGCCCCAACCATACAGTGGGATTACTCTAACATTCTCCGAATACTCAACCAAGGCACACAATTTGACCACCTATTAATATGAAGAAATAGTGTAGCTGTCAATAGAAATTGGAGCAGCAGGATATTTGTAACTGTCGTCAAATTGTGTGCCTGCTCTCAACATCCGCGTCCGCCAAAATTCTGTCCCGAATGACATGCGCAGTAATAGTTGCTAGCTGGAAAAATTCCATACACCGGACAGATCACGATCTACTTTTGTAGATAATCTAGATCGCATAGATCATATAGATCCTGTATCTGTCGTTTCGATATGTTGTGCAGGATCTGTGTTGTACGGATCCAACCCAGGAAACATGTGCTAGATCATGCAGATCGTGCGGCTCCCATTAGAAAATATCATGTACAGACCGTGCAGGTCACGTAGGCCAGGGATCTGTCTTACCTGAGAGACACAGATCACACAGATCATTAATAGGGATCTGATCTGTCCGACGTGCGCAACATTTGTGTGTGTCCGACAAATTATGTCCCGAATGACATGCCGCCCTGTTTTGATACAAGAAGACAACGCCCAGGTTCCGCCGCTTGGTCGCGGCGACGTGACGGACGCGACGTGCCACCTGCTTCACTTCGTGCTGGATCTGCTTAGCGTCGGAATTATCGAAGAAAAGGTGGACCTCGAGTATATCAACGGTCTCGATTGGTATCACTCTCTCCTGGGTGTTCTGGGAGGGAAAAAATAAGCTGGATGTTCTCGCAGGCAAAAACATAAGCTTTAAAGTGGGAAACCCCCTACAACAGTGCCGGCTGAATAGTGCCAATTTCCGTGATAATGCCGGTGAAATCGCTTGGCACGACTGGAACCCGCTAGTGTAGGTGCTATACCGCATAATGCAGGTTTCCGATATACTGCCGGCACTGTTTGCTGGCATGCTGGCACATACAGGCACTATTGGGAGACCAACACCGCATGAAGGGGGGCGCGCCGGGTATTTGCCCCTCAAATACTGCTTGCCGGAAGTACATTATGGACGGAAATATAATGATCGTTTGGCGTTCAGGCTAATTTCTAAACGGCCCCTATATTTCCGTCTAGATTTATATGCCGAACTAAAAGGTTGTTGTTATACCGCTGCTGTATTATAGGGCACCTATTAACGGTAAGAATCAGGAACGATTTCCAGGCTGGATGTTTCACGTGGGAAATAGTTACTTACACATTACCTTCAGGACGTCGGCTGGCGAACTTCTTATTTCCTTCGTGAATCTTAAATCTAAGCCTGTTTCTTAGTAGGTGTCCTGTACTTGATAGGGTAGCTATTACGGGGACCATATTATGACAATCACAACCAAATACGGTTGGTGAAAATGGGGGGATGTGTAGGTTTTGGTCTTTATTGCGTGTTCTGATCACGGTGCTCCCTCGTAATAGCTACAAAATCGGGATAGGGTAGCTAGCTGGAAAGTAGCCCCAGGGTAGTTAACTAGGAAGCGTGTTCGAAATTCGGGCGTCCGGGTGCAGAACGAGGAACAGCACAAGCCAGACCCCCGTGAGCACACCAACAACAGTCGGTTTCAGTGCGACGGCGTAGCGGCAGCAGCTAGCTGTTTGTTTGGGGCTAGATAGATTCTTGCAAGGCGGAAAATGATGGCCCGCCTCCAGCGTACATCTTGATCTAAGTGCGCAGCGTAAATATATGATAGATATAGAGCTATTAACAGTGCGTGCGGGGTAACATCGTTGCAACCACCCTCGTAACATAACATTTTTGCTGTATTTGTTAGATAATGTTCAGACTCCGCGCGCGTGTATTCATAAGTGTCAGCTGCCCCAGCGGCGATTTTGAGACCGTAGGTCTATCATGGTGCACCTGTTGGTCTCGAAACAACGTTGGATGATGTTGGTTGGACGGTATCGGCACGCTTCAGCGAGATCGGGTAGCAGCTTTGGACAAGACAGAACAACGGTCTTGTTTGTTTTTCTTGTCGCTATGGCTGCGGTCGTCACACGGTATATTGTATTGCCAGCTCCATTTTACAGTCTAGGGCGGGTGAAATCATCATATCATGCGTGGCTGTAGTCCGTACGCGACCATGGACCCTCGCATCTCTTTAATGCCTGGACGGGGCAAGCTGGGTTTTCACCGATCAGGCAGGCATCGGGTGCATATTGTATTGCCAGCTCCATTTTACAGTCTAGGGCGGGTGAAATCATCATATTATGCATGGCTGTAGTCCGTACGCGACCATGGACCCTCGCATCTCTTTAATGCCTGGACGGGGCATGCTGGGTTTTCACCGATCAGGCAGGCATCGGGTGCACCAGGCGCGAAGCGCCGTGAGTTGTTTGGCGAGTCGCATGAAGGGTGAGCTGCATTCTAGCAACAACTGCTTGTGAGGTGGTTTTCGACAGTCTAAGGGGGGGGAGGGGTGATGCAGCTCAGTCTTCTCATTTTGTCTGATTGATCCCTGCATCGTTGTGACGGTTTGCGCTCGGTAGGACAACGGCAGAAGTTGATTGGAAGTTCATAGGGGTCGCATGCTCGCTTTGAGCGTTTTCGTCGAGCGCTCTAGACGGCCCATCATGTGGCGAGCTCCCTCGAAACGTACAGCTTGTAGACCAGTATTTACAAGTGATGAAAACTAAGCGATCACTCAATTTCAATTTTCAATGTCAGCGCGATGCGGTATGAGCTTCATAGATAGGCATGCGCGGGGGTGGGCGGGATACTCATTTCATACGTAGCCGTAGTCGTATGGCTATAGACCCTCGCATCCTCAAAATGTCGGGACGGAGGCGCGCGTGGGGGGGGGGGGGTTGGAACGCTCAGGCGCTCACACGAGAGGACGCGCTGGTAGGAATCGTGGACGAGACCGCCACCGAGTGTCCCGACCATGGACTCTGCAAGAATTTCGCCCATGAAGTCGTTTTTGCAGTCTAAATGTGTGATTGATACTTTTGAACATCAAAACTCACTTCATGGTTTGGTGTGCACTACCCACACTGTTTTCGTTGGAAGCTCGAAGGGAGGGCAACTCCGCGTCACGACGCCGACATGTATCCCTTGCCTCTATGGTGAAATGTGTCAAGCCCGTTTCAGCTGATAATGGGCACCAACCAAAACAGTCAATCTATAGGCAAGCCCCAAATTCAACGAATAGGAGCCGGTCTGAAACCTCAGGTTCGCCAACGCGAAAAGGGCGGGGCTAATTACAGCGACAATAGCTGTAACCCGGGTATATACCACATGAGCATAGAGATTCCCTCACATCCAGTATAATATTGCTCTGCACACCCAACTCAACTTTTGCCGCGGTGGGCTGCTGTAAGTAGAACCATATCCAGCCGTTGATTTATCTATGTATGACTGAGAACACACTAACCTCCGCATATCTTGATGTGGGCTCTACTTACACAACATCCGTCAAAAAGTTGAGCTGACGCGGAGTAAGAGTCCATGCCTGACGAATATCACGTTGAGTTCCACAAGCACGTACGTGGACACAAGACATATCATGACAATATTTTGAAGCTTCACCACGTGAAACAAACGTTAAAACATCAGTAGCAATGCACGTCACGCACCCACCGCCGTAGCTATATTCAACTTATTGGGGAGTGGTC
The DNA here is from genome assembly GCA_012845835.1 of Undaria pinnatifida. Classification (NCBI taxonomy): domain Eukaryota; class Phaeophyceae; order Laminariales; family Alariaceae; genus Undaria; species Undaria pinnatifida. The sequence continues at coordinate 10,690,390 of JABAKD010000022.1, forward strand.
TTCGCATTAGTACCCACTCAACCTGAGCTCCTGGTGTCAACTATAGTTGAAATCATCGATCGGTTAAACTCACAGCTGACGTGTGATTTGTATGAACAGCAACAAAACTGTGGGTGCCAGGTTCTCGACCCAACCGTTGCATGGATATCGTCCATGCGGAGGTCTAACCATTCAGCGAGGCTACGGACATCTGTACCTCAAAGTGTACCATTGGGTTGTCTTTTTTGCCGGACTATTCGATGTTATCCTCAGGTTTACTTTGGTCAATCGTCACTTTAAAGCTTGCTTTCCAGCTCTACTCTTGGGAATTTTCACCCTCAGCGGTTTTCTGGACAAGCCGTGGTCACCGGTGTCTTCGCTTCTTTCCCCTGGTACTTGCCTTCATTTTCTCCCGCGTAGGGTTCGGCATCCCCACCAGGGTTCAGTATTCCCACCGCGCGTCGATTGTCATTACGTGACATTATCCCGGAAGAAAGTAATGACTGCCGGTGAACGAACGATCCTTGGAATGCGACGAAAGAGATCCCTCCTGCCCGACACACACCTTTCTGCCGTTCTCGTTGGATCAAGCCAGTAGCTCGTACGAAGTGGTCAACGCCAAACTACCCGGACATTTTTACACCTGCTTAAGGTCGATCGTTACGAAGAGGTAATAATTCAATTATTTACCGAAATTTTGTTTTTTTTTCCCGACATATTTCCGTAAGAACGCCAAAAAAAATAAGAGAGCTGAAAAAACGGAGGTTGACCTTTGCATTTTTTACAGGGAAAAACAGAACATTAGGTACGAAGGTGTAGAGGATAGGAGACAGCCTCACCGCCCGAGCTGTGCCGCCACACGCGAGTGCACAAGACTGAGCAGGGTCGTTCCCAAGGCCATTGGCAGGTCATGACTAATCGCTGAAGGCGTGAGTTTCTGGGCTCTCTTCGTCGAGTTGACAAAGTAACCGCACCGAGGCGGTCGACCGAGCAACCTCGCTGAGAGCAATAGCTGAGACTTTGTCGCCTTGGGCGTTGTTGCTCGACGAGATGGTGGTGGATTTCAATCACCGAGGCACCGAAACCTGCCTACGAGCCGGGCGGGCTCCAGCGCAACAACCACGCGGGTGACATGCTAGCGGCGTTGCTGCTTTAGTGACGGTTCTGTGCGAATTGGACGACTAACTTGCGAGCCAACTCAGGCTCGCACTCGTTAGGTTTCAACCCTCGTTGAACTGGGTAAAATACCGAACTTGAAGAAAAAAATGAAGTACTGCAATACGCACCGTTGAGATCGAACCTTACTGGCCTTGAAGCAAATCGTAGTGCGCGCTTCGGAATCGTGGTCAGCAGGTGCGAAAAATCTCGCTCGATGTGAATGCGGCGCCGTTTCAGGCCTGTTGTAGCTACATTTAGCCCGTTTCGCTTGCGGGTTGGGATCAGGCGTATGCTTAGGGAGCCGTGTTTAACCCCACACAAAACCTGGTGCGTCCTCAGCGCTACTACGCCAAGGAAAAAAAGATTCCGTAGGTGTTGGAGCGATTCGAGGGTCACTCCCTCTTTGGCGTCGGCGGCAGGACGCGAATCTGCGTGTGAAATCACAAACTAATAAATTATCGTATTTGGTACCGCCGGCTCTAGAACATGATTGGATCATTTCCGTCGCACCGCTGAAACTTTTTGCAACTCGCGAACGATAATACCAGTCGCAATTTTCAAGCACGTACCGACAAACAGGCAGATGATCTATCGATGAGTTGTCCGTTCCGGAAAGTAAAAAAAGGGATCGAGTGATAGACAGCCGTCCCCATGCCGTCGCTGATGGACCCAATCCCCAGCTTTTGTCCTGTCGAGGTACCTTCTCCGTACGCGAACAGTTTTTTCACCCGTAATATATCGTGTTGCAAGAGATGGCGAAGTTGCGAAATCATCAGTCCATTAAGGTTGTATGAAGGCATACCAAATTGGCGCGACAAAGTTTAATGCCGGGTCATACAGGGCACTTGATTATTTACTTAAGGAAACAGCGTTGCCGGTACGTGGTCTTGACGTCTCTGTACTCACCGTGCACATCGACCTGTATATTATTGAAGCGGTTGAAAGCCACAAGCGTGGGCCTGATAAAACCCCCCTGAGTATCTTGCAATATTTTCTTCTCGCTTGTGATGAGCTATCCAGTTTAGGCATCTGGAAACATGTTAGCAAAGTTCCTCAATGGCATGAGGTGATTAGAGCATATCGTATTGTTGTTAGTATTTAGCTGAAAACCCGCACGCATTTGATCGCCCCAAGGGTGAACAAAACATCGTTGCACAGCAACCTGCCTGACATAAGCCCCTCAGCATCGTTCAACCGATTTTTTGTACCATGGTGTCCAATCCGAGAATCGAAGTCGAGTTCCTATTACTTATTGATTGGCTGGCCAACCAGCTGGGGGGGATCGTACGACGGTATTTGCGGGATCCGGCTTAAAGGATCCGCATATCAATGGGTTCTGCGGTGGTGACAGTGTAACTGGATTCAAGGTTTGGTGAGGGCGGGGGGGTAGAGTGGCGTACTAACACTTGGTATGATTTGGTATGAGGGAGAGGCCAGCGCGGCAGGCGCCGCCGAAATTTGTCCTGTGTGTGACTTGATGACGGGTGAGGTCGCTTCAGCCCCGGCCGAGATTTATCCCGTGTTAGTAAACCTTGATGTGGCTTGGTAATTGTGCGAAGCCCGTGCTTTAGACGTAACGTGGCCCATCAAGTACTTGGTAAAATGAACAATCGATTGCCCCTGCTCAGAATTACAAAAAAAATAGAATAGCAAGGACTTCACATCAGACGACGCCAATCGTTCTTCCCGTGCTGGCAGGAGCTTCGGATTGAGTACGTAAACAGGGCGAAGTTATCCACTAGCAGGAGGTAGACGAAACGCCAGAGATGCTGATCGGGATTTGAACGGCATGATCGTCCATTTCGATGCAGTAGGAAATAGCAAATAAGGTGCGCGTGATGGTCGTCCAGGGGCCCAGTAAGGTTCTCCACCACAAAAAAGCGTTCCATTCACCACGCCAACATGGTGTTTTTGCGGCGTACCTTTATGTGCATGCAGAGAGGATTGTTGGTAGGCGAAAAATTGTTCACGTTTTGGGCCACTCGTCTAGGATATCGCGTCGCTGAACTTTCGTTGGTGAACCAGCTGGGGGGGTTGTTACGGCGGTGTTCCGCTTTTTACAGTGGATCCAGACAGGTTTCGGGTTATGACGGGACATACAGGGAAACGGGGGCATTGGCGTGCCAAATACGTGGAAGCAGATGATACTGCACACTCAAGCACGAAGCTTAAGCTTGTATATACATAGCATAAATGGTTAAAAAACATAAGTTGCCCACCGCTTCCCTAGTATCAAGAGCCACCAATGGCAGAAGTGTGACTGACAGCAATAGGACGGCTCACATGATCGACCCCAGGCCGCTATGGACTACGCTCGCCGAGGTAAAATTCTATGCATGCACTCGGCAGGCTTCGGCGTGATGATGTTAGAGGTGCGCATTTAGGTTGTGCACCTCGCTGTGCTGATCGCCGCGAATACTAACCGACACAAGGCGTGTTACAGGATGTCAGCATGATGCATGTGGCATGCCCACACGACGAGAGTAATCTCCATAGTATGAATGATGCACGAACAGACGGAAGTGTATAAAACAACTCCCCGTAACATCCGGTCACCACGAAAAGCCCTGGCTGCGCGTGACTCTCCAACACATCACGGGGCGAAGTTGATCGCGCCTTGGAAACGACGCGTGCTAAGGAAAAGGTAACACTTTCGGAGCATTTTTGTTTCTGAACGACGCAGTTGCTTAACCTATTGTCGTCGTAATGTCGTTCTTGTTTTGCAGTATTTATTTTTTGTATACCTAGGCCATGGGTTTGTTCATCGGGAAATATTTTGAGGTTTACTCAGAGCATTTTTTTGGGTGAGGCATTGAGCTCCACGAGCGAGGAACCTCAGCAAAAAAAAGGTACACCTCTACCGAAGCATGTATCAAACAGAGCCAACCAAGCTTCAAGCTTCCATTTTACTTCATTTTACATTCCCTCATTTTCTTCATTTTTCCTCATAAACAAGAAATGCGTGTGCATTTTTGTGTTATTATTATTGTTGGTAGTGCGCGTGTATCAAACAGAGCCAACCAAGCTTCAAGCTTCCATTTTACTTCATTTTACATTCCCTCATTTTCTTCATTTTTCCTCACAAACAAGAAATGCGTGTGCATTTTTGTGTTATTATTATTGTTGGTAGTGCGCGTGTGCCATACACTGCTATGCTATGCTATGCTGTGCGGTGGACGAGAACGAGGGGTCGCGCTTAACTCAATGGAATACGACGGGGCTACGGAATATATTTATGGTACGCTCAAGCGAGGAATCCGCTGTGCAAAAGCGTGCCGATGGCTAAAACTCTACAGGGAGCAATATTCCAACCTCAAGATATCAAAAGACAAACGAGCGGCTAAACGGGACGCTTCGTACGAAGAGTCAACAGATGCCGCGGCGTACTTGTAGGTAAAAATACATCATCACGAACAAAAAAAACTGGCCAAAATGCTATTCATAGAAAACCTTAATCGTGCCCGTATCAAAATGGTCATTCCCTCGTTCGGGTTGACTAAATTGCCAACTATATGGCTCGTGCCGTGGCTCCCTGCTCGAAACGTTACCAACTTAAAGGGGGAAGCAGGTATTGTATTGACTTGTCAATCGGCCCTCTTGCCTAAACCTTACGCCCTCGAAGGAATCGCCCAACAACGCACATAAATGACAGGCCGTCAAAAACAAACAACCAAAACAAACGCAAGAGACCCCGACAAGAAAGGGTTCGGCCGAGAACGTCACCACCAACATAAACTTCCACACGGAACCCCTACCGAACGTACCCAGCCCAGCTGCGATAAAACAAATCCTCCACTCGCTGCTCGCGCTCTCTCCGCAACTCTCAGCCCCGATCGGGGCGATCGCCTAATACCCGCAGCAGTTACAAAAAAACTATTTACCCTCGTGCCTGGATGCCTCCGCAATGTCCCACACGGCTAGAAACCCCAACGCCAATGCGCGCCCTCAGTTTTTGCTCCTTGCCCTCTTCCCCCACCCCTCGCCCCCGCCCGGCGTCGCTCCGGATCGGACCTAAAAAGGTTGACCGCGAGTCTCACGCGGCATCCTTTTTGTTGAATTTCTTCCGGAGAATGCTGACGAAGTTGATCTGGCGCAACGTAAAAAAAACAAAAAAATTCACATGAAAGCCGCGGGGGGGGAGGGGGGGGAGTCTGGAGAGGAGACGAGACTAGGCGGGATGAGTTGCGCATAGAAGACAACACTTACTTTCACCAAGCACGGGGGCTTGTGAGGACGTGGGGAACGGCGCAGCGGCGAGAGCGCGCACAGAAACGCAACAATTTCGAAACCCCTCTGAATAAAATGAAAAGGCGTAGGATGCAAACTCTAAAACTCTCCGGAACGAAAAAAGACGCAAAATAGCAAAATCAGCACCCGATTGAGACACAACCTCTTACAGCGACCGTCAACACAAACGCCAAACCAGGCACTGCTCATGCGACAAAGCTGAAGTCTCTACTTCTCCGACCCCCCCCTCCTGCCTGGTCAGTGAAAAACCGACGTGCTCCGTCCCGGCATAGTAGGGATGCTGCGGGGGCTGACGGTCATACGACTACGGTCATGCATGATAACGAGTCTCCCCCCCTCCCATTCCATCTTCTCCCCCAAACCAATTAACAAACATGCGTGTCGGTCATACTAGACAGAGCAAATTTCGTTGGTACAGATGTACGCGTGGAAACCCCGATGGCGGTACACATTATTTCGGGGCCCATAAACATATATAGAAGAGGTAATTTACTTAAGGGGCCGCGCTGGCCATACTGCAACTCTATATCTGTTTTTTTTTTTTTTGGTATTTTTCTTACATTGTCTTTTCCGCAACAGCTACCTGGTATACCTGGTATATTATTAGCAGTATAATAGTGGCTTATGAAACACGCCTCCAGTCGTTCTACGGTAGCCCCCCCCCTGACCGAAATCGCTGGTTTTGAAACCAGCTCACGGCAGTACCTCCTGAAATGAGGGCCCCCTTGCTACCCCGACGCCAATGCTCGATAGTCTTTGCAAACAAGAACACACATATCAAGTTTTCATACTTCCTCTTGTCGAGCAGCCGTGAGACGTTCGTTAACGAAAATCGCTGGCGTTGGGTGGGGGGTTATAGTAGAATCAGCCCCTCATAGACAGCGCCAGACCTCCTACACCACAGGTTCGTTCTCTTTGCATATGCTGTGTGAAGAAACCGTACGCTCAGCCCACTCCTTTTTAACCATCAGCGATCACTAAACAGCATACACGCTTTGTTGTGTTTTCATCCCGAAAAATACTGGCATGCCTGAATTTTGGTCATTGTGCAACCCCTACACTCAATACAACTACACTGCGGCGCTCGTGCTGTAAGAAACGCGGGGTTCTGTTAGAGGCTGGCATCGGTCGGTATGTCTGTGGTTGGCATTGTCGCCGAAGTTCAATGTTAAACAACGTCGGTGGCGCGAGAACTGGTACGTTTTTCAGGATGACCAATAGGTAGCAGAGTGATAATTAGCCCCTTGACGCGTTCTTCGGGTCGAAGCATGCGATCGAGTGTTTTGGCATTATTAAATAGTGCAATAAAATATTGCCGCGTATTGCCGCCAAGGTAAGCTTTCTTCACATACCATACGCCAAGACAACGAAGTCGTGGTTGATCAGGTATCACGTTTATTTCGTAAGGCGTTATTCCTGCCGCTAGAATCCTATAAATTATTACATACTACAAATAGTGCAGTTTCTGCCGAGAAACTGTTTTCTACTGTTTTATAAAATTGTTCTAAGGGGACGTCAGCTGTGACATCGACGAATTTAGGGTCGATCCTCATCTTTGCAAGCTGCGTTTATTACTCAAATATCCAAAACACACACAAAAAAGGCCAAAGTGGCTCCTAAACGAAATACCGGTATGAGATAATTACATTTGGGGGTTGAGTGGGATATTTCTGGATTCGGGGAATTAACTAATTTCGGGGCCTTTCACGGGTCGGATCGAGTCAGGTGACCCGGCCCGATCCATGATATTCGAAAACCTCTTGACTCACCCCGATCCATGATAGTTGGAACACCTCCTGAACCTACCCGATCCAACTCGACCCGCCAATTTTGGAAAACACTCTGATCCGACCCGCGAGCCGGGCTATGACAGGTAAAAATCCCTGATTGTTTGTTTGATTGATTGATTGATTGATTGATTGATTGATTGATTGATTGATTGATTGATTGATTGATTGATTGATTGATTGATTGATTGATTGATTGATTGATTGATGGATTGATTGATTGGTTGGTTGGTTGGTTGATTGATTGATTGATTGATTGATTGATTAATTGATTGATTGATTGATTGATTGATTGATTCGATTGATTGATTGCTTGATTATTGATTGATTGATTGATTCGATTGATTGATTGATTGATTGATTGATTGATTGTTCGCTGTCCGCCATTCACCTTCTCAAAGCGATCCTTCACGCCCCGGTCGAACTTGGGGGTCTTGACGGGAATGTACCTCCAGATGATCGCCATCATGGAACCGGTGATCGCCATCCAGACAACCGATATCGCCGCCGGTACACGAGCCTCGTAGGAACCGAAGTGCAGCTTGGCGAGGAGGAAGCCGAAGGCAGACGATTTCATGGAGGTTTCGATGGCCATCGTCCGCGACGATACTTCGGAGAAGCCCATGTACTTTGGCAGCTAATAGGGTCGCGTATCCGGGCGGAAAAAACACACACACATAAAAGGAGGTAAACGGGATACATGAGATTATCGTCATAACCCGTGTATACCACTGCAGCAAGTATCGCGTACGTACGGTACAAAACTGCTGTAGTTGTGATACGGAGAACTTTTTAAGTTACGAAGAGACTCGTCAACACTCGCAACAGGTGTAAAATCGAGTAGGTTTCCCCCCAAAGCGTGACCGCAAGCAAACAATCGAAAGGGTCTAAGCTAACGAGAGCAAAACAATACAGTAGGGATCCTTATACAGTGCTGGTGTGTGCCAGCCGGAAAAGTCGGCACTACAGCGGCAACCAGCACTACTCCGCATACCGTCGCTGCTGGTCGTTCCCACCCGTGCCAATCGATTTCACAGGCCTTATACTCGTAGCCAGCAACCGGCACTAAAGAGGGATCTACTGTAAGAAAAAAAAGAAAAAAAAAACAACCATCGCTGTATCGTGGGCTCCTAACAGTTGCGAGCACAGCTTTTAGTGGCCAAAGCAGCATGTCCATGGCCACCATTCGCTCCAAACCAGTCATCGCCCTCCTAGTGCTGATGGCTGTACCTTTCAACTGCGCATCCCAACTGTTTTCAGGTGGACAAGCACTCATACCTACCTGGTACCAGGCATATACGAGTCCACTGGTAGGAATCCAAAGGCACTAAAACCTTCGGAGGCTGTGTAAATACACTACACCAGGCACAGGTACATGCAGTACACAGTACAAGTACAGTACACCGTACAACAGTAGGCGGTGTCCTGGCCCCATCGCTGCCGTGTACGTCCACCCGGCCGCACTCACCGCGTATCCCATGAGCCCGCCGATCAGGTGGAGAAGGACGATCGGAATCTGAAGGGCGATTCCGGCTGAGACGATGGTGGGGGCCACCTGCCCCGAGACAAGAACAACAAAAAAGAAAACGCGCGGGTCTGTTGTTACAGTCAAAATCACATACCTGGTACGTATTAAGATTGTTTCAAATACGTCAGCCGTGAGTTCGACCAATTTACGGGTCGATGCTCATCTCTGCAAGCTGCGTCATACCCCGGTCGCGCATTGTTACACATGCATTACTTTTCGAAGACATACGACTCCCGTAGATGTTGCCAAGGTGGACAGGATATTTCACGATTTTACTAACGAACAAAGCTCGCCAAACCGACCCAGGTTGGGGTGCTCCCGTGAGCCCCACCTAAGGAGCCCCCTATGTTTGATGGCGCAGTCCTAAAAAAAAGCTCGGCACGCTTGTAATAAAACCCGCATGAAATACAAACGGATGCTAACAGTGAAAAAAAAAAAAAAACGTCACCTGCGCGACGGCGGAGGCGACGAGGAAGCACGTCGCCAGCACGCCCACCACCGGGGTGACCGGGAGCACGGCTTGGACAGCGTTGGGGAAGAACTTGTTCGTCATCATCCCGACCACAATGGGCGCCAGCACAACCTACATACAGCAAACGGCGAACAGGCGGTCGTTGCGGACCGAGATTTTTACACTTCCGATTACATCGCGCCTCGACAGAGCATAAGCATGCGCGGTCCGGTTCACACACAGTGTACTCTCACCAACACGACCACGACTACTACCATCGCCAGTACCATCACCGCCACCGCCAATTCCACCACCACCGCCACCACCAACAACAAAAGGCGTGAAACAGGCGGAGCACACAGAGGAGACACGTGTAACGGTCCACCGACGGTCCGCTTTCTCTGCCAGAGAGTGCTAGAGAATTACTCCCGCCGCACCGCTGATTTTCATCGCCAACCTTTCGTCCGCGTGCCTCGGCAGTCGAGCTGCTTGAAAAGAACAAATACCGGTGAGTGTCGGCGGCGATGTACGCAACGCCCGAAACCTGCACTTCTAAATCCAATGAGCTTAACACATACCCTGGTACCTGACACCTGGTACCAGATACGTTACCGATCCGGCGGAGGATAGAAAAACATTGGGCCAAGGTCTATGCAGCCATCACTATGCAACAACTTATAGAAAAAACATTGGGCCAAGGTCTACACAGCCGTCACCATGCAAAACTCGCAGTATCGTGCGTCGCACCTGAATGGTGGAAAAAGCGATGCCCACGGCGTCCACTGGAACCACGGTGCCCAGCAGCAGCTTGCAAAGCAGCGGGGTCATCACGATTGCGCCGAGAGTGGTGATGGTGGTCATCATCACCGACAGGGCCACCTGCGAGTCGAAACGAACGTGCACATACAACACATGCATCACACCCAGCACGACGTTAGCGCATACAGCACATACAGCACATACACCACACTCAGCAGGACATCGTAGCGCATGCAACACGAGGCGCAGTGTAACACACAAGGTAGGACGCTTGGCACCCGCGAACCCAAAAAGGCTTTTTAGCAAGCGAGTTTTCGAACACACAGGGGGAAAATAAAAAAGCTAAATAGCGCGCAAGCTTTTTTTTTTTTTATCCTCCGGCGGATGGGGAAAAATAAAGCTGAAGCTCACCACACTTCCACGTATTTTCATACGCATCGTGTGTCATTTAACTCAGTTGCTTTCGCAACCCAACGCTAGCTGGCGCGTCCTTCGGATTCTACTGTAGCGATAGCGTGAGCTGTCCCTATCAGCGATCCTCGTTGCGCAAGCCTATTTACTTTCACGGCAAACCCATCACACTGTCGTTGTTTGAGTCCGTCACGCGCACAGCGTGTAAAAGCTGCGAGACATCGATTTTGCACACGACGGAAGTAGTAAATAGTACCGCACAGCTCATGCACCGTCAGCGGAGAGTGTCAGCCCTGTCGAAAGGGGGGGAGAAGAAACCAGCAGCCCGCGTCGTGGCAAGAATAATAACGTATCACTCGAACGCCAAGCGACAATAGAGCACCAGGAAGGCGGCCGTCCACGAGACAAAAACAAACGCAGAACTTCCTGAAAACCAATACGAAATTTCCGATAAATTGAGGAGGGAAACAGCGAGACACCGAAAATATGTACTCCGAAGTGAGGACTTGCGCTGAAGGTTGCGCAGAAGGATATCATATTCTATATATGAGCAGGTGAAACAACTGCATAGGCATCTTGATGGAAGCGCCCAAACCGAAACGTGGGGATACACCGCCCGGCGACGAAGTGGTCACGGAACACAAAATCAACACCACGAAAAAAAGAGTCGTACAATGAATCCAACGACCAATACAATACGCACAGCGCCACAACAGCAGGGGCGACGTTGTAATGATTGAAGAAGGATAACACCATCAGCCGTCGGCGTGAAGTAAGCTATACCAGCGACAACGACAACCGCCACCATCACCAATATTTCCGGCACAAAATCACTCACATTTCCGGCACAGAATCACCAACATTTCCGGCACGGAATCACTCACGTTTCCGGTCACTACACTCACATTCCACTGTCCCGGCCACAATCACTGGCATTTTTGCTCTTCTAGCAACAATCACGTTTCCGGCCAAAATTACTCACATTTCCGGTTGCATTTACTGAAAAAAATTGGCTTACATTCCCGGCCACTATTATTAATACTTTTTTTTTGCTACAAGCCGGTCGCCCCGGTAGTTTAGTGGTTACCCTCGAACACTAATAACGTTGGTCCTTGAGTTCGATTCCAACCGTGGTGAGCCCGGTGACAATGGAAGGCCAAAAGTTCAAAACTCCCGAAGATCCCATCGTCCATGGCCAATTTTGCAGTATTTTTCTTTTTGAACTTTCTAGTTTTCCGGGGGGGGGAAATGTCTCGCGGTGATCTTGGCCAACATCTGCTTCAGAAATTACCAAGCACATCTTGGATTAGACGCGGCGTGATTTCGTGTGTTCCACACACTTCGTTCGACGAAATCAACGACAGCGTCGTGAATTCTGAACGTGGCGAGCTCGTTAGGGGCTCCGACCCTCCCTTGGTGTACAGTGCTCACTCTTCGGCCGGTGATTTGTGGCGGGCGCCGATCAGGCTTCTGTTAAAAGAACATTTGGCGGCTGGTGTGTAGAAAACTGAGACAACAACTCTCTATCGTCTCCCAACGGGCAAATAATATAATTTGGAGCGGATTTGACGCAAGACCACAGGACAACACAAGCAACCTCTCACGCTTTACGAGGGAATGGATCAAGATGAACTCTTCAGCGCTGTCACCTACACTCATGTAACCTTGTTCGGAAAGAAGAGGAGTGATCGTGCGTTGTCTCTACCTCGAAATCGAAGGTCAATTGTGTTTGGTGGGAAATGTTCATCAAGCCTCGTATGAAAAAATGGTAAAATGACTAACTGGGCCGCATGACCCCAAAAAGAGCCAGAAAAAAAAATGTTCCAACTGTTTTTTTCCCATAGCGACTTCACCCGGAATATTTCAGCAAACAACCCCCAAAAAAGTTTGGGTTTTTTTTGGTCAAACTATTGGCTTTCCATTAGCATCGATCGGCCTGAGATTTCGAGTTTATTTGCAAAGATGCAAAAAGGCGAAGAAAAAAAAAAAGCATCAAGCGCTGAGAGCGCTATGCATAGCAGCGCGGGTAGGCACAAGTCGACGCGAGTCGACGAGGGAAGAAAAAGATGAATTATTTTCGCAATAAAAATGAAGGCACGCACCGTAGTGGGGAGGGGGGAGGGGCCGCTATGTGAACCCCGATCTCTGTTACTATTGCGAGGGAGCGCGACAGTAGTGCGAGGATAATAAACAGGACAAAAAAATAAACTAAACTAAAATAAAATCCATCAATGACATTTTAGGCCACAATCTTATACCAGGTACTGTGCGCGTTTCCGGCCACAATTACTCAAATTTCGGTCGAAATCACTTGACATTTCTGGCCAGTCACTGACACTCAAGTCACAATCACTCACCTTTTCCCGGTCATAATCACTCATTTTTCCGGCCACAACAACTCACATTTCCGATCACAATAAACGAATCGCATACGTAAAAGCGCGCGGCCGCAGTACACGCAGCTTGCAAAGTTGAGTATCGACCACTCAAATGGTCGAGTTCACAGCTGACATGTTTGATTTAACTTTATAGAATAACTCACGTTGCCGTTGGCAATGAAGGTGCACAGGTTGGACGCCTGCCCTCCGTTGATGCACCCCACAAGAACCAGGCCTGCCAACAGCGGGGGGCTAAGACCGGCACCGATGCCGAGCGCGTAGGCCAGACCGGGCATCATGACATAGCAGAAAACGAAGCCCACCATGACGGCGTTAGGCCTCTTTAGGACATTCACGAAGTCCTTGGGGCTCAGGGTGATGCCCATGGAGAGCATGAGGATCGCCAACCCACCAGTGAAGAACCTACGACACCCCGGTGATAACACGGGAAGAGGGGGGGGGCAAAGGAATGACAACGGGGATACCGGCACAACACGAGAGGGGGGAGGGCGTACTCATTAGTTGCTTGCCTTGGTCAGTCGACCGTTGACCACGCATTCCTTTCGAGGCATGGAACCGGGGGGGGGGGGAGGGTGCTCATTATCATGCATGGCCCTAGTCTTGAGACCATAGATCCTCGCATCCGTACAACGCCAGGATGGAGTACATGTACTCATATGTGGTGTTCATGCATGGCCGCAGTCTTACGACCATAGAGCCTCGCATCCCTACAATGCCCGGACGGAGCACGTTGGGCTTTCACATTCAAAAAGGTACGACAACGGGACATGGTTAGTTTCAGGCGCGCATGATGCGATGATCACATCGCCCCCCGGGTCGGCGAGAACCCAACGCGTTCCGCACCGGCGTTGTAGCGATGCAAGGGCCCGCACACCGGGGACGAAATGTACCTCCCCGCCCAAACAAAACGCCGCTTCCTATACGAAACTATTGTCATAGCGGCGCTTCTGCATCGGTGCAGAAGGTTATCGATCGATCCATCGAGCGAGGGGCAAGCAAGGGCCCCATACCGCGTCATAGCTTTCATCGAGCGGAGTCCCGCACCGCTCTACTAGGTATAACAAAACGACTGACAAGAAGCAGAAACACTTGCCCTAGGCTGGGTTTCCTATATGGGAAGAGAGCGCGTTCTACACTTGCTTCAGTACAACGGCTCCCGAACTTCATACATTCTTGAAAGTATTAGCTTGCCTTTCTTGCCCTGTTTCTTATGAATAGGTGACCTGTACAGGTTCACAGAACAAGTACTCGCTACGAACCCCTTCGTGAATATCAACGGGGAAACATGTCGTATAAAGATAACCACTACAGCATCGGCCATGCCAAGTGACGCGGGCTGCTAGATAGGGCCATGGCATGTTTTACCCACCTCCGACAGATCGCCGATTCCCACTTGATTATCTAGATCTTTCAGAGACGATCTGTGTGATCTCGCTCATGTTACCGGGCGGGGGTCGTACGACCTGCATCATGTTGCAAATGTTTTAGGGACTGAACCTGCACTCTCTTGTACAGATCCGGCAAAACATACCATGACGGCATACTTCGAAGTATAAAGGGTGTGATGCACTACTATTAACAGCTGTGTAGATTATCAATTAATATGTCGTGATCTTCCCGAGGTATGCACGTTGAGAGTCCGAGGCACGGTGAAAACGAATTGTACGACACCGCTCTTTACTGCTACTGCTGCGCGCTCATGCTGGACTAGACAGTTGCCAAAACCGCAATTATTTTGCATGTCATTTATATACCTGCCCCCTCTTAGGGTCACCTCGCATAAAACGGGCGAAGGGGTCACATTGCGCAAAACGCCGCGCAACACACAAGACAGCACACACCACACACCTTCGGACGAATTTTCGAAACTGATTTTCTTGACAACGGGGAACGTGCATACGCCGAGCGGCGCGTCTACGGAAAGATGCCGACGGCATCTTGTTCAAGTTGTTGTGTTGTGTGGCACCCGTTCGTTGTCTTTGTGTTTTCTTTGCGTTCGCGTTTGACTCCTCACAGCACGAAATGCAAGTAGGATATTCCTCGACCTCGGAGAGAGCTCCACTCTCCCCAACCCCTTTCTATTGAAAGCGCGATCTAATACCTACCAGGTAGTTTGTCCCCAATAACATGGGTGGAGTTTATAAAACGATTAACATATACCGGGTACCAGGTAAGAATACGACGAGCTCGGAAAACGCTCACTGCCGTCACAGCATTCTTCCGCATGTATTGCAAACTTGAACGAAAGATACTTACGGTTAAATGGTTCATTCTCGTACCTTTATTTGCATGCCCTCATTATTCCATGTACCTCTACATCTCTCTCGGCAGTACTGTCGCATGTACAGCCTCAATTCGCCCACATCCTTTACCATTACGAGCATGTGCGGAGCCGCCGACGGGCGTCATGGTCTCGCGACCAGCCCCCGCCCATAGAGACCCGCCAACAGACAGACCCCCAGCGGTGCTCGTGCGATACTGTTCGCGGTAATCGTGCTGAGGTAGTGGTTGCCATTTCCAGCCCATTTTTTCTGCACTGACGGCGCTTCTCAACCAATGATTACACTACCCACAAGCCATGGACCAAGTCTACGGGGAGGGAGGGGCGTACTCAGTTCGTGCATGGCCATAGTCGTATGACCATAGACCCTCGCACCCCTACCATGCCGGGACGGAGCACGTCGGGTTTTCACCAACCAGGCAGGCTGCTACGGTTGGGGGGGTCACTTTTCGGGGGGGGTTCTTTTGCAGTGGCTCGGGGTCACTCGCGCGAACTACCACCCTGTTCCCTTGCGGTCTTTAACGCTTTCGTGCCGTCTTAGTTTTGCGATATGAACCCGCAATGGAACGGAAAGCTACGCGGCGCCAAAAATGTTGACCACAGTAGTCGTTTTGTCAGTGAGGTACAGAGTCACTCTTGCGACTGGCTCAAACCCGGCACTGAAAAGGGGGTGAAAAAGGAGGTACCCCCCCCCACTGCACCTTGGAGTTTGGATCCGATTCGAATTTTACCATTTTACCATGTAATTAGTTTGCTACCTATAACAGCCCATCGGATTGTCTTTCGGGCTTATAATGCATGGTATGTTTTCTCTGAGGCATTTAGCGTGTGAGGCATAGCGTTTCTCAAGTGAGCACCCTCAGAAAAATCAGGTGCTATGTACGAAACGCGTCCACGAGCATCATGCCCTCACAGTTGCCAGCGTGGACCGCCGAAAACTCCGCCCTTTCTGACGCACGTGCTGCGTCACGTTCCCAAAATTCGTCTTCGGCGGCTGGCTGCGGGTGTACAATACGGCCGCCACCATCCATCCGCCAAGGCGCGAAACGCTGGCACAGACGCTAAAGCCCTCAAGGCCAAACTTTCGCTTAATTGAACGGGTCCCTACACCATTCTAGCAGGCGGCCCCTCCCCCTCTGCAGGGTAAATCACCACTTATTCCTCCTTTAACTTTCGCTGGCTGTGGTCGACTCTTATGCTGCTGGGGCCGGCCCTCGATCTCGGCCGCCGTGGGGTCAGGATGCTTGATAGGTCCCTCCGGCGGCGAGATACATACCCAGGGTCAGGTTGAAGGGCTCGGGTTCGGGAGTTCGGGTGTAATCATGTCTGCGTGGGACCAGGGTGCCCACCTGGAGCAAGATGAAAACCCGTTTATGTGCGCTTGCGTAGGCCAATGAAATAACCCAAAACATCGGTGTTTGACCAATGAATGGGTTTTGTCGGGTTATGCTGTAAGCCCTACTGCCCCTCTCGGCGCTAAGTGGCTATACTTGGAGTGTTTTCGGACACCCTCGGTGCGGATGACCACCGCCGAGTTTCGGTGGAGCACTACAAGCCCTGTGCCAGCTCTCACAAAGGTATCGACATGTCGATATATTTGCCGGCGGCGTTGACGCAATAGGTACCCAACGGTTTCTCAAAGACATCCCCATACCACGTCACTCAAGACGACGGTTCGACTTCCCTTCAACGCCTCGAAGAAAAGAAGATCACCGGACTCCAATCGGTTCGCGGTCGAAGCGGGGTAATCGCGATGATGTACGGGGCAACTAGGGTGGGACTCTCTCGCCCATTCTGTAAACGGGAGATGAACCTTCAGCTCTCTTGCCACCAGATCTTGGGTCTAAGGAGTAGGAGCTCCGAACCAGCACACCGCCAAACCAATCGCCTGTATCGCCGGATGCGAAATGGTGCCGCCCAACGAGAACTTTCTCGAGGTAACGGCGAGCGATTTCTGGCACGCAGCTACGGCTGCGTCCCGCGAGCGTATTGGCTTCACCGCTGTTGAACAGCACCACGGTGCTTCCCAACGGTGCTCACCTTCTAGATACAAGAGCAACGACGGTTTGTAGTGGCTTGAGAAATTAGCACGAGTACGACCACAGATGAGGTACGCTAGTGCGTTTTCTGGATGACCCGGAACTGATCAAGCTTCCCTCTTTCTCCGGCGCGCTACGTACATGACTTCCACGAGAGCTCCGCGGGGCTTTTGGTGTCAGCAAGCCTACTTAGCTAGCACGTCTGTACGAGGTACCAAACGTTGAGTGGGTTAAGTTTTAGGCACACAGGCTACGTGATTAAATAATTTTTCCGTTTTCTGGGTTTTCGGGAGTCGGGGCTTATCGACTTTCTTGTGATTTTTTCTGAGTTTTTGGGTCGGGTTCGGGGTTGCTCTTCCTTACGATCTTCCTGTCGACACCCCCCCGTTCACAGCCCGGGGCGGTCTGGGTTATCTGGCCGCTCATACTGCGGCACAGGACGGCGTTTTCATGTCCTGTTTTATTTTTTTAATCCTGCCGACGCGCCCCCGACCAGAACTGGGGGGGGTGGGGGTCTAGTTAATCCGGCTGCCCATACCGTGCCACATGATTGCTGTGTAACTTGTTTATGCTACAGCAATACAGTTTCGCCCCTTTCCCACCCTCGCTGGGGATGTGGCGGCAGCGTGTGATTTCGAATGTTTCTCGACACATTCTCGCCCTGCTCCTCCCCACCCCCTGCTGGTGATGTCGCGGTGTCGCGGTGGTTTTCGGCGATTTGCGTTTCTCCGGCCCCATACGGCTAGGTTCCCTGAGTTCTCCCTGATTTCTTGGCGTTTCTTCATGGCTTCGTAACCTTGCCGTTTAGAAGGGTGGGGGTGGGTTTTGAGGAGCTGCATCTTCAACAAAAAAAAATATAGTTCCCGGATCTGATATTTCCCCGAACCTCCCTTATTTCTGGACATACGCCTCGTCAGGGTGGGCTAGTGTTATGGTAATCTTGCCCTCTTGAAGACCACAAGAACCTTCGTGGGCAAAGGATACGGGACCGGATTGCGCACTACTTGGGAGGCCTTGCTAGAGGTTAAAATGGAGACGCGAGGTATGCACCCTCACTTGTCCTCCGAGACTTCGCGACCTAGATTGAATAATGAAGCTGCTCTTCGTGTATCTCCACGGATCGCACAAGTGAATGGCAACGAGGAGCCGCTCAACAGGCAAACATCTGGCAGGGGATACTCAGCTGTGTCCTCATAGCGACCCCTCTTACATCTGTATTTTCAATTCATTAATTTCGTTTACACCATTCCACCAGAAGAAGGACGATACAAACGGGTGTGGGTGTCACTACACTACTGTTGCATCATGGTATCATGGTGTACATAAAAACGGGTTCTATAGTTTCCGTGCGCAGATTGGTTAACGTCACCCTGCTGACCCCGGTACAAGCTACACTGTAGTTCCAAGGGAGTCGCCGACCTATATCCTTAATGAGGACACACCCAGTAATACGCGCGATTGGAGTATCACACACAGCTTGCAAAGATGAGTTTCGACGAAATCTTCCAAGGTTGTGCCCACCCTACAAAGAACTTCTGTAAGTTCTGTAGGACATTCATACCTGTACCCGGAACTTCTGGAAGTTCTGTACATTTATACCCGTACCCGGAACTTCTGGATGTTCTGCACGCCCGTGCCACAATATCCGGGGTACCTGTAGGACATTCATACCCGTACCCGGAACTTCTGAAGTTCTGTACGACACTCATACCCGTACCCGGAACTTCTGGATGTTCTGTACGCCCGTGCCACAATGCCCGGGGTACGGGTACAGCATGTTTTGTACCCGTTCGAAACTTCTGTAAGTTCTGTGCGCCTGTGCCACAATACCCGGAAGTTCTGGAAGTTCTGTACGACTTCCGTACCCGTACTGGAAGTTCTGTAAGTTCTGTAAGATCCCCATATCCTTACCCGGCACTTCTGTGACTCTTCAAGACTGTGGCACAATACCCGGGGTACGGGTATGCCTTTGTTACAGTACCCGGGGAGCTCTGTATTCATTCAGGTTTAATCCGAAGAATTTATTATGCATTTTGACGTCTTATCTTGTCAGCCACACAAACCGAACACCGAAAGAACAGCAGTTTGTATCATACAATAACAGCACCTGTTGTTCATGTTTCTTTCGCTTTTAAGGGCACGTGTTGACCAAGGACACTTTTGCATCGAAAACATTTAAACCGAAATGAATTCGATTCGAAGATGGTGGCAACATACGAATTTGCCTCCTATCGGGAAACCACGTATTGCGTATATATTGTCAATGTTTTTTTCTGGTCGAAATAATACAGATCTCGCTATGATAACATCAAAGTCTTAAAAATTGAACTCTCTGTGTTTTCGGTATCTTCGCTTCTTTGTCGTGGCACTTGGCTTATCGAGCTGAATTGGGCTTGCGACCGCCATTATTATTTTTCAGGCGCCACAGCCGGGGCACGCCATGGTACGATCTGTGACAGAACAGTAGACGTGAGCGCGGCTGTTGCCCCGGTAGGCACTCGTTGAGGTTAACGATTTATCGTCTCGGTGATGTTGTCGATAGCCCTCAAAGCTACGACGGATTGCCTCGGGGACGCTGGCCCACAGTGAAAACATGCCATGCAAGTTGGAAATTCCTCTACTTTAAATCGAACTCCTCGCCCGAGGCCGTGTATTTACCTGGGTCTTACCCGTACCCGGAACTTCTGTAAGTTCTCTACGCCACTGCCACAAATACCCGGGGTACGGGTACAGCATTTTCATACTTGCCCGGAACTTCTGTAAGTTCTGTACGCCCGTGCCACAATATCCGGAACTTCTGGAAGTTCTGTAAAATTTTCATACCCGTACCCGGAGATTCTGGAAGTGATGTAAGACTTTCTACCAGTACCCGGAATCTCTTGAGTTCTGTACGACCCATGCCACAATACCCGGCGTACGGGAACAGCATGTATTGTACCCGCCCGGAACTTCTTTGAGTTATGTACGCCCGTCCCACAATACCCCAGAACCTCTGTGACTTCTGTAACATTTCCATACCCGTACCCGAAACTTCTGGAAGTTCTGTAAGCCTCCCATACCCTTACCCGGAATCCACAAACCCTACTTGTACAGAACATAACCTTGAAATCTTCGATCTCACAACTGGAGTGTATTTTTATTTCTATAATAAAATCATTTTTCGTTGGTCTCACAGACAGCCGAAGTGTATTTATAACTTTTCTAAATACTTGCTTCCCTATTGGTACCTTATGCAATAAAAGAGCGCTACTACGATATACATTTACCTGATAGTTATGAATGCTTCACACTCTGGCGTTATACACTCTATCCAGTAGAATATACCAAGGTGCCCAGTATACCAGGGTACCAGGTTCAAGGTAAAGACAGCAGTACCAGGGTACCAGGTACCAGGCATACCATAAGCTCATTCAAGAACAAAACGAGAAAAACGCACGACACGAGCGGGTCGTTGTTTGCGAAATAAACACCTTGCTTCTCTGGTGCTGGGGGCGGACTGTTTTACGTGGCAGTACTATTAATACGACTCGCACGAGTATTGCCGTCAACTAACAACAGGTATGTTACAGCAGCGTACATGCTTTTACTTCGGCCTACATTCTGCCAGTATAATAGCGGCAAACGAGGCCCCGGAGAGTGTGGAGTTGGTCGCATTCCAAAGAAACAAAGCGTTACATCGTCGGCAGTCCGCAGCCACTCACTTGTTCGCCTTAGGGCCACTGCGCCAGTGCTGCACATATCTTCCTACCAGTCAGCTGCTACAGACTGAGACACGCGGCTTCTGGGGAAATCGGGTCCTCTGGCAAGTTCAACGACGATTCTACTACTTGTATGTATTGATATTTAATACCAGGTATTAAAATAACTGTAAACATGATCCAGCAGCCATGTTCTGTGTTGCATGTTGCTCCACTTTTACATATTTACGACGCACTAAAAAAATCGACTGTCACAAAGAACTTGCGTGGGATTCCCATCCTGCAACGACGTGGAGTTGTGTGGAGACCGCGAGTTCAACAGAGCTTAGATTTGGTCGCATGTAGGGGTTCGGCGGGTCGGCGGTAGTAGTCGGCGGGCCGGCTTCTGCTGTGGTCTGGGTGCTGTACCAGGTAGCGCTGCGTAGCAGCGCGGGGCAGAGATCAAGCCAAGTCCATCAGCGATCTCGCGATCCCAACATCGCTACAGATAGTACGATCAAGGTTTTTGAGGCGATACGCGCTCATACTGCGAATAACGACACCAGCGAGAATTAATAAGCCCGCGAAGTACTCGTTGTGTACCAAATACCAAGTATTAAATATCATACTGGTAGAGAAAGCATGCCAATGAAAACGAGCATCGGGGAGCAAGGCGGCGTGCGTACGCGTAGAGCTCTCGTTACGTCAGGTAACCTTTCACGTGTAACGTGTAACCTGTTGATAAGAAAAATACGCCGAAAGTCTAACTCCTTTCGAATAGTCCGCATAAAAAGAACTCATCACGGGCGTCCTCGGTCCTCGGCGAGCAAGCAAGCAGAGGAGCTGCTGCAATCGCTGGGCGCCTCTCCGTAGGCAGGAACGTTTTTTCGTCGGGACAGCAGTAGTAGCAGGTATTGATAGTGGTCGTCGAAAAGCGGGGACAGGGCTTGATGATCGATTCGCCGTGAGCACAAGAGAAAAAAATATATACGCCGCGTTTGGAGATTGAGGACATGTCACACTCGTTCCTGATTACACTATATTAAAAAAAGTGTTTTAAATACGTCAGCTGTGAGTTATATGCCTTTTGATACGTGGATGATGCCAAAAGTTCTTTCTCCGACACGAGAAACATAACACGCTCCAACATGTCCAACTAAACGTGATAAGTCGTGCAGGGTAGGTATCATAAGTGTGCGTCGCGTGTGCTCGCCATGGGGTGCACTGCTGTGCCTTGTGCACGCGAGGGATGGCTCGCACACGTTGCATCCTCTCTCGCAGCCTCGCACATCTGATTTACGAATATAGAAGCTGTAAACCAGGTATACTGCTGCTGTGCCCCGGGAATGCTACACAGACCTCGTTAGGTCTGCTAACATCAAGACAAAATACACACCAGTCAGTAAACACGCCGCACGCCGCTCAACCGCCGTACAACTTGCAGTATATTTTTGCCGGACGAGAGGAAGATACTTGTATACTACTCCACCAGGGGCACACCGGTTTCGAGCACGTTTGTGTTTTGAGCACACTTGCGTTTTGAGCACGCTTGCTTGCATTCGGACCATGTGCGATACAGCAGTAGACTATCGTAGCACACCTACCATCGAACGTGCAACAACACCACTCACTCTGTGGTGAACCAGGCGAACTTGGTGGGGTCCTTGAGGGCCACAACGGAAAACGCCGTGAGCCACACTGGGAACAGGTTCGTGAAATACCTCGCCCCCTTCTCGTAAGCCCGGAACAGCTTGTTCTTGCCTTCGCCCGCAGCCACCAAGTCCCCACCACCACCCCCCGCACCGTCCCCAGCAAGCGTGCCGCCCACGCCCGCGCTATCCGCAATGATTGCCGAGGCAGCCAGCAGCGTTGATGTCCTCGCTGTTCTCGCATCCTGCTCAGGCGCCGGGGTCATGCCCGCCGACATGCGCGAAGTCGAGACAGATTTCGACGGTCCTAGATTGCGCAAATGTGTTCGTGGGGCAGGGACAGCGGACATAAAGGAGGTCGAAAACGCGACGTCGCCGCGCGATAGCGCCGCTGTGGGGGTGGGCATAAAGGCCGCCGCTTCCGGCACTGCCAGAAGGCATACGACGACGCAAGTGCACCTCATGGTCTCTGCGTAGACCTCTGTCGGGCACACAACAATACGCTAGTCCTGCTGCCCAGCAAATCGTCTCAAAAAGAAAAAAAGGGTTTCAAACTTTTCTCAGAAGCTTGCTGGACAGGGCCCCCATAACATTCACTAGCTTGCACTGCCATAAATAAAGAATACCTGAGGTACAGCAGTACTCTAAACCGACACAGGTGGGTTGGTAGAGTACACCAAAGGTAGTCAAAGAAAGCACAAAAAAACAAAAAACGACTGAACAAGAAAAACCTTCCCCCCCAAAAAACACAACCCAAAAGAAGCACAGCAACGCCAGCAACAGCAGGGTAGCAGCAAGCCAGTGGTATCACGCTGCTGATGGGTCCACCACATGTCCGGAGCGGGCGGCGCCTTGCCTTCACCGCCATATCTTTCCTCCTACCAGTGCGCTTGCCGCTCCCTCCCCGGTTCGCGGCCTTGACGACAAGACGGTGTTTCACTACGCGTACGAGTATTCAACGTCGGCTGCAGCTATCGTTGCAGCAGCAATGCCCAGGCGATAACTTCATCACAACAGCGATACTAGCAGTAGCATCGAGTACGAGGTCTCGTTGCCCCGGCAAGGTCCACCCCCTTCTTGCTGGGGCTGCTGCCGAATCCGCGGCACTGGAGGAAGAGCGACCTGGAGGGCAAGAAGAGCTAGGGGCGGCTACTTTTGACGCTGTTACTTCATCACCTGGCTCGAAACTCGATGCGAAAGATACAGGTAAAGATGCAACACACACCGCTGCCCCAAGCCCGATCGACGAAGACTCTCGAAGCGGCATTGCGCCAGCCAGCCTCGACTGCGCTGACCGAGATCGATGGCAACTCCGCGTGCGCCAGGCTAGTGTCGCGGGGTTGGTCGGTCGTGTGTTTCGAGCGCGCAGTGTACCTAGTGGCCTGGTGAGGGACGTGTCGAGAGCAGCGCAATCTTCAACTGCAGAGGCAACGTTTCACAACAAGGAGATGACAAACTTAGAGGTGCGCTGTAAGACAAGCAATGACAGTTGCCATGTACCACAGCAGCAGCGGCAGGCAACCAACATGATAGTGAGGGGATGGAGTTCTATGTGCAGCCCACATACAAGATGTCCCGTTTACATTACGTACAGCAATATTGCGCTGCGTGTAGAAGCGTCCAAGACCTGGAGCTATGCCGCCCTTTGGGAAGAAAAGGGGGGAAACTCAACCTTCGTCTAAGTATTACAACCGTTACATGTGTTGGTTACATCCAAGTTACATCTACCGTGAGCTCTTACTGCTCTACCCCTCAGAATGTTAGAATTGACGTGTTCCGTCCCATGTTCCATAGGGTACCGGTATACGAACCAGGTACCAAGTATCAGTTGCTTTGTGTCATGTAGCTGGTACAACGTGTGATCGTGCCGGCTGTAGATTTACTGATGTCATCAGTAGCACCATTTTTCGGCCTCAGGTGCAACATGAGCTGTGCGTAGTAGGCTTGCGGGAGGTATCATAGGGAGGTGGGGGGGTGGGAGGGGCGGAGATATGATAACACCAACATCAATTGGGTCTTGGTTCTGGGTCTTGGGGGTCTTTGGTCGTGCGGGTGTTGTCTTTGTTATGCTATTGTGCTATAGCTTGTACGGGGTAGCTTCGACACGCTTTTGTTGTCAGGGAATTAAAGAACAGGGCTGCCTCGTCGCAGACAGCATCAGTCACACCTCGCCCTCGATCTTGCGCCGATAGACAGGAAGGCCTACCATCGAACTCGACACCCTCCGAATCCCGCTAGAAACTGCCGTCCTTTCGTTTTCCACGACTCCCCCCCGCTTCCGACACGCATGGTAGCACTTTACTTTTCGAGCTGGACTTTCGTTTTAGGGACAAACTTACTCACAATTAGTGTGGGATAAGCGTTGCAGTCCAAAGTTAAGAACCCCCCTGTCCCCCGCCAAGTCGGGGAAAACCGGACGTGCTCCATCCCGGTATTGTAGAGATGCGAAGGTCTATGGTGCGGTCATGCATGCTATGAGTACACTCCCGCCCCCCGTCCCCGCTCCGGCGCCGATGATAGCGCTTCGCCGTCGTCTAAGAAAAATTGACGCTTTTCTAGTATACCCCTCGCTCCAACAAACATTATACGTAGCACGTCGCCGCTTTCTAAGAAAACCACCCGTTTCAAACACATGAAATATCGGCACATGCAGGGAGGCGTCGTGAGCGGTGGGCTCTTGTCTCGCTGGCGGGGATGGCGGCGGAGGATACTAAGGCGGTCAGACCACCGAGCTACATCTCGAGCAGCGACGGCGACAGCGGCGGCGGCGGCAACGATGACGGCGGCGGCGGCCGAGGCGGAGGCGATGGTGGTGGCGGCGGAGGCAGTGGTGGAACCTAAAGTACCTGTGACTCGGGGGGAGGAAACGGGGCCAGCAGACGAGGGGGGGGTGAAAATGGCACTTGCAAGAGAGGGAGGGGTGGAAGGGGAAGGGGAGGTTCCGGAGGTCGCATCTTCCAGGGGCACTGCAGAGACTAGCGGCGTGGTTGGCAACGCGAGAGAGAGAGACGTCGCTGCTGTTGCTGCTGCCACGGTTGGCGCTGTCGCGATTGACAGGCCTAACGGTGACGGCCCTGGTGATGCCATGGACGGGAGTGGTTCCGTATCTACTAAACGTGTTAAACGGGCGATGACTTACGACGGGGTGGACGTGCCGCCGGAGGCGTGGGCGAAGGTGCGGGTCGGGAGCGGTGTCGGTACTAATGCTGTTGCGTGCAATACTTTGCCTAATGCTTTTGCGTGCAATGCTTTGCCTGCGGGAAAAGTTGGTGGGCGGGAAGGAATTATGACGCGGTCGTGTCCCTGGCATGCTGTCTGCTTTTGCTGCTAGCCTACAAGTACCTGCTGTGCTGCTTTCTGCTGCTGTAAAAAAATATATCCTGGATCTCGCGCCTTTACATTCCTACTCTGCCGGTAAACCTCTATTCGAGAGCGTTGCTCAGCTGCAAAATAGGGGAACAGATGCGTGTTTGGTATGTTTGTTTGGTTTGGTGTACCGGCGCGAGTGTAATCCAAGCAAGCAGGTGAGTATATGGATGTTGCTGGGTATCCGGTTTGAACGTTGAAGAAACTATGAGCTAATCCGCCTACTATTCGTAGGTCCCAAGTTCGGATGGCAGAGAGAGAGTGTCTCGTTGCTCGCGTACCATACCCTGTGAACATAAATCCTTCGTAACGCCTGCGAAGGTGTATGCAGTTCCCCTGCAATTCGAAACCATCGCTGCTGTGGTAGATCCAAACTAACACCGACTACTGCGGACCGACTGCTACGGTTTTTTCGATTCTCCAGGTGGACGAGATTCGGCGAAGGGCTGTTGCGAAGAGCTGCGATCCAGAAGCGGAGGAAGCAAAGAGCTTGCAGCTATGGCTAGCGAGTGGGGGAAAGGGAAGGGAAGGGCTTACTGACACAGACATCCTTCGTTTCGTCATGTTCAGGTTCGAAAGGGCTGACATGCCAGGGTCTTCGAGACGTACATGGAAGTGAAAAATAGCGGAAACAACAAGAGTATGGGCAGGACCCGCGGGCGGCAATAGTGCGAGAGAAGAGTGACATGCACAGCTGTCAACGCTTGCAGAGAAGCGAGCAAGGAGAGAGCTGGGGGCAAAACATTAGGTCAAACAGACAGGCTATTATTGCCGACTTGGCGATGCGTGGTATGTCCAGCGTCCTCGGCTTAGGGCGTACGCCCATACTTGAAAGTCTACTCGTATTGATATGCTGCAGTTGCTAAGCTCCCACTGTTGCTGGTAGCGCGGACAGGTACTCGTTTAGATGCCAAAATGTGCTCGTGACGACCATACTTGTGCGCAGCAGCGCGACCTCCGGTGGCTTTAGATTTTTCTTCTCTCGTCCTGGTTCTTACAAGTCCGGCTTGGGAAAGACCCCTCTGGTCGGTAGAGCCTGATCTTCCCGCACACACCCTTCCCCCCACTATTTTTGACGTGCTCCAGCCCGTAGTCAGTTGGTTTTTGTTTTCTTGTATCGTTTAACCCTTTGACCTTGGCAAATGTTACCTCCCTAATTACTAGTATTTTGTCACAGAAATCGGGTTGCAGCTTTTACTAGGGGCTAACTCCGCGACGCACATGAAGAAGGACGCCGCAACGTTAATGAGTGGTCAACACGAACAACCGCTCCTAGTCGTTGGCCTGCTATTCTCACGATGACGATACCCTCTCACGACGATATTATCCTATCACGACGATTTTACCCTCTGCGACCTGCGCACCAAACGTACCACATTCGGTCGGTTGCGGGGCCATCGAGCTCAGGCACGGCGACGTGGACGCTGCTTGGAAGCAGGTGAGGGCGGCCGTACCGTAGACCCGGCCGGGGTTGTGCGGGCAAACGCGCGCCCTGTGTCGTGTGCTCGCATTTACATGTGCTCTTGAGCCCAGTCGCTAACATGTGCGGTACTGCTAAATGCAGAATAGCGCCGCCCGTTGGGAGCGTGTTTGATTCACAGATGTGTCAACCAGCTGTTTCGTGCGGTGGACTCCGGTCGGTCTCAGCGCAGATAACTGTAGATGGCGGTCTTATCATAGTGTGAGGACGCAATGTGTGATACTTCACGCAACGAGAAAAGTGTATGGCCTCGATGCGTTTTATTTCTTGTGTAGGTTTGTATGTTATGCGCGAGCCGACCGACCGCTTGCGAACCAGCCTTCGCACGTCGACCTGCTCGCCCGTCGCCGTTCGAGATTGGTGTAAGTTGTGGTCTGTTCTCGTGCGGTTGCCGCCAGGTAGGAAAACAAACAATGCCCCACAATTTGACATGCTCACACGCGCGGTTTTGCGCCCGCACCCCTTCCCCCCCCCTCCCCCCTCTGTATTCACACATCCCTGGGTGATTCTCTTCCAGCTGAAACGTGCGGCGGCCTGGAGGCAAGAACACCGCGTCGATGATATCCTGTCTGAAGAGCGATGGCCGGAATTCAAGGAATTGCAGGAGGAAATATTCTGGATTGGAAGGTTCGGGAGATTTGAAACTCAAGGGTAGCTCGAGGTTTTGCGTGGCCCTCCTGATGTTTGCTACATAACGCTAGCCACTAGGCTACTATCAGTATGTCACGTGACGTAGTAGTCTAATAGGTGATGTTACATAGCCAACCTTTTTTTCACCTGTTGGCCGTTTTGACCTTGTCTCGCTTCTTAACGGGGAGCCAAGTCTTGGGTACGGCGAGGAGGGGTGGGAGGAAGAGGCATCCCACGAATTTTGCGCATGCTGGCTGAAAATAGCATCCAAAATGGAGGAAAGAGTTAAAATTCAGTAGAACCCTTCCTCGGCTTGGCTGCCTCCCGTTGCGCCGGTCTGAACGCTGCCGCTTCCAACACGCGACGTATCTTGTTGAAGCACTCAATAGGCAGTCGTTTTGGAACGCCTAAAAACAATGCCTTGTGCGCTGAAATAAGGACAGCTCTTGAACTCAATACCCCAAGGCGATCCCGCGAGCCTGCCGTAGGAAGCCGAATCGGGGGTTTAATGTGACATGCCCAATCGAGGGGAATAACTAAAATACGAAAGAACAGCCAAAGCTAATTTATCGTTAGAAGAATATCGTTGAGCAGTGGGAATCGTTAACCCTTTGGACGATAAATGAAGGCACGTGCCGGGTGGGAGGAGGGACAACGCTTGTGACCACATGTCTTGTATAGAAGATGGAAAGTAGAAGTGAGATTAAAGAACCAAAATTGTCCGTGTCCCACTTTCGCGTGGCGTGTTTTCCAGGGACTTAGGAGGGCGACCGACCATGGCGCTCCGGAGCATCGCGCATCTCCCTGGTCGGATCGATTCAGACGAGTTTCAGAGATATTTCCTCTACCTCCTGGAGCAGGTGCGAAGATTTACGACTGCAACCTCTGCGACGCTCTCCTTCCCTCCCGGTTAGTATTGCACCGCACCCACCCAATTCCCTCCTGACCTTCGGCCCCGGATTGTCGTTATGCTCGGCACGCGTTTATCATCACGTGGATGGATCAAACCGCAGGGACGACAGCTGTGGGGCGTGGGTTCCGTTCGGCAGATGAATATTGTCGTCGATCGCGTCGGTGCGGGAGTAAAAAATCAGGACCCCAGGCTGCTCTCGACGATGCTCCCGGTGTTTCGCGACGCATACCCCGACATCATCTACAGGTGAGGAATTTCTTAGAAGCATGCTACCGTGAGGGTGCAACTATTTTTGAAGCTCCGCAGAGTCATGCCACGTTAGGGGTGCAGCAGATTCTAAGATTTTTTTTGAGCTCATAACATGAGGAGCTAGCTCAGCATCAACATCACCCGAAACATTTCCTTCGAATGTATTCGCTCGCGCAGCCCGACCAAAATTTCTATGCGCTAGTCCTGAAAACAACCATTGTAATGTAAACATTGTAATACTAACCGATAGTCCCATGCTTGACTTGAGGAGCCCAACCGCACTATAGAGGTGAGAAGTTCAGAAACATTATGCCCAAAAACGTGCCACCCCTACCGCACTATACCGCACTATACCGCACTATACAGGGATGACTCCTCACCAAAGGAGCTCTGTACCTCACACACTCAACTGAGCCTAATGAACGAATACGAAAGCGAAGCCCAATGAACGAACACACAGTTCCATGACATAGGTGTACGACGAACGATACTTGTATTGTGAAGTTGAGGCTTCTCAACGTGAAGAGCTCTGTTTCTCACCCCAACACCTGACTTCGGGAAGAAATGATAACGCCTCCCGATGAATATCCCACGGTCGAGGAATACAACAAACGCTCACGCATCCGTATAGAACGGCAGCTTGCGCCGCCGGGGTAGTAACGAGGATCGCCGATAGGGACAGCTCACGCTATCGCTGTAGTGGGATCCGAAGGACAC
Organism: Undaria pinnatifida; assembly: GCA_012845835.1. Lineage (NCBI taxonomy): Eukaryota > Phaeophyceae > Laminariales > Alariaceae > Undaria > Undaria pinnatifida. Next base: position 10,720,111 of record JABAKD010000022.1, read on the forward strand.
GCCAACTAGCGCTGGGTTGCGAAGGCGATTGAGTTAAATCGACACACGACGCGTATGAAAATACGTGGAAGTGTGGTGAGCTTAAGCTTTTTTTTTTCCCATCCGTCGGAGGATAAAAGAAAAAAAAAACTGTGTTGAAACACCCAATGGCATCCCATGGCATCGCAACACAGACGTTACGGTTGTGGAGGTACCCACATTTTGACCGCAGAAGTTATGTTTGTATGTAGGCCACTGTAAACCGGATTACGTTTTCCCCCGCGGGTAGCACATGCTGTTGGCGCAGCCATAACAAACCGTTCCATGCCGCCAGTGCTTGTCGTGGTGTCACCTTAAAAGCCCCAAACGGCAGCTACTCGCACGAGCGGCCTTAAGTCGCCCAACACATAACCCCCAGAAAGAACCCCCCCTACGGTAGCCGAGGTCCCAACTACCAGGTATGTTGGGTAGTTACTCGGTTGACGAACCCTTTCAGTAAAAAATTAATGGCCAAAAAGTACCACGCTTGCCGTGGGTCGCGTGAGTTGCCGGAAATGGGCGCGCTTCCCTTTCTCGTGGGCGCCGGCATCTTTTGGCGGGGAACAACTTCGCAACGGGACGCTGTGATAAAGGGGTACTCTTTGGTGCTGATCCGACCGAGTGTCCTTTTTTCGGGGCCTTACCGCTTTGAGGCAGCCCGTGGGGAAGATCACGTCTTGGTAAAAGCCGTCCCGATCTGACCTTCCTCAACCTCTTATGTAATCGACACGCTAGCCTGTAGCGTGTGGGTTATTGCTTGATAGGTTGTGGAGGGGCAGGCCGGAACGGGTTTGTACCAAGGCACTCATGATTGAAGAACTCGAAGGTAAATGCGTGTTATCGCAGGAACAAGTGAATGAAGCATAGGCCCCTCCTGAGGCATATGACGCCGCTGCGAGAAACATGCCTTTTTTCTCTGCGTATTCCAGCGCACCGTCACATGAATATCTCGTACGCCCCGTACTCCCTCAACTGTGGTCATACCCGTGAGACCGCCGTCAACTTCCACCACACGAATTTCAGCAAACCTGAATAACCTCGCCGCCCGTTGAGTACTGCCGTATCATCCCGTCGTCGCTTGATTCGTACATTGTTTGGGATCAATGAGGCCTCTGTGCTGCGAACTGTCAGAGACTCCCACCCAGGGGTGCTACCCCCGCATTGTGTTTCTTTTAAGGTTATCAACGCGGCACTCCGTTGCAAAGGGTATTGGTAGTTACTATAGTTACTCCGGTAAAATAATAACGACAAGACATCCAAACAGCAACTGATGTCGTTGTCGGCGTGCCTCGCACACAACGATGGGCGGGTGGAATGATGTGTTTTTTCCTAACTACTTGCTACTAGTTTCGTGCTGTAGTAGGTTCGATCGCAATGGAAGTGGTATAATCTCCCTCTCTCAGCATGTACATCGGAGGCTTTCTCCGGGGACAGCACCCTTGCGTCCCAAATTTTTGGTTCGAACATTGCCGTCGTAACATGCGGTCGTCTTGTAATTCGTTCTTAGTATTGGGTTTGGTATCAATGAGGCCACTCTGCTTCGATATGAGAATACACCCCTACCTGTTGTTACTTTGCCCTTCTCTCCCTGTCATACATTTTTCGTACCCTGCTATCGTCCCCTCGGGCTCCTTTTCGGCCTTATCGTTATACCCAAAGTTCTACTTTGACCTCCAGTTGGTTCGCTTTCGACTTCCACGTGGGAAAGCTGCATAGTTTTTTTGGGGCCATAGCGAGTTGCGCCCGGCGTAGCTTCGTCGGGTATTTTTAGCACCACTCCGTTTGCAACGTTAATGTCGCGGGGTGGCCATTCGAGGAAATAGCACCCGTCCGCTGAGAAGTCAGTCCATGGCATCGTTACCAAGCTGTCCCATCGTTTAGACGACGCATGGCATGCGGCGACGGTGACGTTATGAGGACGACTAATTGAACCATGTCTCGAGCTCTGCGCACGGGTACGGCTTGCTGTTACGCTATGTAGCTCGACTCTTGGAGTTTTTTTTGCAATCACAGCGGATACTACGTCGGTAAGAGGGGCTTCTTGATGGTCCATGGTACAACTTTGCCGGGGCCCGAAGCGGAGGCGCTTCCCACCCATCGTAAAACATGACCTATTACGGAATGGTGGATGTGGTGGGGGCGACTTATGTCGGGAGGAGGTTGCAGTGTACCTCGCGTGCCGGCTGCTTGCCGGGGCTACCCTCGGAGCGTGTGCCCTGAGAATCATCCCCTGTGCTGCGATCTGACGGGAGGGCTACGATTTCCGTGGCTTGTTCGATCCCTTCGCTTGCAGTTGCGCCCCTTGCGTTATTTTGCTCTGTTCTCGGACTCTGCCGCTTTACCTTGTTTTCGCCGCGTTGTCGCTTTATTTTATAAGTCTTTATTTGTTTGCGCTCTTACTCCGCTCCACCTTTGAGGCACCCCCTCGACATGGGCGGTGGATATGTGATAGCTGGAGGTGTACTGAGCTTGCCCCGGACTCTCTCGCGCTTTTGCAGGTGCTATGTCGCCCCGACGAGCTGGATTTTCCGGTTTGTGTGGATCATCGCAGCGAGGCTCGTCGACGATCGCCAGAGGAAGCGGGTGTTGTTGCTCCTTGGAGAATGGTGCGTCGTCTAGCACTAAATAACGCGACTTTTGCACTAGATAACGTAGTTTTTGTGCTGGATAACATAGTTTTTGCACTAGATAGCGTATTTTTACGCTAGATAATGTAAGTTTGCACTAGATATCGCAGTTATCGGGCAGTAAGGCGTCAGTTGCTGTATCGGTTTCCGCTGTCGCTTTCTTTGGTTGCTGTTGTCGTGGGGCATGTAGGCTATTACGTAAGGTCGCTATAGTAATTTCGAGGAGCGTTAAGCTACACAAGTCTTCCGTTCTATTTGCCCGCATCATTCTTGATTTTCCCCGGCTTCGTGTCGTTGGACTGTTCTCTCTCTCGCCTGCTGCCCGCCTGCAATAACATAAGTACTCCAGTAACGTACGATTTGTCTCGCGCTTCTTCCGCATATGGTTGTTCCGCACACGGAGCGTCCGCTTCGGGTATGTGGTGACGCCCGCCCTGTTGCTTGGAACAGCCGTCGAATGTGTGTGTTTTTGTGTTTTTGTGTTTTGTTTTGTTCTCCCATGGGAATGGTTTCCTAGCCTTTTTTGTCACCACGGGCTAGATGTCGGGAATTGAGCGAACATGAGAACATCATCATCATAAATCATCATCATAAATCATCATAAATCATCATCGTTGGAAGTGCTTCGCTGCCCGTATTGTTACTAGACTGTTAACGTTGTTATTGACGGTGTTGTTGACCTTTTTTTCTCTTCTTTTCTCCGCTTCCCTTCGTTCTTGCCTGCCCACCAACAAACCAGGAAGCTTCGCCTGCTGGAAGACTTTGACGCGTCTACCCTTCCTGTGCATCTCGGGGGCACGATGGACCACTACCCACCTCCACAACCACCGGTTATGTAATGACGTCCGGGAAAGACGGAGGGAGGGGGGGCGGCGGCAAAGGGGGGAAAGCACGTGCTACAATACTCGTAGGGTTACGAGTAGCTTTTTCGAAAATGTTTCTGATTGACGGAACTCTTCCCCCGAGGAAGTATCACCCGATATTATTGTTGGAATACCGTTCGTAGTTTTACAGTGCTATAACTTGGTGCATGTCTATTAACAGAGGCCATGGCATGTGTTCATCGGGTCATTTTTTATTTAATTACGTCAAAGTCGGTTCTTGGACGAGGTATAGAGCTCACGATAGGAACGTCAGATAAAGTTGGTGCGCAGACGCGTTCCACGATAGGGGTATACTTTTTTTTGGCGTAAGTTGTTCCTGGTTGGCGAGGCTCCTCAACCCTGACTCGTCCGAATGCCATTCTCGTTTTTTTTTGCAAAATGAGCTTTTTTTATACTCAAGCCATGGGCTTGCTCAACGAGCTGCATTTTCATTTTGGTCACACCCAGTTTTTGGGTGGGGTGTAGAGCAGTTTTATCATATGAGGAGCTTCAGAAAGAAAACGGTGCGCGTCCGCTTGAATCGACGCGTTTTGCTAGTTGAAGTGGCTATGGACGTACGGTGTTTGCGCTGAGGTGTGCTCAAGCAACCCGCGAAAAATCCCCTTCTCGTTACGATAGGTTTTTACCGTGGATGTATAGTAGACAGCAGCATGCTTGTCTTTTTCGGACATCTGTTCGTCTTTGAAACCTCCTCTCACGCGAAGCAGCAGCCGCGATTTATTCACGTTGCGTTGAATAATGTTACATAGAGTGCAGGAGACTCTTGTCGACCGCAAACATCGCCGGCCTCTCCCGTAGGTCTAGTGGTAAACCTTGCCCAGTGGTGGTTCCTCTGTAGTGCCGGTTTCGACGTACGTGCAGGTTGCCTGCTATAGTGCCTGTGAAATCGCTTGGCACATATGGGAAAAGAAAGAAATGGCAGTACGGGGAGTAGTGCCGGTTTCCGCTATAGTTCCTGTTTTTCCGGCTGGCACATACCGGCGCTATAGAGGGGTCACTACGTACGTACCATGGTTTCTACTAAAATCAATTTTGCGAGTTCGAGCTCCCCCAAGGGACTTGTTCTTGTTTGTGCGTAAAACAACACGCAAAAAGCCCCTAATAATAGGGTGTAGACTATGCACAATTCGACGAGAATCGACGAGAGAAGAAAATTCTGAATTCTTCTCGCGACAAAAAGAAAGCATGCACCGTAGTGGGGAGAGAGGGGGGTGCCTAAGATGACACCGGACCTGGGCTACGCACAGGGAGGGAGCTGAAGAAACAACTCGAAGAGGATATAGCTATTAGATGAGATGGGGAAAAAAAAACACGCGCGCACACATGAAAGCGAGAGAGAAGTTCAAGAAGACAACCTCCCCAGGAGCATTCATAGCCTCGGGGCGTACTGTATCGTCAGTTGAAGGGGGACCAGCAGACTGTTCACGTCGCTGTGATTCGCCGCTGAGATTTTTTGCTCTCAACTTTCAATCGATTTTCGCCTACAATGCGCCTTTACCGGGATGTCCCACAAATCATACCAGACAAACAGCAAAAAGTTGTCGGTATAGTCTAGACTATATAATACCTGGTACCACCAGGTATATCATACCCGTAGCACGCATCCAGCCCCAGGCTCTGTTTTCTCTTTCTTCTTATTGCCAACTGTACCCAACGAGGTGTGCTTTGGTACTACACAGGCGACATAATCAGCGATAGTGGTTTCGTGCCTGGGGGTAATAACAATAATACCTACCTCGTAAAAGTAGCGCATTTTCTCGGACAAGCAAATAATTTCTAATTCCTGAGGGGGTGTACCTCGAATCGTTTCATTTCATGTAAAATCAAACATACTACTCAATCCGCTTCTTCATTGATACGAGACTCACTCGAGCGACAGCATACGCGCAGAGAAAACAGCAAGCTTTTTTTGGTGCCCTACCGAGATAACGCGCTGCCTGCTGGAGGACTATACCCTGGTAATAGGACAAGCCATGAAGAAGTTTAGGGTGCAACCTGCGAGAAAAAGCTGACTAATAATCGTTGCGTCCTCTCCAGGGCCATCAACGATACGAACACGTGTGCACCACTTTATTATTTGAGCTGCCATACGATCGTAGACATACGACGCGCTGACAAACCTTCAGTGTTCGATTGCTGTTCAGATCATTACCCGATTTCACGTTTCGCGTCGTCGGCGGCTAATACGCCGGAGATCGCTGTTTTTTGCGTTTAGTTTCACCAACAATGCAATGCCAGTATGCCTGCAAAGACCCACACACGCATTATATTAGAACTCGTGGCAATTTTGGCGAGGAGGGAATACAATCAAAAACTGCGAAATATTGATGATCCAGACCGGAAGACCAACCGACACACGAACGGACGAACGGTGTAATTTTAGAGAGGTTCAGCATGCAGAATAAGAAGTAAGTGCCGAAAAATTCATTTGTTCCGTTTCGAGTTCACTACTATTGGACGAAAAACACGAAACGGCTGGAATCAACGAAAAAAAAACGTTGTTCTGACCGAAACGCGGTGAATTTGTTTTATCATCGTTAGTCGTTGGCTAAAAAAATAAGTGTTGGCGAATTTGCGGTTCGGCTTTGGGCGCTCCTCGCAGAACTAGTTACACAGCATCACAAAACAATGCCGCCTGTGTTGTAGAGAGAAGCGTGCGCCGACTGCCTGGTTTCCCCACCATCCTAGCGTTCTGAGGCGCCCAAGACAACGAAGTGGATATCTGACGAGAAATAATGGCGGTGCAAGCGAGCCAGCCAACGGTTAGCAGCATAGACATACACGAAGCAGCGGGAGAAGGGAGATTGAGCGACGTCAAGGCGTACCTCAAGATCGGAGGGCCAATCGACAAGCGAGATGCCGACCGGTGGACGCCTCTTATGATGGCGGTCAGGGAGGGACATCTCGAGGTGGCCAAGGTTTTGCTCCGGAGCGGGGCGACGCTTGAAGCGCGAGATACGGACAAATGGACAGCTATGCATATTGTGGCCGCGAACGGCCATCCCCAGTGCTGCCAGCTGCTCTTAGATCGAGGAGGGAACCCTAGGGCACTCGACGAAAACAGAAGGACGCCGCTTCATTGGGCAACGAGGTGCGGCACAGGCGGTGAACGTTGAGGGTGTGGTCCGGTATCAGCGTGTGGCGGGCCATGTGCCATGCAAGTGTCATGGCGCGTGCCACGGTATTGCCATGGCACTGCCATTTACCATGGCACTGCCGTGGGCCTCCTTGGCGCGTGCCATGGTGTTACCATGACACTGCCATGGCACTGCCGCAGTGTCATGGCAATGTCATGGAAACGTCAAACAATGTGCATCGTTGGCTCGTGATGAGGCAAACAACACTCGCGGTTCATATGCAGTTAGAGCGCTAGAGCTCTACCAAGAGTCGCAGAGCTATTTCACCGTTTACGAAAGCACACGGTGGCGCACTGTAGATGAGACCACGTGATATTGAACAGACAGCCGCGCCAACACACAAATATGTGTAGACTATTAATGCCCGGCACGCACTATTTTTTTTGTGTATAAAAAATCGCCCATACCGGTATATTATATTACGAGTACCAACAACGCAGCTTGCAAAGATGAGTATTGACCTGAAATTCGTCGAACTCACGGCTGACGTCCTTGAAAATTAGTTATAAAATGATGGCACGTTGCGTACTTCTTTCTGCTCTTGACGAGTCTGGATATTGTCCCAGTATCACAGCTTGCGTGACTTGCCCCCACTCGTTCTGTTGAAGGTGCGACGAGGTGAGTTTTACGGTGGTGTAAAGGCGGTCAAGACAGCTGCCCCGATTATCCCAACGCCTATGAGTACGCACGAATCATAACAACACTCCGTAAACTCTTTCTGTGTGTTCTGCTCTGCACGCACCGTAGATAATGCAGATCTCCCTAAACTCTTCCTACTATGATGCATATTCTGCTCTGTGCGTGTATATACTTCTTCCCTAAAATGTCACTGTGCGTTCTGCTCTGTGCGTGCAGATACGGGTACGCAGCGGTTGTCGAGCTGCTGCTCAGGCGTGGAGCAGACGCCAACTTCAAAGACTCAGATGGCAAGACCCCGTTGGACGTCATCGGGGGAGAGCTGGAGGAGGACGCTCGCGAGATCGTCCGCACCTTGTTGATGGAGCACGCAGAGAAAATGAAGACCAAGCAACGGCGGGGATCTTGCCCCGCCATGCCGCGGACGGCTCTCATCTCCGCCATAGATGCCAGCAACTTTAATGCGGCGACGACAGCTACTACAGCGCCGTCAGCAAAAACACCCCCTGACTCGAATCCTCTCTTAATGCCGCTGCCAGCTGTAGTCGTTGTGAAGAGTGCGGCCGAGCCCGGAGAAGAGCCAACCAGTGCAGGAGGAGCACTGGCTAATCCGGCCAACCTTCACCACATCGCACCGGTTACGGCTGCTGCTGGGGTGGTTGGAAAAGGGAACAGTCGGCGGTCGTTCAGTGCGGCCGCGCACATTCGGGTGAGCGAGAGCCGCACGTGACTGCACGGAGAAATATTGCATCAGTCACAAAATAAACGCATTTTAATTTTATCCTCGTGTCATCACTGCAATGGTGTCCTGATATCATTACCTCCCAGCTACCTGGTATAAACCTATCCGAAGGATATACGTTATTATTTTACTTTTTGTGGATAGCCGTGGACATATCCGTGGCAAGCCGCGGCGTGCAGCGGCTGTCCATGGTCAATGCCACGGATATCCGCGGCGACCCGCGGATTTCCGCGGATACCCGCGGCAATCCACGGCAGTGTCCGTGGTTAGCCGCGGCACTATTTGCCACGGGGATGCCCACGGCAATGTCCTCGGTCATGTCCGCGTCAATGGCCGCGGCACTGACCGTGGCAATGCTCACGGCAATATAGACGGTTTTTCGCGGCACTGCCCGCGGAAATTTCCGTGGTTGTTCGCGGCACTATCCGCGGCTATATCCGCGGTTGTCCGCGTCAATGTCCACCGCAACGTCTGCGGCACTGGCCGCGGCAATGATCGCGGCAATGTCCGTGGCAATATCCGTAATAACGTCCGCGGTTGTCTGCGGCGATGTCCGCGGCAATCCTAATCCTAACTATGACCCTAACCAGTCAAAACGTTTTTGCGGATCCACGGTAATAGAAACAAAGAACTAAATCATGTAAAACATGAGTTCAGACCGCGCATTGTGGTACCATTTTGGGAAGCTTTGACTTTCGTCTTTCGTCCTACAAAGATGATGCATGGTCGACGGGTGTACGCACCACATACATGGAGAGCAGTTTTGGCGTTTTTCTTGAGACTAGTCGGTTCGAACGTTGCGGCGGACATGTCCGCGGGCATCCGCACACATTGTCGCGGACATAGCCGTGGACATTGCCGCGGACATTGCCACCGACATTACCGTGGACTCTGCCGCGGACAATCACGGATATTACCGTGGATATGGCCGCGGACAACGGCGGAAATTTCCGCGGACGTCTCCGCAGGCATTGCCGCGGAAAATGCCGCGGACTCGCCACGGACAATGCCGCGGACAATGCCGTGGACATTGCCGTGAACGTTGCCGCGGCGGATCGCGGATGTTGCCACGGACATTGTCACGGACAACCGCAGACAACCACGGACATTTCCGAGAACATTGCAGTGGCAGGCCGCGGGTAGTTGTGGCAGTGTCCGTGGAGCGCCGCAAGCTTGCCACGGGCATGTCCGCGGCTATCCGCGAAAATGGCAAATAGTATTCAACCGTGACTTACCCCGGCCTGTCCCATCGAAACAGCTATGTACTGAACCTGTTGCTCATCCGCTTGTGGCTAAATGGGATGGAACTTATTTTGGACCAAGGCTACGGTAGGGGGGGTACCCCCATTTTCACTGGTGTGTTTGAGCCACTCGCACGAATAGCTCTGTACCCTACGGATGAAGATGGTTTAGGAACTTGGTTTGCCGCAGCTTAGATAACCTTTGCATTGCGGATTGATTTCGTCAATGTAAAACATAAAGAAAACGTAAGATTGCATAGGAACAAAGGGGTTACTCGCGCGAGTGACCCCTAGCCACTGAAATAAAAGGCCCAAAAGGGGACCCCCCTACCGTAGCCTGGGTCTTTGTTAGGTGCTTTGAGATTTATCAGCGTTGTCATAGCAGTCGAGGGTGCCCCGCTGCCCTCAGTATAATCCTCGTTGCAGATTATACTACGCACGCTTTGGCCGTTGGCACGGATGATCTAGCAACACAACAACCGGCGTTGGTAGAAACGAACCGTACAGTCTAACTCGAGCCTAAGTGCAATCGGGCACGCGAAACCTAATGTCCCTACGGTGTCCCTGTCGGCGACATACGCGTTACCGGCTGGACAGTCACGCCTGTTCGTTGCGACAGAACGAGCGTCACACGGACGACATGTGAAAGCACAGAGTGCTGACCCGAATGTAAATATTGCTCTGGTTAGGACGATGAACTTGGGGGAAAACATGAAACCGGTCGACGGCGTGCAGACCGAGCTTTAGAAAAAACTAAAGCTTTCCGTAGCAGCCCAGACCGTCAGAATGAAGTTTCCCCCCAACTTTTCGGCCAGGGCGCGTACAACAATAACCCCCAACAAACTGACAAGCAAGAAGCAGTGTTGATATTCTCCTAGCCCTGATATCCTGCTCACAAACGGTTGATCAAAATGTTGGCGTAATGATCTCGTTAAGCGCCCTCCAAATAAGGAGCTGCTCTCGCTCTTCGCACTCGTGCCTACTACACGGGTGGACGAAACCCCCCCGTTTTCTCGACATAGTAGAAGGTGAGCATAAGGCCGACCTTCTGAGCAGCTTTTGGAACGTCAAGTATCGCAAAACTGCATATTTTGCCAATTTCTCTGAGCTCGGCGTGTTTGTTTGGCGCTCGAAAAGGTGCTTCCAAAGGCTGTCGCTTGGAGTTTACCGACGTGTTGTGGAATTCGCGTCATATCTTACTTTCCAACTGCCTTTTGCCTACGTTCTGTTATGTCGATGAAACGGCGGGGTCCCGTCCACCCGTGCAGCTGCAGCTGGGTCTTCCCCTTGCAAACAACGCGGTTTAACGCCAGTCTCGCCCTACCGTGCAATTTTTTCAGGACCATCCCTGGAAACATGGCAAGGGTCAAGACGCACCAGGCGCTTCTCTAGAGGAGCCGATACCGACCAGTTCAACAGGGGGACAAGTTGCGAGACAGTCGGGTCTGGGAGGCAACTCCGAGCGCTCAAACAATTCGACGAGGACAACAGTGAGAGCTGCGTTGGACGGTGTTGTTGCGGAAAAGGGGGTGGACGATGAGGACGAGCTCATTGCCGCGCTAAAGCGGGCGTTACAAGTGGCCGAGAAGAGGGCGCAGGAGGCTGAAAAATCGCTCGCTGACGAAGAGGTCTTGCGGCGCAGAGAGGAGTCGAGGGCACGAGCGCTGGAAGGGCGCGTTGCCGAGCTGGAGATAATGCTATCGAAGCAAACAGAAAACGACAACGACATTACGGGGAGTGCTTCGTAGATGAAACAGACGACGTACTTTGATGAAGCAGCCGAAATATGTAGACGAAACGGTCGAAAGACGTCGGTGAAAACAACAACATTCGAAAAACTTAGATTAAAAGTCAAATGACTTACTGCAGCAGATGGAATAGTCGAAAAACTACTGCGTAACAAAACAAAATATGTATTCGGACCCATTATTAGCAGCTGGATTGCGAGCAGTGGAAATGTTTACGAGGATATCGTGTGACCGGCAGGACGCGAACGAAGTGCGGATATTTAGCACGCATGCATTTGTTCTTGCAAAATAAGGAGATGGCACGTGTTTCGTGACGGTCGTACAAAATAGTAGCACGTGTAACCAGGACGACAACGCACGCGGAAACGTTCGTAAAATCGCAGGTCGCCACGATTCCTAGCTATTTGCGAAGGGTTTTTGCTCCGCCACTCTCTGCCAACTGCAGTGCTACGGCGTGAGATCTAACACGAGCCAGTCATGAAACACACACGAACGTCCCTGCAAGGATCTGCTCTCTCAATTGAGGCGCTTATGGGGCAAGGAAGAGTGGTCAACACACCTGCACAGGACGTTTTTCACAGGTTCCCATTCAAACGTTCTCCCACATGGCGACTGCGTCTTTTCAAGCAGTCCAGCTGTTCGTAGCCTAACGGCAAGTACGATTGTGCGCCTCATAGCTCTTACGACAATACTGTAACACCACAGCAAAAGCCCGCGCGAATCTCAATTTATCGCCCGCGCTTTACGTTCCCGCGTTCCCTTGACAGTGGGCTTACAGCATTATGACTGTGTGCTCCGATGGGCAATGAATCGTCAGGACAAGCGGCTAGAATCCGCGAAAAACCAAGAGATAGCCTGGGTCTGAACATTACTAAGCACGGGGAGTAGTGCGCGCGTTCACAACGTAATTCTCACGGTACAGCGATAGTTGCGCCATTGCGTTGCAGCCTTGGGGGTGCCCCACCCACATAAGCCCCGCAAACGTCAGGCGATCACACAAAGGTTGTTAGCTCGTTGGGTCGTGATTAAAAGCCGCTCCTTGAAACTGCTGGAGATCGGCGGCGAAGCGTCAAACCTACCGTCGGCGAAGACGTTCTAACAAACAGCGGCATATCCCGTGAAAGCGGATAGCAACAAACGTAAGCCATCGCGTACTCCACAACCGACGAACCAGCCGTCACCCTAGGTGTAGTGATGGCTGCACCGGCTCTGAATCCCACCGCTGCAACCAACTGTCCTTTCTGGCACAAACGTTAAACAGGCACGGCATCCATTTACTAAAATAGGAGCCACTTCTGTGGACATTCAGACCGCATCGTCCCCCGCGCGCGAGTGCCCGAAAGGAAAGAAAGACAACGTTTTCCGGCAGAAACGGTACAGCTGCTTGAGCCCTTTCAAAACCGCAAAAATGGTTCCACACATATTCCAAGTAGTCATTCTCAAAAACGTGGGTGCAGCCCTAGGGGGTGCAACCACACGTGCGGAGACTATGGGGCGCGTCAAGGCGCTCCCGAAGAGCACACACAAGAAGCCAAACGCTGTGAGCACCACACAGCAATACCGATCGAACCGTAGATCATGCTCCCTCTTCTTCCTTCCCCCACCGCCGATATGGATTACCACCTAGGATCGCCCTTCGTCAAAGCGTGATAACAAGCACCCCCGACATCGGATAACTACGTAAGACCGTACCGCCTCAAAACATAGCAGGCGTTACATATGTGGGTGATTATGTGAGATCGCGCTACTACCCCAAAGCAATATAGCAAGCAGGCCGTGAAAAGAACAACCAGGTCGACATTATGCGCGCCTCACGCGGGGCGTCACCACTTGGCCAGCACCTCCCCAATCTTCATGACGCGGTAGTCCACCCCCTGCAGAGACACCTCGGACCCCGCGAAGTCTCTGAATTTGATGAAGTCGCCCGTTGTCACCGTCATCGGGACTAATCCTCCGTCCGCCGAAGTTCGCCCGGGCCCCACAGCAACCACCTGGATATTTTGTGGGTGTGCCAAGAGCCAGGCGCACGGAGGTATGTTTGTCGGCGGGGGGGGGTTGGTTTGAAAATATATACTTAGTTCCCTGGCAGCAACGGTATTCTATTAACAGAGGCGCACTATAACCACCGTGCTAGTCACTGAGCTATCAGTTAGCTACACCAAAAAGAACTGAGGTAGAAGTCAAGAGCATAAGTACACATATATACAAGGGCTCCGGCGCCCATGCTTCGGGTAGGGCAGGACAGCACTTTGACGAAACAAGTTGTAGCTGTCCGATTCGAATTGAAGTTTTAAGTAATGCCAAGAGTTTAATACGAACAAGAGATTCTGATGGTCATAATTTGACAGAAGAAAAAAGTACTATACAACAAAGAAGACAAGCATAGGTGAAAACACACTGTTGTTCAATGTTTCTGATATTGCATCACATTGTTCACAACTTCCATCTTTTGTTTTCCTTTTCTTTTTCATGGAATTCTTGCCCGCATTATCACCTCTTGGTCGTTTATGCAACCCCGAAAAAGAGGCTGAAAATCCCGATTTCATTCGCCTATTGGGCCAAAGCCTAACTAACAGCTCGCAATTATTCTCGCGGTTTTTGGCATGCTACTCGCTCGCATAAGGCAACAATTCAAATCGGAATACTTGCCCGCATAATCACCCCATGGTCGCTTATGCGGCCCCGAAAAAGTCGCTGCAAATCCCGATTTCATTCGCCTAGTGGGTTAAAGTCAAACTAAGCTCGCAACTATTTACGCGGTCGCAATTTGGCTAGTTATTTGCATAATAGGTCGCGCAAAAAAACGATTTTGAGCCTAGATCAGGTCGACGTGCAGAGCAAGCACGCCCGAAACGAGAAACACTTGAACAGCACCAAACGCAAAATAAAAGGACGAGTTAGAGCGATCTACTGCTGGTATAACACGCGTCCTTGCGGACGTATGTATGTTGTTGGTCTTGCAGCCTTTCTGATCTTCTTGCATCACATTCTTCACAACTCCTATCGTTTGTTTTCCTTCTCCTTTTTCATGGAATTCTTACCCGCATTATCACCTCTTGGTCGCGTATGCGACCCCCAAAAAAGAGGCCGAAAATCCCGTTTTCATCCGCATATTGGGTCAAAGCCTAACTAAAAGCTCGAAATATTTTCGCGGTTTTTGGCATGCTATTCGCTCGCATAAGGCAACAATTCAGTTCGGAATACTTGCCCTCTTGGTCGCTTATGTGAACCCGAAAAAAGTCGCTGAAAATCCCGATTCATTCGGCTATTGGGTCAAAAAAGCCTAATTAAGCTCCCAATTAGTTACGCGGTCGCAATTTGGTTAGTTATTTGCATAATAGGTCGCGCAACAAAACGATTTCGAGCCTGTATCAGGTTGACGTGTAGAGCAAGCACGCTCAAAATGAGAAACACTTGAACAGCACCAAACGCAATATAAAAGGACAAATTTGAGCGATGCAGTTTTATTTGTTCGCGCCTGGGAGAGAAGTTTGCAAATTATGTCCATTTGGAAATGCCATTTAAAAAAATGTTTTCCCGTGTTTTATTTATTCAAGCTCTGCAGACGTCAAGCAAAACAAACGTTCGAGAGTATACCACCCCAAAATACAAAACTTTACCAACTACCGCCTTTGGAAATGATGTCAATTTTGGAAATTATCAGAGCTTTCTTCGGTAATTTTACCGCAGTAAAATTACCGCGACAAAACCACGGTAATTGGTAAACGGTACGTTACCGTGATGAATCGAAATTACCAATACCATCCAAATCGTTACCAAGCAAATCACGTTCTCCCATTCCCATCCAAATCGTTACCGAGAACATCATGTTATCCCATTCCCATCTAAACAATTACCGTGCAAATATCGGCATTTCTGTGGTTTCTCGTTACCATCCCACCAAATACCGCGCAAACGTACAGTTACCAATTACCGTGCAGTAACGTTAATGAGATACCGTGATCACCTCAAATTTGATGCGACCCCCCATCCCGACGGGTTATGCGTCAGGTTACGTCAGACCACGTCCTAGGTTCGATTCTCTCACTCAGTTTTTTTTCTTCGCACATCTACGCATGTATTATTTTATTATTTACCGGAGTATTTCGCGTATTTTGTATTTTCCTTTTTTTCCAGAATATGAATTCACAGCTGGCGTATTTCTTAGATTATTAAGCCAACAAACCAGCGGCAGCTCAGTGCAAAAGTAAAGTTGTTGAAGTGGAGGCGGCGGCAGCGGGCGCGCCTGTAACCTTGACTCTTTGAAGCTATGAACCATTGGTAAATTATTGTATTATTGCTCTTATCTGGTTGTCGGAGTCAAGCCTTGCTGCGAGTTTCATTTTGCTTTATGTGTCCATAGAACAAGGACGGGGGGGGCGCGTTGGGGGGCGATATCTTTGTTTCTTCACGGTTTGGTTGTTGATTGACGTGGTTGACATTGCTGGCGTAGCTTGGGTGAAGGTTGGTTCGTCTTCATCTTCCTTTTGGCTGCGAGAGTCCGCCGGGCCCGTCTGCCTGCACTATGTAGGACTGAGCTTGCATTTGAGGTTTGCAAACATTGGGCCCACGCATGATACTTGTTGTTCGGATGTTTGGGCACACGTTGTAACGTGGGAATGCCACGCGCTGTAGAAAAAAAAAAAACGTCCATTACCGTAGTGGCGGGTTCCTGTACCAATGAGTACCAACGTTGTCCGTTACCATCCAATAATTACCGTGCATTACCGTGGTGGCGGGTTCCTGTACCAATGAGTACCAAGGTTGTCCGTTACCGTCCAATAATTACCGTGCATTACCGTGGTGGCTGGTTACCGTGGTAAATGATACCAACCTAAAAGAGGCGTACCGAAGAAAGCCCTGGAAATTATCACGCTCTGCAGACGTCAAGATACAACCGAAGGCTCGAGAGTACCTCCTCAAAAAGCGACATTTTAGCAACTTCTCGCTTGTCTCGCTCAGCCCCCATCCGCGTTCACGTCGAGGTGCCGAACGAAAAAGGCAGGGCGAGGGGCGTTGGAGCCGCCCCCCGAAGACGGCGCTCGAACGAAGCGATTTAACCGAGAAGTTCCAGTTTCGAGAATCCCATACTGAGGCCGAGACAAAAAAAACTCCTGACCAAACCCCTGTCTTCTATATAAAAAAATAATTATATAGAGATATTACATACATAATATACACAACATACAGTACAGCAGTACACCACGAGATGCCACTGAATACAGCAGTACACCACGGCACCTGATACAGCGAGGCTAACAAATTTATAGCTCGAACTGTTGACGAAACAAGATAAACATTTTTTTGTACTGGAATTACAGCGTAGGACAAACTCTGCCTCAAAAAGGAATTTAGGGTTCGCCCGAAGTCAGAGCTTCTCAACCCTTTAAATAGAATTGTGCAAGCTTCGCAGTAGCAAAAAAAGTCAAGTGGTGTAGCGTGCTGTACACTGATTTGTGGTCACGGAAGCTGGGAAGCCATCTATAATAATTACAACCTTGCCGTCGGCTTTTCGGAAAAAACAAGGTTTGAAAGGATGGAGGCGGCCAAAAAAGGAAAAGGACGCAGCAATACTGCAGCCAGAGGTGGGCCTAGGAAAAAGCGCGACAAAAAAATGCAGGTATCAATTCCGGGCGAAACCACAAGCGTCCGAAAGAAACTGCGTACAACGTACAACGTCTCCGAACGCATGCGTACTGCGCAAGGAAGTGAAGGTGCCCAGAAATCATGACATCGAGAGAAACAAAACGAAACGAAACAAAACCAAACCAAACAACACAAAACAAAACGAAAATTCAACACGCACACAAAAACATGTAAGGAAAGGCACAACAAGCGCTCGAGGCTGTACACTGAGCCATGCCTCCTCATTTCTTGTCTATGCACGCCGTATCATACCTCTCCAGTACTGGAGCCAGCTCCAGTGTCCGAGTCCTTGGTCCCCAATATGATCCCCGCCTTTGATGCGGTCTCCTCGGGATCCACCTGCGTCGATGGCGGGGGGGAAAAAGCATGGCCACGCCACTGGTCAAATTTCCACGAAAATCTACGCCATCGATCACACTCGCTTGACATTTTCCACGGCAGGAAATTTTTGCAAGTCATTTACGTCGTCCGAACATGAGGGGCCACGCCAAAAGTCCAAGTTTGACGAAAATCTAGGTCGTCGATCGCACCCCCATGGCATTTTCTACGGCAAGAAAAACAGAAAGTTTGAAGTACTGGTCGCCGGCGGGAGCACGCCACCACCTGTCGAATCTCCTCAAAAGGTACTATGCCGTCGATCGCGCACGCATGATGTTTTTCACGGCGAGACAAAAAAAACAGGTACCTCCATATTCGGCTAACCCAAAACTTAGCTCCTCCCAGTCGCGGGAGCAAAAAAAAGCGCGACCAGGACGCGGCAGGTGAATTTCCACCAACATCTACGACCGTCGATCGCACACGCATGACATTTTTTACAGCAAGAGAATACAAAACTCGTTGAGTTTACGGGGCATCCAATCTTAGAGATTCCCGAGGTCGTCGGTCGCACCACGCATGAAGTTTTATACGGTAAGAAAAATACAAAAATCGTTGAATTTATGGGTCGCCCAAAACTTGGCGGCCTCCGCTTTAGTTCGAGACTTCTGGGACGGTCGACGTCGGAGTCAACCCTTCCGTCAAAAACTGCCACGCCATGGACGTGCGGAATCCCGTCTCAACATGGCGACTACAAGGACGGATGCCCCGGGGTTGTTTCAAGCACATGGTACTCTGATTTGGTACGATCTGTGTTATTTGTATACTTTTCTACATGGCGATCTGTAGGAAAACAATGATACATACGTATGTCCTCACGCACTGATCTGTACGATCTAGATCAGGCCGATCATGTTCTGCCCGATGTGCAGAATTACTCGAGTATTCACTCGGCTTGATAGCCATGTAGGTGACGGTGTACGTAAATGTAGCGAACGGATGCCCACGAGCCTCGCGCCTTCGCGCGCTCCCTCCACCCATCCCCCCTCTCCGACCCCCGGTAATTTGCACGCTGCTTGTACCGTTCCCTCCACCCCTCCTCTCTCTCTGCTCCCCGGTAAATACCGCACCACACTCGGATTGCTGTTGTTGTTGGCACAATTCCTCACCGCCATCATCTAGAACCACGACAGGTTCCAATAGCCCTGGAATTCAAGAATACCTCTCTGGAAAAAACCCAACTTAAACCTGGTACTCGTAGTATACATGTAACTGAAGCAAATCGTATGCCTCAGCCAAGAAACAAAAAAGTGAAATCATAAATATCTAGGCTACCGGCACAGAGAGATGATAAATCCATACCTTGACGAGGACTTCGTCCCTGATCATCTTGATCGTGTCGGGCTCCATCTTCTCCCCCGCGTATACGAATAGGATGTTGTCATCGCGTATGAACTGATGGTCTCCGCCCATGTAGTCCACGGCGGTGCCGTCAAACTTGCCGTAAAGCACCTGAAACCGTCAGATTGCCACAAAACGGCAACCATCGGGGGGTTCGCATCAGCGTTAGAGTGAAATTGGTGCGTGTCGAACATCAAGCTCACTGGAGAGGCGGGGAGGGGTAGTCAATACATGACCGCAGTCCGTAGACCATAGACCCTCGCATCCCTACAAAGCCAAGCACGTCGGGTTTTCGCAATCCAGATACAATTTGCTCGCACGAAGCGCGAAGTGCCGTGCCGTGTTCAGCGATTCGCATGAAGGGCGCTGGAGGGTTACCGGCTCTTCGGTTTCTTGGTACCACCAAGACGATTGGCACTCTCGCGGGCCGTCTGCTGACGGCGTCCGCGAAGATCAAACTTGCTAAACATTGACAGGTCCAGTGGATGCATACCATTCTGGACGGAATTGTTAACATACAAAAGGGTCCTTACATTTCCATCCACGGTAGACAGACATAGTGCTGCTTGTCACGCGCTCGCAAAATTGCAGAGTGACAGTAACGTTGCCGTCTCCTACGAACATTGCACCACGTGTCTTTCCCTCCCGACTGAGACGCTCCGCCGAAATAACGTACACCCAGTCACGCCCTTCGGCGGTCGGGTATGTCGGTGTAATGCGACTTATATGGAACTTACGTACGTGGAGGATCGAATTTTGAGGCAACACCTGTCCCCGACGTTTAAGCGTGATATCTGCTAGGGTACAGCAGGGACAAGGCCGCTGTCTTGCGTCCAAACCTCCACTCAATTTCCAACTACCCCAGCTCTTAATCTGCCGAAACCAACGTGCAACACCCTTGACAAGACCGAGACTAGCCCTCGCGCGGTGGTAACCCTCCGCTTCGTCGAGGCTGGATGTACGCAGCGCTCAGCAAAAACATTAAAAAAAAACAGCATGGGTTTGTATGTATATAGAGCCAAAATAGGATGGCACTAGCAATCCTCCACAAAAAGATCTTAATGTATATTAATCCCACACACAACAACCCCTACCTTGTCCCCTACGGCGCAAGGCAACGGGATTAGAACTCCCGTCTCGGGGTGCGTCCTTCCCGGGCCGAGGGCGACCACCACACCCTCCGTAGGCTTCTCCTGGGACTGTGCAGCACGGTACACAACATTTGCGTCGCCGTATGAAAGAGGTGGGATAGGGTATACGGGTAAGCGCTGAGTACAAGGCGGAAGCTTGAGCCAGCATTTTTATATTTTTATTGTTGGACCGACCGCATCTAACCCTTTTAGAACTTAATAAATCCTACACTACGCCCAAGTAGTTGTCCTCAAAAAGGCGGGCGAATTCTAAAGGGGCTGAGTGTGGAGCCGATTTGGGCCTGCGCGGTGCCTTTCTCTTTCCTCTTCCTCCCGATGTTTGACCGCCTTTGCAAGGCCTCTGCACGGACCAAAAGACGAACACGCCCCGCACGCGTAGAGCTTGCGACCTCAGCCCCGCCCCGTCGCTTGCACACCATTGTCAAAGCGTCTTTCCGAAAAGACGAACTCTGTCTGGTCGCTCCCTGCAATCGCACGCGTGGCTTCACTTCACGCGAGGGTCGGGGCGCACTTGCTTGCGTCTGCTGCGGCGTGAGGTGCTACGCGCAGAAACGACTCTCTGAGTAGATAACCATCGTAAACCACCGCCAACGTGGTCGACAAAAAACGTAACACCTAGAACTGCACCAACGTTTTGGAGGACAAACTACTTGGAATTAGACCCGGATTTTTTTCATTTCCAGTTAAAAACGTGAACGAACAAGGGTGATACACTTGTGCATTCGTTGAGCTTTCTCTATCTATGGAATGAGACACCGGAGTTTCTGCCCTTCCGTAAAAGCATGCGGTTGTCCGCGGGCAGTCAAGGGTTTCCCGTCCCTGCAGCGTTCCAGTATAGGCATCGCTAACGAGATGCGATTGTTGTTTCTCGCCGCGCCCTCTCTGAGGCTAGGTGCTATACATGTGGCAAAAATCGTTAGTATGAACAACAACGACAGCAGCATCACAACATCAGCAACAACAGCAACAGCAACGACGTGGACATGAACAAAACCCCCCAACATCAAAGGCAACGGAAAACGACAACACGTTTAGGACAACGATAACAATGATGACATCACCACCAACAACAACACCAACAACAGTTAACAACAACCACAATCACAACCGCAACAACAACAACAACAACAACAACAGCAACAACAACAACAACAACCGCAGCACTACGCCGTAGAAAAACAGGAACGACCTTACCTTTTCTGGGAGGATGATCCCGCCGCCCGAGGTGACATCCTTGGAGCGCACTTTGACGAGAATACTGTTCGAGAAAGGCGTCAGTGGGCCGCCAATCGCCTTCTTGTCCAGCGTGTACTGGGTGGTCTCCGTCTCGGCTGCTGCCATGCTCACTATCACACCGTGGGGGCATTATTGGGGAGGGTGGAGGGGGGGCACTGAGGGCGGAGAAAAACAGTCAATGCCAGAAACAAGCGTATGTCACCATACGCCTGAAATGAGCTACTGTTAATCACCGATTGCTGGAATACTGGTGGGAGGAGCCTTGTTGCTAGGGTCTACCGTTGGCCATGATGCGTTCACGCGGGGGTTCCTCCACGGTGTGCTTACCTGCTGGCTTCCACTCGTACTTGTCTAGGCTGGTTAGCGGCGAGCGCGCTCTATCGTATTGCAGCACCACGCAGGTGCCAAGTACGCGTACTACAGTTATGACAGATGAGTACCGACTGCATGACAGGAAAACGTTCTTGAGTAAAATCGCGAAAAGCAGCACAAAGAGTGTTCGAAAAGAAAAAAGCAAACGTGGTGCTGGCTGCATAAACGTAAACTACTGCCCACGCCGATCAGTGGCGAGCATGCTCTATCGCATAGCAGTACCACGCAAATGCTAAGTACGAGTACTACTGCAGTCACCAAATCCGAGTACTGACCGCAGTAAAACATTCTTGAAACTACAAAACCAAAAACACACAATACACCGCTTCGAAAATACAAGCGAGGGCGCTATTTGTTTTTGCTGTATCGAGTTTCTAGTTTTGACGGCGCCAACACGTCGAGACCCCTGCCGAGTTGCCTGGATCGTTCGCAGACCAGTAACGCAGGCAAGGTGACGACAGTTGTAAATATCCTGCTGTACAAAATCGTGGCGACATCTATCCTATAATATAAAACACACCCCGGTACCGAGGCAGTACAGCTTGTGTCCTATAGTAGGTGCTCACAAGAAGTCTGTGGTCTCGCCGGAGCGACCGTCCTCGTCACGGATGCCAACGGCAGGACGAAGCCCAGGGCTCCGTTGAGGGAGAGGGTAGTCGACGCGGCCACCATGGTGGCGAATGCCACGCTCCGCATCCTGCACGAAAAAGCAAACGGAAAGGACGCAAAAAGAGTGAGTTTGTTCGGCTGTGAGTTGGCCGGATTTCATTGTTTACTTCCTATATTTGGGTGGCGGAGTAAAAGCCAGCCAACTGAGGCACACTACTACTGTAGTCTTTAACAAAGTTCGACAACCTTTTTGGGGCCCATGTATTTCGACCCAAAAAGCGACACGGATTTCGTTATTACCAAGGGTCCAGGAAAAGCATCCAAGCAATACGAGTGTCACCATGCTGCCCGCGCTCCGCGCAGCTCCTTACATTGCGGTCCGGACACATCCCCTAAACACCAGCGGCCCGCATGGCTTCGCATGGCGATGCTGTAATGTACAGTTTTTTGGCCGACCATTTTTCCCTCTGAAAAAGCGGTTACGTCGAGCCACAAACGTGCCAGTCAGACGCAAGGGCGCAGAGCCCCGCAACTTACCACACCCTATTACCTGTGTTGTCTGTTAATAGTCAACCAATGGCTAGTCGGCGACTCATGGTTAGCCAACCCACATCCTTAAGGGTTTCGAGTACGTACGAGCGGGGTGTCTGTGTCTTGTGTCCACGGTCGGCATCTGTCAGGCTCGTCTTGGGACCGCCGACAGAAAAAAAAATATTGTGCAATGTATTAGCGATAACCGCGTTGATCACATCGCGAACCTTCTCGGCGAGTTCCAAACGCAACAAAAAATCTGCAAACACTTACAGCTCGTAACAGCGTCGGCCAAGTGGTGCACCTGAGCTGCTGGGTGCTAGGAGATGACGAAACCAGTGTCCGTACCACAATGCAAGGGGTTATTACCACACGTGAGCAGTACGAAAATATTCGCACTGCTGTGCGCTCATATCGTATCGCAAGCATTGGACGTTTGATAAAAGACTGATCCGTCTCGTCTTGTGTCGGTAGCTTTACCCCTGGGTCCCACAACGTACAAGAGTACACGTGTACCTGGTACGAGTATAAGTGTACAAGTACAAGCACTGCTATCACGATCGCACGATCGCACGCAGCTGTTTACGGTCTTTCGCTGCGATCCAATGCGGTTGTACTTTGATACGAGGCATCTCGCAGCTTACTGGTGTACTCCGTTGGCTTGAAGCGGCGTCTCGATTCGTTCTGGGCAGGACCACCCGGAAGTCAAGAGGAGCTGAGTCAACTCCTCTCGTGTTGAATTTTCAAATAGCGTTGGCAGTTGACAAGCACAAGCAAGCAGAGCAGTTTCATCTCGGCGCACCGCCACTGCCGTCGCTATTTCTCGGCACACGATGCATGACGTGTAACGACGTCAAACCGGTGCGTACGCCGCACTCATAAACCAAGGTAAGAGGAAACAAAATATCGCGGTGAGATTTTTTTACTCCACGGCAACTGCTGGAGCTGTCAAGTTGGGTGGAGAGAGGAAAAGACAACATACCTGGTTAACCTGGGGGCGACCGGTGCCAGGTACCGGTATACCAGTACCTGGGACGGGTACCTGGTACGGTTGGCCATGAGAAAAAACGATCCCACACTAAATCCAAGTTTCTAGAGGGGTGTTGTTATCTGAGTCTAATACTAGTAAGCGTCCGAGTGTAAACCTGCCAGCCCAGAGTTGTGTACATACTTGCTTCGAGCATTGAGGTACAAGAAGTCGGTGATACCCTTGGTTTGAAATACCCGTAGGGTACATGTCATACGGCGGTACTCTCGCGTGCAGAACGCACCCACGGTCACGTATGTAGACTAATGTACCAGGAAACATGAGCAGACAGACGTGAAAATCAAACACAACGACCAAAAGTCAGCATTATCCAAGCACGACGTGGTTGAACATGTGAAGGTCCACAGCGGACGCCGGAGACAGTTGTACGAGGAGCCAATGGATGTGATGCCCAACCACCGCGTAGGGCTACTAAAGTGGCATCCTAGACCCCCCTAAGCGTACCGCTGTACCGATACGCGACTGCAGCACCAAGCGCTATGAGGACCCTCAATGACAACATGCTGATTACTCCTTGTGGGCCTCACGTGCTAGGTCCGAGAGGCTCATGACAAAGCTCGACCAGAGAACCACCAAAGCCTCACATTTTTAGACGGTTCCTCGTGCTAGTCCCCTGCAGCTCGTTCTCGCGGCTCTCCCTGTGAGTAGACGAACGTAGGCACTTCCAACTGGTTTGCAAGCGTGTAGCAGCAGCGTTGGATCAGCAGGGGTTGGCTCTCGAGGGTTTCTATTATTGTCGATGGCGTTTTACCATTGTTTTCAATCCCCGGGGTACAAGCTACCGTCCGTCGTCCGTTTCCCTTTCCTCGTAGCACATCAAGCAGTCGGCTTTTGGATCCGCTGATACTGGATCCTTTTACACGGGCGCTAGGGGCACACACGTTGCGTGCTCCGTCTCGATGTGGTTCCCACTCGAGCCCTTTCCGCCCGTCCAATTCTGGCCAGCAAGCAAAGCCATGCCAGAGGTCGATTCCCGTCATTAGCGTGACACGAGTACCTACCGCCGCCCAAGCGCGCCTCGGGCTCCCGGGGATACCGCTGCTGTTGGCAATGCAGGGTGGATTCCTCTAGCCCCATCAAAGCGTGCGGGAAGCAGCTCGGCCGGCGGCCTTGTGCGAAGTTTCGCATTGACGGGTAGCTCTTCTATCTCGGGTATTTGCGAATCCGAAGATCAGCAATTTTGTGCGATTCTCAATGTTGACACGGACGCTCTCCTCTTCTTCTCTTCTCTTTGCTTGCTATGATCGGCGGCGTACGAGATGGGTGTTTGGGAGCCGGAGCAAATCGAGGCAGAATAAAGACTGGATGCCATTTATCCATGTATCATGAACGTACCAGCCGCACAAGCTCCTCGTGTCTTGTTGTTGTCATTATGATTTGATAGAAGCAGGTAAGCGCTGCAAGCGCGACTGAGGGCCGGTTGGTGTCGTCCTCGAAAAATAGACGGGAGGAGTAATAAGCGGTGGAGGAGCAGAAGAAGAAAGAGGAGGAGGACGAGGGAGAGAGCCCACTCGGACAACTGGGTGACGTTGTCAGCCTCAAACTCAAGGTAAGGGCGGCTATTAGTCCCTATCACCAAACCCAGATTGCTGCAAAGATATGGAGAAATTAACGGCTGGTGATTTTTTACCGTATTAATAGTAGCTATTAATACCTGGTATTTTTTATTTTTGAAACGGATATTTTGTTACTTTGGATATTATCTAAGAACAAGGGCTCCGCATGGTTGCCAGCATTCGCACTTTTTTTTTTTTTGCACACTTCTACTTTCCAGCTTCTGGATAAGCCGCGGTCACAGGTGTCGTCCCTTCTCCCCCCCCGGTTCTTGCCTTCTATTTTTATCGCGCCCAGGGTTCAACAATCCCACTGCTCGTCGATTTTTCATCGAATGTGTATGTACCTGGCATCTCTAGTATATTTAATTCCTGGCATCTCTAGTATATTTAATTCCTCTCGGGCTCGTTTCAGCGCAGACTGAATGATTTTCCGCAGCTGTACTCCTACTGGAGTACAGCAGTACTACAACAGAAGCAGCACTACTGTGTACATCAGTACTACACAATCATAATTAGAATACGGCAAACTGCCGCGAAAAGGGAGCTATGAATGAACCGGCAAAAAAAAGGTACCCGGTATCTTGCTTATGCCGAGTTTTCTGTTGTCGTATTGAACTATACAAAGACTGCTGTGCTTGCTCTGTAGTACTGTACTCGTGTCCCGACGAGGCAAGGCGGAGGGGGTGGAAGCGGCTAAGACGACCCGCCAAGGGAAGTAATCGGGAGAAAGCGGTTGTATTTGCGAGACCGATATATACATCGAAGAGAAGAGCGATATCGAAGCTCGCAACGACGAAAAAAGACACCTATTATTCCTCTGTGAACCATTTTTTTAATTTTTTGGTTGACGCGAAGTTGACTCGTATTCCTCCGTGAATATTTGTGATTAAGAACTGACCCGCATTTTGAGGGGTTTTGCTCAACACCATTCTGTCCCAAAATATAAGAACCATTTGACTACATATTAATGTACAAAAAAATATTATGTTTAGGGACAGAGTGGCAGATCTCTCACAAGATTATCGATCTTCTGAAGGTAGGTGTTGACCCGGATTCCAGGTTCAGCGCTGCGGCACGCGATCGGAAAGGGAGGGACGGAAGAACGAGAGGTTGTGACGATTAAACGGAGCGTGGGCGTGCGGCACGCGATCGGGAAGGCAGCGACTGAAGAAGCCAAGTCCGAGGGGACCCATGAGTCTCAACGGCAAGCACGGTAAATATTTATCCACAGTAGTACAGGACCATGTCGTCTCCGCGGAGCAACTACAGCACCACCACAAATATCTTCCAGCACCACAAGTATCTTCCTCAGCGACCTCAATGTCTCGCCATTTCCGCAAGATCCGCCCAGTTCGGGGTCGACGCGCTCAGCGGCGGGGCGCGACCCGAGCGTGATCGGGAATAGGCGGGAAATAGGCTGAGGAACGCGACCCACGAGAAAAACGGGCGAGAAGGCGATCGCGAGGGCGCCGAAGTATGCCGAGCGGAATCCGGTCTGAAGCGAGGACATTCTCAAGTGCCTCCGCTCGCACGGGGTAGTTCGCCGATTATCCTATATATATGTATATACGGAGTACTATTTTGGTAGACTAGAGAAGTATGGGTCGCCTTTTCGCCTGTAACTTTGTGGTTACCAGCCCATGGGTCGCCCATGAGTTGCCCATCGGTCGCCCACGGGTCGCCCTTGGTATAGTAAGCCCATGCGTCACCCATCATAGGTCCTGCATGACTTTATGATACTAAGCCATGGGTCGTCCATGGGCCACCCGTGGGTCACCCATGACTTCATGGTAGTAGTGGCAACAATAGTAGCCCATGGCTTGCCCATGGGTTACCCAAGACTAGGTGGTGTTAGCCCGTGGTTCACTCATAATTTGATGGCACTGTACTGGCCCATGCGTCGCCCATGGGTCACCCACGACGTTACAAGTAGTAACCCATCGGTCGTCCATGGGCCGTCCATGACTTAGTGGTATTAGCCAAATAATAGGCCGCTCATGGGTCGCCATGATTTTTACTGTAGTAACCCATGGGTCGCCCATAACTTGGTGGTACCTAACTCATGGGTTGCCCACGGGTCACCCGCAGGTCACCCATGAGTTTACGACAGTAGCCCATGGTTCACCCATGACTTCGTGGTAGTAGCCCATTGATCGCCTATGAGTCACTCATGACTTCACGATGGTAGCCGAAGGGTCGCCCATGGGTCACCGATGAGTCACCCATTAATCAACCATGGATTCATAATTGTAGCCCATGGACCGCCCATGGATCGACCATGACTCTATGGTACTGGCACGTGGGTCACCCATTGGTCACCCATGGTTTTATGGTACTAGTCCACGAGTTTCTCATGGGTCGCTCGTGGGTTACCCTTAAGTTCATGATATTACGTGGGCCAATACATGGAGTAAGCGATGGGTGATCCACGGGCCACCTATGGGCTGCTACCCGTAACGCCATGGGTGACTTATGGACGACCCATGGGCTACTACCATGAAGTTTTGGGTCGCACACGGGCGATCCACGGGCGTCCCATGGATTAGTACCACGAAGTCGACGGCGACCCACGGGCGACCCATGGGCTACGGCCATAACGTCATGAGTGATCTATGGGCGGCCCATGGGCTGGTACAACTAAGTCATGGTTGACTGGTTGACCCATGAGCGACTCATAGGCTACTATCCGTAACGTCATGGGTAACCCATGGGCGACCCATGAACTAGTACCATAACGTCATCGGTACCCCATATCATACGACCACTCAGTCACGGGAGACCCACGGGTCGCCCATGGGTCACCCATGATTTTTATGGTAGTAGCCGATGGGTCACCCATGGGTTCTCATTGCTGACCCATGGGTATTCCGCGGGGCTTCCATGGGACAGCCGTGGGTGACCCATAAAAGTCGCGCGAAAGTACCCAAATGTAAGGCCCAATAATGTTTGTCGTCGTCTATCTGTGTGTATGACGCGAATCCATGTGTGTCTCGATTTTCTGGGGCACCTGGGCGTTCCAACCCATTCATCAACCACGTGTACCCTCGTATTAAAGACTATCTGGTACACGATTAGACCGGTTCTGTCCATTGCTAAGTATTTGAAGGTTTTCGACTGTACAAGACCAGCCAGCCAAAACACGTTTAGCAGGGTTCTAACGACGCCACCAAACGCAAACAGCGCCGAAGCGACAATTCCAAAAGTGTCGGACGGACGCAAAAAGATATATATAAAGAATGCTCAGATCCGAGCAATCTCATTCCTTTGGTATTTAACAACATTGAAACAGCGGCTAATTTATTGGATTAATAAGAAAACGTGGGCGAGCGACGGCCCCAGAGGCTTTACCAGAGGAGTCAGGTGGTACCAGAGAATACACCACTGTCTCTGCCAGCGAGCTCATCTACGACGGATCCCTCTGAAAGTGAATTCATCGAGGAAACATCGAGCTACGTAGAGGAGAAGAAACAGCAGCTAAGATTGGGTCAGTACGAAACCTTTCTCAAGATACTGGGTGGAATGGCCAGGAGCTTGCACGCCGACGATGGATTTCAGGAAGCACGTATTGTTGGAGGGTCAGGCTTCGCCTCGGACGGCCAGGTGAGTGAAGTGAAAAGCATTGATTTGCCAAAACCTGATCACAAAAACCTGGTCACCTTCTACTTAGTTTTCTTGATTGTTTTGTGATGCCACGCATGCAGTATATCAGTAGTCTTCGTACAATGATTGGCATTAGAGGACTTGTCGTCGAGTTGACTGTGAATGATTTGGATGTGTATGGCCGGTGGATATAGGTCAGGCAGAAAACAATCACGCTGGGCACCTGTTTCTAACAGAATATCCCTGACGGAGGCACCAAACTCACAAGTGCTATTCTCATTACCGCCAGTCACAAAACCTGACGACCTCGCGCAAGCATAACTGCGTAGAAAATATTTTCATTCTAACCTGAGCGCGATAGCGCAGACAAGAACAAATTTCATGAACCGGCATACGTTTCCTACCGACCTTTGGCAAAGGCCCGCTTACCGGTATTGTGTTGTCCACAGTACAAGAGGGTGGATGGGGCGGGGGTAACCCACTGCTGATTATTGCGGTGTCGTTAATTGTGTACTTCTACCCACTCTTAAAATAGACTACATACTGCGTGTACAGTGTAAGGCATGAATTAGGGCTCTGGCATTTATACCGGAGCCGTAGAGGTGCTGCCTCCCCCGAAGCCCGCCCTGGAGGGTCACCGGAGGCCGCTCCCCTCTGAAGGACCGCCGGAGGCACCTTTTGGCGACATCTAAGTTGCGCTGCGAGCATGATGCCTTCCGGTACCTGTTGCGTTAACCCGTAATTCCGACCCTGAAGTCGTTCCAACGCAAACGCTACGCCAGCGCCAATGGCAAATATTGCCCTGGTGGCTGGTGTAATTTAGCCAACGAAAATACATACCTTAGGGCTCGCAGCTCCCACTGTCGTCAGTAATCTCCGGGGTGCACCCTTCGAAACTTGATCATCTCAAGGAGCACATAACCCTTCTTTAGCTCGAAGGATCTGTTGTTCTTGGACGAAAACGCGATGTTGAGGATAATCCAATCATCGCGCGCAATTGGTCGGTTTATATTACGCTGCCCAATACGAATTGACCGCAAAACCGGTTCGAATATCTTCAGCAGCGCTTTTCGCATTCAAGATTTTTGTACCCGTGGTTTTAGAACGAACGAAAACGTGGTGTTAACGATCGCCGAGTCCGCGCGCGCATTTTATTGGTTAAAGTGTGCTACCCAATACGAATTGACCGCAGAGTCGGTTAGATTATCGTCAACAGCGTTTCATGGAAGGATTTGTATCTTCGAGCTCACGAAACGTTCTGTGTTCGTAGAGGTTAGTACGTGGTGAAGAGTGTTCCTCAGAGGTTTTTGGCGCCGTTGGGTGCTTCGAACTCAAAGGAAATACTTTGTTGGTTACATTGCGCTGCCTACTAGACTACCCAGTGCATCGCGATTTACACCAAATACTTTGCGTGATACCAGGGCTCAACTGTCAGCGCCGGATATCGCAATCTGCTAGCGTCAGGACACTCGATCCCTTTCATTTTTTTTTCTGTCGATTGGCTCTACTCGCGAAATCCGATACTTCCATTATGTACTGACTCCGACAAAGCTCGATCAAGCTGAGCAATTAACGACACCTGGAGTAGCCCAGATGAGAGTAACAGTATGGAGTTGGACCAGAGAGGGGATTCCATTATAGTTATTCATCCCCAGCTTAAAGTGCTTGCATGATTTCCGGGGTGCGGTCCTTGCTATAGGATCTCAAAACGTAGGGTTATCAGTTATAACCGGTAGGTTCTCCCTCCGACTAGCGGTTAATCGTATCGCACATATGTAACCCCCCAACTGGAGACACGCCTACGGGAAGAAACCGTCTTCAGGCCACTACAGGGGGCAACAACCGAGGTGGTCCAAAGGGCTGCAGCGCCAACACCGCAGTCATGGTCGTGAAGGGCATAGCAACGGTGATGCGAACGGCATCCTGTTAGGGGGGTAGGTTTGAGACGCGTGCTATGATGTACATAGGTAGCACTTTTTGGCTGAAACGTTTTCGGTATGACGGGGCCCCTTGAACCAAATCGTCGGAAGTTCATCCTTTTTTTTCAACTATTTTTTGTCGTATACGTAGGCCATGGGATTGTTCATCGGGTAGCACTTTTACTTTTCCCCACATCAATTTTTGCCGTAAAAGGGTATAGAGATCCTGAAGTGAAGAGTAGTGTTAAAAAAAACAATTGGCGCCTCTTTACGGTAGCATGCGTCTTGAATAGTGGATAAAATACGGAAATGATAACTGGTGCAAGGTCGATATTCAGTTTCAACCCCACCCGCGTTAATGAATTACTATTAGCGAGTGAACGGGGGGTCTAATACCCCTGAAGGCCACGACGGCAGCAAGCGCGTGTGGTAGTGAACCGGTGGGGGGTGGGGAGGGTTAGAAAAAAGAAGCACTGCGTGTGCAGGAAGCATGGATAGTGACAGTCCCGTTGTCGAGGCTAACTCTAATTGACCTACATCGAGCACGGAGCGATCGTTTGCTCAATAGGCAAGGAGGTTGCTGTTGTTTTCAGGCTTTCACCTGCGTCAACCTTGTCCCGGAACTGTGTTAAAATACACGAAATGCGCTACAATCCCGCTTGTCCTGAGCAGTACTGGCTAATGAGACTGCAACCCTTGGCGAATTCTGACCGGACGTAACAGCCAGATGGACCTAAGATTGTGCTTTTGTCAGAGATAGGTCAAAACCACTGATCTAGCAATCAGCGCTGATGCTAGCTTGGTGGTTATGGTCTATCTTTAACTAGAAGTTCGATTTTGCCATCATGGTTGCAACAGGTTATGCTGATTCGACAAACGTTACGGCGGCGGAGACCATCGGTTCGTGTTGTGCCGACTGCGGAGCGACAAGCCATGCTTCCCGTCATTCGAAAATAGTACCGGATAACACTTAAGATGACACATCCCGTGGGACAACCTTCCGACCCAATTTTCTCGAACTCAAGAGGGGCATGCAAAACGAAGTATTAGCTTTGGAAAGAGCTCATGGAGATGTTTTTATAGATCCATCGCTCGGCGTATGCACTTTCCCCTTTGTCGAGAAAATCGGCGAGGAAGTGCGTCCAAAAAGAGTGTAATTGTCTCGCGTGTTATACGGCACACCGGTTAAATTTGGGGATAAACGCTACAGAAAAAATGTCGACGGGGACGTGTGACTCGTTCCTGACGGAAAGCTACGGCTGTGGCGACGCAAATGTAACGACGGCCGGCACCCGAGTTGGAAAGTAACGTCACGGTAGCCTTCGATCGTCGTTTTTTCGTCGGTTCGTTTCTATTTACTCCTCTGTTCGGCTACATTTCGCACAGTTGAATGTTATTTGTGATCGCGGGGGCATTTTTTGTGTCACCTCGCTGTTAGCAACAACAGAAGACACTCCTTGGCTGCATGCGAATCTCGATGGGAAAAGGCGCACGGAGTCGATAAGTACCAGGCAATACATGTTGCTTGATGCGCAGTGATCCACCACCCGGCACGTGGTAGTTTTTGGTGTTCGGTAATAGAAAACCCCAGTAAACTGGGGGATTTGACGCTCGGAGCAGGAATCAAATACGACAAAAGAGAAATTGCTGAGTAGTTAACGTCGGTGTCGAGAGTACACGCGCTGCAAATTGCTTTTTTTCCAAGGCAGCGCAGATGTTAACTTGGGCCTATCACGGAATGATCGCGTCTCTTGCAAAATGAACTGAAGAGAGAGAATGCGTTGCGACGCGACGCGCAACCAAGCCAAGGCATGGCAGCTATCAATCGCGTGAGGTGGATGACGGTTAACGCTGGTCTTGTTCGTCCATTTTTTGCACAATAGGCACATAGTCTACGGCTACCAGTGGTAGTGCGTAGTGTGGTAGCCAGGACATCGTACGCGCATCCCCGGGGTTCCAGGCAGACGGATATATGGGCATTGCGGGTATACCAGGGGATATCCTGGATTCATCCCCGGGGTTTCCTAAAGTGAACGGATACATGGATATTCCGGGGTATAATGGATCGCTTGGGCTTCTGTACAACGTCTAATCGCTTTTTTTCTCCCTCTGCTGGCGGGAGTCCCTCGGTAAGGGGCGAGGGGGACGCTACCTCTCCGGCTCTGGGCAATAAACAACTCTCTTCTTTCTTTTAGTCAGGCCTCCGACGGGTGACCATCTCAGGCTCGGGTGTTTGAGCGGTGCTTACCCTGAGCCGTGTGTCCAGTCATCGTCGACCATAGCGTACAACGCACAAGATAAACACAGACCACGGGAGGAATTTTAGAGGCGATTTAAAAAAAAAAACGATAGGCATACACAAACAACGAAAGTGGTGGTGGCTCTCGAGAGCTCTCGTCCCAATTTTCCACAGACGCTTCTGGCTCGGCGTTTGTACTGTTCCCGTTGTCGAGAAAATCGTTTTTTTGTTATGTCGTTCGAGAGGGTGTCCAATCTTGCGTGTTACACTGTTGTGGTATTTTTCTCCGTAAACGGATCACTTCATGTAGTTATCGGATTGGATGAGGCCTTCTGTGCCTGCCAGGGGTCCTCGCCCGTGGATATACCACACGCGTTGAGGGCGCCCTCGGCCGAGGTACCTTCAACGCTGCATAATTCCTGGAAATAGTCAAAACTTGTAGAAGAACACTAGTATTATTTCTCTCCGATACGGGTCAATTAAAGTAAGTATTGGATTGAAGTGGGCCTCCTGCGCCAGCCGGTGGTCCGACCCAAACGTCTTGCTTCCTTGCTGACCACTGTGGAGCCGCACCATCCAAACTTCCGCTACTTTTAGCCTCACTTGCGCGCGCGGGCGGCAAAGCCCTCCGAGAAAGTCGGTGACAACGGTAGGTCGGACGCGTTGGCGCAGGCCTGCTCCCGTCATCGCTTAACCTCCACTACTCTTCTGGTAGCGGTAGACCCCACGTTGTATCGCGCCATCGTTCCCGTCTTCCAGCTGTTTTGTCCGTTATAACCGTCGCGCCCATCTACACCTAAGAAATCCGGGGATGTATCCAAAATGTAGGACACCAGGGGATCGTGCATGTAACCCAGGATGGCCCCTGGCGCCCACAAACCTCAGAGAGAAGGTCGGTGGTCCGGTGCACAGAAAATTGACTTTGCAGCTCACACAGCGCTCGCCTGTCTGTGCTATAGAATGCTTGCACTTTGCTTGCATTTCACGTCCTCTGGCATTCGCTCAATTCTTCGAGATCGTTATGAGAAGCGCACTAGCACGTACTACTTTACAACTCGCAGTGCTTATCGTTCTGCCAATATTCTTCCGCAGGGCCGTTTGTTCAAGGGCAATCGTTCTATTGGAGGGGCGGTCTTCACTAATTTACCACTGGAAAAAAACAATCTTCTCCGAGTAGTCTTTCCCGAAAAACGCTGGCGCATTAAATTACGATGCCATAAACAGGTGAAATTGCCATTGTCGACCATAGTCAGAGGCAACGCCGCATTAGACTGCCCCAGCGTATCATCCGAATGATACGCAGGGCTCGAAAGGATACATAATTATTCACAACACACTACACCACTACAGAACGACGACTGTACAACGCTTACAGGTAACCAGGTAACCAACGGCTGCCGACCAAGGAAAGCCACACAGTACTATTCTCTCAATCATCCTAAACATGAAGTCAAAACCTAGGTCTCCAGGTTCCTGTCACGCACAAAAAATACCGGAAAATCGATTGCTCCCGACCAAGGGCTTATCATACACGTACCTTGATTTACCAAAACAAAACTTTGCTTGAACACAAACCCTCAACACGGCAAAGCACATTCAACGAAATGCATACGAATCGATCAGGGACCAGAGCTCATGATTAAGCTACAAGCAATCGTTGAGCCAGGCACTTATCATACACGTATGCACCTAGAGCTGTTAAAATAACGCGTCGTGCAAACCGCAGAGCCATCAGAATATCCAACGAAATATCCAACGAAATATCCAACGAAATATCATACGTATGCGTCGAGCAGAACCCAGAGCGCAAGACAAAGTCACAAGCAATCTTTGGGCCAGATTCGCAGCGCTACACGAAAAATGCACAACTTCGCATTGCTATATCAATACTTCAAAAAAGTATCTGTCGATTGCATGGCTAGCTCTTAGGAGGCGGCCATTCGCAATCCAGCAGTGTAGCCCTCGGGTCCCTCTTCCGAGAAGATGGAAACACTGCATTGTTCACGACCCAGAGCGGAAGACGAAAAGCCTAAACTGCAAGCAATCGTTGGGGGCAAGAAGTACAAGGTCGCTTTGCTATATCAAACCTTGGAAAAATATCTGTCGATTGCATGGCTAGCTCCTAGGGGGAGGTCATTCGCAACGCATCAATGTTGCCCTCTGGGCGTTCAGCATATGAATAGCGCCTTGAGTTCTGGTGCAAACTGTACCTGCCGACTGCGAGGCTAGCACCTCAGGGGCGGCCATTCGCAACGCAGCAGCGGGGTACTCTGAACGCTCTCCCTATTAGACGGGGCTCTTGTGTCCAAAAATAAAATCAATCGATTGCCGGGCTAGCTCTTAGGGGGCGGTCATTCCCAAACGCAGCGATGCAGAGCTCTGGTCCATCTCACTAGTACTAGACGCAAGCTACGCTAGAGGTGTGCCGAATTTTTGTGAGGCTCCTCACTCGAAGAGCTCCACACCTTTCCTAAGCCAAAAACTGATTCACCTGGGTAGGGCAAAAAAGAAAATCCAACCGAGTGAACAATCTCATGGCCAAGGTACTGAACGAACGCTATTGAGAACACAACTGATGCTCTCCAACGATATGGGGTAGCTGCTAGTTGACCGCCAGATATCCGCTAAGGGTTCCTGTCCGTCAGAACCGTTCGGGCCGAAAGGTGTTGCCTCTATAGCAGCATGTGTCAGTAGATGGCGTTCTTGTGGGCCTCTAGAAGATGGAGTTCTTGTGAGCCTTGCCTTTGCTCCCGCTCCGCCATTCGGAAATGTTGTCTGTCGTGGAAATGGCGGCGACCCCCAAACGAAGAAGGGAGGGGTGGGGAGGGGACCATCGTATTATGCACGGCCGTAGTTTATAGTGCATGGCCGTAGTCTACAGGACCACCGACTCTCGCAGTCCTACCATGCCGGGACGGAGCACATCGAGTTTTCACCGACCAAGCAGACATTGCGTGCACCAACCACGAAGCGACGTGAGTTGTTCGGCGAGTCGCATCGAGGGGGGGTTTGATATTCATTTGTTGCCTGCCTTAGTCATTTGTTCATTGACCACGCATCCCTTTCTAGACGGAGCATCGTTCATACTCCAACAACAGACACCGCGAGGGGAGCAGGGATGAGCAAGCGGGGTTATACTTACGATATCTGCGTGTATGGCAGATGTCGGCGAGACATATGTGCCATCATATCAATATTCCCCGACGGGGCACAGATAATCGTTCCCGCTCGGCTCGTTTCCATCGGTGTACTACTTAATGGTGTGTCGGTCGCTGGGGCTGGTTGCGGTTTCATTCATCCCATGTTTCGTCCCAACCGTTACCGTCGTTGCTCTCACGTTTGCTTATCGCCACAGTTAGCGGTGTCAATGGAGTCATATTATTGCCGGTGACGGCTATAAAAATATCCCCAAAAAAAGATGAAGTGAAAAATGAAATTTTGATCGTTACCAAATTAACCAATCAGGAGCACTGATATAGTCTATCCATGCCAAAAATAATGAATTATGGCCAAAAAAATTCAAGGTGAGTCACTGCTCTCTTGCTGCTCCTTGTTTTCGAGCTATGAGTACAAGGCTCGAGCTTCCTTTAAGCCATCCATGCTGATCGTTGTACGTGTGCACGTTGTGATCTCGTTTCGAGTAACGATGCCCGACAATACAACCCACAGCCCACAATCAGCGGGGTATTCGACGCCACCTATCTCGCAGACATGCAGCGCTCGTAGCGATAGCTGGCCGCACGAGAGGCCGACAGCAACCCATCCAGGAAGAAAATCAGCAGCATCTTGTAGCAGAATAGCAGAGCAGCACCCCACGTGCTTCAGCCAGCAGCAAGAATAGCAGACTACGCTATGCTTGCTGCGTCGCCCATGATGCCGGGTGGGTGTGCTTCGCTGCGTTACCCTGTACTACTGCTGCTGCTGTGGTACCTCTACATTGTACCTGGTACTATATTGGCCGACCAGCACATGAGCAGGCAGCCAGAACATGTATTAATGGTGTGATACGTTGTATTATCTTCCTGGAGGTGACCATTTTTGTCCCATGATATATCATGGTGATTCCGATTCCGGTGCGGTTTGCTGCGATGTATAGTACATAACCCACAGGAGTGAGTATAAAAATCAATCTTGCACAAACTGAAACAAGTTCGACCAGGGGAGACAAGGTAAAGAAAACTGCACTTGAGGAAGTTCTCGCTCTATTAGAGGTTTCAGGGTAACGCGTTTTTTTTGTTCACACCACCTTACCTATGCCACCGTGACCTCCGATTTTCAGCATCTAACTCCACCCTTAGCCCGAGGAATCACACAAACTTTTGCACGTGCTCAGTGTTTAATCGAGATGTCACATTAAAAAGCTTTTTCCCGGTGAAATTCGCTATATATCTATTTTTTTCCTGGTCGATCCGAAAGATTGGGACATGATATTGCGGTTGAATAGCCCTTCATTGACACCCCTAATAGTCTATCTAGTACGGGGCCACAGGACAGGTTCTGGGTCGCTCTGGAGTGGAGTCACACCTTGGGACAACCTCAGGAAACAACGAAACAAACCAAAACCATAGCCAAGACTGAACGTGGCAAGGGGGAAGGGGGAGGATGGGGGGGGGCTGGTTCGATGCGAATTGAGGGCGAACAGTCTAGCTTTCCCCTCACCGAAGGTGGTGTCGACGATGGCGTTGATGGCCTCTTGCGTGAAGAACGCCTGCGCGAAAAATGCACGACACCGGACAGTGAATGTGATGCGTCACCGGTCAGTGTGAAGCTAGACGAACAATGGAGCCTTTGATTGCATACGATATTTGCAACGAAGAAGCGACATCGAGACAAGCAATGACAGCAACCAACAACCAGACTAGGATGTTTACCGATTCTGATTCGATAAAACCTAATAAATAATCCGATACTTCTCGGATCGGGTCGGATCGCTAAAAACTCCGATTCCGATACGATAAACGATGTGCGAGGAGGAAATACGGAAATACATGTCATGGTACTGCGCAAGAAGCATGCGTTATTTTTCTCTTCTGCCTTCATCACCACGTCGAATCATTCACCTTGGACTCGCTCATTACGGAGGGGGGGGGCGGTAGGTCGATATTCCTTCCCCTCTAGAAGAAAGGAGTTTCTTATCGGATACCAGAAACATCTTTTCGATCCCACTACCGATCCGATTTATCAAAATTTCCAAAACGATATGACACACTATTAGTAGTCCACCAATTATTTCAAGCCACCTAAGAAGTGCCTTCAACCCGGTGTGTACTTCAAACGTCATGCCACAT
The DNA here is from genome assembly GCA_012845835.1 of Undaria pinnatifida. Taxonomy (NCBI): domain Eukaryota; class Phaeophyceae; order Laminariales; family Alariaceae; genus Undaria; species Undaria pinnatifida. The sequence continues at coordinate 10,758,055 of JABAKD010000022.1, forward strand.
TACCACCAAGCTGTGTGCCCCCAAAAACGTGGCCGCAACTCCAAACCGATTAACGCGTCGCCATCTTCCCCGTGCATCTGGAATGGGCTGATGTTGTACAATCACTCCGAAGGATTTATCCGCTACTAACAGCTTGTTCTCGGGTACCACACCTGATGCCCCGTGAGAACGACGTTGTTAAAGCCGAGCAGCTCCGCCAGAACAGGGTCCTGTTCGACAAAGTGAATCATGAAAGCGCTTGATTGAGTGAGGTGGTACTTTTAAGTAGATACCTAAACATACTTCATCCGAAGGCTTCCTTACGTCGAGGAAACTTTATCACAACCGGATGTGCTACACAAACGGCCTCGGCAGCGGCTCACGTGTACCCTAAAACATCCACAACTATCTTTGGCGAAAGTGTCATCGATACTTTGTCCCTCCACAACTACCTTGAAAACAAATGTCATTGACACTTGATGCATTCACAACTATCTTTACGGCAATCGCTCAGACGGGTTATTATGAAAAAGCGCATTATTGAGCGAGGTGGTACTCTTGAGTAGATACTCTCGAGTAGATACCTAAACATACTACATCCGAAGGCTTCCTTACGTCGAGGAAACTTTATCACGACAAAATGTGATACACAAACGGCCTCGGCAGCGGCTCACGTGTAACCTAAAACATCCACAACTATCTTTGGCGAAAGTGTCATCGATACTGTGTCCCTCCACAACTATCTTGAAAACAAATGTCAGACTGTTTACTCATTCACGTCTATATTTACGGCAATCACACTGACGGGTTATGAAGGGGGCGGTGGCACATTCGGTGGCTGTTTTTGGCGGAAAGGCCCCTGGTCATTAGTTACTCAAGACACAAGCCAGATGAGGAAAGGCGTGGGGGAAAACGGGTGTACGGCCTCGTTAGTTTGCGTTCCGCACCCGTTTCACTTTGCGACCGAGAGCGAATGGTGAAACGACGATACTACTTTAGGTTTGGGACTTCGCGCATGGCTTAAGCGCTGTTCGCAAGTATAAACGGCTCCACAGCCCCACAAGAGATCGCCAAAAACTGAAAAACGTCAAACTCAAACCGAGAGCCAAGCAATACCGAATAACACGGCGCAAGGCGTGCCTGGTCGTCCAAATATCCCCGAGGGCCTGGATCTACTATTAATAACAGTAAATAAATTGCACATTTTTTTCCAAAGCTGAATGTGTGAGACCGCTGAGCAGATAGATCCTGGGTGATATTATTTGCGCCGGACATCGGCATCACACTCCCTTACCACTTTCGCTTGCGGTAAGAGCGCGTGGTCGTTTGCCTTGGAGCGGTGCTCCGGCAGGGGTAGCATTTTTTGGCTGAAACGTTTCTGACTGAAGGGGAGAGGCTACACAACATCACAATATCGCTAGAATGCCAAGTGCGTATACAACAATATTCGTGCATTACGTAGGGAATACAGTTGGGCATAGAGTTACGTATACCTTTTTCTCTCCGTGCCAGTTTCGGATGAGGAGTAGAGCCCCTTAGCCCCTTAAGGGAGGAATCTCAGAAAATCCAGGTGCACCCCTACCGTAGCATGCGTGTTTGGACAACGTGCGGTGCCATCACCCACCTGGACCGGGGTGTCGCTGCAGTCGCGGAAGAAGTAGCCGGCCTCGTTCTCGTACACGTCGAGCCCCGCCATGCTGACCACACCAGACCTCAAACCTTCCACGAGAGCCAAAGTGTCTACCAGGCCTATGGCACGTTGTGAAGCGGAAAACACAAGACGATTTTACAGAGGAGCGGAGTATGGGGGTACAACAGCGAGCGCGCCAACCAACAGCAATTGAGTGCTCTTATAGGCGAAAGCAGGGATGAGTTTTTTGGGACCACTCAGGGTGAACTAGAAAGCGCGGTTGCGGTCATGTTAACGTTAAAGGAGGAGCAGCTACAGTGCAAGTATCATCCTGCCGCGCTGGTGTCGGTCATCTCCTTCCGCTGTACTTCGGACTCACCCCCTACCTCAGCAGCCCGGGCTGGTTTGTGTGGCAACTGCATACCACGTATTAATAGTCGTCACTTTTTTCGACCAATTTTCTCTCTCAAGTCTCAAATGAGTCAACAGCACAGTAGCACGAAGTAGGCTATCTTCGACGTCGTGGCGCCCGACTGCGCACGTCGCAAGAGGTGTCTTGCTAGATGAAATCAGCCATGGCCGAGAAACAAAGAGCGCAAGGGCGTCCTCCCCAGCCGCAGCACGGTGATGTCGTTCTGAACGATATACGTACCTTGTGCCAGCCCCATTCGAGAAATACCCTTGGGTCAACCCCATTCGCTTTGGAGGATTATAGACGGTATAAGACGCAAGATAATACAACCCCATGGACAAATTTCAAAGCTGCCGGACGATTTTTTCAAAGTTGGTTTTCTCCATAGCGTGAAGAGTGCAAACGCCGAGCGACACGTCTGTGGGTGAAAATATACGGATGAGATAAACCCAAAGGCGACATTTTTCCGTTATATGTGTTCCCCACTTGTTTTGGAGAAAGGTCGGCTCTGAAATTCATTCCAGGGGGTGAGCTATTTGCGTGTTGTCCGGTATGTCATATTTCCACCACCACCCCTTCTCCGCTTCCAACACCACCTTCTGTTTCCCGCATCGTCGACGAGAAAATACGCCGGACGAAGAAAAAGGAGAGAGCGATGTACGTGCGCTACCCTTAGGCACAGCGACGACGCCGCACACAACTAATCTATTTTTCGATTCCCTGTGGAGCCGGGGGGTCATTTTCTGGGAAACCCTTGCAGGTTTCCTACTGATATCTAGGCATGCATGCGTCGTCGATGGCCTTACTGGGATGTCCTCGTGGGTTTCCTACTGATATGTTCGCTGTCAGATGCTACATTTTAAGCTTTAATATATTCTCTACACGTGCTGAAGCTCATTGATTGGTTAGGTTCCACCGCATTGTCTCAGCAGACACCTGGTCTACCACGGCCCTTGAACCTGTCCCTGCGCGCAGGTATAACAACAGGTCCCTTACAGACCCCAATTATATCGACGTAGGCATGCATTCGATACTGTCGTCGTGGTGCGCATGTTTATCACCTCCTCTGGATGTGTTGATGAGGGCCATGCCCTTCTTCAGCTTGGGCAGGGTGTCTTTGTTGAACATGTGTCGAGTCGACGGCAGCAGCGGAACCTGGAGGAAAACCACGTCGGACTCCCGCCATGCCTGCCATAAGGTTTCCGGCGAGCACGATAAGCGGCGGGTTGGCGTCGGGGCGAGGGCGGCGGGGGGGGGGACGTACTCAATATCATGCAAGGCCGTGGTTAAGACCATTAGCCGTCGCATCCAGGGGGGAGAGGATCTCAAGCGTGACGTCAGCTTGTCAGTAATCTTGACCATAGAGCCTGTTGCCTTGTTCGTGCCTCACAGCAATACTGCCGCTGAACGTGGAACGACGCAGACCATAGGCGGGGTACGGCGGTATCGCAGTTCCGGGAGATTTTTGTCCTCAAGCTTGATTTTTCGTTAGACCAAAGTGCACGCATGCCTCCGTTTCGCCCGGTATACCGACAAGTTTGAAGCAAAACTAATAGAATACAAGCAAGGCAGGCAAGGCAAAAATAAAATGGCACGTTGAATGAACAAACAGGATATAGCTAAGGTGTTCACGCCTGGCGATATCGTTTTTGGATAACACGTCACACTATGAAGGCTCTTCTCGACGAAAATAACTCTCAAGACTCTAAATATATCCAGCATGAGATAGAACCAAACAGCTGGAATTATACCACAGAAAACGCTGGAGAGGGGCTGGTGATGTTTACGGGGCGGAGGCGAGGGAAGGGGTAGGAGAGCTGAGAAACCACACAGCTGGACTCCTCTCTGTCGTTTGACGAGAACGAAGGAGAAACGCATTCGACTTGTGTCAAAGTCCGACCACAGGCCTCGAGAGAGGGGTGAGGTCGACGATAATTTCCATTATAGTCCTTCTAAGCATACATAGAAACCCCTCCATTATGTTACACAATAACGTATAATATGTTAGCCCTCACTCTCACCTGGTCTAGCTCGACAAACTTGGCTCCGCGGTTCACCAGGTCGGGGATCTCACCGAACGGTTCGACGCAAAGGAGGTTCACGCCGAATCCGAGCAGGATGTTGCAAACGCATTGACCGATCTGCTCGCGGCAGGTCGAGGGTGATCAGGCAAGCAAATCCTCGGGCGTTCAGGCCCCAGTGGCGGTAAAGGTTGCTCTGGAATTCAGTACGGTTACCGCCCCACCAAAGGGCAGCCACGTCCGTAGAACGAGGGCGGGGGTGTGGCAGATACATGGGATGGGCGGTCTACGACACGACCAAACAACAAACAGCGCTGCCACAAGCTTTAGTGGGCCCGCAATCCATACGGTCGCATGTCATAATTGCTTGCAATTGTGCCGTACCTGAAAGGGAAAGGCTCTGTTACCTGCTTCAGAAAGGAAACAACAAGCAAGTGCAAGCGCAAATCAAACCGGCAAACTGCGTATTTGCACAACATGCCTTGCTGGGAGTCTCGTTTCCGTGCAAACCCAACGCATCCAAGCCCGCTGTGTAAAATTGATTTTCCGGTATTTGGCTCACACTGCACCAATCTTAGCAGCCTGTTTGCCCCCTTACCTTTCCGCAACCGACGACGGTGACGGTCTTGCCGTGCAAGTCGAATCCAGCTAGGCCGTCGAGAGAAAAATTGGCGTCCTTCGTCCGGGCAGAAGCGCGGTTAACCTTGCGGTTAAGCGCCATCAGCAGGGCGATGGCGTGCTCCGCTACTGCGTACGGGCTTCGTTGGCGTCGGCGTTGGCGTCGGTACCGTCGTCGCCATTGATTGTTCGAGGAGCCCGCAGTGTGAGTGACACCGATCGATTTTGGCAAGGCCGTCACGGTGTAAAGAGGGGGCGGACACAAGACGGGCACGAGGAAAAAAAAAAGAGTTGGGCCGCTGGGGGTTGTCGTGTCAGTCAGGTTTGCCAGCGTGGGCTGATGATGCTCGCCGCTACTACGGACGGACTTTTTTTGCCTTGGCGGTAAAGTCGGTATTTGCGGTCGTCATCGCTTGTTCAACGAGCATGCAGTGGAAATACCACCGGTTTCGGCTAGTCCGTCAGGCATATAGAGCAACAACGCAGAGAAGGAGTCCGCTAGACAACCCCTTGGCATCGTCGTCGTCATCGATTGTTCGAATGGCGCAGTAAAGTGTGAGTGCCGGCGACTCTGGCGAATCCGTCATGCATACAGAAGGACATCGGGAGAGGGAAGGCGATGAGACAGCAAAAGGAGCTGAACCTCAGGGGGTTTGCGATATCGGCCAGGTGTGTCACCGTGGGCTGCTGACGGGGGGTGCTTATTTGGTCTGCATGGTCTCTTACGTACTCCAAACTTCACATGTAGATTAACCCGAGAAAATAAGTTGGTTCACGTTACCGGATAATAATTTGCGGACGCTACCCCTCCCCATCAACCTCATGCACCCTTTCAGATAAAAAACTTTGTTTAGCGCTGCTGCCACCCACCCCCCAGCTTAAACAACCCCAACACCTAGAACTGCTTAGCGCGAGGCAGACTCGCCCCGATGTGTTGAAATTCCAAGAGCCCCTGCCGCTACTTCACCTGTAGGCTGGCACTCTTGCCACCGTTAAGCCCAGGGCCTGGGCGGCGGCGGTGTCCACTTTGTCAAAGCCTGCACATCTGTCCCCCATGGTCATGTAGTCACAAGCAAGGCGGGATTTTGGCGTTAGGCATGCTGCGTGCGGTGGAGTTCTCTCCAAATACTTTTAACTTTCGCGAAAGTTGTTCAGCGTGAGTAGGTGCTTGTGGACAATTCGTTAAAACGCAATATCTGGCAGCATGCGCTTATGCGCTTCGGGGGAGGCAAAGGGCGCCAAGGTGGTACGCGCCACTCATGCTACTCGGGTGTGACGCGAGAGGTATGCTCGAGATACCTTTCTCAGCTCCTGCGCTCGCGGTGACTTATACGAAGTATGCAAGCGTAGGCCACGTACACGGGCACGCTATGACTGTTGCTGCGTTGGTTGCGAAAATTGCGTATGATGATGGCGACGCTGATCATGATCATGACGACGATGATGATTACGATGATGATGATGATGATGATGATGACGACGACGACGACGACGGTGATGATGCTGATGACGATGACGACGATGATGACGATGCTGACGTTCTCACTTTTTGTCTGCTCAACCTTTTTTGTGGCCGCCGGTAGATTTCAAAGACATGTTTTTTTTGTGGCCGCCGGTAGATTTCAAAGAACTACTACTTCGAAATCTTCCCGTAGTTCTTTGAAATCTACCCGCGGTCACAAAAACGGCTGAACAGAAAAAAAAAAAAAAGTCCCAACCGAAGAAAAACACGCACTCGTACAAAAAAGAACCCGTGCACGGCAGTACCAGCACGCAAGAGAACGGGCCTAAAGGTCATATCAGCCTCGCAGGTTCGATACGTGCTAAGATACGGGTCACACTTTCTGACCCTTTTACGTTCTGGCCGAATTGCGGAACTGCCCAATATTTTGTTGGAACCACTTGCAATCTGCAACATTTCTGTCTGTATACCTAGGCCGCGAGAGTGCCCATCGGGTTGCACGTTCATTTTTTTCTCAATATATGTTTTTAGGCGAGTAATAAAAATCCTCAAGTGACGAGATCTAAAAACTCTACCGTAGGTCGATCCTTACGGTGGCATGCGTCTTCGGTTGCGTCAACATATACCGCGAGGAGGAAGTCGCGCCGAGTTTTGATTAAAAAAAATACCAGGAAAGCGGGAACGACCGCGTGGGTCGCAGCAGCGGTGATCTCACCGCATCGCCACCATTCCGACCCCGAAGACGCCCAGCGACTTCAATATTTGAGCGTCCGCCGAGTCGTTGACGAAGAGACACGCAACGTCGTACCTGTCGCACCGGCGAGAGGCGAAAAACGAAGAACGAAGAACGAACGCATAACGATGGCGGCGACAGAAACGATTCTACACCACGTGACCCTCAGACGTCTTGCCCTGCGCCTACGACCAACGCGAAGCGTTCCTCTCTTCCGCTCCCCGTTCGCCATCGGTGATCGAGGTAGACACTCCCCTTCCCCCGGCCTCTTGCGCAGGCACTGCCGATTTAGTAGGGCGGTACGCAATTCGTTGTCATCGTTCTATCGGAATGGCATGATAAAATTATGGTACGAAGAACTATTCCTTATCATGGTTCTACCGGCATGATAAGATGCAATTCCGGTACGTGGTACGCTACTCGATGCCATCATTCTGAATGAAACAATTCCGGTACGCGGCCTTACCCAACGGAAGTAGCGACGGAAGAGGGGCTGAGGACGTCCGATGTAAAGTCTACCACGATTTGCTCCCTTGGGCTCGCACTCTGCAGGTGCAACAGGGAAATAACGGGGGCGGAGGGGAGGGGCGCGGGGACTCTTCTCACCTCTGCAAAAAGAAACATGCCGAGGTTCTACTAACTACGAGGATCCCGCCCAGCTCCCGTCGTCAATGGAGTTTGAACGATCATGTGTTGCACGCCTCGACGGGACGGAAACTTTCGGGGCGGTCACACCGAAAAAAGACGTTTCTTTATCCTCCATGCAAATCAGTAGCAACTTTGCATAAAAGCCGATGTCACACGGTGCCCTGCACACGTCCTGTGGAAGCCGCGTATGGGCATAAAAAAGCACAATGACTGACATCAACCTAACCAGAACCGCCCCTCCCTTGGTATCTCCTGCCGCCCATTCCCGTCAGGCGTTCTCCAAGCACAGACTCGAATGGGTGCGCTGCTGATATTCCCCCCATAGTTGGTCGAAAACGACGACTGGAGGCGAGGTGCAGCCGCATCACGAGAATACGCCTCTCGCATAGTTTCTTTCTACTCCGAGTACCAGCGTACACTCTGAGCGAGAGAATCATAACTTTCCATCTGAGTTACTGAGGATGTCCATTCCGTCTGAACGACTCCCACGCTTGTGTGTGCGTGCGACTCAGCCAACTTGCTGCGTGCCCTCTCCAGGATAGAGTGGGGCGCTGTGCTTGCCGTGCCTCAAGCAGCAGTGCCTTGGCATAATCGGCGCTCTACCTCCCCGTCCGTTTAAGCGTCCCCCCCCCGAGAGGGACCTGGGCTCCACGATAAAATGCCTAAACGCCTGCTACGGTGGCAGGTGCACCTAAACCTTCTGAGACTTTTCACCTGAGGAGCACTATACCCCACACACAAACTGACCGGGAAAAAACGAAAAGGCAATCCTATGAACGATCCCATGCACTACGCATAGACTAACAAACGTCATGGAAAACCGAAGGACACGCCAGCTACGATAGCGCTGGAATACGACGGAAGCTGAGTTCAATCGACACACGACACGTACGAAGAAACGAGGGAGTGTGGTGAGCTCAAGCTTTACGTTCCCCATCCGCCGCAGGACAAAAAACAAAGAGAAACAGAAAAAAAGCCGAAACGCTAGTGTAAAACACAAGTAACATTCCAACATTGGGTATTTCCCTCAGTCGCGGAGCCCCGTCGGCCATGACAATAATTTTGGCCAAAAAGTGCCAGGAGTAGCCCTGGTTTAGCGCGCGTCCCCACCTCGTTGTGCTTGTCGGCCTTAGCCTTGAAGTTCTTCCTCACCCAGGCAGCCGAGTCGTAGCACATCACTCTCACGCCCTGGAAGTTATTGCCGCCGGATTTTCCGGCTTGGTCTGCCAAGCGGGATGCGGCCTGGCCACAAGGAGGCGTGGATGGGGTTTCCGTACAGGGTAGCGTGCCAGCATGTCCGTACATTACGCTAGCGTTTTCATGGTTTCATGTATCTATGAATTGCAAACATGTTGTTCATCGCGGTAGTGTTCTTACGGCTGCGTGTATCTATCAAAGCAAACATGTTCATCACGTTTGTGTTTTTTTAACAGTCAGGCTCACCTATGAATGTAAAAATGCCGTTAATCACGTTAGTGTTCCTACGGCTACATGTATCTATCAAGGCAAACATATCGTACATCACGTTCGTGCCTTCGTGGCCATCACTCTATGCGGAATGATAAGCACATTTTGTACTACTTTTAGGATACATAAGTTACAAACATTACCTGAATAGATTGGTATAGACTAAGCTATAAACTCGTTTGGGTGGGTCGGCGTTCCTAGCCGGGTTACTTGCGCAGTGGTCATTTTTTTCTGTTGTTTTCAAGAGCTTTTTCGTTTTTCCCTCCCTTTCAGCTTGCGACGCCCCCGGGATTTCAAGTGAAATCACACCCCCAAGGGAGAACCTGTACGTATCTATTAACGTAAGCATGTCGTGCATTACGATGATGTTTTTATGGCTACGTGTATCTATTAAAGAGTATTATACACACGCTACACTATTGATAGGGGTGCACCTAACCATTTCTAAGGCTCCTCGTTTGAGTCACCCCTACGTCTCACCCTAACACTGACGTCGAGAACAAATGTACGCTTAACCTGATTAACAATCCCATGATCTACGCACACAACGAAAAACAACGAAAAAAAAAACACAACGTATACGGAAATATTCAGGAAAAGGCAATATTAATAGTAGATAAACCGAAAATATGCGGGGAAAGGAAATGGGGAAATGGTTGGCACAACGTCATAAAAGAGAGATACTACTGCTATATGGAAGAATATTCCATTTATATCGGAACAGCAACTATGCTATATTGTCGAATGGCAAAAAATAGCAATAATAATGACATATGGAACTCCTATGGTATTGGGTGCCAGAACTATGCAAGTCTAGTTGAGGAGCCCCGCCAGCCTAAATGCTTTGGTCGAAACGTGCTTGCCTTACCGTAGCACGCGTGATTAAACGTAGAAAAACACGGCAAATCTCTGGTGCGCTCGTCTGTACCGCACCGAAAAAGTGTCTGTCGTGTTTCAGCATGTGGTCATGTGGGCTTTATGTCAAAAAAGTCAAAACATAACTCAAGTCACAGGGGGATGCCGTGTCTTCGCTGCATCCCGGAGAGCGACGGGGAGCAAGAGCCGACCACAACATTCACCCCACAGGGCGGGGGGGAGGGGCAGACAAACACAAACGCAGCCCACTGCGAGACTAAGCAAAGGGCAGGAACCGCATACACGCTGAGCCCGGTGGACTATTCGTATTCGTTCTTCTTCCATAGGGACGTTAGTTTTATAGCCTTTTTTTGTGACCACAAGCCATATTTAAGGGAAAATGAGCTATACATGTAAAGTGAAAACCTCATCATCACACCATCAATATCAGCACTATCGTATCGTGTCGTACGGCAAACAACTGCAAAGTGGAAAACGGCATTGTATACACGGCCCAATTGAGTGACACCAGCTATGTACATGTTCAACGCAAGCGTGAAAGCAACCTGTATCAGTGGTTGTCTCCATTCTACCTGAATGCGGTTGTGGCCCCTGCCTGGTTAGTGCGGTGCCTTGCCAGACGACAATGCCAGCACTAAGGTGGGACCCCCGAACTATCCCTGGAGTGTATTAATAGTACGATTTTCTATAAGACGAGGTCGTGACAAGCGACTTTTACCGCACTAAACTCGGACCTCGCGCTAAAGGGTACCGCACTATCGCGTGACCATAACTGTACTGCGAAAATTCAGCTCTCTCCAAAGCCACCCCTTTTGTCTTTTAGATACTGCCGTGCAAGGATGGCGAAATAGGGAATCACGAAACTTCACCTCAATATTCGAACGGTTCGCCTGAAGTTTTGGCCCGTGGTTCGCAACGAGTTAGTTCAGGTCGTTGCTTCACGACCCCCGCCCCCCCCGTGAATGCAGGCCAAAATGAAATCAGCCCAACTTCATGCAAAACAAAAAACAAGGTCGCCGTCAATGTCTGCTTTCACCATAATCACATGAACCTCTTCCCAGATTTTCAGCTCCGAATCAATGGGGTGAGCATACGACCGCAAACGCGTAGAATCCTGTGTTTGTATATCGGTACTTTTTCACGCGTTCTTCTAGACCGCGCAGTCCGCCACGAACCCGTAAGCAGACAGCAAAGTTTTCGCCCGTGTCGTAGTATCACGGACTCATTCCACACACAAACTGTACCGATGGCCCTTGTACACGAACATGCGTAGTGCCAACGTCAAGCGCTCCATGCTATACATGAGTCCGGTATCGGATTTTCACGTCGACGGCTCGCCTAGCTGGGCAGTCAGTCGCGTGACAATACGACACGGGACTCATGCATGGCATGGAGCGCGTGATAATAGTACCACTCATGCATGTGGAAAGGGGCCGTGATATAGATGTAGTTTGGGTGTGCAGGGAGTGGTGAAACAAAGATACGGAAGAATACTTTGTTATCTGCGTACGGCATTGTGGCGGGCTGCGCGGTCAAAAACAACGCGTCACATACTTGCCATATTTTTCTCCATGCTTGAAAGCTGGATCAACAAGAATTTAGAAAAAGCTGGAGGCGACAATGTCCGACAGAAGATGTAAGAGAAACAGGCACAGGCGCAGCCTCCGCGTGGAAAACTAAGAACCACTCTGTCGTTGGTGGGTTGTTTAGCGCAGCAAAGTAGGCCAAGCTGTGCCTGATGCACACCAGCGCGGCTGCTCAAGCACAATCAAGCTAATGTTGCAGCGCGCACAGGCATGACATTGGACGCGGCGGCTACTAGAGTCTCCCCGACAGCGGAGAGTCCTCGCTATCGTGCCGTAGGACCAATGGGTTCTATCACGGGTTAACCTCGTCTTGTTCCAAGCCTTAGCCTATGCCTGGTGAACGCTTTCGCGATGCCGATCAGCTTGGGTCCTTTCTGATCGCGTCAATGCCTCTTCGATTCGAGCAAAGAACATTAGACGAAACCGACTGCCACGGGCTTCGCGGCAACTGCAAATAATTTGTAGTACAGCCGTAGCAAGACATGGACCAACAAAACTATTACCGTGTATCAAGCGCGCCGTAACGAAAACTTGATGTTGAGCAGAATCAACTGCCGCGCTTATAGAGGAACGACGGCAACATCTTTCATGGCTGGTAGGAACACAGATGTATCCATACAAAGTATTCTCATGCCGTTTCTTTCTCGTCGTATCGCATGATACAGCTTTCTCTTTTCCTCTGCACTGTAGTGTTTTTTACAGAGGGAAATAATACCTTTGTCTCATGTGGGTCTTTTCACACAAAATAAAAAGCAAGCCTCGTCAGCATTGACCTTTGCCTTTGACACGCCCCTCAACTCCAACGAAAAAAAAACTCGTCAGCATTGCCCCCCTTTTCGGGACTCTCAACGTATAATGAAAAAAAACTTGTCGTCATCGACCATTGCCTTTTGCCAGGACCCTCAACTCCTCGCGAAAGTGAACCCTATCAGCGTTGGCCCTTACCTTTGACAGGCCTCTCAATTCCTTAGCGAGCGACGCGAGGAGGCCCATTGCGAACTCCGGATTTTCCGTGAGAAGGTTCCTCAAATCTGATGGGCACAGGGCCCACACCTACCACGCGCATCACAAGAAATTCGACCAAAACCCGAGATAATCTGTTTATTGCAGAGCCGCACGAGCACGGCGTGCACCAAAGTCATTTTCAATCGCCCGTATATGTGTCGCGATATCAAAGGTGTATATGAGGGTGGTGCATGCAACGCACAGAAGCGGTGTGCACCGCTTTGCCACACGCGAGTTTCCGTTTTCTATTTTCAGCACAAGGTATTGTCTACTTCACGCCAACGCCGGCATCGATAGCAGTCGCGTCGTACCGTAGTGCTACCGTGCGCCTTGACCGTAGCAAAGGCGGGATCTGCTTGCCCAGCATTGAGGACGTGGAGGAGCCCGGTTGCCATGCCCGCCTCCTTGCAGTCCACCAAAAACTCCACCTTTCCTCCGTTTTCAGGGCGGCTCTTCACTCGATCCAGCATCCCGGACTCTACCCTGTAATTTGAGCGTGGGTGGAAAGTATATACAGTTAGCGTTTGTTGGTTGTTGTGAACCATGTTCAATTAACGTTATCGCTTAGTCTATATATTACGGAGATCCATTGTTAGCAGGATGCATTATCAAACAACGTAGGGGGCAGAAAAGCACCCGGCTTTGCGTAAAAGCGTTTGTCTACAGTTTATTTCGTTGGCTGGTCTTGCCAAGTATACAGAGCCTCGATCGAGCACAGTTGTAGCGCAGGAAAGCTCGTCTATACAGTGGCGATGCTTCCCTTTTTTTTGTGAATTTGTGAAATTTCATCCTGTTAACAATGGATCTCCGTAATAGCACTATCCACTAGTCTACTGTAAATATAACTAAACCACGTGACTTTCCGTATGTAGCGCTATTGATTATATAGCAGAAAAAGCCGACTACCTGGTATCAACAAGTAATGTGACTCTCAAAATTATCAGCAGACATGTCTGCCAAGGGAAAACGTGACCCGCCAGGGTCGGCGTCTACAGTAGAGGTGCTCCACGTTTTTCTGCAAAGGCTCCTAAATTTGGAAGCTTAAGACCTTCCTCGAAAACTGATTCGGACGAAACTTAAACTTCTACCGGGTCAAAAATTTCATGGCCTAGGTACACAACGAGCATCGTGCAAACAAACGAGCTATTTCACACGATTTTGGGTTCAGGAGCCCCGTCATTCAGAAATAATTTAAGCCAAAAAGAGGTATACCGTAAAACCTCTATCGTAGCACGCGTCGAAGGGTGTAAGGCCGAGTGTTTTCACACTAAAACCTATTAGATGGGCGTCAGTCAAGGAAAATTCAAGGAAAATTGCAACGTGACCCGTCAAGAGTGTAAAGCCGAGTGTTTTACACTACAGCCTAGTAGTTGGGCGCCAGTCAAGGCGAATTCATGGCCAATTGCTGACTGCCAGAGGGTGAAAGCGCTGTCTCCGGTTATCCTTGGTGACTCTCCGCATGTAACCGAAACATATTGTCAGGCTATCCGGTGAGACAAGGTACATCGAACAAAGCCAGCAGCGAGCGATTTTTTCATCAGGAAACCGACCATACAGACAGCAAAGGAAGCACAGCGGGGGCGGGGCAGCAATGGGAGGGGCTGAAACCAAAAGCGCAATCGTACACAGTACAGGACACGTGACAATAAACAAGGTAATAAGCAAGCCTGGCTGACATTTACTGAAATATAAATCCGAGAGCCGTCATGCTAAAGTTAGTGTAGAACGCACCCTATCCCAATTAAGAAACCCAGCCTGGTTGCATTTACGTTTCTTGTTAGGCGTTCTGTATTGTATACGTTTGGTCTATGCCGGCGAATGCCTGGCAGGATGGGGTGCTGGGCGGTCAAACAGGCAGGAGAGAGGAGAAAACCGTAAGTTTCGAGAGGGGGCGTACTGTATTTACCTTGGCCACTCGACTATTGACCACACATCCCCTTCGACACGGAGCACCGTTCTCACTCCTATTATAGACACTTCCAACGTTTGGGCGCTAATTACGTATTTTCATATATTTCATGGTTTTTTTCTTTCGCTAATCTTATCTTTTTCCTGCTTGACATTTTGTGGTGATTTGAGGGGAGGGGCAAATGCCACACGGCTTTTCGCGTGTGTTGGCTTGAAAAGGAGACAAGGTTGAACGCGGGCAGTCGAGGGGGGCGCCAAGGCCGTCGTCACCTGGAAGCGTGGCACGTTTTCGTCGCACGTGCTTCTGTGGCACTAAGAATCCCATTAAGACGAGGCGTTGCGTGAGCCACTGGACATGAGGACATGCATGACCGCGCGCAACGCGTTATCCCCCCGAGCGTGATGTACCGTAGCCCGTGCAAGCCCTGACCATGACGGCTCACGGAATCTGGAGCTTCGCTTCCACGAGAAATGCTGTTCGCAACGAAAGATATGTGTTTACAGAACTTGAACGTTATGTTACGAAGTAATGCTCGTGTGGATTCCGCATTTTCGGTGGAGCTGGCATATATCACATACAATTGGCACGTCGCTACGCTGTAAAGAGGAGCTACGAGGTGACGCTGCCGTATGTTATAGCTGTACTGACGAGATGTTGCCCATAAACTCGATAACATTGCTACGATCAGTGTAGGCGTACACTACCGGACCTCTCAAAAGAAAGGGCCCCGCCAGAAAGTGAGCCTAAAACGGGGAAATAAGAAATTCGACAGCTGTTATGCTACAGTTAGTCTGGGAGGTACCAATTCATAAATAAGAAACCTAACCTGAAACCAATATATCGCTATGTATAACAGAGGGCTGGTGCTGTATTGGGCATGATGGCATGAGCAAGTTACATTATTCAAGTGCACGGAGGGCAACTTATGGTGGCTGCCAAAGGCTGCGGAGACATGCAAAATGCACTCGTGTTGTCGGCCGCATCCGTCGTCCCTCTAACCATATAAGCACAGTATAGTACAAAATTACTAATAACACTAAATGTTAGTAATATAATACCATGGTAGTATGTAGCGATATAATTATGATATTACAAGTCCGAAACAATCATACAAAAAACTACGATCGTGTGCATATGCATCATGAGCGTGTTCTGCCTTCTACAAGCTACCGGTATAAGGTGCGGTACTCACGATCTGCCGTATCAAGCATGCACGCGACCCTCCCAACGCCTCGCACGTGCTATGCGCCCGTGCCAATGCTCAATAATCTAGAATACACATTCAGAGCAGCACACGTACCTGGACCTGTACCGCGTTTGCCCTAAGCGTACACACAAAAGAGGGACTGTAAGCATATTTCATTACACAATCCGGGACAGCCTGATTACACTTTATAGTGACACTTCGTATACGCCACCGTCAAGCCGACTCTACATTTGCTACTATACTATTGATAAGCAATAGGTACTGCCGGTTACTTAGCACCATACATAGTCACGTGACTACGTACGCTAGTGACCATATGAACTCCGTGGTCTCCTTAACCGCCAACTCGTTCGTATGGTAATGCAAGCACGATCAGCAGGTACGAATAAGCGTCAGCGCAGCCGCTGCTGTCTCGGCTTGATAACGAATGATCTCTCACTGGAAACGTATGGTCTCACACTGATACTGTGCGATTCTCATAGATAATGTATGATGTCTCACGGATAACATACGAATTTCTCACTGATAATGTGTGATCTCTCACTGATATTGTACGATCTCTCACTGGTAACGTATGATATCTCACTGATAACATATCAATATATCACTAACAAAAACGTATGATTTCTCACAGGTAAACCGCCGGCATCGGCTGCCCCTCCTCCACCAGGACGTCGCCATCGTTCAGCTCGTGCTTCGTCATTCTGAGACGCGTGGGACATGTCCGAAAAAAAAGAGGGGTGCACACCTCGAGCCTCGTGATTCATGCATCATGTGGCAAACGGGCATCACGTGCTACGGGCCAAAGAGCCTCGTACTCCTAGTCTAGTTACATACCTGGTGTCGCAAGGGCGATACTACTGTAGACTATGTGTCGCATGGGATACGCGTGCAACGCGCTACAGAGCTAACCATATCCCTGATACCCGGTATACTTCGTATACTCCGAGCATTGCATACTACCTGGTATGAAATAACGTATTTAGAATACAAAAAAAACCCGGCGTCGTGTCCGGCAGAATCCAACACCCTCTGAAGCATTCGATAACATACATCAAGTGTTCGGCAGAATAAAATGACTCGGGGGGGGGGTGCGTGCAAGATGGTATACTTGCGCCGAGGGGGCGCGGGCGACGGCGGAGAAGAAGCAAGGCGCAGAAACGATAACAAATTGCTAACGTTAGGGTTAGTCAAGGCACTGGAGGGCCGGAATACAAAAAAGTCCGACCACGTGCCGAACTGCGAAAAGGCCAGACTACGCCATATACCGTTGCAGGCGATCCAACAAGGAACACACGTCTAAGGGCATGGGTGGGACCGCCTGCCCCGGAAGGAGGCCTCATTTAACGCCAAAAACGTTCAATAAAAGGCAAGACAATATATTTTGATGCGACAGGAATACTCGCGTCGAAATAGATGACAACCAACCGCGAACGCGAAAGGCTGGTTACAGTGCAAGTATTGACATGATTTGACCCCCGCGGGAAACAAAAGCCCGCCGGAACGGAGAGGGTCATTCCTGGTTTAAAACAGCCTACTATTAACACCTACATCCAACACTACAGTAAGTAGAATGTGGGAACAGGAGGAGTCGGATCATCCTAACCCGACCCGGGGCGGTGCGCAAAACGGAGTACAAAGGAGGAACAGCGCAAAACAGATCATCCCAACCCGTCCCGAGACGGGTATGATGTATGAACAAGGCGTAACGTCAGCCGACGCATCGTCAACTAGCTGAGGGGCTAATTCGTTATTTTAGGATCATCGCCCGCAATAAAAACGCCACCACACCACATCTTGCTAGTGGGCAGGGTTACTTGACAGTATTATTCTCGCTTCTTGTGTCCGGGGCATTACTCTAAAAAGGGTACTCTTGGCCACGACCACCGCGCTAACCAGGTCAGCGCGCGGGTAACAACGTCATAAGCCTGGGCGGGAGTCTCCCGCTGGTTGTGGCAGGAGGCCTGATATATTCATTTAGACTTAGACGATCTTCAATGAATTCTTACACACAGAAACACCAATTCAACAGCATACATAAGTACCATTCGTAGTACTAGTACTAGTACTAGTACTCAGACACATGCTACGGTACGCGTGCAACATTTTTTCCTTCCAAGGTTCTTGGCTTGAGGAGCTCTACACGTCATCCAATTAAATGAGTTGGAGCAAACTGAAAGTGCAATCCGATAAACAAACCCGTGACCCAGGTATACTATATTTTGGCCAAAAACAAAAATGGTACGATTATTCCGACAATTTCGGGTTAAGAAGCCTCGTCATTCAGAAAAAAAATGCCAAAAAACGGTATACCTCTATCGTACCACGCGTCTTCACATTTTACCGGAAAAAAAACACTCAACATTAACATTAACGTATAATAAGAACAACACCATACGTATATGGTTTGCTCCCATCCATCTTATAGTATATCTTTGGAATATTGGGTATCTGTATTTAGCATGCAGGTGGAATATTTTGCTCCCGTCCACCTCCGTTCCCCGCCTCCTCCGCCCCCCCCTCCCTCCCCCGCCGCCCCACCAAAAATAAAAACTGCCAGAGCAATAAACATTACCCAAGAGGTGACATCCTCTCTTTACCTTTCGAGCCATTCATGCAATTCATTTATACGGTTTTCAAGCTCCAACTAACCCCCCTCGTCCCCCCCTCCCCTTTCCCGCCTCCCCCATCATCACCTTAGAACTAGCACCACGCGTGCAATGATCTTGTATTTATTTATGCGACCAAAAATGTTGAAAAATCCTTCCCATCACCCCCCCCCACGCCCCCCGCTCTCCCCCTACCGGTCATACGACTATATACGTAATAAACAGGTGCGTTCCACAGCCGTCAGATTTTGTCCCCCTCAAAAACGGGCTTTAAAGTTTCCGTGCACTGATTAACATGACCCTGTTGACCCTGGTACAAGCTATTTCTAAGGGGAGTCGTCGACCTATATCCTTAATGAGGACACACACAAGTAGTGAAACGCGCGATCGGAGTATCACACACAATTTGCAGAGATTAGTCTCGACGAAATCTTCGATCTCACAGCTGTACGCTACCTGTATTTTATTTTGCTATACCTGGTATAACAAACAATAATCCCCAACCAGAAACTTACGTGAACGGCACGACTTCCGCATTGATTGTACGGCAGCGGTGTGTGTGTGTGTGTTCTTCACATTAAACAGTTCTTCTACTCGTCGACGGTACAGAATATCAATTCGGTGCCGGTGACGCTTTTCTGGCAGTGGGGCGACTGAAACGCACTCATTCAACCAGTATGCTGCCGATACAAAGTCGGCGAACGAACTGAAGTGCATTCAGTCTCTTGCTCGACCCCCCCCGCCCGACGAGTAAATCGTAAATACCAGAACAATACACTACAGGTAGTAGAAGGGAAATATGAATCATACACTATCGACACCATCTATTATTAATAATGGTGTTGATAGTTGCTCTTGGGAATCGCGTGGAAGCTACAAAATTAAGTTACCATTCTCGCATCACGCACCTCGACCACGCACCGAATCATATCCCGGTATATTCCGGGATGATCCAACCACCGTATCGTCGTACGGTGGTAAAATATTCGCCTCGGTTTTTCCTGGAAACTACCAGGTACATACTGGTGAAAACACCACAATGGATGAATATGTAACGAACGTCGGGGTATTGATGTAAATTACGTTAAATGTCTTTACATTTCCGTCCCGAGTGGTAGCGCTCATGTCGACCTCCCGTGTTTTGAGAGGTATCGTACTGCTTTGCTGCTGCTGTACCGTCGAGCACACATCCATGCGGCCGGAAACGGCATCTGGACCCAGACACACATGCCCGGGCAGCATGCCAACAGCCAACGCGCCTCCGGCCCAATTACCGTACACTAGCCACCAGCCTATCGTAGCAGCGCGCTCGCTTGGATGGGGTGGACCAGGGGGGCACAAAAGTTAAAACCAAGCATTAAAACAAAGTTGAAAACACCCCGTCATTTTCTCGATTCGCACAAACATCACAACGCTCCGATTGTTGTATTAATTGTTTTTTTTTTCTACCTCTCTAGGAGTATGGCTCCATTTTCTCTTTCTATGTGCTCCCCAGGGTGGGCTGAACCGCGAGCTCGCGCGTCGAGGGATACTGAGTCGTATCGGGATAAAAAAAAGACACCTACCTCAGCCGAGAGATCGAGGATTTCGATTAATATTAATATTAGCGCACCCCTCTTTGCAGGCTGCGTTTGGTACCTACAGCAGTAGCAGTAGTAGATCGCGCGTGCCACGGGGCGTGTGTGTCCTCGTGAAGGACGTACTACAATAATGGAGTCGCCGACCTATATCCTCAATGAGGACACACAACCCGTAATACGCGCGATGGAAAGTTACCACACACAGCTCGCAAAGATGAGTTTCGACAAAATCTTCCATCTCAAAATCTTCCATCTCACAGCTGGAGTGTATTTTTATTTTTATAATAATAGTAGGACTATACATAGTAGTAGTACGAGAGGGAGAGCAGGACGATTTTGGACGACTGTGTTAAGGTATTATTAATAGTGTTGAGGTATTAGTGGGGTATTAGTCCGTTTGAGCACTCGCAAAAGGTTAACCAATAGCTTACCCAAAGTAAGCCTTGTAACACTCTTCCCCCATTACACGGGATAGCAGGTCGGCCGGATATACGGGCGGACGCAACAATACCCAAGCGGTTTCATTTCCTGGGTATACCGGGGAGGGTATTTTTCAAGTTCGACATGGGGAAAGTCTGAAAAAGTTTACCCATGGGTGGATGGTGGGATTTTAACCCACGACCCTAAAAACCCATGGTCCGTCGACGACGCTATTTGTTAGGGTTATAGTGGGGTATTAGTCCGTTTGACCACTTGCCAAAGGTCAACAAAAAGCTTACCCAAACTAAGCCTTATAACAACCGCTTTGAGTGCTATAGCATACTACCAGAGGGAGAGCAGGACGATTCGGGATGATCGCTATGAAAACTGCCACGTATTGAGTGCTGTATACAAGTAACGTCCTCCCAGAGGGAGAGGAGGACGACTTTGCATTATTGCCAGTTATTGATATGAAAATGCGATTTTCCCCATCCTTTTTTTTCCTCAAATCGCAAATCTTGTGCCCTACCAACGACCCAGAACCTGCTACGTACAGGCAGTCTTCGTACTTCGTACAGTACTAGTACCTTTGGGTTTATACGCAAAACAACGGTCATTTTTTTAAGGGGCGCGATCGCCCTTGCACGGCTGCGCTATCATATCATCACGGCTGCACTCAGCACGTGCACGTACGAACATCGCTTGCCACAGCAGAACTCACCTTGCCGCTATGCTGTCGAACACCTCATCGGACAGCCCGACCATCACCTGGACGCATGTACAGCACGCAGTACGGGCATATTCCCGCGTTTAGTGCGGCACCATTCAGTGCGGTGCCCCAGTATAGTGCGGTGACGATCGCTTGTCACGACGTCACGACCTTGCTCGGCCTAC
This sequence comes from Undaria pinnatifida, assembly GCA_012845835.1. NCBI lineage: Eukaryota > Phaeophyceae > Laminariales > Alariaceae > Undaria > Undaria pinnatifida. Next base: position 10,779,111 of record JABAKD010000022.1, read on the forward strand.
AGAGAGTACTACTATTGTTGTTGTTCCCACATTAACTCGCATAATCAAGTCCGTGGTCACAGGACAGGCTCCAGTCACTCTGGAGCTGAGGAATACCCCAGGGAAAAACACACACAACCCAAGGTGGTACACGCATATATCACAGCTGACGCAATTCATGCCTCCACCAGAAACATATAAAAGTGAAATCGGGAGTCAGTCTACGATGTGCCAGGTCCAGGCCGGTGCATACGTCTCACTACTCACGCCTGGAGAAACCAAATATTCCTATTGCCACCCAAGGAAGACTACCACGTATATATTACACGTAGTATCTATCACTACGCATACGCACGACAGGCATAAGTCAATTGGAGAAAAAGAAACAAAGAAAAGAAAAGAAGATAAAGGAAAGGAAAGAAAAGAGAAGAAAAAATGAAACAAGACGAAAAAGGCAAGCAAAGAGATGAAAAAGACAAGAAAAGCAAGAAAAGACAAGACAGGAAAGCAAGGAAAGAAGAAGAGAAAAAGAGAAAAAAAGAAATAGAAAAAGAAAAGAAAGAAAAATGTCATACTAGCAGACCCTAGGAACTGGCTAAGGATGGCATTGGACTAACAGAGGGTATCACGTCCATCATCAACTATGTACCATCGCGGGACAGAGCGGGGTCCCACTTTGATGCGGGTATCGTCGTATTGCAAGGCATCGCACTATTGAGGGACCACAGCTACCAGTGGACAGCATTTAATCAGGCAGGGCATTCGTCCAATCACATGGAGAAGGACTACAGACGACCTAAAATGACATCGTTGGATCTTTGGCAGTACCGGTAGTTGGGTAACGGGTCGACTTTAGGCACACGGGCACACAAGCTCTTCTTGCACGGGCAGCAAATAACTATTTGCCGTCCACCACCATGCCGACGTAACTCTTTGTGCAGGGTTTGTACGCTGTGCACGGGCACTGCTGCATGTGTGCACTCGTGACTTCGTTGTAATCCGCCCTGCAGCTTTTAGCTCGACATGGTAGGGATGCAAAAGCGAGAGGTTCAGCTGATTCAGCAGCTCCATGCTCACGAGCACGAAGATGTTCTTTGTGCGGCAGCAGCAGCTACGTACACTGCAGCACTACTCGTAGACTGCGTACCAGCAGTTGTTGTGTTGTAATCTAATCCGCCGGTAGCTTTTAGCTCGACAGAGTATGGGTGAAAAAGCGAGAGGTTCACCTGATTCAGCACCACCATACCAGGTATCAAGCACGAGGATGTTCAATTACAGCCGCGGCAGCAGCAGCAGCTACACTGCAGCAGTACTCGTAGACTGTGTACCAGCAGCTGCTGCGTACCAAATACAATGAGAGCTTTCACCCGGGACCTGGGAATGGCTGCGACCTGTTAGCCTACCGCGAGCTTATCACCTTGCTGTCGTGCAGGATCCTGCCAACATCGCTAGTTGGTGCCATGATAGATGGAAAGCTGAACTCGAACTGCTCTGCTGACTGCTGACTGATTGATGAATGCTGAATGCAAATTAATGAATACCGAGTGCAGGATGCGCTATTAATAGTTGGGTTTGGTTTATGTGGGACACAAAGAGGCCCCGACATTGCGACGCCTGCCACGGTTTCTAACCCCGACCTAACGTGTGACAAACGGATATCGGATATCCGGATATCGTCACAACAAGCAGCACAGCAGCAAGAGTTGGTCTTGAGCTGTAGCTGTCAGTACGAAATACGGGATATTTCTTGTGGGTGGGCACTTTATATTGCCGAGCGGATGGTGTGCACAGTCTGCCTATACAAGTACAGGCAAGAGGTCGCACAGGACACGGAGCACTGAAAAATCCAGACTGAGATTTTACACGAAAATAAATACTCGCAAAGATATACCGGTAGTCTAGTCTACTCTTTTAGAAGTCGTTGTATACAACGACTCCGTGCTTCCCTCGTATCATCAATGAATATATCGTTTGCGCGTCTGTTTCTTTTTTGTCATGTACTGGTACTACTGCCATTACTGCTGGTACAGGTCTTTCCGGTCTCTGCCTCGACCACGTTTATTTTTTCAGTAAAACTGCAGCACATTCCATACACCGAAATAATGCGTGTGATGGCACCCATCGTGGTTATTGCACCCATCGCAGTCCAAGTAGTACCGGTGCAAGAAAAAAAGCGAGAACGAAAAAATTGATTTAGCTCGATATTCGCACCCATATCGCGGGTATCGCACTCACCCGCGGCGCGATAACCCCGGTAAAAAAATCACTTCGGGTGTACGGTTGCGTGTTGCCACGAATTGCTGCGGGGCAAGTGTTCAGTTGTAGCATCACGAGTACAAGAGTACTCGCAGTACTTCACAAGCAACCGAATTGTGTGTGCGCGTAACAGAGATCATCTGCGCGGGATTTCGTTTTTCTTGAAAAAAAGTGAAAATTTTTAAAAACGTTTTGTATTCCCGCGCCTAATTTTTTTGGGGGTATTTCGCCGCATTTTTTTTTTGTTTCTCCGCGTCTGCGGTCTGCGGTCAGTTATGTTGTGGGTTACGTGTGTTGTGTTGTGGTATTCCCCTGGGAGCCTAACAACGCGTAAGATATGGGATACCGCTGAATATAAAAGGGCTTCACAAACGTGCCTTTGAAAGCATGTACGTATAGATAGGAAAAAGGGGATGATGTTTTTGTCTCGCGGAATTGAACGCTATTCAGTTCCGTGGCGTGTGTGGAACTACGACAAGAGCTTATCTAGTACAAGTGAGGGACAAACGTGGAACCTGCCTAGTAGAGAAACCTGCAAAGGGCGGCCTGTGTCTGTAACAACAGCCCTTTAATCGTATTATACATGGCGTCGACGGCAGGATGGCAGCCTTAATCTTATTATAGTTGCTACTTACCGGTATCCCGTACGGCAGAACTGTACCTGGTATGGTACAAATAAGGAAGCCGCCGCTGTGTGGTATTATTCAATATTATTGCACCATTATTAGCCGCTGTGATCTCATTCAGCATCGCACCCATCGTGGCTATCGCACGGGGGGGTGCGTTGACAAAGCTAGAACAAAGTGCTTTAATTCGATTTTCGCACCCCCATCGGAGTTATCGCACCCATCGGAGTTATCGCATCGGGTGCGATAACAATCCAAAAGAAAGGAACGATCGCACCCGTGGATGCCATCACACGCATTATTATTGCGGTTCTTCCGGGTTAAGAGAAAGCGCCTAGTTTTCAAAAGAAATACAAGAAATTCGTCGAACTCACGGCTGACGTCCTTGAAATATTTTTATAAAATACAAAACGCAGCCAAGAATTCTGCTTCTTGCTTGAGGTCCGTGTCGTACTTGCGATAATTCGATTTTTATTAATAGCTTGCGTGACAGGGGCGAGCTCAGGTCACGCCGGTGGTGAGTCGACGAGCCAAAAGTAGTGCCGACCCCATCACGCAAGAACATGACAGAACGGTACCGATATGGCCCTGGACTTAACCTGTGAAACGACACACGCGGGTAATGTTTGCAACAGAAAGGCGCGGGGAAGGGAACATAACAAAAAAACAACGAGGTGTCCTCTATCCTTCTCCGCAGGGAAGGCCACAGAGTGAACATTCGCCATGCACTTGTCTGTAAGATGTCAGTAGAAATGGTAGCAGATCACAAGCAAAAAAATAGGGAAGAAATTGGTTTTCTGGCCAAGGCTAGGATAATTATTTGAGAATGAGTGCGTTCCACACTCCCCCTTAGAGCTGGCGGGCGTTATCGTCTGCCTGAACGAACGGCTAAGCCCTCCCTCTGTCAGAAATATCCAGCGGACAGCACGCAACTAATACCAGAGATAGATGTAACATCCAAGCAACACTCGTGCGATTGACCATTGCAGAGCCAGAGGCATCCCTGCATAGCGGTGGTCGGTCCCTGGGTACATATTGCCCCTAATACTACTATTAATACACTGATTAAAAATAAAAATAAAATACACTCACTCCAGCTGTGAGATCGAAGATTTCGTCGAAAGCCATCTTTGCAAGCTGTGTGCGATGCTCCGATTGCGCGTATTAGCTGGGTGTGTGTCCTCATTAAGGATGTCACAGGTCTGCTTTGTGAAAGGATATTCGATTTTATCTCGGAACAGCATCTACGCTATATTGTCCGAGGGCCAAAATAATCATAATAATAGGATTAAGGTAGACTAGACTAATGTTGTAGCTAAAACATATGTAAGGAAAGGAAGCAGAGTAGATGTAAGGAGAATATGTGGGGAAAGGAAATGGGGAAATAATGGTTGGCAGAAGATACCGCTGCTTTATGGAGGGATTATTCGACTTCGTAGATACTATTGCTTTATGGAAGGATATTCGATTTACATCGGAACAGCATCTACGCTATATTGTCGGAGGGCAAAACTAATAATAATAATCGGAACGGCATCTACGCTATACTTTTTTCTTTTCCTTTTTCTTCCCACCCTTTTGTTCAAACGCCCCACCTACAATCAAAATCGGCAGAGTAGTAAACACTTCTACGCAATTGATATCACGTCATTGTATTTCTAGCCATCCATGACGTAGCTTTCATTCATCCCCCCCGCCCCCGCCCCCCCAACGCCCCCTCCTTCCCCACCACCCGCACGATCGCCTAAACCTAGCACCACGCGTAAAGCAAGCCCCTACATATATGCGTAATACGCGCGATCGGAGTATCACACACAAGCTTGCAAAGATGAGTTTCGACCAATCTTTGATCTCACAGATGGAGTATTTATATTTTATGTGACCTAAACCTCTTGAAAACTCCCCCCCCCCCCCCACCCCTCTCCTTTATTTTTTCCCCCGCTCCCTTTTGCTCGAACGACCCACCTAACATCGAGATCTGCCAGACAGAGTAATGAACACTTCCACGCACTTGATATCACCTCATTATCTTTCTAGAGCCATCCATGCAGCTGCTGCAATTCGCCCCCCCCCTCAACGCCCCCTCCTTCCCCACCACCCGCACCATCGCCTAGACCTAGCACCACGCGTATAGCAAACCCCTACATCTATGCGACATGATTTTTTCGCCCCCCCCCTCCCCCCCCACGTCCTTCAAAACTCCGCCCTCCCCTCACCGGTTATTCGACTTACAGGATTCACTTGATAAACTGATGCATTTCCTTTCACAACTGTCAGATTTTGTCCCCCTCAAAAACGGGTTTATAGTTTCCTCGCGCAGACTGGCTAACATCACCCTGTTGACCCTGATAGCTACACTGTAGTTGCAAGGGGAGTCGCCGACCTATATCGCTAATGAGGACACACAACCCGTAATACGCGCGATCGGAGTATCACACACAGCTTGCAAAGATGAGTTTCGATAAGATGTTCCATCTCACAGCTGGAGTGTAATTAATTTTTTAACATCGTCGGAGGGCAATAACAATAATATTATTAATATATACCTCGTACGAGTATAATACATTTTTTTAGCATTCACAGTTGTTGGTTGTTGGATTCATGATTTTGCGCTTTCACTTTCCGTGGTTTAGATTTTCGATTGTTTCACTATATTTTGTACTACTGTTGACACTAACGCTGCGCATGTCGGATGCCAAATGAAATGACACAGGTCGGCGACTCCCCTTAGAAATAGGTTTTGTACCAGGATCAACTGGGTGATGATGTCAATCAATCTGTGCACGGAAGCTATGAAACCTTTTTTGAGGGGGGGGACAAAATCTGACCTCTGTGGAATGCACCAGTTTAATTGCGTGTATCCTGTAGTCGTATGAACAGCTTTTGTACCAGGATCAACTGGGTGACGTCAATCAATCTGTGAACGGAAGCTATGAAACCTTTTTTGAGGGGGGGGACAAAATCTGACCTCTGTGGAATGCACCAGTTTAATTGCGTGTATCCTGTAGTCGTATGAACAGCTTTTGTACCAGGGTCAACTGGGTGATGTCAATCAGTCTGTGCACGGAATCTATGGAACCTTTTTCGAGGGGAACTAAATCTGACGGCTGTGAAATAAACCAGTTTATTACGTATACCCTGTAGTCGTATGACCGGTGAAGGGAGCGGGGCGGGTAAAGGGGGGGTAGGTCGCATATATGAAAAGGGGCTCACTGCACGCTTGATGCTAGTAGTAGGCGATGGTGGGGGAGGCGGGGAATGGGCGGAGGGGGGGGGGGGGGGGGGGGCGTACTCCTTTGTTGCTTGCCTTCGCCATTTGACCATTGACCACGCATCTCTTTCGAGACGGAGCACCGTTCCTACTCCTAAAAGAGACACCTCCAACATTTGGGCGCTCATCACGCTTTTTCCATATACTGCATAAAAAGTTTTTGCCTTTCCCATCCCCTTCCTGTTTCGCCGCCTGTGGCCACCATCTATCTCCTAGGATAGCGATCGTCCTACTGTCTAGTCTACCAAACTCTTCCATGTCGCAATCGTCTAATTTCCTCGTCTCCTCTAACACATGCCGTTCCTCCTTGTATATTTCACATTCTTCTACCACTATGTGTGAGTCCTACTCTCTATTGTTGCGACACGCGGGCATGTATGTGCATCCACGTCCTCCTCTTCCCGATGTTATGGCATTACCCTGGGAGCCTAACAAGGCGTAATATATGGGATACGGCTGGATACAAAAGAGTTTCACATACCTTGACGGCATGTGCGTATAGGAAAAAGGGGATGATGCTTTTGCCTCGCGGATTTGAACGCTATTCAGTTCGTCCGTGGCGTTGTGTGGAACTAAGACAAGAGCTTATCTAGTACAAGTGAGTGACCAACGTGGAACCTGCCTAGTAGGAAAACCTGCAAAGGGTGGCCTGTGTCTGTAACAGCCCGTTAATCTTATTATTCCGACTACTGGTATATCTCTTTCTTCTGTCCGGTAGGTCCAGGTCTCCTACGCGAAATCGCAGTTTCAGCTTTTTCGCGTAGTCCATTGGGCCGTGCAAATACGTTTTTTTTCCAATATCTTCCCTCAAACCCCCGTATATCTCGCAAGTGTTTGTCCTTTTTCGCCTTATTTATTAGCCCTACTAGCCTTTCTCTTTCTTCTATCCTTTCTTTTAATGATGTCTTGTCCCCGCCAAACTTCTCTATGGACACTACCTCTTCTTGGTCTCCTAAATTCTTCCATATGTTCTCGCCAACGTTGTTCCATCTTGGGGGGGGGGGTACATTTAAACTTGAAGACCATATACATGAAATTGAGCCACTGCATGGGTGCCTCGAAAGGTAAAGAGGTGATATCACCTGTCGGATTGCGATTTTTGGTGGGGCGGAGGTGGAGGGAAGGAGGGGCATAACGTATAATCGCTACTGAACTACTTTTCCTGGACTTGCCAGGGCGAGTTTCTTGTGGGGCTCTTTGTTACAAGAGCATTGATCGGTATCGTAGTCGGTCGGTCCCACACTACGAGCGTACGCATATCATTCCGACAAGATTTCTTTCCGCCGGCCGCGGGGACGGATCTGAACTGAACTCACCGTTGCAACATATACTGATGTCGTGGGCCTGACGCGTGCTACGATAGAGGTGTCACTATTCGTCTCAATTTTTCTCTGAATGACTTAAGACACTCCTTAACCCAAAATCGTCGGACATGGGCCATATTTTTTTGCAAGATTCTCGTCGTGTACCTTGGCCATGGGATTATTCATCCGGGATAGCAGCTGTAGTTCTCTCAAAATCAGTTTTTGGGATAGGTCGTAAGCCCCCAAATTGAGGGGTAGTATTACAAAAAAAAGTGGTACACCTCTATCGTAGCACGCGTCGTCATACTTGGATCCGAACTGAACATTAATGGTTGTCGTGGTCTTTCGTTGAAACAGTGTGTTAAAGCAGAATACTTGCTGATATTACGGCTGCAAAATAGCAGATATGTGCATTCGAGTAGATGACATTGTCCATCGGTCGAGTTCGGGGGATTTACGAGGTAGTCCTCTCCGAAGACACGACATGAGGAGCAAAAACAATAAAATCAATTCGAGTTAGTGGGTGGTAGCTGACATGGTAATATTGACGTTGATGGCCGGGGTGCTGCTCTTCAGCAACCGGGACCATTTGTGTCTCGTGTTCCATGCTTACAAGCTCCAAAATACCGTGATTCACGCGAAAACATCGATAACTCAAAAAAAAAAAAAAAAGTATTGATTGGTGTACCAGGTACTCGCATAATCTCGACGTCTTGAAAGGCGGAGTTGGCGCATACCAAAAAGTCCACATGAGAAACGAAGCGTAGGGTGATAATCTCAAATCTCCCCACCTCTTGCGAAACTTCCCAACACCTCTTGATCATGGCCAAATATTAGGCTGTATTCATCCCAAAAGTAGCAATTGATGACTGTGCTACCCTCGAAAAACGCCTGCGCATGCAATCTAAGCAGAGCACACAGACGTGGCGTGACAACAGCGAGCGGTACTTTCATCACAGCAGAGGTCAGTCGCTGCTGCTAAGATGAAAAAAAATAACCCCCCCCATCCCCTCTTCCAGAGCAGCAACTGCTGTAACTTGTCCTCATAGCTGTACAAAAAGCGAACAAAGTCAAGGCTCTCTCTAGGCATCGTTCGTTCTACATGGAGGCATTATTTCTACATGAGGTCGTCATCGTTGTCATCCGAGTCTTGATCGTTGAAGTACGTCTTCCGTTTGATGGTGACCTTGGTCTTCTTCTCCATCTGCGAGCTAACCTGTGGTAGAGCAAAGAACCGGAGATACGACAGGAAAACCGATCAAGACATGCGAGACCTGGAAACGTCGCCACAAAATGCCACTCTCTTGTCTTAACGCTTCTCTGCGGTCGCCAGCGGACATCCTGGATGAATGCCTGGGTGTTAAAGGTAGGTACGTATATGGATCTCGCAGAGGTACAATGGATTGCTCGACTTGCTGTGGAGTATTGCACACAGCGGCCAGTCAGTCAGTTCATGGAGATTTCTCTGCTGCCGGCGGGACACTCTCCAAACGTACTCTAACACAATTATCTGTCATGATCGCGTTAAGATTGGTCTGAGTCCATATATCTAGCCCTGTGTACAGCGATGCCGGCCCCGGGCTCTTATTAATAAGTTCACGGGTACAGGTGTGGAGGTGTGGGTGACCGCTCTTCTGCGAGCCCCATACATGCAGGGCATACCCATATCTTGTCACTGATGTTTGGTTACCGAGGCTGCTTGAATTCACAGCATAGCTTCAACGCCATTGTAGGGCGGCATTCCGACGCACGCAGTAATCATGCTATTTTCCAGAGGTGTGTCGCGGTGGCAGGATTCCAATATATCTAAGTTATGTCGATGTAAGCACTTTGATAATGCAGTAGAGCAGTCACAGACCAGCACAGCATGCCTTCAGAAACAAACGTGTGCTGCTACGTGGTCCGAGCAAAACAAAAAGAGCAGGCAGCTTGGCGGAGTGCACTGTGCGCACTGTGCGCACTCTAGCCAGACACGTTCGAGACAAGCCAGCCAAACCCACCGTCTCCAACACGAGCAACCGGGCCGGTCATGTCGAAAACCCGATAGAAGTGCAAATCGCATGCAACTTACGTACGTCACTGCTTACCCGCATCAAAAACCTAAAACAGGCGGTCCAACCACGGCGAAACAAGGCTGCCGCGTACTGCGCACCAACAAAGATAGACCGACACAGAAGGCTTGTGAGGCTTGTGAGGCAGTTGAATACATAATTGTATGATACAAATACGAGTGATTCATTTTGTGGAATAGCAGCCATCGTGTCTGACCTGCCCTAGCATCTGGATGAAATGGTCCTCGGTGACCTTTCCGGCCAGAGCCCCTGATTTTGCGGCGTGGATAAGCATATCTTCCACACGACGTGCCTTGTCCGGCTTGACCATGGCTGCTCCAGCACAAAAAACAAGCACACAATATCACAAGACAAGTGAAAGAGCGGAAGAAACGACACATTTCGAGGACGGGTTTGCGGTTGGTGATATCAACAGGCAGGAGGGGTGCGGGTTTGGAAGTAACGTTGACAATGTCGGTATACAGCAGCGGCAATGATGCAGAGTCCGCAGTTTTCAAACTAAAAAGAGCCAGCCGGTCGATTCAGAGTCTGTGACTTCTGTAGCAGGTAGGCGCTACGAGCGCAGCTGTAGCATAGGAAACGTAACAGGAGGACAGTTCAAGCTGTGGCCTTCCCGCACGGCGGCTACGCCGGGGGACGACAGGGCCGAGACAAAAAGACAAAGCCACCACCCGCAAACCAACGAAGACAATCACAGGCCCCGCAAACCGCTGTGGGGAAAGCGCTCTGAGGTCATAATGCAACGTACGCGTTTGCACCAACATACCCACTTGCTTACATTACACGACCGCATTTATCTGCGGCGGAAAATCGTGCTATTGCGACGCACCGATGTTGCCCAAGCGAACCCGCGCCTCCGCAGTCATGATTTGATCAAGGATTTGCTTTCGCTGTTCCTTTTCCTGTTGCTCCTGAAGAAGGAAAGGGGATCAGATTCAAGGAGGGGCGTGTGTATATGGTCAAACGTCACGTAGGTTTCCTGGATGGCAAATGTTCGAGCATGTTGCGCTACTTGCGGCTGTGAACCGTGTCGACGAAGCACCCCGCTTTGTCGAAGGGGTGTACACCACCAAAGAGGAAACAGAAAGCCAAGGTGCTCGTTCGATCGATTAGTCGCTCGCAGGATGCTGGTGATTAGAGCTGCGCTGACCCGTGGATTGGCTCGTCGACGTCTGTTCAAGGAGATCAATACTCCATCCTTGCTACGGGACACTGCAGCAGCTGCTGACGCTCTCTGTCGATGGAGGCCCCGACGAGCCCACCCCGTAGTCTTTCTCGCCGGAAATCAGAACGCGCAGAACGACCTACCTATACAGATTATAAGTTTCCCCTTCGGACGTGGGGTGACGCAAGTATCGTGGTTTTCGACTATTAACATCATTGTTTAGTGGAAGCAGAGTAGAATAATGCATGGAGTTGGGGTGGTACATAATATGTCAATCGCTGAGGTTGATCGGAAATGAAGGCAGGGACGACCCTGAGAATGTAATTTTTATGGCAATGTTGTATAATCGTATTGCAGCAGCAATTTCGATACAGCCGGCGCAAGCGTTTGGGTGTGACATAATTTGGAGGTAGTCTTGCAGGTTGTGGTAAGTGCGTGGGGCGCTCCCAAGGATGTGGATTGGTTCGTTCCCGAACCCGTTGGATATGTGCATAATGTATTGTTGAGAGTTTTGCGCAATGTGCGAAACGATTTCGCTTCGAACTTGGGGCTGAAGCTCTGGGTTGCCAAACACCCGTCGTGCAATAGTTCTTGAAAGGCAGGCACCGTCGCCAACTTCGTCAACGATGTTCCAGCCGTTATCAGAAGGATGGCGCCGTCAAGGTGGCAGTTGTGCTGAAGTGACAGTGTATGGAAGGAGCGGTGGTCGATAGAAGAGCGGACCGAATTTGGGCAATCCGAGTCCTGTAGCTGCGGTTATGAACGGCTCAAAAAAAGACGCAATTAGCTACGTGAGGTACACCGTTAATTAAACGTTCAGGGCGCACTAGACACATGATGTTGGCACTGCACGTAGTTCGGCTTAATGCGACGTACAGCTGACCATGGCAGAAGACGTCATCTCGAGGGTCGAGACCGACTTTAGACAAAAGTCTGACCTTGGCTTTTGTTGACGGTAACTGCGTAGCAAACGCGTAGGGGAACTTGTCTGCGATGGAATGTGATTCCTTTGGACCCGACCGACTTGAACTTCGAAAAGGATTCGCGGTATTTTGATGAGGGGAAAATCTGGAGCTATGACCTCAACGTCAACAATGCGTGGGGATGTGGCTCGCACAACGCCTTTTTTACCGTTAACGATGCCGGTGTCAAAGGTGACGTTGCGCATGAACATGACGACGCAGCCAACTTTGAGGCGCAGGTTGTGTGGAGGGACTCCAGGGACGTCGATAGCTTGTAAGAATTCAGGTGATGTAACTTCAGCTATGTCGTTCGGAGTGGACTTGATTATAGAATTTGAACTTGACAAAGATCGGGTGGTGTTCTGTAAGAGGTTTGAGCATGTGGTCGTTAATTTCGTCAATGCTGACATTTGTAGGAGCGAGTACGCCACGGTCAGCGAATAAGGTGGGGTTAGCGGTGAGTACGTCCGGGTACACAAAGTCGATAAGGTGTTGGAAGTCTGTAACTCCTTCAACCGTGCTTGTGGATGGGTGAGAGTCACTGGTTGCGGTGGTAGTGGTGTGCTGCAGGGGGATAACTTCTGATTTATCGGGGAGTGTGATGGGTGAAACTCTCCCTTCTCCGATGGCGCGGACGGTTTTGGAGTAAGATTCATCGAGGCGGGCTCGGATGGATTGAGTGAGGCGGAACCTTTTGACATGCTTCCATAGATGAGATGAAATAAGAGCGGCGTCCACGACATCATCAGCTGTTCCAAAAGGGACGACTAGCCCGACTTGTCTCCAATCCCCGCTCATTAACAGGTCGCTCCGCCGAATGGTCTATTGCATTTTCGAAGATCTCTTAGGGTGAGGTCTAAAGCTTCCCGGGCAAGCTTATTGGCCATGGGTATTTAATCCCAGATAATGAGACTGGCGCTTGTGAGGACTTTGGCACGTTCTGATTCAGCTTTGACGATGCAAAAAGCGCCTTTCACGAGTTTGTCGCCGAAAGGGATTTCGAAGGCGGAGTGCGCAGTGACACCTCCTGGCAATAGCAACGCAGCAATGCCAGTAGACGCAGTGCAAAGCACGAGTTTGCCTTTCGCCCAAATATCAGCTGCTAGTGAACACATTGTGAATGTTTTCCCTGAACCAGCGGGAGCGTCGATCATGAAATTTCCACCGTTTTGGTTTCCACTGAATTTGAAATTTTGTCAAAAACTGTTTTTGTTCGTTGTTGAGTTTCGGGATGAGCTCATCTGCTTCTTGACGCATGTCTTGAGGGTCGAAGGCAGCGATAAGTCTATCGTACACAGTGTCGATATGAACAACGGATGGGAGACCGACTGAACCCGTTGGCTTGCCGTGCTTGCTAAGCATGAGGTCTATGTGGCGCAAGGCTTGATCGGTAGCGGAAGAATTTGACATTCGCATGGAGTAGTCTGAGGTCGTGTCAATGGAGTGTGTGTCCCAAAGCGTTCTTGGGGGTGCATCGGCCATAATTAATGTAACTAAGAGCTGTCGTAGTTTTCGTGAGGTGGAAAAGGTGATAGCTTCTTGGAAAGCAAGGAGGTATACTTGAGCATGTTGGACTAGGCCTAGTTGACGCGCAGCTTCTTCATGGATGTCGTAGAGTATATCCTGCACTGTACGTATGTCATCCCAGCTGCATGCTGCAACATGGTGCAATAGCAAGCGTAGATACCAGATATCGCCAGCATCAGGTTTAAGGAAGTTAATGCGCCAGACACATTTTGACAGTCGGGCGTAGACGTAGTTTCCATACAAATCGGTGCGGTGCGAGTTGGAAGGTGGGTTGTGGTTGAGGCTTTCATTGTCGCTGCCGTGGTTGTCGGAGTCCTCGCTGTCGGTCTCGTGTACGTCGCTGGCCCTTCTCATGTGTGTGCGTTATTTAGGTTGAAAAGTGAATTGCTCAAAGTAATCAAGGAAGGTGAGTTCGTCGAATGGCGGGCCGGCAGGTCTGCTGAAGCATTTCATGAGGTCGGAGGTGGATTTGTTGGCTTTAGCTCTACGTTGTTCCTCGTTGTCTGCCTCGTCATGTACAACGATTTGCTCATTCTCGAGGTGGACAAAGAGCAAATAACATTAAGAGTGCGTTGATGCATGTCGTAACCAAATATCCTCCACATTGCCTCGGAACTTGAAATGTAACGTATGCTTCTGTACGCTTCGATCTCGTTCCCGTCGAAAAGGATCTAAGCTTTCGCCATGCCTTTACCTTTAAAACAGTATTGTATAGATAGGCGACAACTGTTTTTGCAGTGACTAAGTCAACGCAGGTGTGACAGTCATATTTCATCAGCCATGGATTATAAGGGATAACGTATCGATTGTCGACGTCGGTTTCAACGTATTCGCCGTCACCATTCCGCTGCTTGATGGTAGCTTTGTCACCGTTATCGACGCGCCTGTATTCAGCTCTTCCGGTAGCCGTGTTTGTAGATAATGTGTCAGCAAATGGCTGTGGAAAGTGTTTCGAACAGAACTTTCGTTTAGTTTTGCTGCAAGTAGTCATGCAGGCTGCGTTAGGATTGAAGTCGTCACATTTCTGATGAATCATGTATTTTACTACTTTTTCGCGAAGCTCACCATTGGCGATGTTTTCGTCAGGTAAGTTCGTCCAAATCCAGCTATTTACTTCGTGTCTAGCCTCAGGGCTCAATCCTTCGAATTTGATGACAATGTGACAGCGCACAAGACCTCTCTTCCGAAATTCAATGACGTTTAGGAAATATTGGGCTTTGCCGAATTATTGTGGGTAAGGTCATGCATTAAAGCTTTCAATTTTACTCTGAACACTCTATTGCAGAGATCCGGACGGTCAAGGGCGCATTGGCCAGAGAGCAAGTTATCTTGTATTTCAGGCCAGTTTCCATTGCATGCCATGGTGACCGATAAATGGGGTTTGCCTTTACGGGCGACGACACTCATGGCATCGTAGCTGTCTTTTTTTTCGGTTAGCAGGAGATGCGTGAAAAGACGCCGGGAGGCGTTTACCTGTGGGTGCGTTACTAATGGCGTTGATAACGGCGCTATATGTTGTAATTCGTTTTTGGCACTGCGACGACCCAATGAAGGATAGTTTGTTTTCTTCTTGGCGCGAATAGATATCACGTGCGCACTCTTGGCTAACGGCAGACAATTTTTTGAAAACTTTCTCGCATATAAGGCGTTGCCGCGCATAAAAAAATATCTTAACATGTTTGTTACTTGTGAATAAAAGTGTTCGTGATTTCTTGAACGGAATCTCTCGGCTGCTGCCAGGACTCTAGCCGGATTCTCTGTTGGAAAAAGTAAGCTGTATTGAAGTGGTTCGTAAGCAGGGCTCCACAGTGGGACAAACCGAGGGCGGCGGCATAGGTTGTCCGGTCCGGCACGGGGGAAAGTGTACACAAAGATTTGTGCGCGCGTTTCGGGGTTGTCTTTGAAAATGAGCGCGGCGATTTCTTTGCCTGTTGGAGGTGGGGCGTCACCGATAACCGAACCATGTGTTTGTCTAGTAACTTGCGCAATCTCGATGCTAACATTATCTGCGGACACGTCGTTGTTGTTCAGATCTACTAATGTGGGTTTGTAGTGCCTTATCCATGATTTGTGGGTTGTGAGTGAAGCTGACAAAGTTGCGACGGTGTCCATGTTCAAACCGTTCATATATCGGGCCTGCTGCATCATCTCGGCATCATAAATGTACATGCGAGCCTGGTTTACAAGTACGCTCGTTGTACTGTCCACGGAAGGCATCCAATATACAGTGGTAAGCTCGGCCATGAAGCTGCAGCATGCTAGGGTAGGCGGGATGTGTC
This sequence comes from Undaria pinnatifida, assembly GCA_012845835.1. Taxonomy (NCBI): domain Eukaryota; class Phaeophyceae; order Laminariales; family Alariaceae; genus Undaria; species Undaria pinnatifida. The sequence continues at coordinate 10,794,552 of JABAKD010000022.1, forward strand.
CACGTGGGGGTCGGTGCAGCTCCGAGCATAGCTGAACTGAATTAAGCCGTTGTATTTACGCTGATTACGTAAAAATCGTCTTCGAGTAGACATGAGTTCAATGCCAGGGGGTAAGTCTTGTAAAGGCTCAACAGCGTTGTCGCCATTAGAGCAACAATTGGTTGCCTCCTCTTTCCATTTCCACGCTCCGCGATGCCAACACTGCTTGTTGCGCTCGTGAAGCAAGCCGGTAGACGAAAAAATATATGTAAATGGCCAAGAGGCCGTCAAATCCCCGAAAGGAACCACGTCTAAGCGTTGAGGGACATTGTTAGCCATTATTGAAGCAAGTTGTTTTGAATAAAAAAGAAGTCAGTTGAAATATGAGATTCAACTCTCACGCAGTATCTCCGGCACACACCGAAGGCGAATAAGGAATCTCGGTAAAGTCCTAGACGCCGAAAGCAGCGACCTACTCAGAGAGCAGGTGCAGCGACAGAAGTAAAACCTCTATGGCACACGCCAAGACGATAAAAAAAACAGGTCGGTGTAGCCCGGGACGCGCAAATAACTGCGACCTACTCTCAGAGAGCAAGTGCAGCGACAGAACTAAAATCTCCACGGCACACGCCAAAGAGGGTACGTTGGGAATCTTTGCTCAGGCAAAGAGTAAACTTTTTTAAGGTGCAGGTAACCGCAAAGTCATGAGCACACGCCGAAAACCAAGACAACGACAGTAACAACCGTAGAGGTTTAGTCGGAATCGGCGTCGAAGAGGGCGCTGAGGTCCACGGCCGCACGCGTGTTGTCCAGCTTGTTCTGCTGGGCCTTGGCCAATGTGTCGACCGCCTGGAAGATACGGTCTTGATTGGCGTGAACGCTCGCCAGGTAGATTTTGCGCCCGTTCACCGCTCACTTGAAAGTGCAGCGTTTTCGCGTCGTGCGTGACGACCACGTCCTTGTCGGTGATTACGTTGTCCGGCGGGGTGTGCATGCAGTCGCAGCACTTTCTCCCGATCTGCATTAAATTGGTGCGTGTTGACAGCAACCTTCTGATCAGTATCCTTGTGTTCAGTAGTAACCTAACGTTTAATACCGTAGCAATTTGCTGGCAGTAGTTATTTTCTTGGTACCTAAAGGGTTAAGCATTAACACAACTGCAGCGAATACCCTTCCGTGAAACCTGCTGCAGTTGTGTGGCAGAAGACTGATCCAATATCCTTCCGTAAAGCAGTAACCTACTATACTACAGCAGTATGCAGCAGGCGGATGCAGCTATCTACATGCTACTGGATCAGCCAGTATATTACACTGCTCACTGCTTACAATATAGATATATACTGCCGACCGTAGATAAAAGTACTGGATCAGTAGATTACTACTGCAATATTCTACTGGTTCAGTAGACAAAATACTGTCAGTATACATACTACTGTGAAAATGCTCAAGCTTCTGAAGCTAGATATGCCGCATCAAAAGATAACCACAGTAGGTTAGTATAAATACTGCCAGTAGTAGGCTAGTATAAATGCTGCCCGTAGTAGATAAATATAAATACTGCCCATTGATTACTACTGTACTGCTGTGCATATGTTGCGATCATCCCACATATATATTGATCTATCCTCACCGAAAGCAGTAGTACCGACTCTTCTACATCAAAGGTAGGCAGTGGGAGTAAACTCACGTCTTTTTTCGCGGCGACGACCGCTACTGCAGGGACGGTGCTGTCGACCTTGGTGTCCCGGAGGCAGTTCCAGGTGTGGGGGTTAATCAACTCTGCACAAACACAAATTGACCAGCACACAGAGTGTCGCAGGACGCGCAGCAGCAGCAAAGCAAGTGTCGCGGTATGTACAATCAGCACCAAAAGAAATGATCGGTGTACTTGGATGTTATTTAAGTTATTAATCCACTCTGCACGAACACAAATTGACCAGCACACAGAGTGTCGCAGGACGCACAGCAGCTGCTGCAAAGCAAGTGTCGCGGTGTGTACAATCAGCACCAAAAGAAATGATCGGTGTACTTGGATGTTATTTTAGTCACAAAGCGTATCACTTACCCAAGTTACAATATTCCGAATTTTTGAAACAAAATGCAAATTAAATTATGTTTGATGAAAATAAATCGAAAAGTTCCTCGTTAATCTGGGCCCTTATCGTGCTCGTGATCATATACCACGCTTTGCATGAATATAAGCACCCTATATAAAAAAAAATTAACCGAAAAGGTTGCTTGTATTTCTGGACAGAGTGGTATATAACTGATTGATAGATGCCCTGGTACACAACATCAACACATGAGAATCGAGACATAAATATAAGCACCCTATTTACATTAAATTTTACCGACAAGAATGCGTAAATTTCTGGACAGTGGTATAGAACAGATTGATGGACACACAACAGCAAGACATGAAATTCGAGGCAAAAAAACAACAACAATCAACATCAACAGCAGCGTCATGCAAAAGAGCAGCAACAGAGCAGCAGCAATGGCGTAAATGCAGCAGCAGTATCATAGCGCCAAACCGGGAATGTTCGGGGGTCAGACTTTTAGTGCGTTCACATTGCAGCAGCATTGTGCAGAAAAAAGATTGATAGATACCTGAAACCACACAAAATGAAAACAAAACAAAACAGAAACCAAGTCAACAGAAAAAACGGATGAAGAACACGCGGCGTCAAAAACACTGGTGATAAAACAAACACAACACAGGGAAAAGCATGACACAGGCGCAACAGCAGCAGCAGCAAGTACTCAGCGCGCAAAACGCAAACGGAGACACAACTGCGCAATCACCGCCGGGGCCAGCCTGCAAGCGAAAGGCACACAGCAGCAGAAGTAGCAGTATCACAGCGCAAATGCAGCATACACCAATGAGTCCATAAATATAAGCACCCTATTTTTAAATTTACCAAAACGATTGCTTATACCTCGTATTTCTGGATAGAGTGAAAACAGATTGATAGATACTCGAACACAACAGGGAGACATTCAAATCGAGGCAACAAAACAACAGCAATCAACACCAACAGGAGCGTCATGCAACAGAGCAGCAGCAATGGCAGTAGCTGCACTATCATAGCGCCAAACCGGGACTGTTCGGGGGTCAAAATTTTGTGCGGTCACATTGCAGCAGCATTGCAGTAGCAGTGTGCAGAGAACAGATTGATAGAGACCTCGAGCTGGATACCTGGTCCCTGGTACCCCCCCAAAAAACATGAAAAAAAAAACAGAAACCTAGTCAATAAAAAAAAACGGATACGAAACACGCCGCGTAAAAAATACAGATGACAAAACAGACTCAACACACGGAGACAGATGCATGACACGGGCGCAACAGCAGCAGCAAGCACTGAGCGTGACAAACGAAAACAGAGACGCAACTGCGCACGACCGCCGGGGCCAGTCTGCAGCGAAAGACAGACAGTAGAAGCAGCATCATAGCGCCAAACCGGGATTGTTCGGGGGCCCAAATTTACTGCGGTCACATTTCAGCAGCAGTGTGCAGAAACAGATTGATATGTACCAGGTACCACACAAGGAAAAAAAATGAAAACCAAGTCAACAAAAAAAACGTGTACAAAACACGCGGCGTTAACATGCTGGTGATAAAACAGACAGAACACACGGAGATGCATGACACTGGCGCAACAACAAACAGCAGGAGCAGCAAACACTCAGCGCGCAAAACGCAAACAGGGAAACAACGGCGACTCACCGCCGGGGCCGGTCTGCAGCGAAAGGCAGACGTGTAAAACACGCGGCGTCAGAGATCCTGGTGATAAACCAGACGCAACGCACGGAGATGATGATGCATGACACAGGCGCAACAACAGCAGCAGCAAGCACTTAGCGCGCAAAACGCAGATAGGGGCACAACCGCACACTCACCGCCGGGGCCAGTCTGCAGCGAAAGGCAGACGGTGTTGGCCTTGATGGCCCTGAAGCAGAAGACGCAGTTCTTGTCGCCGGGTAAAATCACCCCTCCACCCCCACACACACCAGAAGAGCAGCTCCCGAATATCTGCAGCCTGTCGCTTCTTTTGTTGATCTTAGTCACCTTGTCAATATGTTGATCACAGCGGTTGCACCGCTGTTCAGGGGACACCTTGACCCGTTGGGCCGGCTGGTCGTCCCGGTTACCAGACCACCCGTTGGCGAATGAAGGCGCCGGGGTTCCGCTTGAAACCGCAGTCGATCCTGCGGAAAGTCCAGGCTCCGGCTGCTTACGTTTGTGCGTCGGGGGCGTCAGCACCAGAGAGGGTGGAGTTGCCTCCTCTCCGGTGCTGACGCCCCCGACGCACAAACGTAAGGAGCCGGAGCGTGGACCTTCCGCAGTAGCTTGAGCGATTGCAGCAAAGCCACCAGCAACAGCACTAGCACCAGCAGCAGCAGCAGTAGTAGAGGAAGCACCGCCAGTAGCACCACTGCCACCATTGTTGCTGCTCTTGCGCGTGTTCATTGTCCCAGAGGAGAGCAGAGAGAGGGTGCCTCGCAGATGGACCAATGGTTGAAGGATGTGAGCTCTGCGTGGTGCTGGTGGTACGTTGGTCGTCAAACGTCTGACATCTACATACATGAAGAGCAACGGATGGCTACGTACGACAGATTTTCAACGTAATCACCACCAATAGCAGTGAAATAAAAAAACATAGCTGACGTTTTGACGTTCTGGGACAGCCGTTCGAATGGCCCAGCAGCTGTGGAAGCGGTTTGAGGGGTCCAGCAGCAGGTGCAGCTTTGGAAGTCTGTACATCCCAAAAGCCCCAAAACGAAAGTTTAACGACCGACCGCGACCGAGATAAGCGTAATTACGTTTGTAACTATTTGAGACATGAAAAACAAAAAAAAATCGCGATTTTGGGCGTTTAGAGCCAAGTTACTCGCACCTGGAGTTTTGAACGCGTGTCGGAAGTCGCGATATTTTCGCGACCTGTGGTCCGCAGAACACAAACAAATGCGAAAAATCGCACAGGGCAAATTTACCCCACCGCGATATTTAGTGTTCATTTTGTTGCGCAGACCCGCAATTATTGATTGGGAGACACAATTGGACACGCACATCCCCAGACGCGGCCTGCTTCTCGACATCGTCATCCGATCATCACCGCGCCAAAATGGACAACAACAGCAGCGATGGCCGCGGGGACGGGGTTGAATGCACAGGGCAGGCCCGTTCTCCCGTGGCCGGGGACGGGCGGATGCCCAGGATGCTCGAATCCAGCAGCACCAGCGCAACATCCAGTGATGCTCCGGCTGGGTTGCTTTGTGACGGAGTTGCCCCAAACGTGTGCCCCCAACTCGGCACGCCCTTCACCCTACCCGGCAACAAGCGGGTAGCGATTGGCGCGCCGGACGCACCGTGGGGAAGAGGCAACACTTGGCAGCCGGTTCATTTCAGTGCCATCGCTGACGCCATGGGTTCTGGTCTGGGCTCTACCCACGGCAATATCTTAAGTTGTTTAAGAAATCTAAACTGCAAAGCACTGCTGCTGCTGCTGCTGCTGTAGACTGACTACATGTCGTACGAGTAGCGATATACCGAATCCCGCCAGCAGCACATAGGCGCTTCATGCGACTTGCGGCCTGGCAAGCCGGTGCTCATGAAGTCAGGCGGGCTTCGGGACTATGGCCTCGGGTGGCGACTTCGTATCTAGAGTGCACAAACAAGTGTTGTGGCGCACCTGTGTTCTGAAAGATTCCTACCTTTGGTCGAGAAAACCAAAACCGCTTACTAATTTCAAGTAGTTTACAGTTTTTTTCAAGTATCGTACTCGTAATCCTTACACTATTTCCAAGTAGTTTGCGGTCTTTCCAAACTAGCGCACTGGATATCCGCACACTAATCCCACGTAGTTTGCCGTCTTCCTTTAAAGCAGCGCACTGATAATTCGCAGACGAATTCCGAGTAGTTTGCCGTCTTCTTTGAAAGCAGCGCAATGATTATCCGCACATTCAAGTTTTACATCCCACGTGCTTGTGGGCAAAAAGGCGATTTTGAGTTTTACATCGGGCGATTCGCGAAATCGCAAATCGCGATATTGATTTTGAGTTGAAGATGCGAAAACAAGCAGAATATTATCGAAGTATGAGAAAATATGGGTTTTGTACGTACGTAAGAAGTTTGACCAATCAGATCAATGCGGTAATTCATAGTCGTATAAGCGATAGCATTGGGCACACCTGGCCCAGCTGTGTAGGCGACGACCTGCACACGGAGCGCGTAGGGGAGCAGAGTCAGAGCTTACAGGTCCAAGGTGTGATACAGACTAGTTCAAGTACAAACGCTCCTTATTATAGTCTACGAGTAGTAGTTTTAAACTAGTTTTATGTCTCGACGAGTACGTATACATCGATGGGCGACTCGTTGTTCAAACCGAGGTTCAAACTGCAAAATTGTACGTACAACTCTGTGCGTCAAGCCACCAAGCGAAGCAACTCGAATAAATTTACGTACGCATGTAAGCGTGCTTCACGGTTATCACACACGTCACTGCTTCAATGTCATACTCGGTAAGTGATGGTATGTCATCCACGAAACTCAACGATGGACGCACGCTGGAATGCTACATTGTAAGCTATCTGCCAGATCGTCTGCTGCTGCTGCTCCTGATACGCTTGGAACCAGTTTGCTGCTACCGCATATTGAGCAAAAGGTCTTTTACCTCTCGGATTCCATACCCATATGCACAAGGTCACTAAACCAAGCCCATCTCACACAGACAACAGACATGAAGAGCGCACGCACCTGCTGCGCCTGGCGCTGCGCCGCCTCCGGGTCCCTAGCCCCAGCCCCGCCCGACGACCATCCTGCTGGCAAAGCGTCTGCTGGAAGTTCTCCCACAGACTCCATTTTTCACCTACCGACTAAATCAACCTTCAGATCCGACCACGAATCCTAAAGTCCTGCCCTCGGCCAAGAAGTATCTCACGAGGAAGGTATCAAACGCTCCGCCCGCAACACCTGTCGCAAAGGTAGTATCTGTACGTACGAGTAGGTAGTGTGCCCTCCTTGAAGTGGAGAAGTGTAAAGTGTAAACTGTACCACTGTGAGGAAGTAGACTAAAAATGTTGAACAACAAATGCTACTCGAGTTATTTCCTTCTAAACTCGTTTTTCCACCACATTCTCCCCCACTAAACCTGACATATTTCCCAGATTATGTCAGGAACCCCGATGAGGTACCCAGTATCCAATGCGACTTTTTCGGTATTGGAGTGACTTGCAATGATCCTCTACATTGCTCTCATCGTTGTTTTTCAAGTGGTAGAGTTTTACAGGTTCTTGAACGTGAGAAAATCCCTTTTTTTTTTCTTTTTTTTCTGGGAAAGACGGTGAGAATCGAACCAGCGACCTCACTGTTCATAATCTCACGTCCTGCCGTCGACGCCATTGTGAGGAAGTAGACTAAAAATGTTGAACAACAAATGCTACTCGAGTTATTTCCTTCTAAACTCGTTTTTCCACCACACCACAGATTGGGGTTTATACACCTTGAAGAGGCCATTTTGCATTGGGGTGGTTTGTACTTGTGGTATCCCTCAACGTGGTCCAGTTGTGCCCGCGGCTCCCTTGGCTGCAGCTGGTGCAAGTGGTGTGTCTGTGTGTATTGTGGTACCCGTGATGGCGATAGAAGGACCTCCAATCGTTGTCCATGACAACTACGTTGCTACAAGCCAGCCGGGATGCCACATTGCCCATCACGACGCAGATTGGATCATCGAATCTTCCGACTTTGACCCCGAAGATTTTGGCATCGCTCCTGAAGAAGAGGAGCAAGTGCCAGACATGATAATCGATCCCGAGACCAGGTCGCTCAGGTGCCTCTTACTTGCTGTTTGTAGGAGATTGTATGATAGCCCACAGCAGTTGGAAAAGAGGTAACCCAGCCAATATTTGCGCATATTTGAATGTTTTTGGATACGAGTACCTCGAACGTGCTCTACGTTTGAACGTTTGAATCCGAGTGTTCGTGTGTTTGTGTGGCGTGCTGACTCTTTCAGCAGTCGGCTTGAACTGGCAGATAACGTTGTTGCACGCTCCCATGTAACAGCCTTATGAAGCGCAGAGGGCTTTTCCGCTGCACAGGCAGGAGTGGGATGGTGCGTCACCACTAGGCAGATAAATGCGTCTTGTATAACAGAACATTACAATGTTTCCCTTCCGGGGATGGGGTTGATTGACTTGGTACCCCGGAGGCATCGCAAGTCGAAAAGGGGGAACACGTTCCAATGACGATATGTACACGTATGAGCTACAAGGGCTCCTCTCCGCGGGCGGCTGATGCTGCCCGCTACGCTCGCGCAAGGAAAATTACAACTGTGAAGGGGGCAGAAAGAAGAGGCCCATTATTTAGTGCAACTAGCGATTTGATTATGCCAAGAGCTACTTGTGCGGAGATGATTGCCCTGTCTGTGCTGTGCTGTATGTTGGCGATGTCACGTTCTGATCGGCAGTAGTACGGGTGTAATTTGCGGGGGGAAAATCGCGAAGAGGACCGAGATGGAGAATAAAACCAACGACGAAAAAGCAAAAAGACGAGTACACACGTACCAACGGTACCTGGTACCTGGTACTTCGCCCAATACCTGGTGGTACTCTTTGTGGTTCTAAAGAAAGCACAGGGCTCCGCTCCGTAAGGCTGCTGACGCCGCCCGCTACGCTCGCGCGAGGAAGAATGCGACTAACTGAAACATGTAAATAAATGGGGCAGGAAGAAGAGGCCCGTGATTATTTGGTGCGAATACCGAATTGATAATAATGCCAAGAGGTGCTTGTGCAGAGCTAATTGCCCTGCGCTGTGCTGTGTGCTTGTTGATGTCACGTTCTGAACGGCAGTGCGTGGGATATTTGCGAGGGGGGGGGGGCATGGGAACCGAGAGGGGACGACCAGCTGAAGAAAGCAAAAATACGAGTACACAAAACACGTACATAAACCTGGTATCTGTATCATACCTGGTACTACAACTACTAGTAACTGCTGCTGTATGTTCAAAAGAACGCACAGCGCCACACGACACGGCACCGCAAAACGAAGGGCAAGGCACGGCACCGCACTGCGCTGCGCTGCGCTGCTGAGCTATATATAGCCGGGCTGAACAGAGCTGGGGGTGCATTGTTTGTGATCCAATAACAACGTCATATGTACAAACCCGGTGTAGTATTAATGGTACCGGTACGTGGAATGATACTTCGAATATTACGGGCATGTACGAACTAGTAAAAAAGTACAGCGAAGCACGCAGCATGGCAAAACACGGCAAAGCACAGCGCTGCGCTTTGCTGAGCTCGTAGCGCTGCGCCGCTGTGTGCGCTGCTGAGCTGAGCTGCAGGGCATCGCAGGACACTGCACGGCGCTGCGTTGCTGGGAGCTATACCGCTGCGGTGGGGTGCTGGGCAGCGCGGAGCTGATGAGCCAAGCTTAAATATCAGCTGATGAAACTTCGTCAAGTACAAAACAGTTGGTGAAATCAAAGAAAAGCTAAAGCTGGACCGATCCGCAAGTAGTGCACAGGCGGTAAATTAGCGGCAAATGGTAGGAAGTTCAACTTACTAAGCAAAAAGAAAGAAAAATCGCGAAAAAGTTCAAAATCGTGTTGTTGTGTACCGCTGCGGTCGTATCATTGGGCATTTTATCGTGCATAGAATGGTTGGATGCATTTTATCACGGGGTTCCATTGTCATTATTGGCGTTTCTTGTGAGCTCTCGAGATCGTGTGATACGAGCGGGAAGGGCCATGGCCGATGGCATGTCACTTCCCCGTGTGATCACGAACGAACTATTGCATTGTGAACAAACGCACTCCGTGCCTACGAGGGGAAGTCCTCGGAGCTGATACCACCGGGCCCGCGGTCGCTCGAGTCGGTACAATTCAATTGAATTGGGTACGTTCTGCTTACTGCGCAAAACGTCACCAATTTGCTTTTCGGAGGCCGGAAAGCACTGTTTGGCGTGCTGGTGTGGGACACCAGTCGAAAGCAATGGAAGACCCAACAGCAGCAAGGGGAGCACGAGCGCAGGGCGGCGCTGACGGAGTCCATTCTGCAAGCTGGGGCAACCCGAGAGGGGGAGGCCGAGCCGGCGGCCGGCTGAAGCCGGAAATCAAGGTGACGATCGGGGAAGATAGACCGCCTAGGTTGGGTGGTGATGTTGTTACCTTCGAAGATATGCGTGAATTTCTTGTTGCCTACTCGGAGTACGAGCAGCAGATGCATATCACAAGCCAAGATGGAGGAGACCGGGTACTCGCGAGGAGGCGAGAGCTGGTAGATTCGGCGACCCAAATGATGGTGGCTGATTAGTTCCACGATGGCAAGCCCTGGGGGTCGACCTCTCCGAGGAAGAGCTAATGCAAGAGCTCAAAACGTTTGCTGGCGTTGATACGCAGCAGACGAGTGACGAGGATTTTTGCCGCCAGATATTCCGTGTGCTGAAGATGGATGCGAGTAGCAGGGTGTTCATGCCAAAACGTGCCCTGCGGGAATACCTTGCTGACAGCGGGCTCACGGAGGTGGTGAGGCCCGACGGTCGGCAGTACACGCTAAAGCATGGCAAGGTGCTGGTTGAGGCAATAGCGGCGGGAATCGAGCCACTCGAGTTCCGCCGCAAGGTGGAAAAAAAGATGCGTTTCGACCTCGTAACGCATGACCCTGACGCGTTGTTTAGCATTATTGCCAAGCAGCAACGAGACCAAGCTGTAATTGAGGCCAATCATGCTGAACGTCGGCATACAGCTAAACGGCGTGATGGCAGGTCTGTGGCTGCTGCGGGGACTAAGCCGCAGGGAAGTGCTGCTGACGAGCACGACTCACGCGAGAATGCCAAGGCTGCTGGTGTGAAAGAGCGGAATCGTCGGTACGACAACAACGAGTGTTGCGTATGTGGCGAGCAGGGACACAAGCAGTGGGGCTGCCCCCAAAGCCAGCAGGGTAAGGCGGGGAAAGGCGCCCATGGCCAGAGCCATGGCCAGACCCTTATACAGCAGCAGTCCACAAGCGGCCCCGCTTAGCATACCCGGGCCAAGACAACCGGGATGGCCCCTGCGTCTGGCACCCCTCAAAGCTAGTGCGTACGAGACCGCCTCAAAGGCGGTGGTTACGGAGACCGAACTTGCTGCGCCTGAACCATCTACGCAGAATGACGACGACTACGTGTACATTCGCGTGCCGTGGGAAAGGATGGCGCCTGCGGACTATGGGCTCACCGAGACGGTGCAGCACCAGGTGTCCCAGAGCGCTGGGCCACAGAGTGCAGCGCCAGTTCTTCCCTCCGTTCCGGTGCAGCTGCCGGCACCCGCGTCGCAGCAGTCGTGTGGTGATTCCGTCACCATTTCGTACGCGCGTGTCTCGGTCTTACAGCCGGGCGGAACTGGCAATACGAGCGTGGATGCGGTGGAGATCGAGTCGCGCTTGGGGGCCCTGACGCAGCATGTCGCAGGGCGTCTCGTGGTTCCCGGTGCTTCCGCGGCTGCTGAGGTTAAGGTGCTGATTGATTCTGGTTCAGGCGTTACGGCTATATCGGAGGAGCTGGTACAGGCCCTGCGGGGACAGCCGGGGATGACGCAAATCGCGTTATCGCAGGCGTTTGTTGGGCATGCGTGTGTGGTGACGTCGTTGGGCCAGGAGTGTGATATTGAGACGCAATCGTGTCCACTCCACTTAACGATCGATACACCATGGGGACCAGTCCGATTTACCATGCCGTTGGCCGTGCTCCCTGGGGGAGGCGATGTGGTTATCATCGGGCAGAAGACGCTGAGGGAGAAACTTGGCATCGACGTCATGGCGCAGCGCAAGGCCTCCGTGCTGAAGGCACAAGGGCGTCGAGATGGCGCAGGGAAAGAGCTTACAGCTCGTTCTGTAGGCGAGCCCAACGATGGTGCTGTGCTGCGAACGGCGATGGCTCTCACAGCATTCGTGCCGGGCGGTGATGCGCCAGGCGACGTGGACGATGAGGTCGCACTGACGCCGCCCTCTCAACGACTCATGATATTCCAGGATTCCGAGGTGGAAATGCGGGATCGTGTGGGCGTGTTAAAGACGGCTGTCGATAACGCTGTTGACCATGGCTCCCTGCCGGAATGTGCCAAGATGCTGCGAGATATCGTTTTTCGCACACACCTTGACGTGTTATTTCGGGCGTTGTTGGGTGACCCACATGCACGCAAGAAGCCTGGGGCGGTCCGGTTTCATTCAGGGGCAAGGGTGGTGCGGGCGAAGCCCCCACCTGAACGTAATCGCCTGCGGTGGAGTGCGGCAGAGTCGTGTCCCGACTGCCGCTCGGTAGTGACGACGAGTTTATCGTCAAGGTGGCCTGGGAAAGGCCGGAGGAGGCGGAGAGCACCTGAGAGCCGGTGTCGCGCGTGTTTGATGGCGCGACGGCCATGCTGCAAACAAAGTTCAAGGCGCTGCTGCTGAAGATGGATCAGAAGCGGGGACTCGTACAGCGGTATGGGCTGCGTTTCTATCATACTGTGGTTTCGGGCGGATCCCGAATTTTGAATTGCTGATTTTCGGTTTGATCGAAATGTTTTTTTTTTCTGACTTGGAATTTCTGCGCCGGGCGCTGATAGCACCTGACGCAGCCACAGCTGGCGGTTCATTGCCGAGGCTGTGTGTGGACAGAGCATGTCCGGGGTTGATGCTTCCGTTTTACGGGTGACTGTTGTACTGAACTACACAATTCATGTGTGGTCTGGGTTTCGGCAAGTTGCATGCGCAATTGGAGGTGTGACGCGTGGTGCGTGGTTTGCTTGAAATTCATTGGTCATGAAGCGGCTGCTGAACAACCGTTGTTCACGGCCAGTAAACGTGGTAGATCTTAGGTCGTGGTGAAACTGACCACGATTTGTTGGATTTGACCATTGCCCAACGTGCGGACAGCTATGTTTATCAACGCCACTCAGTCTGCGCCAACTTGTGGTTAGTAGCCCGAGATGGGCTTTTGGAGGGTGTTGTACTGCTGTGGTCGTATCATTGGGCATTTTATCGTGCATAGAATGGTTAGATGCATTTTATCAGGGAGTTTCATTGTCATTATTGACGTTTCTTGTGAGCTCTTGAGATCTTGTGATACGAACGGGAAGGTCCATAGCCGATGGCATGTCACTTCCCGGTGCGATGACAAACGAACTATTGCATTGTGGACAAACGCACTTCGAGCCTACGAGGGGAAGTGGGAAGTCCTCGGAGCTGATACCACCGGGTCCGCGGTCGCGCGAGTCGGTACAGTTGGCATAAAAACCAAATTTGCCGGAAGCAGCTAAAAAGTCAAGAAAAAACTGGCAAAACGAGCAGAAACAAAAATAATAAGGCCAAGCAACAAACCAAAGAAAGCTGGACCGTTCCGCAAGTAGTGCACGGAGTCGGTGTCGAAGTGGGACCCCCGGGAATGCCATGGAGGTGCCAACCGAGCACTTTCAGCCAAAAGATCTAAATAAGTCTATGTACACCGGTGCACAATAGTACTGCTTCTGCTGCTGCTGTATGCTTCGTACACCTGGTATGAGGTCCGACGATATGTGTTTGACTGCTAGCTGTTACATTGGGCGTGTTAATGTTGTCGTGGTTCAAACTCCTGCTGCTGTGCACCAAACACACACATACACTCTGACTGCGGCACAAAGGCGAGAGCTTGGAGCACTGCTGTCGTCGTATCGCTGCTGCTGTGTCCTGCTCCTGCTGTACTGCTCTTTGTTAATGTGCGGCTGCGAGGCTAAGCGGCTAAGCGGTTGCTCTAGCAAAAAAAACACCGCTCTTCTCTTTCGTCTTGTGTACCTATGACACCACACACTCCACGTACAGAACCGCACATCCATTTATCATGCAGAAGCACCGTCCGCTGCTGTATGCTGTTGTATGCCTGGTGTGAGGTCAAGACGATGTGTGTTTAACTACTGTTGCATTGGACGTGTTAGTGTAACATTATCGTGGTTCGATCTCCTGCTGCTGTGCACCAGCCACACACATGCCCGTGACTACTGGCACAAAGGCGAGAGCTTGGAATTCTGCTGCCGTTATATCGCTGCTGTTGTGTGCCAGGTACTGATTTTGTGGCTGCGAGGCTGAGCAGCTGTTTTGGAAAAAAAATACACCGCTCTTCTTGATCGTCACTGCCACACACATATGTACACAGACACGAAAAAGCACCGTCCGTGGCTATCGCTAACGAGCGCTGCTGCTGCGTATCAGACAGCGGAGAAAGTGAAAACAATGGGCTGATGATGTTGTACAGCGGGCGGGAGAGCAGAACGAAAACAATAATGTGAGAGGGGACCGGGGTATTTTGTAAAAATTGAACAACGTCAGCTGTTACAAATATCCAAAAATTGTGGGGTTTTCCATGCACCTGCTCGGCTCAGCGAGGCGGAGCACAATCCCTTGACAAAAAGAGCTAGTTCAGCGACGTTGAATACTCAGAGCTCAGAGCACCGCCACGGAGCTTGGCTAGGATCCAGACATGCGTCGTAATGCACCGACGGCCCCCTTGATGAACCCGCAGCCGGAAGTGCGAGAAAATAATATTTAGCCGCCGGAGAGCACCATGCGAAAGAAAGGGAATATTTCACGACTTATCGCTCCTTCCCGAGGTACAAACGAGGAGAGATGAAGTGCACTCGGTATATAGGAGAAGTAGCGGCTAAATAGACTGGAACGAATTCCGCCACCCCGGTATCCCGCTACCATGTGGCCAACTTATCACTGGAAACCCCCTACTATACCCACCGATCTTCACATAAGTATCGTATCGAAGCACACAATCAACAGCCTCCCTGCTTCGTAACAGATACGGCATGACACCATGTTGTTATCATTTTCTCAAGGTAGACGAGTCAATGAATAGTACGGTCAATCAATATCCTCCCAACACTACTGTGACAGAAAGAAATATTGCAGTACCATAGTCCCTGAAAACCACTCCTAAAACCAAGAATCACAATCCAGGGACAGTACGCAGGATAATCTCCAAAACCTAATATCTAAAGTCCTACGTCCAAAATCCAAAATCCGAAATCGAAAGTCCAAAATCCAAACTCTGAAAAGTCCAACATCAACCCCCCGGTGATCAGCACTCAGCCTCCCCGGTAAAACGGTCATCAGCTCCATTGAAATAGCTGGCAAGACAAGGGTAGGTTTGAAATTGGTGTACTATTAATAGCACAGCAGTCTTGAAGCCACAAATCTCCAACACCAGTGAATCCGCACTCAATTGCCGTCACTAGTGGAGTTTCACGACAGTAATCACACGGACACCGGTGATGAGTGTACTACTAGCAGCACAGCAGTCTTGAATCAACAAATCTCAGACTATATCCGTCCGCGCTCAGCTGCCATAGCTAGTGGAGTTTCACCACAATCAGTAATCATGCTGACATCAGCTGGTGAAATAGGATTGGAACGAGTATACTATTAATAGGACAGTAGTCCCCATTATACTACAGTAGGTGGGCCTATATAGTGCGGGTATGTGACACGGCTCCGTACCCGCACTATATCGACCTCGCGCACTATATGATTTCTGGCCTTTATAGTGCGGGTACCCGCACAATTCGCGACTAGAATCAACTCAATAGTGCGGGTTAGCGCTCTATTCGCGATTTCACTTGTTTAAAGCACAGAACAAAGCCAACGGCAAGGTGTACGAAGGTGAACAAGCTGTCGATACATGCATCTGTACGTGGTGAGAAGAAGACAGCCTGTTGCAGCGTTGAATAGGCCTGCTGCACCCGGGTACAGCGTGGTTGCTCATGACGACGCGCTCGCACGTCTGAGTGCACCACCCGTCTGTGTGTGCGAAGTCCCATCGTTGGTTGAGATGGAATTTATTAAGTTCGTAGAGGAATGGATTGACTACTAAATGCAAGCTCTGCAAACGAAACGTAAACGTGCCAAACGGTGACATCCTCTCAGGAAAAAAAAGCGGGAAACTGGAACAACAACAAACATACGTCTCTACTCGTACTTCTCGTACGCTCTACCTTTGTGACTACGAGAAAATCCGCAACAACGCAACACCACGCATACCCTTGGGCTTGGTTTTAATGCACGAACAAGTAAAACGCGCCAACCTTTGACTTACTGTACTTCGTACGAGTCACTTCACCACACATGAAAGTCAGGCACTCCGTAGACCCGCGCCCCACCCACCCCCCCCCAAAAGAAAAACGAACAACGCCAATCGTTTCACGTGTCAAAATACCCCCGGACATCAGTCTGGCGAGATGGCCGCGATGCATGCTCTGCAATCATCAACATCCGTGCCCTCTGGAGCAAATGGCCGGCCTCATTGATGCCGGACGCTTCTGCGTAGTTTTCCAGGGCGGCGAAGTGCTGGAGAACTTCCGCATACGACGGTGGCTCGGTGCGAACGCCTTCGACGTCGTCGTCGTCCTCACTCTCCAGATGGGGAAGATGGCAGAGTTCGCCTGCTGCACACGGCATCGTGAGCCTCTACACTGCTGTTCGTGTTGCCAGTAGGGTCCGCCGGGTGGTAGGGGTACTGTACAGCTGTAGTACTGTACTGCTGTACCGCAGCACTGCGGGTTTGTGGTCAGTTTGACCCCATGATCTAAGGCGGGGTGACGTCAGACCCGCACTATATCGGGTGTGAGGTGGTCCAAATCCGCATTATATAGACCTGTGCCCCTATTGTGCGTCATGCGCACTATATAGGCCCGAATTTTGTGCCAAGCGATTTCACCCGAACTATACCGGCAGGGGCGCACTATATAACCCGCACTATATAGGCCCACCTACTGTACTGGGTCAGATAGCCGCCTGCCACCTGTGTTGATCCTCCTAAAAAACGAAAATGAGATACAACCTATGACGTCAAATATTAATATTTTAGGAACCGGGTTTGGTCAAAAACATCCTTGCACTGGGTCATTCAGCGTTCTGTGCTTTTTCACCGGCGCCGTGCTCCCCACTGAAGCCTTCAAATGACACACCACGCCCGTGGGAACCCCACCAAGTCATGATATAGTCGGATCCGTAGCTGATGTGGCCTTGTCTTGTAAGAAGTGGAGAAATCCAGTGCGCTGCGGCCATGTAGTGTTTCGTTTGCGCAGGTGCTACCTATAGTCCTAGCAGTCACGCAGCCAGCTTAGGCATTTTTCACCGTCACTGTCGGGGTGGTAAATGTTAATGAAATCACTCAAGATTCGCCGTGTGCTCGGGTATAGAGGGAGGGAAGGTATTCCAGGATGGTGGGATTTGTGATTCAAGTCACCGACGCCGCGATCGCTGGAGACGTGCGCCTAAAAAAGCAACGAAATGTGGAAAAAACACTGCGTTGTAGTGTTGTGCCGCTAGATCGCAGGAAAAGTTTTTCTTCAAAAACCACATGTACATACGTACTGGCACTGATCATCGCTACAGCAGCAGTAAAACAACGACTTGCCCACAGTATCAGAGAGGGAAATCCAACGACCTGGAACCACATTTCGAACGTCAGCGACACTGTCGCGGTGCTTACAGATCACCAATCCTGCTGCCGCTTGTCCACACTGTAGTGAGAGCACCTAAGACCCCATCGCAGGGTGGCGCGGTTTCTAACTAGCTGTGACGCCGGAATTATGGCAGAACTGCGGAATATCGTGCGATTATATTGCAGTGGTAAAGGTGGTTCGAGATCTGTATTTCGGCATAGTTTGGCCCCAATTTTTGTTTTTTTTGTGGGCAGAGCAACACAGGTGCTTCCGACTGGGTACACACCCAAAAACCCGTCCAAATTCCAAGTGCTCAAATCCCAAAACATACTCACGTCATACCAGGTACTAGACAATGACATGGAGAAAAATCGTTATTCCAAAAGTACAGAATCGGTCATTGCCTCCCGAATTTAAAATCCCATCGACAAATCTTCAATATTGAAAAGCAGAAGAACCTCATTTTCATTATTGAAACTCTTCCGACCCAAAGATTTTCAGTCTACGTTTCTCTAACTTCCAAAGCCCCCAAATCAGAAAGATTAAAATATCGTTTAGCATTCCATCAAATGCACGTTTTTTGTCCAACCAGTCCCGTTCTGGTTTTATCCATACCAAGCTCTCAAGACGCGTTAGATTGCAAGACCTGTTGATTAGAACATCATGCGCTCCCTAGACTACCAAAATGGCACAGCTCTAGCTAGTATACGCCAAATCTACCATCACACGCATGGCTTTAGCGCAACCAGTCCGCTCTGGTACTGTCCATACCAAGCTCTCAAGATTCGTTAGATTTACAAGACTTGGATTAGGACAGTATGCGCTCCTTCAATCACGGAGGTTACCATACAGATTCAAGCAAGACACTGTGGTGGAATCACTCGGCGCCGTCAGCGGAGATGTAGAACAAAACCAAGATGAAAAGTCTCCCGTCAAAATACCAGCATACAAATTTCTAGAAAAGTGTCTACCAGCGTTCAACCTCAACTCGCAAAGATCATTGGTCAACACGATGCGGTTCAGGTTTCAGCGGGATTGGTCGTTCATCGTACCTACCTACTGATCCCGCTGTCTTACTGCTATGGTATATGGAGAACGGCCCCGGCTCGATCAGCTGCTAGGTAAACGCATCAGCGGATATATTTTTTCTACTCAAAGCCAAGTCGTCCTGTCAGATTCCAGGTGAGTGTAACCCGAACTATCACTTCAGGCTGTAGAAAAAGCGAACCTATCGCATTGAATCATTAGATATCTCCCCGCACATCCTGCCATAAAGCCATTATATTCCAGAGCTGAGTTGATGCCTATTTGACGCCAGTGTGGCACAACTTCAAACCGCGTTTTTTGTTTCAAATAACCAATTAATCAGAGCGCGAACGCCTCGCTACACGTTGCTAGGGTGTTAAGTGAAGGGTCAAATTATCAACATGTATAGTAATGCTGCACGAGTTGTAATCTATCCTGGCAGGCCAACTTTCCCCCTTCCATCGTCCAACTGTTATAAGGCTTAGTTTGGGTAAGCTATCCGGCCGACCTGCTCTCCCGCCGTTTGAGGAGGGGAAGAGTGTTATATGGCTTAGTTTGGGTAAGCTATTGGTTAACCTTTTGCACGTGGTCAAACGGACTAATACTCCTCTAATTCCTTAACACAACTCTTCGAAGGACTGATAATTAATGGATTGGCCGCCTCGGGAGTCAACACTTCGACATGGCCATCTAACAGACAAACTTCCCCCCATCCATCATCCAACGTCCCGAGGTTCAGATAATGAATGGGTGCCACTCGACTCGCTGCCTAGCAGACCAACTTTCCTCCATCCTCACCTTTCAGTTTCGTTATATTTTTGCCTGATTTTTCGTCAGTTGAGTTTTTGCAAAAAATGTGGACCACCTTAGACAAACAAACTTGGGCGAGAAAAAAAAACAGAGGTCAGGTCTCGGGGTGGGCATATATAACACGTGTGCAAAGTTTCAGGGTCTATCTCTCTACAACGGCCTGGACATTTGGACTTTTGTGCCAAAAAATGAGTCAAGATACAGTATTTACTCCAAATGACTTGGTTTTAGTGTAAGATCCAGTTTTTTCGCTAGATTCTCTGCTTAATGTTGAACATAGGCGGGTCAGATCTTCGATTTTTTGCGCGAAATTTCCGCAGACATGCCTTAGAGTACGTCCAAGCGGTTTGTGCTAAATGCGGCGCATTTTTTATTTTCGCCCCCGCTTGGAAAAAGCCCGAGTATCATTGAAAAAATTGAAGGCCTGTCATTGGTCGATACGAGTTTCGGTCCTAGAGACAGCCCGAGGCCGTTAATGAAAAACCCGACCAGGTCACCCTCTTCCACTGGTCATGGGGGTTAGTATGATACCAAATATTCACCGTTTGACTAAATATTGCGAGCATCATTCGTGGGGGAGAGAATTTCGGGTTTTTAACGTGAACCAGCCTGTAGAGCGTGAGTTAGCGAAATTAGATGAAGATCCACGAGCTTAAAAAGCTGAAAAGTGGGAATGCTGAACCCTATGCGTGAAGGGCAGACACCTTTGACCACGGCCTGTCCAGAAGGTCGCTGAGGGTAAAACCTCTCACGGGCTGGGGAGTAAATTGATGGCTATGTATAGCACACACCTACAACTGCAGAAAACAAGGCGCTCGCTGAAAAGCTGCAGCCCACAGCAGTAGAACAAAGCAGCACTCAAAAACGATCAAAATAGAAAAAACGAGGCCTACGTGCCATTGCGCTAGGGAAAGTAAAGTTGTTTACTCTACCAGCCACCGCCCGCTAGTGCCCTTGCCCGGCGAGGCGCTCCAGTCTCGTCCCCCCAGCTCTAGTTCGTCCGTCTGCTGCTGCTGTTGCCACTGCTGGTGTTTCGCTATAACCCTCCGTCCGACATCATCTCCAGGCTCCAGCTAGCCCTTTTCCTCACAAGAGCCAATTGTTGCACAACACGCTGGCTTCTAAAACATTGGAGTCGCGGTCGGGAGATAACTATCGTGTTTCATTGACCTTATGAAGCGTAGAGGGCTTTCCCACTGCTCAGGCAGATGTGGGGTGGTGGGTCACCAGCGGGTAGATAATGCATCATGTATACCACGGTATATTATCGCTCTTTGCCGAGGTAAAAACGAGGAGAGAAGAAGTGGGAGTAGCGGCTAAATTGACTAGAACTTATTCCGCCACCCCGATATCCCGCTACCATGTAGCCAACCTATCATTGGAACTCCCTACTATAGTCAACCGTCGCCACATCTGTATCGTATTTAAAGCACACAAAAAGAAAAATTGTGCTGTTGAACCGCTACTCTTATACTTGTTATACAGGTGGGCTGCGAGATAAAATAAGCAAGGAGAGGTTCAGGTGCTTGCTTGGACTAATGATCGCTTGATGTCGCAGCGAAGCGTATGATCGAATATTCGTCCAATAAGCAAGTGTCATAAGATTGACTTTTGTTACAGTACGACCAACACGTTTGACGTGTTCAACTCCGGAACGTCTTACGAAAGGGAAGCCCTTGCTTGGCTGTTTCTTTCATGACTGGCGTCGTAGCACATGCCTCTTCTGCCTCCTACGAGGTACCAGGAATGACACAATTCATGCGTTTAAGTTTGCCTCTCGAATGGAATATAATACGAGTAGCGGTACCACGCACACAGCAGAAAAATGCGTGTCTCATGTGAGTACCTGATGCGTCTCTCCCTTTTGACGGTCGGCAATACTTGGGGCGTATATTGAGGCGGGATAGTGCTTTACGAATGAAAGTCGAGTTCGCCACTGTACGACCCCTCCTGCGACCTTTTATTTGCGGTCGCCCGGACGGATAGGATCAAGTAAGTTGCACAGCATCGCCGGCTGTCGGTGTTGCTCTCTTCGTATCACTGTGTCTAGGTGCTGCTGTTTATCTCATACAAACGAATGACTTGATGTTGTTGCGCCGCTAACCAGTCTTTTCACTGTTAACTCCCCTGCATCATGTTTCTCCCCTTTCCAAATATCGTGTTCTACAGCGTTTTCAACAAGGGGTACGACGTGGACAAATCTTTCTTCATCACTACGACACACAAAGCTCTCGACGGCCGACGTCGGCCATTGACCACCGGCCCAACCCGTGACAGCGAAGGGCAAGAAGAGAGCGCGGTCACGCTGGTCCTGGTGGTCAAGCCGCGGGGCGTAATCGAGGCGTGCTACCTGGAAATCAGCGAAGGACAAGCGTGTGGGGAAGAAACGTTGGATCTGTTTTCAGACATTAAAAGTGTGATTCCACATCCGGATCCTTCCGCGTGGGAAGCGTCGCGTGCGTACCCTTTTCCTTTGGGTGGGAATTCCCCCCGCCTGTGTTCTCAGGTGCGAGGAGCGGCGGAGATTTTTCGAAAGCCTTGTTCACTAGTTCGTGATTTCGAAAATCGTGTTCATGATTTTGGCATCTCAGAGTCGAGTGTTGTGGAAGACAAGGGTGTTTCTGCTCCCTTGACAAAGCCGAATGGTTGTTACGGGCAAGTTTGTAGGTGTTTCATGCGTCAGTGTCGTCGATCAAATCTAGGCAGGTTCTTCTATCGCGCTTAGTTCCATTGTAGTCTGTCGACGAACAGTGAACAATGCCTGCTTGCACTAGTCATGTTGACCAAATATTTGGTTGCGCGCTCGGTTTGCTTTACACATAACACTATGAATAGTTTATTGTCTAGTGTGTTTATTGCCAGGAAGCCTTTTGCCGGCAAGGCTGCCATCAGCCTTGCTGAATGCGGCGGCATCTATCTCTCGATGCTTTTCGCGCAGGGCGTTGGCGGCAGTTTTACTCACTTCTACTCTGGGACCCTGCATGCGATTGATTTCGAGTGCCCAGAGGGAACGCCAGTGCTAGCTATGGCTAGTGGAACGGTGAAGGAAGTACGTCAGTCCATCACTGCTGGTGGAGTTCACGCTCGTGGTCTGTTCGAATGGAACTCGGTGAGTGTGTGGTACGTGTTAGTGCTGTATTCTTTCTGACATATGTTCCTCACTTGCTCACATTGTTTTTGTTTTGTGTCCATGTGTCGGATGCAAACAAATGCGACATTCCAACTATTTCCCAGAGCGCAAAATGCCGCTGACCCCGCCTCTTGTCACCCCATTGAAGATGTTCCCGAAATTGGAGGGTGACACTTGTTTCAATCGACGGCTCAAACAACAGCCAAGGCATCCCCGAGACGCGTACAAATATAGGGATAGCGCTTTTGGCCTAAATACTTCTGGCTGATGAAGCTCCTAAACCAACATCGCTAGAATGCCGTTCATGCTTTACAATATTGCTCGGTGTGTCTGGGCCATGGAGTTGTTCATCGGCTTTCACTTTGTTTTTTCTCGAAGTCAGTGTTTGGGGTGGGGTAGA
Organism: Undaria pinnatifida; assembly: GCA_012845835.1. Classification (NCBI taxonomy): domain Eukaryota; class Phaeophyceae; order Laminariales; family Alariaceae; genus Undaria; species Undaria pinnatifida. The sequence goes on from JABAKD010000022.1 coordinate 10,817,335, forward strand.
GAGCTGCTCAAGTGTGGAGCCTTGAGAAAAAATGGTGCTTCCCCTGTCGTAGCCGGGCAGCCGCCTGCTTCCAAGTAATAAGTGTGGACCAGCGCGCGAACCCGCCCACACTACGCCCGTCGTGCCCCGCCTCACCCCCGGCAGGTGAGCATCCTACAGGACGACGGCCTCCTAGCTGAATACGTCCACATTCTCGCGGACTCCTCGCTCGTTGAGCCGGGCGATCGAGTCGTGACCGGGCAGCCTATCTGTGCGTCTGGGGGCGCTGGATTTTGCCCTACCCCGCACCTCCATTTTCAGGTGCAAGAAGGAGAGGGGGATAACGTTCCTACCGCTCTGTTCGCGCTGCTTGACGGTGACGGCAAGTCATATTTCCCTGTAGCTGGGAGGTGGTACGGGCCTCAAGGCCAGGTAGAAGCGCCCTTGATACGGCAGCCGGGACAGGCAAGCGGAGCGGTGAAGAGTGCTGTTGTGGAGAGCCGCGAGGGCGGAAGCGTTGATGGGAGAGAGCCGGGACTGGTCGGGGAGTGTGAGGAAGGGAACGATGGGGCTGCCGCACGGTTGACGCCATCGCAAGCACATTGTCCGCGGTAGTTTTTTGCCTCCTCAGCATGAGGTGCTTATGCCGACGGGCGGGCCCGTTTTAGGACCCATGAGATTTGGCCGATATATTTAAAAATCTCTAGGAAGATCGTGCACCAGCACACGGTTTCCATGTTGCGCGTGCTTCTTACAGATCCTCTAGGTGCAGTTCGGAAACATCCCATACCCCAGCAGCCCGGGTTGCTTTGTGTAGCCGATGCTATAGTCTTGGTTCGTTTTGGACTGAAACCCCAAAGGGATTAAACAAGGAGTTAAACGTAGCGCATACAGCGGACCTGGCAATGTGGCCGCGCGGATCTTGGAGGGTAGTTTTTACGCTCTCTGACTGGCCGAGGGCTATGTGGTGGTCCGCAGATCGGAAAAAAATAACATATATCGAAAAGCGGCGCAGCCTCGCTTCTCGCCCGTTTCTGGCCGGTTTGGGGTCCGGGCTGGGGTTAGGGTTAGGGGTCGGAATGGGTCTACGCCCGTACCTCGATCCCACCAGGAAGTGCTTCCTAGCTCGCAAACGCGAACAGCCCACCGGCCCAATTATCCGCGTGGCCAGATTATTAGGCGAGCTCAGCGCATAGGACAAGCTCAATACACCCAACAAATATCGGTCAAAGTCGGGTTCGCGCCATGCCAGGGGCCATACCTCAAACAAAACATCGCGTATTTCAGCGGCTAAAGCCAGTTAGAGATGAGCAACACATCGATACACCCAGCTTGCAAATATGAGTTTCGACGAAGTCTTCGATCTTACAGCTGAAGTGCATTTATATTTTTTACCAAAAATTTTGGGAAGGGCGGCTGGGGCGGATGGCCTGCCACATTTGATTCTCGAACAAAATCCTCCCTTCCACCGCACACGCAGCATGCCTCGGCACCAACGATCGATGTGGATTGACTTCCGGTTTCCATAACCACTCCACTTGCGAGGCATCTTCTGGTCTAGAGGTAGCTGACGGGCCTGAACACGTGCTCCGTCGCGCATTCTGCAGCAAGACCCGTTCGACAGTTTCCATGTCGTCTTCGGCCTCCTCCGCACAATAGCTCGTCACGACAACAACCCCCGATGGAGGCGGTGCGCCGCTGTTCACTGTAGAACGTTCAGATCGATGACTTGGTGGGGACGCACTACCCCTGTCATCGCTGTTACCCTCAATACTGACGGAAGAAGTTGCATCACAGCCAAAAATGAGCTCCAGCGTTGGCACCCAGTCGTCATAACCCCAGATGCCAGCGTTAAATAGGAATAGGGCATCTGGGGCTGAGAAAAGGCCAGAGACGTCATGGTACAGGCCCGTGTTGAAGTGCAACGTAACCGAAACTCCCGACGAGCCGGGGCAAGAGGCGTTCACCGAAGGGTTTGGCTGCCGGTCTGCAACAGGAAAACCCAAAACCCCACCATCGTGGTCCGTTCCTAAGCTTCGCTCCGTCTCCCAGGAGGAAATGTGGCGGAAGATGTGTCGAACGTTGTGCAGACCGGCTGCGATGTTTGGTCCGCAGAAGAGCATGTCCACGGCCAGCACGTTTTCGTCGAGTCCAAGCCGACGGAAGAGGTCGTCAAATACTGATCGTGTTTGATCCGGCGTCGTGCCCTCTCTGTACACGAGTGAGGCAGGAGGGGGCAGGAAGAATTGCATAAGCGGCGGCGGCGGAAACAGTGACGAGGTGACACATGGAGAAAGCGTCAAGGCAAAAACAGAAACATGAACCATTGATCGACAGAGGAGCCGCAGTGGTGTCATTCTGTGGTGTCATGTCGCTCGTTCTATAATTACTCTTATAACTCGTAAGTAAGAAAACCCTGTACCAGGTATGATATCACGCGCATCAGATATAATATGCAGCAACGACAATTTTGGTGCCATGCCGACGATATGTGGCATTTAGCGTCTGGGGACAAACACCTGCGCCTCCTCGGGTTTATCACTGATGCATAGGCTTGTACGTTGTAATTGGAACCGTAAAATGCAACCGACATATACATACCAAGTAGATATTTGGGATCGTCGCCGACTGCGTACATATTATATCATACCAGGGGGGCTTCGCTGCGGCGGGCTGCCGCCCGCCTGCGGCTCCGCGCATGCCCGCAAGACAGGTAGCAAACGAAGCGGAGAGGGACCGTAGAAGCGACAAATTACTGCAAAGGGGTACGGTGTTATATTAAATCAGTTCATAGTGTTGCAAGTATGAGGTGGAGCGAGTGTGGAGGGGGTTTGTATATATTGAAGGGAGAAAGCAATGGAACGGTCGGGAGGACGAGAAACCCATGATTATCGTCTCATATGCCAGGTACATACGAGTACCGGCGGGTAGTTTGGCGGGACTCCTACAGCATCAGCAGCAGTAATCGCCAAACTACCTCGTATACCTCGAACGTGCTGCTGCTGTATCATCATTTTTAGCAGTCCAACCACATGTACCTGAACCTATCTCCTGTCTTCTCCCCTGTATGCGAGTATTCCTACGTACGTATTGGCCACGAGACTCTCATGAATCTCGCAGCTTGCAACGTTGAATCTAGACCGCTTAACTGTTTGTTGGAACTCAGTATTGACCGCTCAAATGGTCGAACTCACATCTGACGTATTTTACATACTTTGCGAAAAACGAGTACAGCATAGAGGCAGCCCGGGCACGGTGCAAGCACGCCCGAGGCCTCCTCCGACACAGTCAGGGTCGGGGAGCAAGATGAGGGAGTTTCGGGCCGAGGGGTGATCCTCATCGCAAGCTAGCACGGCAAAATCTCAAAAATACGTCCAAGAAAAGCTGAGGAGCCTTCTCCGAGCAGCAGCTGCAATTTTGTAAATGTATTTTATAGCAAATTTTCAAGGACGTCAGCCGTGAGTTCGACGAATTTATACCAGTCTGTTTTCTCTTTTGGTAATAGGTTCGGGTTCATGTGCTTAGCCGGGTGTGCAGCGATGCTGCCCCCGGGGTCCTTGCTGAGTTCCGAAGTGCAGATGTGGTGCTGTGAGTGGCTCGCTAAGTCGCGATGCCGATATATATTAGTTCAATCGGACGATTGTGTCTCGCGACTCAAGCGACCATAACGAACACCTCCACACACGATACACCCCTGAACTCAGCAGGAGCCCGGGGCCAGCATCGTTGCACACCCGACTCGTTAGATGGACCTATTGATAGTTCAGTAACAAAAGAGAGAAACGGGGTGACGTTATATGCCATGCGTCGTTGTTGGCGACATTCCCAGGTCTCTTATGTCGGTTACATGTTACGGTTCGAGTAACAAAATGCATACCTACGCATTTGCAGTGAACCCGAGGATGTATGCCGGGGTGTGTCGGTGTGTTCCCTGGCGCCACAGAAAGCACAGAGCACTCGGCAGCAAACAAACTCACAAACCCCGGATTATTTTCGTTCACTCTTCCACCCACTCTGCCACCCCCAAAACTCTCGTGCATGTTGATGTGGAGAAAAAAAGCTTGCAAGAGGCGCTTATTGAACATGGTGCGGCTGTGTCGTCCCCAGAAAAGCGCGAACACACCAGGTACACACCAGGCAATTGAGAGTTTTGGACGCACGTCTTGCTTCTTGAAGGCTTGTTTGGCTGAAGCTGTTTCAACCTCACCTTACAGCACACTTATTATAAAAAATGAAAATACACTCCAGCTGTGAGATCGAAGATTTCGTCGAAACTCATCTTTGCAAGCTGTGTGCGATACTCCGATCGCGCGCATTACGAGTTGTGTGTCCACATTAAGGATATAGGTCGGCGACTCCCCTTACAACTACAGTGTAGCTATCAGGGTCAACAGGGTGATTTTAGTCAGTCTGTGCGCGGAAACTATAAAACCTGTTTCTGAGGGGGACAAAATCTGACAGCTGTGAAGGGAAATGTATCCTTTTATCAAGTGAATCTTGTAAGTCGAATAACCGGTAAAGGGGGGGGGCGGAGTTTTGAAGGACGTGGGGGCCTGGTTTTGATCAAAAGCGAGCGGGTTTGGAGGGGGGGGGGGGGGGGGGGGGGGGGGAAGGGGGGGCAATTTGTGCATGTAAGCTATAAATCCTTTCAAGGGGATAAATCTGACGGTTTTGGCACCAGTTTATTATTGGGGGGGGGGGGGGGGGGGCGTGTGGGGCAGCTCAATATGTGCGTTGAAACTATACATTATTTTGAGGGGATAAATGGACGGTTTTGAAAATAATGCATCAGTTTATCATGTATATCCTGGGGTAAGTCGTACAATCAGTGAGTAAATAGAGGGTGGAGTGTTCGAGGGGGTGGGGTTGGGATGGGTTGGGGGGGGGGGGGGAGGTGGGGGGGGGGGGGAGGTGGGGGGGGGGGGGAGGTGGGGGGGGGGGGGGGGGGGGGGGAAGGAAGGGCTTCAGGTGAGGGGTTCGTTATACGTGTGGTGCTAGGTCTAGGCGATGGTGCGGGTGATGGGGAAGAAGGGGGCGTTCAAGGCGGGGGGGGGAGCACACTCATGTACTACCTGGTACTTATAGTACATAATCCAACTACTCTGCGGAGTTATCGTTATCATAATGCCACCAATCGGCCAGGATGCACGTCAGCCACGTAGCAACATGCGGGCAATGCCAATGGCAACATGTCGAACGCACCCGGCATGCGATGCTGTACGACTCTATGCAAGTGAATACTCTAAATACTGATCGTACAGAGAGCACAAATAAGTGTAAATGTTACCTGTGATCTGCGCCCACGACGTGCAGCACCAAGCGAGAAGGCAACTTGCCAGCGCCGAATATTCTCAGCAGGGCGTGGAAGATGGTCGAACTCCGCGTCAAGCGGAGGCTCTCGTCCCTCCCAACGACGTCACCCGCCATCGACACTATGCTGTCACCCTTTTGGGGTACTCACTCGTGTTCGTGATGCTGCTGCACAGCTGCTGCACTATTAATACTGCTGTTGTTGCCATCTATCGATTCGATGCTTGGGTACTGCTGCACTGCATCATGTTTTACGTTATAAGTTCTACGTATCTGTGGTTTTCGTATGCAGAAAGCCGATGTCGTGCGGGTATTTTCTCCACCACCCCCTAATTTTCAATTTTCAAGTTTGTTTGTACACCGCACACTGCACTGCACAGCAGCAGTAGAGCTTCTACAGCTGCAGTGCAGGACAATGAGCTTCCTGTACCGCGAGGCTGGCAGGGTCCTGCAAGGTGTGGAAGATGGTAGGGCGAGCCTGAAAACACTCACGCTGGGCCGAGCAAACTCTGTTGGGGGCGGGAGAGGAGGAGATGAAAACGGACCCAAGAGAAAGGTGCGATGCTGCTGTTGACGACCGAGAGGAAGGATCAAGACGTCGATCTTTCGCAAAGGTTATACCCAGAGCACGTCTCGTAGCTGCATTTGTTGATGACAAACACGATTGTGTGTTTCCGAGCCCTATCTGTCAGTCTGTACCAGTATCTGTTTGCGAAGGCAAGGCGCATGATACTCAGTTAGGCATATCGGCATACGACAGCAGTGTTCAGGTGACCGGGCTCGTTTGTACGTATGTACGTGCAGTCGAAGACCGCAGAGGAGGCAGTCCATGGACACCCGACGTACCATGGTACAGCGAATCTGAGCGCCACACAAAGGCAGAGTCACGGGAGACAAGATTAGTAATAGTGTCTAAGAGCGACCATTACTGTGAACTGCGCCGAAGGCGGTAGCTGTGATGCTGCAGTTCTACTTTGGCGGCGCGCGTTGTATAGGGCGCGCGAAGCACGAGCACTCCCACTCGTGAAACGTGAAACCAAGAAAAATTAACGAACCTTTTGCCGTCGGTTTCATGACAGTCCAGCGGCGCCCTGCATGTAATTACCTGTAGTACATGTGTACCAGTACAGCAGTTGCGGAATTACCGGTAACTTGCAATGTTATGTAACTCATAACCTATCAACCCTTTGGGACCCAAGCATAGCAGGCTCAGCGATGGTGCGCCTTTTTTGCAGAAGCGGCCTGCACAGCCCAATAGTGCCGTTCGTTGGTCTTAGTTTACTGGCAAAAGGCTGGCCTTTCGGCCGCCCGGTGCTTCTTTAACAAACCCCGCCGAAACACGCGCTGAAGCCGTGTGACTGCCCCTGCCGACCTCGATAACCCCAGAGGGTTGGGGTCGTGGTCGGGGTTAGGGTTAGGGTGACGTCATGGGTCGGGTTATTCAGGACCCACGTGCAAGGTTGAATGTGACCTCACACGACCTGCAAAGAGTTGTGTGCAGGCCGCTCCTCCACAATCCACATAGGGCGGGGGGTGGGGGATTACACTCGCAGATTCCAAGACAAATGCGATGATGCCAAGCGTCTATGATGGGCGTACAGCGAGTGTGCGAGCATCATCGTGGTGCGCGCATGTTGTGCAGCTCCTTGCATTGGTTGCACTTCGGTCGCATTGCTGTATAATAATCTTAGGGGGGCGTTCGACACGTTTCCTCTCTGAAGCCCCAGCAGGGCTAGTAAGGTTGATAGCAGCATGGGCTGCCAATGTTTCCAAGCCGTTTGTTCACAACCCACAAAACTACCGGTTGTAACGTAGTACGAGTACTACCGATAATAATATAATACCAGCTACCACAGTAGTGTTGGCATCATGTCGTCATGCCATGTTGCCCTCATTCAGCAGTGCCAGACTTCTTGCATTGCGTTGTGCGTGCACGCATGGCATATGGTTTTGTTCTGCGATCGGCGGTCAGACGCAGAAAACTTAACTCCGACAGTGACCATTATACCAGGTACCAGATACAGGTATTGTTTAGCGTAGTATTCATGGCATACGAACACAATGTTAAAGCAGCGTGCCTACAGCAGCTATGAATCATGAGTATACAGTACAGCAGTTTAGTTATCGGTAGGACGTCGCGCAGCAGGATAATTGTAACTGTCGTCAACGTGTGCGCGTTGATTGAAGAATTTTGGAGAATCGTACATCTCGGTTTGCGGTCGTAGAACTCCGGTCGTAGAACCCGGCTTCAGCCAACTCGAAAGGAGTTCGTACTTATTTTTGGGTTATGTCAAATCGAAAACCCGCATATGCTTGTATTACGTATGAAAATAGACGTGCGCTTCCTTCCACCCTCGTCTGTGTTCGTTGTTCACTGGCTGCTGTGTGTTTATGTGACAGCTGTACGCCATGGTGAGCGAAACGCTCCGGTACAAGCCTCTGCTGGACCGTCTCGTTCTCAAGGCAGACCCGAGGTACGAGTAGAGGGGGGGCAGCTGTGCGCGGATTATGCAGGTGCAAGTATGTTACAAGCTCTCCCTGCAAATGTTGCCCCAGACATGGCGTACAAATATGTGGTGAAATTCCCGTTGCTGCTCAAGATGGATTTCCTTGCTGTTATACGTTCGACGCATTATACCAGTAATGCTTTATTTTCGACTGGAAAGGGAATGGGGGTTGGTATTTTTTTCCCGCGCGCAACTCCTCGCGCTGCACGGGTTGTTGCGGTTAATTCGAGCGCGGGCGGACTAAGCATTGTCTTTCGTTAGGCACTTGGTTGTATTTTTATGTGTCCCTGTAGTCGTCAGGGGACATCTTGGGCACATCCCCGGGTTTTCTTAGATATGGATTGAACAGGTACAAATGAAAGTATCTACCACTTGAGTACAGAGTATAGAATGAAACATCGAAGCCGATGTGTCCAAGTCTAGAGCGCCGCCCGCATGTTGTCACGACGCGTCTTGGCTTGAATCGTCCAGAAGAGCAGATCGTGTGCGCTCGTGCTTGCCGTCGTGTCGCAGGGGCGCCTTGTTCTCCGATGAGCACATGCGGGAGAAGGCGCAGGGGTACGTGATGCTTTACGAGATGCTGCTGGGGAAAGGGACTATCCAGGGAGGGGGGAAACTGAAGGTTCGCCAGCGTGTTCATGGATCTGGTGGTAGTGCTGGAAGGCTACCCTGCGATCATACTGGGGAGGGCGTTTCGGGGCGAACGTGCGCTTTCAACTCTTGTACGATTGCAAAAAGATATACGACGTTATGTCCGAGTAGTTAGTCCCCAAAATCGTGGATGCGGCTCAAAACTGATTAATGTGGCTTTTGGAAGACACTACAGCGGAAAGTCGGACGTCACAACATATACTTCGAAGCAGCAGGTTTAGCTTTTCAGAGAGTATCCGGTTGCGATGGGTGGACCTTCCACAGTCGATGCGTTCCATCCCGACTGGACTGTGCTACCCGACGCTGGACTATTAACTGCCGCTATTAATAGTTGGCGTTGAAGCTGCTGCTTTGGGTGCCTGATCCTCACGCGCCCCTGCGCAGGGCGTGAATCTCGGCAGTACTTTTCTGCCGCCCTTTTGTCTGCCCGTCGCCTCTACTGAGAGTCGAGACAGCCCCCACGGGTCAGAGCTGCGGCTGCTGCTGCCGCCGCTAATGCTATTTCCTTTGCCGTGCAAGCGGTAAATCTATCTGGCACGCTACCTTCCGCAAACACAGGATACTCCGAACGCCCCGATGTTAATCTCGTTGTTGTTGCCTGCAGCGACATTTGCTGCAGTACAAGGAGCGACTGGAGCACTGCCTGGCAGAGGCTAAGTTGGCAGAGGGGTTGCCCGCGAACGCTGCCAACGAGTTTCTCCTGCCGAAGAGCTCGAGAAGGCATATCTTCCCCCGGTAGGAAGAAAAAAGCTCGCTCGAGCAAGCTGTCTTACTTTTATTAGCAAGTTCAGGTGGCATGGATCCTTGACCTCACAGCTGGGATTACACCCAAGCCCGCCTCAGCTGTGAGATCGAGAATTTCGACGAAAATCACCTTTGCAAACTGCGTGTGATAATTCGATCGCGATTTTGTACCCACAAATCTCGAGGGAATGGGCAGATGGGCGGGCTTCGGGGTGTTTTTCGTCCCCCGATGTAGCTGAAACCGTTTTCGTTTTTTGTCCTCGCGATCGAGAAAGCCTGTTGGATTTTCCTTCTCCAATGTTCACCTCGGAATCACCTCGTCAGCTTATATTTCGGCACGTTGCAAGGAACACCGGGCCTTGCCACGCTCCCATTTTTGGGGACAAAACGCTCGGAACTCTGGGGGGGGTTATTTTTGAGGTTGTAAAAGGTTAGCACATAATTTCGGGTGTTTGTGAAGGCCAGGCCAGCAAAACGTGGTTCTTCCTTAAACCAGCTGCATGCGAGACGTTCATCGCGCCCTGGTTTTTTTCCCAATGCTTTGCATCGCTCTTTTGGCTTGCGTGTCTCCTTGTCACCGCCCAAAAACGCGTTCCATTGCCCTTTTGGCTTGCATGTCGCTGTTGTCTGATCGTGCCGCGATAGATACGCGAGGGTAAACCTGCTGACGTGTCCGGAGGGAACAAAGGGTGTGGCGGCGGCGCTGCAGAAGGAAGGGTTTACCGTCAAGGTCCGTTCGGTGACACAAGCTATGATAGAGGTGCTCCATATTTTCCTGGAAGGTTGTTGGCTTGAGGAGCTCTATGCCTCACCCAAAAAGTGGCGTATTAATAGTGTAGAGCAAACTGGAAGCGAAAACCCGATGAAAAAGTTAGACATGGCCTAGGTATTCAAATCAATAATTTAGCAAAACAAGGATTCAATTTCGACGATTGTGGGTTAAGGAGCCCTATCATCCAGAAAATAAAAATGGCCAAGAATTGCTACCTCTGTCGTGGCACGCGTCCAGGTGCCGCATGGTGGGAGGGTGCAGAACGATACACAGTAGGCGATGCTTTGTTGTTCGCCGTGCCCTTGACGTCGTGTGGCCAGGGTAGGGGGGTTCGTTTCTTCCGTTGCGAAGGCGTCCCGTCTAGGCTTGTTCGGCTACACTCAGGAACGACGGGGGCATGTCCGCATCGTGCTTGCTGGTACCTGCTTTCGAGCGTATGCCTTAGTTTTTTTGTTTGTGATGCCGTTGTGTTGTTGATCTCACCTCCCCAGATCGATGCCGTCGTGCCAAGCCTGCTGGTGCTCCCGCCCGGGACGGACCTGCACGAGCACGCCATGGTGAAGGAGGGGAGACTCGTGCTGCAAGGTGTGTGCGTGTGTGTGCACGCCCCTCGGCCCCGGCCGCCGGTAGTAGGACGGCCGGTACGAGGACGCAGACGACCACCGCAAGTTGGCATGTCAGGAGATGAGGAAGACCGAAGATTCGGCAGGAGGGATACGCCTTTTTTCCCTACCGAGGATGGGCCACTCGCGCGGGTGCCTCTGTACCTCGCTCGAAAACGGACTTAACTACGTTTCGTTGGAGCTGCGTAATAAACGGTTATAACGCGCCGGTGTACACCGTGAAACCCAAAGACACGAAAGCTTAAGATTGGAAAAAAAAGTAGGGTAGTCACGCGCGCTAGCTATACACTAAAAGTATCAAGTCGCCCCCTACGGTGACATAGATCGGAAATATAAAAAAATCACGCAGAGCACCCACCCTGTTGAGCACGCTTCAGGGAAAAGACAGACAAGCTAGTGCCAGTGTTGAAACTATAATTATATATCCTCGGGGCGGGTGCGATGGAAAACTTCCAGAATAAGGAAAGGGTGCGCGCGCGGGGAAGGGGTGGAGAGGGAGCGGGACGAGGAGCTGCTGTTTGCTTCGAACGACGGCTCGAGGATGTCGCGGTGTTGTCTAACGGCATCGCTAATATTTTGGGAACGTGGCGCCTACGTATAGTCGACTAAAGCAAAACTCTTCACTCTTTCCGCCGATCCGCTTTTGTGGCATCCTGAAACGAGCGCAGATAAAAGCTCTTGCTTCTCGGCAGAGGCACTCTTAGGAGAGGAGGCGTTTGCTGCCTCTAAGGACGCGGGGAGAGAATGGAAAGGCGGCGACGTTATTGATGCCTGTGCCGCCCCTGGGAACAAGACAATGCACGCGGCTTCGCTGCTCTCGCAGCTACCGCCGCCCTCCGCTTCGAAAGACGACCACCCCAAATCGACAGTGTTCGGCAGGTGCGTGACTCAATGTTTATTTTCGATGGTTCGTGACCTTAACGACGTTGTTCTATGGACCGTGACTCTAGTGCTTGATGGGTACGCGGCGCTTGACGTGCCGTTGCGCTCAACGACCGTACCGCGCTAATCGAGATTTTTTTCCTCGCGCGTCCGGCACTTGCAGCGCGCGATCGTCGCTCGCTTCTAGACCGGGCACAGTTAGGTCAAAGACAAGGAGCATGTTTCGCGCGGTTGCCGGTATTTCGCTCAGACCTTGCAGTGTGTGCGCAAAGCGCAGCGAGCCGCGTGTTGCACGCGGATACCACTAATTATCGATTGTCCATGGCTGTACAGTGACGTTGCGCGAAGATGTAAACTTTGGCCGTGCTCTCGATCCTTGCCCTCGCTATCATGACCAACGTGCTAATTCTTCGTCCTTCTTCACCTTTTGCCGCACGCTCGAGACGTTCCCTCCCTAGCACGACCAACTGTAATTTTCTTCGTCTTTTGTTTGTTTTTATTGCACACGCGTGCCACCCTTCCGCTTTCGCGGGCGGACACCAATCAGGGAGAAGAGACCGTGAATTTTCTTCTTTGAAAAAAAACACTCTGCCCATACCCTCGATCCGTCCCCTCCCTATCATTGAGACCCATCCGGCGATAGGGGTGGACCTAAATTTTTGTGAGACTCCTTCCGTGACTGGCTCTGTACCTCACCCAAAAACTGATGAGCGTCACAGAAAAATCAAAGTACAGCCCGATGAGCAGTCCCGCACACGGCCCAGGCATACAACGAACAGTTTTGTAAAACACCGGAGACATCCCACGCTATGAGGGTGCAGCAGGTTCTAAGAATTTTCTGAGCTCCTAACATGAGGAGCGCAATATCAACATCATCCATCATCACCCGAAGCATGACTTCGGAGGCATTCGTTCGCGCAAAAAGCCCGATCAGCACTTCTGCTGGTATGCGCTAACTAATCCTGAAACCAATGTATTCGTAATTTTTTATCATGCTAACCGACAGCCCCACAATCGAGGAGCCGAGCGGTCAGAAGGTCAGAAACCTTGGTTGACCCCCAAAAAGCAACCTCTACCGTGGAATGCTCACCGGTCGTGTTCCGAGCATGTTGGGTGATTTCTCACTTACAGAAGCGTTTCGCCAAAAAAAAATCTCCTTTCATGGCACGTGTCGTGGTCCAACGTTCATCTTTTTCCTTTTTTTTCTTTCTTTTTTATTCGTTTGTTTGTTTTTCGCGTGCCAACCAGGAAAAAGAAGCGAATCGTGTTCGCGTTCGACAAAGACCTGAGACGGTTGACCCTCATGCGCCGAAGAGTCGACGAGGCCGGCGCATCGGGAGCGATCGAAACTCGGCTGCAGGACTTCCTCGAGGTAGATACGTCGGACAAGCGGTTCGCGGCCGTCGGTGCTATCTTGCTGGACCCTTCTTGTTCCGGCTCGGGCATCGTCTCGGCGCCTGACAGGATTCACGAGAACCAAGGGGCGGAGGGGGAGGGAGGGAGCGGGGGGGACCAGTCGCGCGTATCGAGGCTGGCGGCGTTCCAGCTGCAGGGGCTGCTAAAGGCGATGTCCTTTCCCCAGGTGGGTGCTTGAAAACGCTTGATTGTGGATCGGTTGTCCTTTACGCATACGCTCCCCGGGAACTGTTTCGCGGTGTGCGCTCCCTGTATCGCGTATAGCGGAGGAGCCATTGTATTTGTTGCTCGAAGGCCGTGGCAGGTGAGCAGATTTGAGCGTTTCCTTGTGCGACGGAACGTTGAATTAATAAAACTGGTGGAGCGACAGCATAACTAGTGTTCACGCGCTCCTGGATAAGATGTATTGGTAAGCCCCGTATTTTCCTAGCTCGTCATCGATAAGCGAGCGCGCGGGTTCCCACCGGCTTTGACCAGCCCCGGCGCATTCTTTGCCCCAAAAGAAGGCTTGGCGGGCCCTTCCTTTTTTTCTCCGCTGCTGTGCTCTCAGAAGAGTTGCGTGCATTTTCTATTCAATCTTGAATAGTTATCTCCTCCCCGCCCTTGAGGCTTGAAGCGCGGGGATGGCTTCTGAATGTCCCCGTAGTTATGGTTGTCAGTTTCCCCCTTCCCCCCCCGTCCTCTCCCGTGTTACTGACATGCCTGTTGCGAATGCGCTCCGTCATGTCCCTCCTCAGGTACAACGCATTTGCTACTCTACCTGCTCTGTGCACGCCGAAGAGAACGAGGATGTGGTGGCCAAAGCATTAGAACAGCAACCGACACCTCCTCGACTCGACCCCTCTCTCGCCGACTCACAAACGAAAGTGGTCGCGGTAGCTGCTTCCGCTTCTACTCCGGTCGACGTTTCTAATAAAATGGTCGCGGAAGCTCCTGCTGCTTCTGCGGGACAACTCAACGCCGAGTCCGCACCCAGCAGCAGCATCAGTACCGGCAGCAACAGCGGCAGCAAACACGTCAGCAACAGCAGCGGCAACACCAATAGTAGCAACGTTAACCTTGGCACGGGGGACTCCCTCGTGAACCCTAGTGCGGCAGTATTGTCGGAATCGTTGTCTCAGAGTAGCGGTGAGGGTAGTGCGTCTGCTAAGAGTAATGGCGGTGGTGGTAATGGTGGTGGTAGTGGTGGTGGTAGTGGTGGTGGTAGTAGTGCCGCCTTTGGGTCTGGCTCGAAACGGTTCAAGTTGTCGCGCTGCCTCTCGCGATGGCCGAGGCGAGGTCTGGCCGTCTCCGGCTTGAGCAAGAAACAGGCGGCTTGCTTGGTGAGAACAGATCCCTTCGAAGACGAAACGAACGGATTTTTTGTTGCGGTTTTTGAGAGGGAGAGCAGCGTTCGTGTCCCTGGGGTAGGGGGCGAAGGAGATGGAGGAGGGGGCGGGGGAGGGCCAGAAGTGGAAGGTAAGAAGAAGCGGAATCGGCACAAGAACCGAAAGAAGAACAAGAAAAAACGCAAGAGGGAGGAGGCTGAGGGGGGCGGTGGGGGCGAGGCGGGCCAAGAGGGCGAGAAAACACACGACTTGGGTTCGGCATCGAAAATTGCTTCGAATGGGGATATCAACGCGGTGCTTGGTGTCGTCGAGGGACAGCAGCGGTGACGTTTTTTTGCGCGGGGTACGCCGCGGAAAGTGTAACGCCAGTCGGAACGATGATGTATTTAATCAAGTTGCTGGCCGGATATTAGTGTGGCAACTGTTTTTTTTGTCTTGGGGACCTCATCCGAAGCGCCGCCAGGCAGCAACTACCTTGGGCGCATCAATGACACTGCTGTAGAGGCATCTCGAATATACGTTGATTCCTTTCTCTTGGCGCCAACTGTTCGTGCAAGCTCTCCTGCTGCGTAGACGTAAGCCCTGAGCGCGCCTTAAAACCAACAGTACCTGGGGACAGCAGGTCTGTCTTTATCAAGAGCATAGACGCATCGATCATGACGCCGGGACAAAACGATGGGGCAAGTCGAAGTGTCCCAACAGCGTGGTCACGCTTGACGTTGTGTGTGCATATCACCATCGGCTATACGGCACATTTACTCTCCTGCGTGTACGATGCGGTGCAGCATCGTTCGTCTACCCTTCCTCCGATCCTTGACCGCGTGGTGAGTCATCCCTCTATAGTGCGGTAGGAGTTGCACTGTTTGTGCCAAACGTTTCTGACCTTCTGACGGGTTGAGCTCTCCTCATGTGTGGAGCTATCGGTTGGTGTGATAATTTGACGAGTGTACGTGTGTTAGGACTAGCGCATATGAATTATTGGTCGGGTTGAGCGAACGAATGCCTTCGAAGTCATGTAGTATTGGGTGATGATGGTGTTGACGGATGATGTTGAGCTCCTCACGTTAGGAGCTCCGGAATTTACCAGAATCTGCTGCACCCCTAGCGTGTGATGACTCGTGATCCGATATAAGGCGGTATCCCGATATAAGGTGATCAAAATCGCTTGGCACGACTGCGGAATTGCACTCACAACAATTTGGAGTGAATCCTCACTTGAGCTTTCAATATAGCCGGGGTATCCCAATATAAGGCGGTATCCCGATATAAGGCGGTCAAAATGGCTTGTCGCGACTGCGGAATTGTACTCATAACCCGGAATAAATTATCACTTTCATTGCAGTAGGAGTCCCCCAATAAGGCGGTATCCCGATATAAGGCGGCCAAAATCGCTTGGCGCGACTGCGGAATTGCACTCATAACCCGGAATGAATCTCACTTTCACTACAGTAGGGGTCTCCCAATAAGGCAGTATCCCGATACAAGGCGGTCCAAATGGCTTGGCACGACCGCGGAACTGCACTCATAACTTGTAATGAATAAGGCGGCTTCCCCCAACACGGCGGTCATGTTGCTCCGGCCTTACTGGGGGACCCCTGCTCTGCAAAAATGATCCCGTACCATGTCCAAGCATTTTTTCTCTCAAAACACGGGTAGAGTTCTAACCCAAAATCTGGCTTCGCAAAAAAAATGGTGACCACCTCCATGGCCTATGTGTGTGACGAAGAACATCGTAAAATATTATGGCGTTTGTAATGTGGACGGCCCAAAAAGCGGTACCCCCGGTTCCTTAGTTGACTTTGCGTCGGCAGCAGCTGATGCTCTTGTTTTCATAAAAACGCCATTGGGATTCCAACGATGTTGGATAGCTGCTCCGTTCAAGAGTCTCGTGGGTTAAAAAAACAATGGCTGAAAAGTACTCTACACCTATCGTAGCGCGCTTCTAGTCGCACATCGCCTGTTTCGCCAGCTAAAAAAAATGCACAACACGCGAGACGACACGGCGCAGCAACGAACACCAGACGTTTTCGTCTACGAATCGCTCGAGAATTTGAGCAATGGCACCCGACATAATCATCGACGAGTGGCTCGAGTAATGGAGGATTCTGAAAAGGTCATACCGCGGACAAAGCCAGCGCGGGCCCGCCCGCTCGCCGTTCCTTGCCAGGTGAAGTGCATGGTTCGCGTACCGGTGTTGCACAAACGAACGGCAATTCTTCCTGGAGTAAAAATTGGAGGCAATAATACCCCCTTCGCTAACACAAGTTCGTGAAGGCGTCAAACGGCAAAAAACTCTACGCCGCTCTTTAAAATACCACGCGTAGGTGACCCACCAATTATCGGCATCAATCCCCAACCACCGCACATTTTCACTGCACTACAGCCCAGCCTGCCCGCCACCCCCACCCCACCAAAGAGGTCAGATTTGGACATGACGTTGCCAATGTCCCCAAAACTAACGCGCGCAGCACCAACAACAGCCCCCACAACCCCGCCCACCCCCCGATCCGTGTGCAAGAAAATACGCACAAGGTGCCGCCTCACAAGTGCTTCTTCGTAAGATGCAGCTCACCCTTCATGCGGCTCGCCGAATACCTCACGGCGCTTTGCACTTGATGCAAGCAGTGTCTGCCTGATCGGCGAATACCCGACGTGCTCCGCCCCGGTAGTGCAGGGATGCGAGGGCCTATGGTCTTACGACTACGGCCATGCACAAACTGAGTGCACCCCCACCTCTTTCCTCCATTCCTCGATCTTCACTCCCCACACAATCAATTCTCGTTAAACTGCGTCCTACTCCGCGACACGGTCTTCCGATGGCATGCCAGACGCCAACGCCGGTGGTCTCAAGCCCTCTCGCACCACTTCCCTGAACACATTGTTCGTCCCGTCACCGTTACGGCCTCCATTTGCAACTCCAACTCCGGCTAAGGTCTCCCCCTCGACCCTCGAATTCCTGGCGGCCTCCCGCCACTCCCTCAGTGAGAGGGTAAACCGCACCGCGCCGAGCCGAGACGACCCCGCGCTCCACACGTACTCCTCAGCCACGCAGTCCACGGCGCCGCAGTACACGAAGGGCCTTCCCTTGGCTCTCGCGAATAGCACCAAGTGAGGGGCTTGCGCCGTCTTCCACTCCCCCCCTTCTCCGCCTCCACCGCCTCCCCCCCCTCCAAATCCTCCTCCTTCGTAAGTAGAAACACGCTGAGGACTTGTGCCCCGCGTTGCCGTCGCCCCTGCCGTGCCCGCGGGGTTCTCCGACACATAGGAGGCAGGATCATCTTCGGGCAGGCCCCCCAAAATCGAGGAAGGCGCACCTGACGCATCGGCCAGCCGCTGCAGAAATTTCCCGACGGAATCGCTCGCGTCGTCAGCCGCCGCTGTCGCCGCCGACGCCGCTTTTTTATCGCGCAATGCACCGCCGCCGCCACCAGAATCATCGGTTCCGCCATCGATTCTGAGACCGGTCCCTGAACCGGTCTTGGAATCGGTTTCGTCTACGGTTTCGGTACTGTAAGTTCCGGTTCGGAAAGTCTGCTGCTGCTGCTGTTGCCATTCCGCCGCCTCGAGGTCGACCATGTTAGTGTCAGAGGAGAGCTTTCCTTGCAGGTACCACGCTGCGGCGGAACCTCTCTTGTCCAAGAATCCACTGCCAGCCAATTTTAGTACGATACGTATAGCGGAGGGAAGGGGTATCGCATGCGGAAGAGATCAGGGGTAAAAGCTGGGGGATGGGGTACTGCTAAGCAGCTGTGGATTTTTCAGCTGCGCTGAGTTTGAACCGTGCTGCGCTTGCCCCCCCCTCTTCCCTCCGCTTCCCATCACCCTACTAAACCCCTATGCCGCACACCTATGCACGAAACATCAATGACATATTTCGCGCCGTCTCCAGGACAAAAAATCAGGACGGAAGCCGAACTGGGCGTTCTATTGTCGTTGGGTAAAAATAACGATTTAATATGAAGACAACGCACACACCACACTCAATTCTTGGGCGAACATCAGGCGTGCCGATGCTGTCAGGTAAAAAGCACGGTTTACAGAGAAGACAACACAGGCGCCAGTATTTGCTTATATTGTGGATTCGGTAGCACGTACACTACAAGACACCTATCATGACAAGAAACAGGGCAAAAAGAAAGACAGCCCCATATATACCAGTTTAAGAAATTCGGGAGCCGTTACACTGAAGTTGGTGTAGAACACACCCCCTCCAAAAATAAGAAACCCAGCCTGGGACAGGTTTTCTGTCTCCAACTTATGAACAGGCGTCCTGTACTGTACCTTGCGTGCTCGCGCTCTTTTGCCGTGCCCCCGCAATTCATGAGAAGAGCGTACCCGTTGCCGAACTCTACGAAGCCCAGGTGCCGATCGAACCGCAGAACTGTGGGTAGCTCGCCGCTCGTGGGCATCTCGCCCGTCGGGTAGATGCAGGCCCTGAACGTGTTCGAACGAAACGCACGCCAGGAAGCAGGCACGAACGAATGCGCGCACACACACGAAACAAAGAAACCAGGGAAAGACAGACGGACAAGCAACACACACAAACACGAAGTAACCAAAAAAAGGGGAAGAACATATGAGTGAGCAACACACGCACACAACGAAGCAACCAAAAAAAGGGGAAAACAGACGCGTGGGCAACACAAAAACTCAGAAATAGAAAAAAAGAGAAAGAAGGCAAACGCACGAGCAACAACCGTACTCGCGAAATGACCAAAAAAAGGAACAACGGATGCGTGAGCGCACGGACACACCGAGGCAATCTGAACATTTCGCTACGACACTGCTGGTTATACTTCAAAGTATAGCACCATCCGCTAGACCACTCGATAGTATTATGGATGGTTGCTATAGCGTATTCCTAGACTCTCGTCCAGCGGCAAGAGGAGGTCTCCGGAGATCGACGCTGGCCAGATTGGTGCTGCGAGTTCCAAAGTACATATTTTGTTGGATGTATGCAGTGGGTACCCGATTTAAGAGTGTCCAGGATAAGAGCATGCGGGACCTAAGAGAGCGGTCAAATCGGCATGTCCCGCCTATACTAAAAGCTATACATTTCTGTCTACAGATAAGCGCAATGCCCAGTTAAGAGCGCTTGTTTCAGCTTGTCACGGGCTGCTCTTAAATCGGGGTACCCGCTGTAGCACTATCCACTAGAACACATCGTCACGGTGACAGGTCTCCGGAGATCGATGCCGGCGAGATTGGTGTTACGGGCTCCGAAGTACATATTTTCTTGCATGTATAGCACTACCCAGTAGGCCACATGTTCACGGTGACTGAGTGGTCCAGTGGGTATGTATAACCAACACATACAAAACAAACCGCAAAAGATCACGACAGAGCACGTGAGCGTACGGTGAGACCGAGGCAATTAGGAAATTCGAAACCCAAAAAGGGGAACGATACGCAGGCACACGAAACAAACAAAAGGGAAAGACAGGCGGATGAACAACACACATACACACGAAACTACCACAAAGGGAACGACAAACGCGTGAGCGCAGGCCGAGGCGATACAGACATTTGAAACATAGAACAGGGAACGACGTAAGAGGAGGGCGAGACCGAAACAATTTGGACAAAGAAAAACACAGAAAGGGGAAGCGACAGCTGCGCGTGGGCACAGAGTGAGGCCAAGGCTACTTGGATGTTTGCGTTGAGCACGGCAAACCACCGTCAACAACAGCGCACCTGGTCATGAAATTGGACGAGAGGAGGACGCACAACACGCTGTTCGTCGGACGAAAACGCTTTGTTCTCGCTCCACAGACGTGAGTAACAATCCAACAAGCCAAGCAGTCGAAACTGGAAATCACCCCAAATGCTGGGGGACCGAGAGGGGATGGGATAGGAGGTGGCTCAACTTCGACATCGTCGACATCGCTGGAGAGCAAAAAAAAAAGCGTCAACACCTCCGCATCTCCTCTCCCCCGCCCCCCCTTCCGTCCTCCCTGCCACTTTTCCCAGCCCTGATTGCAGCCCCCGGCATTGCAGGATGCGAGGGCCTACGGCCCTCAGGGCTACGGCCACGCATGACTTGATCACCGCCCCAGACCCCTGCAACTCCCACTCATCACAACCATATCACACCTGACAACTCCTTCCTTCGTTAGGCCGGGCAGCGCCCGACCGAGCCAATTCTTCCCTAAGCCTTCCGCGTCAAGCTGCACCTTCGACACGTCGATCATCGTCACACCGAGCATCTGCTTCCGGACCATGCGTTCGTGCCGCGACCCCCCGGCCTTCACCCTCCGTTTCCCCGCCCTCTTCCTCCCCGTCTGCTGCTCCGGCGCGCCACCCGAGGTGCGGGGGGTGTATGAGGGGAGCGTCTGGGTCGTCTGGCCGAGCACGGGGGATTGGGTTGGATTGGGCTGGGTTGGGTTGGGTTGGGGTGGATTGAGTGCGGATGGGTTGCATCGCAGCGGGAATGGTGAACGAAAGGAGTATTCGAACGCTCTACGAGTAAGGGTTGGTTGTATTACAGCGGGAATGGTCAAGTAAAGAGTTATCCGAACGCCCTACAGTAGGGTTTTCCATTCCGTGTTTTGAGGAACGCCCTGGGGGTTTCCAACCCGTGTTTTGAGGAATGCCCTAGGGGTTTCCATTTTGTGCCTGAGGAACGCCCTTGGGGGTTTCGTTTCGTGTCTCGTGTCCATGTGAACCCGAAGTTTCGCGGACCAGGTACGAATATTACCTGACATAAAATAAAGGTTGCGCCGGGCTGTATCGCAGCGGGAACGATCAACTAAAGGCATATTCGAATTGTGAAGGTTTCGGCTGTGTGTTTGAGTCCGTACGATTTAGGCGTTTCATGCAGCTTCCACGCCACACGAGTGGTTGGGGGGGTCAGGCTCAGCTGCACTTCCAATGGTTGAACTCATTGCGATAATTTCGACCAGTAGGACGACTGACGCGTGGTCGGCAAGGCCCGTACACCGAAGACTATTCGTTACACATCGCGATCACATACCTACGGAGGTAACACCTGCCGGAGGAAAAAAAAACAGAATAAAACAGAAAAAATCAGACTGAAAAATGCCGGAAAAATCCCGAAAACAGGCGATCCAAACCCCGCTAATATAAGGCAACCTTCTACTCTCATCGTGGACAATCTCATCGTGGACATTTCGTCGGCAGGCCCTCCTGCATCGCGCACAACAACTGGAAAGCAAAGCGGTTCGTTGCAAGGCAAGTACAGCGATAGGTAGCGACGCATAAGATAACATAGTGTACTACGTGTTTCGCTATGTTTTTCTCACCACGACGCTGTGGGAGCGGTGGTCGTACGCAAATGTGTTGTAGAGGCTTTCCATTCGCTCGGCGGGCACCTGTTGCCGCCAACCACAGAGTCGAGGATCAGACCGAAAGCGAGAGAGAGAAAAAAGGCAGAGAAAATAACCCGATCGACTCGACCCAATCACAGGCGTTCTCCGTGACGGATTGGTGTACTCATAGAATCAAAGGGTTCATGCATTATGGCCGTCTTATTCCGAGCGAATATGAGCTTCTAACGTACACCGCGCCAAAGACAGCAAGTATTTTCGAGATACACTGGGGTACCAGATTTAAGAGCCCCTCGGAACAAGCCAGAGTTAGCGCTCTTACCTCAGTTCTTCGCTTATCTCCGGTTGAGCATCATCTAGTTCTTAGTACAGGAATCACAACGCGTGACAAGCCGATATGACCGCTCTTAACCTCCGTTTTCTCTTATCAAGGACGCTCTTGAACCGGGTACACGATTTTAACTGTTACGAGCGCCGACGCCGCCGACCACCAACAAACACAACCTGACGACAGTTGCAAATAACCTGCTGCGCGAGTTCCTAGGTTACAGGCGGTAGCCGGCAAGCGAAAGCACAGCCATCCCACGGTGGTGGCGCAGCAGATTCTAAGAATTTTCCGAGCTCCCAACATGAGGAAGAGATCAATGTATCACCCGAGCCATGATTTGGAAGACAATCGCTCGCACAACTCGACCAACGTTTATGTGCGCTATTAGTACTCCTAGAACGAATCGCAGTTCTAAAACGAGTGCACTCGTAAAAATGGTCCTACTAACCGATAGTTCCACACTTGAGGGAGGTGAACCGGCCAGGAACATTATTAGTCAATCCAACAACTGCAACCCCTACCATGGGATGACTCTACCGCACACTAACATCGGATCCCGTTGTATGCACGGACGCAGGCATCGTCAACACGTTAGAAGTCGTTTTTTTTCTGCGACAGCAAGCCAGCGACGGATTGGGTGGGCTGCGACGGGGGAGACACGGCGAAGATAACAAATGATACGAGACACGGGATCCCCATCACCGTCATATCAGGAACAGAGAAAAAAAAACGCCGCCACCACCACCACCACCAACACCACCACCACTGATACAAGAAACCGGTTGCCCTTCACCGTCATAGCAGGAGCAGCAGCAACAGCACCCCCAGCACTACCTTCATCAACAACACCATCACCATCACCATCACCAGCGTCATCATCATCGCCATCATAGTCACCAGCAACAAGCGAGACACATCCTTTCGAAACGCCCTCAGCCTTTCCAACTACCATCTACACCAAAGATGTTGGTCGACGGCACTCTTGCCCCTTGACGGACAGCCGTCAAGGAGCTAACTACACACACTAAAAATAGTATGATGAGTCTAAAAGACGCCTTGACGGGTCAAGACTAGACCGTCAACCGACACATTCGATCAATTAATAGCCCATCTCGACGAACACAGTACCAGCTACAGCAGTTGTACCTGTGGAGCCAGTTCCCGATGAATGAGGAGCGTCGCCCGAGCATCCAAAGCCGCGTAGCGCTTCTGCCTTCCTGACAGAGGCCTAATGCCCCAGTCGGAGCACTGCTCGCTCTTGTCCAAAGGCTTGCCTGTTTTTAAAACATTAATAGAAAAAACTCAGCTATTTGCAAGCTGCGTGTGATACACCGCAAAGTACGCCGGCACATTTGACAACATCAGCAGGAAGTAAGCAATGATACTCTGCTGCGGTACACGTCGCCGATTAAACAAGCAAACGGGCATTAAGGAAGAAAGGTTGAGGTTAACAAAAAAACAACAAATCATGCCGTCCCGGTGCCGCGCGATACCGTAAAGAGAACTACTATTAATATGCAATTCCGACTGTGATGCTGTGACCCACCGTGATACAGCGTACCGTACCACAATACCATACGCACTGTGCCATACCGAACCATCTCATATCAAACCGGGCTACACGGCGTCGTTCCAGACCGTTCCGTACCGTATCGCACCGTACCGTAGCGTGCCGTGCCCGAAGCGAATATTACCGTATCATGCCATGCCGGACCGTGGCACACTGTACCGCGCCGCACTGTGCCGGGCCACACCATCCCATACTGTACTGTACCGTGGCATACCGTGCGCGCCACACAATACCGTACCTTGCCCTACGTATATCACACCATACCCGCAACATACCATACCACAATACCAGTGTGCACGACCGTACCATGCCACATCGAACCATACCCTTCCATACCATATATACAGTACGTTGCTACGCTGTGTCATTCCAGGCAGTTCCGTATCGTATCGTACCCGTGCCATACTCGAATGGCATCCTCCCGTACCATGCCATGCCGGACCGTGCCACACTGTACCGTGCCATACTGTACCATGCCACACCATTCCATTCCGTATCATATAATACCATCCCGTCCCAAATTGCACCGTGCCACGCCATTGCATATCGTACCGTACGTGCCATAAAATACCGTACTTAGGCCGAAGCATACAATGCCCTTCCCGAAACAAAACAAAACATGCTCACCAAGAACGAGGTTGCACAAACGGCTCAGGGAGCTCTTCTCTTCCGAAGGTTTTCCACGCAAAGATGAGGCGTTGCTTGCCACGTGGCACAAGTTAACCACGCCGCAGACCCTCCGGAAGGACGGGATGTGAGGGTACGACCGCACCAGGCTCTGAAAATCTGCCTTTTGTGTTTGCACATTCGACGTTTTGATTGGCGCGAGGGGAGGGGAGATGTTAATTTGTACAGTGGGAGAGATAATTTTATAGGGAAAGATAGCCTGTTGCGCGTTCGTGTTTGTTCAAGGGGGGTGGGGGGGTATTGTAATGGAGTGCCCTCCGTAGAAGGATAGTTTTATAGATTCGACGTGAAACCATGTAATGGTTGAGGTGAAACCATGTGACATTAGATGTCACATTCACGTCAAGGCCATCATAGATGGGCGATAATGTAGGTGACGATGATGGGACAAGCAGGACGCCCCACATCTCACTACCTTCTCTACCTGCTCTACCAGCTCTACCTGCCATACTTGCTCTGCCCTGCACTACCGTGTGCCAAGGGCCTGTGTTGTCTGTCTTTTAGAGTCCAACGAAGAGGAAATAATGTATAAGCTTTCGAGTCTATCCAGCGAGCCATGAGGAGAGACCAAACAAGGGCACCGGAACCCATGAGGAGCACGCTTCCCAACACCGACCAACCACGCATCCCCCACTCGGAGTACCACCACAATTGGCGTCGTCGGCAGGACTCCGTCCTTGTTTGCGTATAGCTTTGGCTAGGTGACCTCACCACATATTTCTTCCCGTTTTCATGGTACTGTACCCAGATAGCTTTCAAGGGTACTCCACTGTTGCCCCCCGGTTAAGCTTTCCGGCGTATCACACACGCCTCCAGTACCACCATTTTGGTGTTGTCTGTGCCACTGTTTAGGTGTTGTATTTCACTGCGGTGTTGCATTTCACTGCGTTTTCGCGATTTCTTTTGGTAGCTTCGGTTTCCCGTTCTACAGTTCGACCAAGGGCCTTTTGCTAGCCTCCTAGGTCCCACATTACGGCCCCTGTTCTTCCGTTACACCTCAGCGTACTGGTTCTTTATAGTTTTGCCTTTCGACCATTGGTCCCACGTCAGCCTTCTAGGTCCAACCTTGCGGACCCTGACATTAGTTTAGGCAGTGTTCTTCGTTCTCTCTCGTTTCAGGCTCTTTCTCTCCTGCCTTTCGACCAATGACCCGACGCTTGCGTACTTCTTCGAGTCTTGGTTGTTTCTCTTTCACCGTTCAACCGATGGCCCCACGTCAGCTGTCCATGTCCAACGTAGCGGACTCTAATGTTCTGTTAGGCAGTGTTCCTTGATTTCTCTCTTGTCTTCTGACTTGGTTTCCGCGTCTATACCTTCTTCTTTGGCCCCCTCCGCATCCTTGCGCTCAGTGGCCACGCCCTTCGTGTTTTCGTAGGCCGATTGCCACTGGTATACCGTAGGTACATACCCTTTCTCGAGCTCTCACGGTTGTGAGCTCCATCATAGGGTTGTATATCTTGCAATGAGGCGTTTAAGCCTCATTATTACGAGGTGTGGGGGAATCTATAGCCTCATTTTCGATTGTTTCGAATAGCCGCATCTTCGATCCCCTGTCCAATGCTGGATGTTTTGTTGGCATCCTTTGATTGGCAGGAGATCTGCATCTACGACTATTCAGGGTGGCCTAGTGTAATGGAGTGCCCTCCGTAGAAGGATAGTTTTATAGATTCGACGTGAAACCATGTAATGGTTGAGGTGAAACCATGTGACATTAGATGTCACATTCACGTCAAGGCCATCATAGATGGGCGATAATGTAGGTGACGATGATGGGACAAGCAGGACGCCCCACATCTCACTACCTGCTCTACCTGCTCTACCAGCTCTACCTGCCATACTTGCTCTGCCCTGCACTACCGTGTGCCAAGGGCCTGTGTTGTCTGTCTGTTAGAGTCCAATGAAGAGGAAATAATGTACAAGCTTTCGAGTCTATCCAGCGAGCCATGAGGATAGACCAAACAAGGGCACCGGAACCCATGAGGAGCACGCTTCCCAACACCGACCAACCACGCATCCCCCACTCGGAGTACCACCACAGTATGGTAAGGAGGGCGTTGTGCGGGACCACCTTCTGGTAGGAATACCAGGTATTAACACAGGCAAAAGCTATCATAACCAAAACTCAAAAGAAAGAAAAAAAAACGGCGGCACCTCCAGTCTCGCCGCTCCGCCTGTTACCAATCACCAGAAATATAATTGCTAACATTTTCATATTTCAGTACATACCAATATCAACATAGTATCCCGCTGTTTGGTACCCTACATTTTGTAGAGGTATGGTACTTATGGTGCTTGTTGGTCCATCAGGTGTCGTGTTGCTTTTGAGCATAGAGAACACCCCAGCGTGTGTTTTCACGCCTCTCGCTCCATCGAAACCCGCCCAGTCGCTGCTATCCCCCCCAAAAAAAACACCTCCGCCAAATTTAGATCGAAATCACCTTGGGACCCAGGCCGACCTTCACCACGCCAGGCGAACCCAGCACCCCCCCCAGCGCCTCTTCTAATGACGCTTCCATTTTGGTGAGGCCCGGGAATGGTCGCTCTGCCTCCCTGGTTGCGACCGATGGGGATTCCATGCTTGGGTCTCCGTTTACGACCGCTCCCTTAGGCCGACAAACGTGCAGCATGTCGACAATGTAGGTGCGGTTCCCCGCCGCCAGCTGCATCAAGCACACTTTTGGTCGTTGTGGTTGTTGTTGTTTGGTTGATTAGGCACGTCGAGCGGGAGGGAGAGGGGGAGGGGGCGGGGAAGGAGGAGGGGCGGTCGAGAACTAGCTGAAGATCGATGGCACTGCTTGACTCTCTCCCTACGACAGAAAGGAAAACACTCGAGCGCCCACACGTGGAAGCCAACCAAAAACCAAAGGAAACGCATACACACACAAATCTCAGGTACGAATCAAAAGAAAAAAGAAGCGCACACAGCCAAAATTACAAAATTACCTGGGTGTCAAACCAAAAAAGCACAGAAATCACATACACACAAAAAAAACGACAACAAAAAACAAGTACAAACAAGAGAAGAAAACATGGGCTACCAACAATACAAAGTTACCTGGGTTTTCAGGTCTTCCAGCGACTCTGCCGGGCCTCCACTCGCAATCGACTGCTAGAGCCGGCAGCATGTCCGGTTTCGGCTTTCTCCCGGCCCCACTCGTGGCTGGTGGGTTGAGCAGAGTCTGCTTCGTGCGCATGAACAAGCGCATTAACATGTTCGTGAGACAGAGGTCAGGCATCTGTTTGCGGGAAAAACATCAACGCCTTAATCCCTCTAGAGCTATACCCACGTTTTGGGGGACAAGCTACGCACTTGGAAGCAGTTTGAGATATTCTTGGCCGCTCAACTAGGGCAAACGAGCCTCAACGAGCCCGAGTTCGACAAGCATCTTCAAAATGACCCTTATGCCTGCCTTAAGGCGTTTTTGATACAAGAGTTAGAGATGCAGGGTGAGTGACATACACCTACCGATCACTCCCAGCCTCAAACTGCCCCAAAAAGTGCCCCAAAAGCCACCCACCGACCTATCTCTCGCAAAAACTTTCCCTTTTCGCTCAGCATACCCCGGTTGAAACCCAAAACGCCTAACTTACCTCTGCCCCCACCTCCAACCCCATTCCTACCCCTACCCCTGCCCCCCTCCAAACCGCCTCAAACCCAACCTCAAAACCCACCGACCCAACCACCCACCCACCGACCCACCTCTTGTAAAAACTTCCCCATTTCTTTCAGCCGTCTCGACGAGTCCACGTACGTCACCGCCTCTTTGTCGAGGTCCATCTTCAGATAATCCCCTCCACCCGTCCACTCGTCCCCTTTCCCGACTAGCTCGGGGTCCACAAGCGGGGCATCTTCCAACATCCTCAGCGAGCAGCACACCAGGTCGTACGTGTCGGCGTTGCTCGGCGCGGCCCCGCCGCCGCCGTCGCTAGCTGTATCAATGGTGCCAGCGACGGCGCCGGCTGCAGTGGCCGCGTTTTTGACGATGCCGCCTGCGGCGGTGCCGCTTGAGAAGCGGGCGCGAGTGTCCGGCGTTGGCCTTCCAGTGACATATAGTAGCTGTGGGGGGGGGGGGGTGGGGGGAGGAGGGGGAGGAGGGGGGAGAGGAGAGAGGGGGATATCATTTACATTTACATTCTTAGTTGTAGCTATTGTTATAAAATAGAGTTGCACTTGAAAGTTGGAGTTAGAGTTACAGATACGGATATATTAGATATACATATACCCGGTAGTGGAAATAACTACAAGTGGGCGTTGTGCCTGCCCAACCAGCCACGCACCTACCCCCCCACCCACCTGTCCTCGCTTGACCCCTCTCATGGCAACACGAGCATCCATCTCTCCCATCCTATCGACGAGCGTCTTGCCCATGATCAGTTGCACCTGTGGTAGATGGCGGAATCGAAAGACGGAGACACAAACATCAACAACAACGGTTGCGAGGCTCACACCACTAGAAAAGACAGAACTTGAGCTACCGACGTAAAATCAGCTAGGTAACTAACTGAACGGATCTACTATTAATTTCAACCCTCCGCTAACAAAAAAATCATTTTCCGTAAAAAAAAACATAACAGAGGTACAACACCAGCCGTCGCCGTACAGCCCTTGAGATATGCTTTGGTTTTATACGGCGTAATCAGCCGTTTTTCCCAAAACACCGCAGACAAGCTCTTGGCAGCCCGTCCGCAACTCGCCCACTTCCCTTCCATACAATGCGAAGCACCACAAGCGCGCCAAATAATCACTCAGAAAAATACTAATTCAGTGAATATGTCAGCCAAAAAACCACGTAGTACAGTCTGTAAAGCAAAACAGCCCGTCAGCGCATCTCTTGCCCTCCACGCACCTGTACCGGACGGGGGGGATGGCCTCCAGCCGTCTCCGGGCTCATCCACGCCTTCCGAACAAGGCACGTCTGATCGGGGGACGTTGCCTTCTCCGTGGGGGGAACCTTCGTTTTGCGTCATAAAACAAAGAAGAGGCATGACCAAAAGCAAAATGAAAGGCGTCACAGGCTGAGCAACGCGGCATTGCTCGCTAGCCAACCTCGGAGGCGAGGAGCGAAAACCACAGCCGTGGTCGCGCCGGAGTCAGTTGTCTCATGCAGCAGGTGATTGGTCAAAGCAGCCACCAGAGGGTGCCGCGCATAACCCAGAATTATCAGGCAGCAGAAAAACGCGCGAACTCCGGCGCTTCTGCAGCGTCGGCAGCGCATTGTGTGGAGTACGGTGCGGGGCTGTACTGATACCGCAGAAATCGTACGACGAATTCCAGCTCGTCCACCAAACTCAACGCAACCCACGCAAACACAACACAACACAACGAAAAACGCCATAACACGACAAAGCACAGCACAACACAACACAACACAACACAATACAGCACAACACCGCGCAAGAACCCTCGTCCACCGCTCCCCACCCCCCCCCCACTCTCTCACCAGATCGACAAAGTGAAGCAGCCGCGTAAGCGACCGCTTACCAGCCACCACCGCCACCAAGTGGACATCTCCACCAATCGCATCCACCGTCGGAGTACCCGCGGTACGCGTCAGCTTCCGACCATACGCGCCCGGCGTTTTCGCCGCGCTCGAGCGCCCTTCCACCTCATCCGACTGAACCTCTGCAACCGCCCCCACCGTACGTGTGTGACCTGCTGCAGTGGCCGCAACCACCGGCGGCGCCGCCACCTCGGCTGCCACCGTCGCCGTGCCCTCCCCTACTCTCCCCCCGGGAGGTGCCTCCCTATCGTCGCCGTCTCTTAGGGCGCGTTCCTCCTCCCGTGATCTGGGGTCCGTGATTCTCCTAGAAAGGCGATACCGCCCGCTGCTTTCGTCTATTTGGACTGCTTGCGCTTGTGCTGGCGGGGAATTTTGGCGCCGGTTTTGGCTTGTGTTGGACCCTTTTGTAGGAAATGTTTGGCCCGTCGCCACCGCCGCCGCTGCTACGCCTAAACCTTCTGCTGACCGCGCGGAGACCTCAGCCGCGGTCACGTCGAGATTGTCGTTGTGCTCTATTAATGTAAGCGTGCCAGCGTCCGCATTAGCAGCAGCATTAGCAGCAGCGGCAGAAGCAGCAATACCAGTTTCCTTACTCCCCTCTGTGCGATCTCGGACGCTAGCACCGCTGCCATTCCCACCGAGCACGCGGCCTGTCCCAGCACTAACACCTGTGATGCCTTCACCGAGGGAGGATAAAGCCTCCGACGACACCACTGCCCCCTGCTCGTTTCCTTTCCTATCCCCGCCCCCAGCTCCATCCCCATCCCTATCCCTATCCCAACCCCTACCCTCACTCCCCTCGCTAAAGCTAACGCCGACGCCATGGCTGGCGATATCGCTCTCGACACATTCTCCATCGTCTCTTAAAACAGAGAGCGCTGAAAGCGCCGCCGAAACCGTACGCATGGCGGCGGAAACCACCCGAAGCCTGGCCTCCGCTTGCTCTGTTTCCGCATCTCCCCCCGCCTTTGCCAGGCGTGTCGGCGGCACCGCCGCCCGAACTGCCCCCACGCCCAGGCTTCTGTTGCCGGCACCAGCGTGTATGTCGACTCCGGCGGTTGGCAAGGAGGTCAACGCCCCCTCCGATGTTTGTCTGTCGTCGTTGAGGTGATCTCCCGCGCTAGGCGCATCGCTGGTTTCGGGGAGGTCGAAACCGCTCGTAGCCGCATTAGCAGCAGTAGCAGAATCGTCAATATCGGAAGTAGACGCAGACGCAGCAGAAGCAGAGCTCGTAGCGGTAGTAGAGGAGGAAGCAGGCGCCACAGAAGCTGAAGCACCAGAAGCAGGAGTAGCCGCAGCAGCAGCAGGAGCAACAGAAGCACAAGGAGCAGCAACGGCGGTGGAGGAATAGTCCCAGCTTAGCGTGGGCGCCAGCGCGCCAGCGCCGTTGGTGCTTAACCCTTCCCTGCCCGAACCGTTCTCGGCCTTTCTCGGCCTGGCCAGGGGGATAATGGAGGCGCCCGTGGCCTTGAGGAGGTCCGTCAACGCGAGACGCGAGTCGAACCCGCTGAGAGGCACGCGAAAAAAAGCCCGGAGCAATAGGGGGGAGGCGAAGGGGGTGTATTCCTTTGTTGCTTGCCTTATTAATTTGGCCGATGACCGTGCATCCCTTTCGAGACGGAGCACCATTCCTACTCCTAAAAGAAGCAAATCCGACATTAGGGCCCTGATTACGTTTCTTCCATATCGTACATGAATTGTTTGGCTTATCTTATCCCCTTCCTGGTTCGCCGTCTGTGGCGGGGGGTAAGAAAAAGAGAGAGATTTTCCCTTAGTGCCGTTTCCTTGCGTATTGATACTGGGCGCAACATATAATTTTGTATCCGTTTTCTTTTTCATTAGGACGCTCTTTTTTAGCCTTTTGTGTGACCACGGGCCAGATTTCAGGAAAAGCAGCTAGCATAAGAACATCATCAACACCAGGGTGAGGTGTGATCGGGGTGCGGGGCGAGAGAAATAGAGTTGGTCTTGTGTGTAGGCATGTTTTTGCGTGCCACTCTGGCGTCCGGTAGCCATGGCTCTCAGTAAACCTCGACCGTTTTGCATGCAGCGCCGAGATACCGGGCCTAGTCGAAAGCGCACGCAAAGATCATCGAACTGGGAAGTTTTCTTTGCAACCATTGCCGGAAAGACAAGAAATCTCTCTCTCTCGCCAACCCATCACGCATCTCTTTGAGCTCCGAACAGGGGCATTTTATTAGGAAGCAGGTCTGTTTCCGACCCTCAACCCGCGCAAAACCCACTCACCGACATCCGGCGCCCCCGACTATCGTGGAGTACTTAAGCAGCTCCGCATCCACGAGGGTCGGCAGTGGTTTGCGGTGCCCTAGAGGGGGGATAGTGCCCACGGGGAAACCAGTCAGTTCTTCCACAAAAGGCGCCCCGGCCAGGGTGACCTGACCACGCGCGCGGAGAGGTAAAATATCGGAAAAGAGCGACAGCGTCAGGCGGGACGACGGAAGAGAAACCCTTTTAAGCGT
Source organism: Undaria pinnatifida (assembly GCA_012845835.1). NCBI lineage: Eukaryota > Phaeophyceae > Laminariales > Alariaceae > Undaria > Undaria pinnatifida. Next base: position 10,849,399 of record JABAKD010000022.1, read on the forward strand.
CATACATACACTTGCAAACTTCATCCTACCCTAAATCGAAGTAATCTGTCTAAAACAAACTTGCGTGCAATTACAAAGCGGTTATACTATACTAGGGCAACCATTAATTTTACTAGAGGCAAAAATAAAAGATTCCACACTATTTCCAAGTAGTTTGTCCCAAAAAACATGTATGCAGTTCCAAAGGGCCAATTAACCCTTTCACCACTGCCAAACATAACCTGCTCTATTTCGAAGTATTTTGTCCTCAAAAAGTAGGGCACGATTATGAATGGTTCAAGACTACCGGTATCATACTAGGTATTGCATGTTTAGTGCGGGGGGGGGGGGGGGACGTTTCCACGCTTTCAGGAGCTTAGGCGCGCCGACAGCGAAGTTACGTTTTAGTCGATCAATGTTTTCAACTTTCAGAACCGGTGAAGGAACGCGACGTTCTTGCGTTTCCGATAACATTCCTTCAGCCCTTTACTACTGCTGAAGCTAGTCGACGCACTGCTGTTCAAATGGTTTGTTCGTGAAACGTGAGAGCAATTGGTATAGGGTAGCGCTCCCTTGAAGCCTCCTTGAAACCTCCGGCGGCAGGCGACGGTGACACACAAAGGTGGCATGCAATTGGACCATGAGGGCATCGTGCCGAAACCACAGGCCCGGATGCGGCAAGGTCCGGGTCAGCGCAAGACTTCGACAAAACATCTCCTGCAGCGGCTATGTACTTCCTCGGCCGTCGCCCAAGCCCCTTACTCTGCTGTACATCTTGTTGTACCGCCCTCCTTTCACTCGCTCCCTCCCTCCCTCGACCCCGGCCTCTCTCCCTCCGTTTCTCCCACTCTGCCTCCCACTCTCTCTCCCACTCCCCCCCCCCCAAAAAAAAAGCCCCAGACATTCCTTCCCTCGCTCTCTTCCGCATTTACCCAACCCTGTGGTGCGCAGTGGGACCAAGACTTCGTTCGAGCATTTATGACGTACTGTACGAGTGGATGCATAACTCACCTGGCGGCTTGGCAGTCTGAAGTGTCGAGCCATAATGCCTCGGTCTGCCACCAAACCTTCGCGCATCACGGCAGCGAACGGTTCCCCCTTTGCCTGTTAGCGCAAGTGAGGGGCCAGCCAAGCAAGCAAGTTAGCAAGCAAGCGAGCAGGCAGGCAGGCAAGCAAGCGGCCGAGGAAGCAAGCCAACAGGCAACCAGGAAACCAGGCAACCAGGCAACCAGGCAAGCAAGCAACTAGGCAATCAAGCAGGAAAGCAAGCAAGCCGACAGGCAAGCAAGCAAGCAAAAACACGCACGGCGAAGGCGTCATGTCAAGGACGCGTGCTACAATAGAGGTGTGCACCCCTTTTTTTTTGAGGTTCCAGAATTTGGGAGCTTATGACCTCTCCCAAGAACTGATTCTGGAGAAAAGCTAAAGCTGCCACCGGATAAAAAAATCCCATGGCCTAAGTACGCAACAAGAATATGCAAAAAAGTGGTCTATTTCCGACGAGTTTGGGGTAAGGAGCCCCGTCATTCAGAAAAAAAAAAGCCAAAAAAAGCTACCTCTATCGTAGCATGCGTCCAAGGTACGAAGCCCCGGGCTTCGATCGTCCGCGTGTCTGGTGTTATCGCGGTTGAAGCATTTAATACCATTGTGCCACGCTGCGACTCTCACAGCCAAAGTGCCAAGATATAATTTTGTGACCGGTGGCGGTGCTCGAAACGACACACGCTCGCGGCTCTTTTCCCGCATCATCCCAACACGTTACGCGCTGGTGCTGTCATACGACAGATAATACTTTACCTGGAATATGATGGTTTTGACGAAAACAACAGCTCCTGCTGCTGTCGTTGGTGCGGAGGCGTTTTGGGCGTAATCGGACACCGTAGGCACAATCTCCGCCGACTCGATGCCGTGCCTGAGTAACCCCCGGGGCGACGGGATTTCAGAGGGGGGGGATTGAATAAAGAGGATGACTACGAAACGTATGCATTACTGCTGTTATAGACTAGTCTACACTACCAGCCCTCTCACACGAGTTTCACAAGAAAATCAGCCCGAGATTTCGGGGAATATAAGAAACCCGGGAGGGGCTATACCAAATTCAGTGTGGAACACATCGTCTCTTAAACAATAAATCCAGGCTGAGCCAGTAGCCCGGTTTCTTATGAGAGGGCCGGTGCTGTACAGCATCGGCCACAGGGAGCAGCTTAAGCTGCTGGTCTCGTCATGTATCCCGACGAATACACCACTACTCGTGCAGTGGCGCGCCTACACACTCGTATGAATAGACAAGGGATAACCCCACCCACCGCGCACCACACGTCTTATTTGTTTAATTCGCTTTAATTGGGTTAATCTTTAACCCCACGCAACGTGATCTGATGCCATAATACGAGTCGTCGGCAGTGGAATTGCTTTTCTGTCTAGATTGGTGCAGTCAGTACGTCCATGTTCGTCTATACATGTGATGACCTCTGGTACGTTGGATCTTGCGCATGTTTCAAGCTGCGTTGGGGAAATTTGGAATTAGATAAATTGAAAGTCCCTCGAGCGAACAATCTGCCCTGTTGGCGTATATCTTTGTGCGAATTGTGCAATTGCTTACGCGCAGTCGTTGCCCGCCCATCCAGTGGCAGCCTTGTCATGCTGCCATAGCTTGTGCTTGGTCCACCCTCCCTCTACGTTCTGCTGTACCAGCATCGGCTTCAGGCTTTCTGACGCGACATCGTGTTCAACTTGACCTATAACCGCCTGATTCCCGAGACAGCAGTGCAATTGCGTAGTGAGCACACACACACCAGAAGGGTGCAACCCACCTCGCGAAGTACTCAAGCAGAGTATTTCCCCCGTTCTCCACCGATGCATCCGCTCTTCTCGCCTGTTCGTGCCCAGCCGTCTCACTATCAGGGTTGGTGCTTGTTCGTGATGCGTCGAGATCGCGTACGTGGTTGCATCGGGACGGTCTGCCAGCAGCAGCGGTACCTCGCCATGTTCCTCCTCCGCAAGCAATCTTGCTGGCGATCGGAGAGCCAATCAGCTGAAAAGGTGAGCCCTGGGCCGCCAGAGCGAACGGTATGACCCATCTGAGGCCTGGCCCGCGAGCCATGCACGCCCAAGACACAACACTCTGCGTCACAGAGGGGAAAGCGAGGAGAAGCTTCCGATGGGGTTTTACAAGATAAAGAAGCGTTTCTAGAAGGGCAACAACCATGTTTCGATTACGGTCGTCACGCGTCACGCGCCGCACACCCACCGCCGTCACTCGGCAGATCATCCGTGTGTGACCCCGCATCCACGTGTACACGATCGCTTTCCAGCAAGCATGCCACCCGAGGGTGTGAACGGGGCCTATGCACCCATGGAGGGAGAAAAAGTAACATTGATGGAGATCGACGGGGCAGAAGCAACTGATCTTGTCGTCGGACCTGAGCCTACTGAACAGCATGCGATGATGGGTGGATCATTGTCGAAGAGACTTGTGCCCATAAAGGACGCCGTGAAGGTGCTGGTATTCTTGGACATGCTCAGCGTGGCCCTCGTGATCCCGCTGCTGTCCTCCTATTTCAGAGACCTCGAAATCAGGTGACAATATTACAACGTTTTCGTTGGTGTTGCTGTACGTATGACAGACTTCGAGACCTGAAAGTGTGTTTATATTACAGCAGTACCTCGTATGTGAAAAAATCCTCCGCTATGCGCTGTCTATCTTTTTCTTACTTCTTGTATGTATCTGGTACCTCGTACAACTCGTGCCAAGTACGTGGTACCTGGTACCTGCTACGATGTTATACAAGCTTGCAGCAGCTCCCATTCGTAGCACACGTTGGTACCCCCCCCTTCCGTTGAGACTGGCAGGCAAGGCCGCCACTTGAAGCGTTCACATAGCGGGCTTGGAGCCTACGATACCTAACATTTTGTTCTTCCTTGTGTCACCTTAAGCATCGCTCCGATGAGCGTTGTACGGCTGGAGCAAGAGCTTCAAGCGTGTGGTCTGGTACGTCGCAGCGTCTTTTCGAGGGTTGTCATCTGTCCACAATATTATGGACCCGTATGCATGCCATAGCGGCGAATTCTCGTACGTGATTACCGTTCCCAACAACGAACGTTGCAGCAGCAGCAGCCGTGCCTCATTGCATGCACGGGGGCTTTTTGTCGTGCAACCTGAATCTCACCCGCGCTGTACCACGACCGTGACTTGGGGCGGGGTTTCGACACGATGTAGTAGGTGTAGTGGGCGGTATTCAGGTCAACGCGCAGTAGACGCGCGCGTATGACAATATTTACGCGCCTGTGCAAGTTTCCTGCGGGGAAATAGGGTTTGTCCGCGGAGGTACGTATTGCAGCAGTAGTTGGCCAGCCTGTCTTGTATGGCTGTGCCTGCATGCGCCTCCTGTCAGGGTGCCGTCGTGTTGCTACTACTGCTGTCTGCTTTTGCACTATCACCATGAGAACTTACCGAAGGCTCAGGGGTCGACAATGGGCGGTTTCGATCCACCACTTTCACACCCCGAATGAGCGCCCAAATGTTGGAGGTGTCTTTATCAGGAATAGGAACGGTGCTCCATCTCCGAAGGAACACGTGGCCAATGGTCAAATGGCTTCGGCAACGAACAAGTCACCCCCCCCCCTCCCCCGCTGCTGGATTGATCCACGCAGCGAGCCATGAAACCATTTACTCTCCGCATTTCTCCCGACCTCACCCCCCCCCCCTCCTTCCGCTTTGCTGCCTCACCGACTCCACCCCCTCCGCCACCTCCTCTTCACCCACTTCTTTACGCTGAATGAACATGAAACGCGATGTGATGCAATCTGGCCGCGCAGCAACGAGCAGTATGGGCTGATGTCCTCTGCCTACAGCCTGTCGCAGATTGTAGGGGGTCTGGTGCTTGGTGCGCTTAGCGACCGCGCCATGTCTCGGCGGTCCGTCCTCCTGATCTCGTTCCTGGGCAGCTCCGTGAGCTACGGCACCATCGGCCTCTCCAGCTCTCTGAACATGCTCTTGGTGGGGAGGGTCGTCGTCGGCCTTGTCAAGCAGGTATGACGAATGATAGCCGGCGTATAACAGGCAGGATAACCCCCCCCCCCCCCCCCCAAGAATGATTTTCCGGCAGATTTTCTTTTTTGGCAAGGGGGGTACACACAATGATAAGGGTGGCTTTGGAAATAGCACATCAGAGATTGTTCCGTAGGCGCGTCGCTCGGCGTTTGCATGCACTCTCTCCCCGTTAGAGACAGCCAATTTTGAAATGCGTTCAAGGGGGTGGGTGTCTTACCTTGCGCGTTATATAATACTCAAGACAAGTGCTACGCTAGAGGTAGCACTTCTTGGCTTTTTTTTTCTGGATGACGGTGCTCCTTAACGCCATTACAGCTGGAAACCCGTATTCGGAATTAAATTACTTGGAATTAGTACAGGGATGGGTTTCAGGGCTCCAAAGGGGTTATAACCCAAAATGGTCGGAACGTTATTCTTGTTTTTGCATCATGATTTTTGTTTGTACCCATCATACGACTTCCTAGGCCATGAGATTATTCATCGGTATGCCCTGGTGAAAGATACCAGGTAGGATGGCTGTTGCTACGAACTCGCGCAGCAAGATGTTTGTAACTGTCAATTCGTGCGCGATGGTGGGATATAATGGGCGGACACTTCAGGCAACTCGGAAGGAGTCCCTTCTTTTTTGGCGCCGTCAATATTAGAAGCTCGCATCGTAAGTACATCATACAACAATAATATTTTCGTATGTACGTGAAATGTGTTCGCGCACATGTTTTACTCATACTACTGTTGTGCTCGTCTTGTGCTGCTGTTCGTACCGGCACGTCGATGCCGTACCTACAGCAGTATTTTCGATCACGTACAGTATATACCTTCACCCACTGACAGGGAACGTGAGCTGGGTTCAGACCGCCGTGAGACAGGGTTGTTGTACCCTACTGACGAGTCGTTGTCGCGACGGTAATCCAACGTGGTACGAGAAGAACCGTTGGTTCGGATAATTGGTTTATGGGGCTGCCTGAACAGGCAGTGCCCCGAAGCTACCATCCGTAGGATTATGACTGAACGCTTCTAAGTCAGAATCCGTGCTGAAAAGTGAAGATCTTGATAAAGAAAAAAGAAACGGTCGCACCGGTGGTGTACTAGGTTATCCTCGAGCCTGGTATAGGTCAATTTCGTGAGTTCGAATCCCCCCGAGTTCATACTCGTATAAGTTCGTGGGGACTTTTTCTTGTGCACAAATTGACTTGCGGAAAGCGCGAGAGCGTGAGTTAGCAACACTCGATGAAAAATCGACGAGCAGTGGGATTGCTGAGCCCTATGCGCGATAAAAATTGGAGGCAAGAACCTGGGGGGAGAAGGGGCGACACCTGTGACCACGGCTTGTCCAGAAGCTAGAAGCTGGAAAGTAGAAGTGAAAAAAAAACAAAGAAAAAAACGTGCTGCATATTGCTCTGTATCTACTGCTGTATGCTACGAATTAGAGTCTATTAATAGAACGAGGTATTCACCCAGTAGTTTATTCAAAATTTCGCCGGGCGTGAGAGCGTACCGGTAGTTGTTTGTGGCCGAGGACAGCATAAGACATTGTTTCATCACTTTTCCGAGAACACTCGATGAAAATTCGACGAGCAGTGGGATTGCTGAGCCCCATGCGCGATGAAAAATGAAGGCAAGAACCTGGGGGGAGAAGGGGCGACACCTGTAACCACGCCTTGTCCAGATGCTAGAAGCTGGAAAGTAGAAGTGTGCGAAAAAAAAAAAAAAACATGCTGCGTACTGCTGTATGTACTGCTGTATTAGTCTAATAATAGTACGCGGTATTCACCCAGTAGTTTATTCAAAATTTCGCCGGGCGTAAGAGCGTATCGGTACGAGTAGTTGTTTGTGGCCGAGGACAGCACAAGACATTGTTTTAGCACTTTTCCGAGATTTGTTTTCAGAATGAATTACACGAGCCCTACCCAGTAGATCTTCAACGATTGTATTTCCTTCGGAGCAATTCCTCACTCCTATCGTCACAGGCGTTCTTCGCTGTCATCACATGCCGTCGGTCGGACCGTTGGTCCTTGTATGCTTGCCCCTCGGTGACTGTGGGTCGCTTGTCCCGTGTTGTTGTATGGTTGTTGTTGTTGCTGTTGTTGTCGTTGTTGTTGTTGTTGTCGTTGTTGTTGTTGTTGTTGTTGTTGTTGTTGTTGTTCTGACATTAACTGGGATAATCAAGTCCGTGGTCACAGGACAGGCTCCAGTCACTCTGGAGCTGAGGAATACCCCAGGGAAAAACATAAAACACGAACAAACCAAAGGTGGTGCACGCATATATCACAGCTGACGCATTTCATGCCTCCACCAGAAACATATCAAAGTGAAATCGGGAGTCAGCCTACGATGTGCCAGGTCCATACTGGTGCATACGTCTCACTACTCGCGCCTGTAATTTGTGTATCAACTCTTGTCAAAAATCTAGAGTCCGCGGTCACAAAAAGGTGCTGGAGCCCTAGGAAGATCCGACAACCCAAATGAAATTAACATTCGTCTGGAAAATACTACGCTTTCCCACTTAAAAACGCACGATACGAAGAAGGCGCACAAGCTAAATGATCCATTGTGCAAACTGATTTCACATGGCCGCGGGTATCCACTCAATTACAGCATAGAAGAGTTTCCCCGTTCCCACACCTAACCCAACTCAGGGCTACAAACTACGACAAACTACAGTGGTTGGCCTGCCTGCACCGTACGATCCGCACGGTAGTCGTGAGCACAGACGAACGCGCCTGCTGTCTACAGTGCTGTCAGAGTGACGACCCGTGGGCATGCAGTCAAAAAAGAGCAATTGAACATAAAACCACCATACACACAAACATCAATGATCGCCACGTCTTCCCGAGTTCGTGAACAATCCAGATAAAAGATGATCGCTGCTCTCGTGATGGTGTGCGTGCGGGTCGTGGGTCTCCGTGTGCCATCGCCCTGCTGTGGTTCTCCATGGCCGCCTCATCGCCTTAGCTCACTCGGCCCGCTCCTTCGCACTTGCTCTCGTTGACACTTAATTCCAGTCGGTTCCCCTTCTTCCCCGCCCCCAAACAAAATGTTCCTCGCAGCTTGCGGTGCTGATCTGAAAAACAAAATTATCGTTCAGGGAGAGTTCAATCCGTCTGTTCCTTGCCCGTCGATAATCAGTCGCCCTCGTCCTTCGTCGTCGAACCCAGCCTCCTGCCGGCGCAGTTCCCTCCGCGCAAACCGAGACCACGCCGTAGTGTAGCTCGTGGTGGCGCCTGCCTCCGCGCACGAGCATCCCGATTTAAGCATTGCTCCGCCGCTGCTTCCTAAAAAGACGCGCGAATCGTTGGTGACACCACGTACGACCCAACTCTACCGCCACGCCTAAGCCTCGCGGCCACACGCAGCAGCAAGAAGGTATCGCTCCTTGAGGGTGAGTCCGGCCTTACACCCACCAGAAAGACCCCCCCCACTCGCTGTAAGCCTGCTAGGGGATGCCTCGCAGCCTTACCGAGGTGGCAAGGGGGAGCTTGCGCTGCCAGGGTTGTAACGAAGACCACTGATAGGGACAGCTTACGCTATACCTACAACGGGACCCGAAGGGTGCGCCAGCTAGCGTTGGGCTGCGAAAGCAGCTGAGTTAAATCGACACACGACGCGTATGAAAATACGTGGAAGTGTGGTGAGCTAAAGCTTTATTTTTCCCCATCCGCCGGAGGATGAAAAAAAAAAAAAAAAAAGATGTATGACGGGATGACCGGTAGTCGGGGTTAGCCTCGAATGTGTCGTAATACTCTCGTACCGTTCTCCTTCGGCCTGCCCCGTCCTTGGGGTGGGCCGAGGAAGCCCGCGAGGACCTGCAGCGGTCTAGCGGCAGTCACACGGGCATCGAGCCTCGGGCTGGGTAGAGAGGGAACCTTGCGCGGTCTGGCTAGTGAACTGCTCACTCTAAGGACCGCGTGGGGTGGTGGTGATGGGTTTTCTTTTAACCCCGACGCCGAGGAGTTCATCCCCGGGGCAGGACGGGTACATCACCACAGCAGAGAGCGCAGCGTGGGCAGCTTGGGGAGTGGAGAGGCTGGCCACCGCGTGGGTACGCATGCACGACAGGAAGGATGGGAGTGTCGGCGTTGGCTGGGACGGCTGCACCCAGCCAGCGGAAACCAAGGCGCGAACCGGGCTACGAAACGGAGAGCCACAATCATCACATTAATAGAGAGAAAAAAGAAACAACAGAAACAGAAACGGAGGAGGGGACGAGCCTCTCGTCGGCTGGCTGAGAAAGCAGCACGCGAGACTCGTAAGAGACGGAAGGCGGCACTTGTGGCGGTAGCGACCTACAACGTGCGTACCCTGGCCGTAAAGGGGAAGAACGGGTATGGGCATGACGAGCGTGTACTGGCGAAAGGCCAGCAACTCGGCTGTGACTTCATTGGCCTGCAGGAAACTCGACGGCCCGGCAACACGAGATTTAGTGCAGCTGGATACCAAGTTTTCTGCTAAGGTATTTTGGTTTAATGAGAAGAACACAAAGGGGGGAGGGGGGGAAACAGGAGTAGAAGGAAAGCCGTCCAAGGGAATGGGGGCAGGGGGGGCAACAGGAGGAATAGAAGGGAGACCGCGGTGGACGAAGGCAGGAAGGAGATGGCAGACAGGGTAGCAAGGTACCAGGCCGACTAGTAGGTACATAGCACTTTTCGTCTTTTTCTGGGGTATTTTTTTCCCCTTTGTTCCCTCCTTGCGTGTCCAGGTTTTTGGCTCGTGTTTGGATTATCTTATTTTGGTTTTACTTTACTTTATTTTATTTCATTTTATTACCTGGTATGTTTCTTTTCCGAGCTTTGGCTCTCCTTTCCGGTTGGGTTGTTTCTTCGATTTCCCCTTCATTTTGTTTGTTTCATTTTTTGTTTTATTTTTATCTTTGTTTTTATTTGTTTTCTTATTTTGTTTTTGTTTTTTGTTTTTGTTTTTGTTTTGTTTATTTCGTATTTCTCTCTTCCAATGTATTTCTGTTGCTGACGTATGTATGTTGTGCCTGTCGTACCCAGTACTAGGGCATGACATTGCGTTGTCGAATGCATTACGATGCATTATCTCTGTGTCGTAGCTTGTGACCACAGAGCTGATCTTTCTAGGGTGAAGAATCAGTACGGACACTGGGTGTGCTGGATGTCGACGAGTAGAAGAACGGTTTAATGTGAAGAACACACACACACACTACGATCGTTATTCCGTTTCGCGTCCCTCTGGACTTCTCGTTGCTATACAGATATTTACGTTTTTTTTTTATTATAAAAAATGAAAATACACTCCAGCTGTGAGATCGAAGATTTCGTCGAAGCTCATCTTTGCAAGCTGTGTGTGATACTCCGATCGCGCGCATTACGAGTTGTGTGTCCTCATTAAGGATATAGGTCGGCGACTCCCCTTACAACTACAGTGTAGCTATCAGGGTCAACAGGATGATTTTAGTCAGCCTGTGCGCGGAAACTATAAAACCCGTTTCTGAGGGGGACAAAATCTGACAGCTGTTTTTTATTATCGTTTTTTTGCGCCATTTTACCATTTCTTTCGCTTCATTGATCGTCATAGTTATATCCCAATTATTATCGCACTGTTGATACTGCTCTGACACTCCCTCCGAGTAGTAGCCGAGATGCGAGGTCACATAGCGGGTCCTGCTCCCCCCTCCCCACTACGGTACATGCCTTCATTTTTATCGCGAGAAGAACTCAGCATTTTCTTCCCTCGTCGACTCGCGTGAATTGTACCTACGAGTACCCACGCTGCTAGGCCCTCTCAGCAGTTGATCCTCATACTCTAGGAGGTCGAGTAGAAGGATGAGTTCCGATATTCCGATAAGCCTCACCAAACAGATCTGCTACACAATATTTAACAATTTTATTGTTTCTTCATCCCATTTATTATCCTCGCACCACTCTCGCCCTCCCCTTTTCTAGTTTTAGCTGAGGCGTCTCAAAAGGGTAACGGTGCGATTATTTATTATGTGCCCTCCGCCCAACCGGTGTTGGTGTGTTATAATTGTTTGATGAGGGGTTGTACATGGTGTGGAACGTTTTTATTTGCCACGTATGGGTTATGGCGATGGCTTTGTCGCGTTGCCTTTTTCACAAGGATAAGGGGTGTGTTTTTATTATTTCTACTAGTAGCGTATTGCGTACCAGGTATTTCGTATTCTACGCCACGAATTTATTATTACTTATACTATTGCTACCACTACAACTGCCACTTGTACTGGTACTTTTTTTTTCACGTCCCAGTTATTATCCTTGCCCTTCTCTCGCTCTCCCTCCCAGTAGTAACTCAGATCCAGAGTCACATAGCGGGCCTTTCTCGCCCCTCCCCACTACGGTACGTGTGTTCGTTTGTATCGCGAGAAGAATTCAGCGTTTCCTTCCCTCGTCCAAACTACTAAACGTACTACTACCACTACTACTGCTACTACTACTACTACTACTACTACTACTACTACTACTACTACTACTACCACTACTACTACATCTACTGCTACTACTTCTACTTCTTCTACTTGTGCTACTGCTACTACCACTACCACTACCACTACCACTACTACTGCTACTGCTACTACTACTACTACTACTACTACTACTACTACTACTACTACTACTACTACTACTACTACTACTACTACTATTACTACTACTACTACTACTACTACTACCACTACTACCACTACTACCACTACTACCACTACTACCACTACTACTACTACTACTGCTGCTGCTGCTACTGCTAACCACTAACTACTAACTACTAACTACTAAGCTGAGGCGTTAAGTGATCTCAAAAGGGTAACGGTGCGATTATTCATGTGCCTTCCGCCTACCCGGTGTTGATGGTGTGTTATACAGTAGTGGTTTTAAGCGGCGGGAACGTTTCTTTGTCACGTGTGGGTTATGGCAATGGCTTTGTGCAATGCCCTTTTCACAAGGATAAGGGGTTTGTGCGCTATACGGCACGAGATATTTGAATATCGAACTTCTGTTTTCGCGCCCCTCTGGACTTTTCGTTGCTGTACATAGATATTTACAAGGTTATATTCTGTAGGATTGTGGATTCCGGGTAAGAGTATGGGAGTCTTGCAGGACTTCCAGTTTCGGGTACTGGTATGAAAGTGTTACAGAACTTCCGGAAGTTCCGGGTATTGTGGCACGGGCGTACAGAACTCACAGAAGTTTCGGGCGGGTACAAAAGGTGCTGTACCCAATACCCCGGGTATTGTGGCACGGGGTGTACAGAACTCACAGAAGCTCCGGGTACGGGTATGAATGTCCTACAAAACTAACAGAAGTTCGGGTACGGGTATGAAAGTCTTACAGAACTTCCAGAAGTTCCGAGTATTGTGGCACGGGCGTACAGAACTCACAGAGATTCCGGGTACGGGTATGACTGTCCTACAGAACTTACAGAAATTGCGGGTACGGGTAATACCCGGGCAATTGCACACACCCTCAGAGGGGAGATCGATTTGAAGTGGACGATTTAACCCAACTTGCATGGCATATTCTTACTGGGCCAATGTCCCCGAGGCAATCTGTCGTGGCTTTAAATTATGAATTATCGACAAAACCACCACCGAGAGAGGCGATAATCGTGAACCTCAATGAGTGGCGACCGGGGCAACAGCCGCGCTCACGGCTATACTGCGCTGTAACAGATCACACCGTAGCGTACCCCGGCTGTGGCGCTTCAAATAAGTAATGGCGGTCGCAAGTCTATATTTGCTGCCAGCTCGATAAGCCTAGTGCCGCGGCAAGGAAGCGAAACTACCGCAAACACAGAGGACAGTTCAAGACGACGATGGTAGCTGCATCGCCGTCACGGCGGATGTATGTATTATTCCAAATTGTATTACTCCGATCGGAAAAAAACGTCGACAATACAGAGTACGCAACACGTGGTTTCCAGATGGGAGCCAAATTCGTATGTTTCCACCAGATCGAATCGAACTCAATTCGATTAAAAAAAATGAATATTTTCGATTCAAGAGTGTTCGTTGATTATAATACGCGCCCACGGGTTTGAAACAAAAACATGAACACGACCTATAGTAGGTGCTGCTATCTTATTCGATACGTACTGCTACAGCTGTACATTCGGTGTTCGGTTGGTTTCACTGACAAGATCTGACGTAATAAAATAAAATGCATGATACACTCTTTGGGTTATTGAACCTGAGTTAATGCGTGGGGCTCCTTTGGTATTGTGATGAAGGTATACCCGTACCCCGGGTATTGTGCCACAGTCTTACAGAAGTCACAGAAGTTCCGGGTTAGGGTATGGGGATCTTACAGAACTTACATAAATTCCAGGTACAGTACGGAAGTGTTACAGAACTCACAAAGGTTCCGGGTGTTGTGGCACGGGCGTACAGAACTCACGTAAATTATGAAAATGATATAGCCGTACCCAAGGTATTTGTGGCACTCGCGTTCAGAACTTCCAGACGTTCCGGGTACGGGTATGAATGTCGTACAGAACTTCCAGAAGCTCCGGGTACGGGTATGAATGTCCTACAGAACTTATGAAAGTTATTTGTAGGGTAATACCCGGGGTAAATGCCCCGGGTATGGTTAGTGCGTAACCTACAGAACACAACCTTGGATATACTCCGGAGTATCTATTTACGTTTGTTTTTGGAATATCGCCTTTTTGGCGCCATTTTATCATTTCTTGCACTTGATTGACCGTTAACGGAGCGAGTAAAGTTTTACAACGTCACGTTGTTTCTGAATGAAGGACCCCCTGCATCTTGTCGGAAGGCAAGTGGAATAATAATCAAAGAGCTATGAAACAAAGGCATTTCACGTTTGGTAGCACTGGCGGCCAATGTCAAGACCTTGGGTTCGCTTCATTGCGCAGGCGGCGTCAGCCGCAAAACCCTTGCAGTTCATACAAAGGTTTCGCCGGGTCTGAGGGAGCGTATCGGCACGTCGTTCTTTTTGGCCGAGGATGTACACAACAAATGAGTTCGAACACATTTTCAAGATACCAGGTATTGTTTGAGAACCACAAGAGCCTTCTGCTCACGCTTGTAGCCCTGCTTCCATCGAGGCTTGATCCCACCCGGATCTTAGCCCCTCCAAACTGACCTTGAATATTGAATGTGCCGCCGGCAGGGCCCGCCAAGCACCCTGATCCCACACTGACGGCGACAGCCAGCCGCAAAAACTGAGGCATAGTCGACGAAAAACAGCCCATACCTAAAAACCTGACGCCCACTTTGTAAAAGGCTTGTATTATACGTCTTGCACTTAACACCTGCTGTGTATACCAGTTTGTGCTGCTGCACTACTGACTGCCCCCGCCCCCCCCATCCCCTTTGCTGCCTCTGAAAGTGGCCACACCAGAAAACAAATTATTTAGTTCGAAGCTGTTGTTGTAATGCAAAAACGTACGCACAAAAGGTGGGGAAGCCCGCCTCATAAAGTGGTCATTAGTAGGCTGCAGCTCACCCTTCATGCGACTCGCCGAACACCTCACGGCGATTCGCGCGTGGTGCATGCGATTTCTGCCTGGTCGGCGAAAACCCGGCGTGCTCCGTCCAGGGTTCGTGGGGATGCGAGGGTCTATGATCTGAAGACTACGGCTATGCATTAAGTTTATATGGTCTACTACGGCTACGCATTAATGAGTACACCCCCCCCCCCCATTGTCGTGACGCGAGGGTCTACGAGTATGGTCATACGCCTACTACTATGCATGAAGTGAGTACCCTCCTGCCCCTCTTCTCCTCCTCCCCCTCTCACTTGACCTGTTACTTGCCCCCTCTCACTTGGCCTGTTCCTTGCCATTTGCCTATTCTGACCCCCGTCTCTTCCGATGCGTTGATCGCGATCGCCGGCCCCCGTTTTTCTCTTTTTTTTTCTTCTTTCTTGACAGACCATGACGATATCAACGGCGATCGTGAGCGAGCACACCACTGCGAAGGACCGTTCCTCGGAACTTTCCAAGCTGACTGCCGCGATGACTTTTTCGTTCATCGTCGGTCCCGCCATCGGCTCTTTCCTCTACCAGAGAAACAAGAAATACCCCCCCCTCGTGAGTTGTCTGAAAAGAACGAAAAGTGTGACTTTTTTTGTTTCAAATACGTCCGCTTGAAGTTCGACCAATGGAATAGTCCATGCTCAGCTTTGTAAGCTTCGTGATTCGTTGGTCGCGTTTGCTCTATATTTCTCGTCAGTATTCCTTTTGAAGAATACAGTCAGTGACCCCTCTGTATTTGGAAGTATTGTGTGCAATTCAGCGCACGGGCAGCGGGTGAGGGAGCGGGTCAATATATGTGTGTGGGGGGTATCAAGCCAGGGAGGGGGGAGAGGAGGAATCAGACAGGGAGAGGGGACGGGGTCGAGAGAGCGAGTGAGGGAGAGGGGGGGTAGGGTGCAAGGACGTTGTCCTTAGTTTTTGGCGTGATTTTATTTCAATCCCAGCTGGTCTTCCCACTACCGCTCCCCCCACTCATATCCCCGCTTTGTTGCTATTATCATACTTGTGCGTTTGCTGCACGTGCGACAGGCTGCCGCCAGCATCTTCCTCCTCAACGCGGCTCTCGCCGTCATACTGCTGCCCTCCGGGAGCAACAAGGCTAAGGATGACGAAACCACGGCCAGAAAAAAGAAAGACGAGCCGGCAAGAGAGAGAGGCGCGGCAAACGGTAACGGCAGCGGTGGTCGAGGTCAAAATGGCGGTAAGGTTAGAAGCGGCGAGGTTAGCAGCGGCGTGATGAGCAGCGGTGAGATTATCGGCGGCGAGATGAACGGCACGCGCCGCGGGAGCGAGGGGGGCAGGAGCGAGGGCGGATCGGCCACCAGCCGGTTCTGCGCCAACTTCAAGCTCGCGTGCAGCAGCGGGCCGATCCTGCGCATCCTTACCGCAAAGATTACGTACGGCTTCTTTATGCGGGCGCTGGGCTCGCAGAACTTTGTCGGGTAAGACGGGAGGGGGAAGGGGGGGGGGGGGGGGGTTACCGGGACAGCTGGAGCGCGCACAGGGTGTCGCGTTGGGCGGATTCGGCAGTGTAGTGTTAATTGTATAAATCATCGCCATAAGGTGGCTCTTGGTCACAAGACAGGCTCCAATTAACTCTGGAGTAAATTATTACATCAGGAATAATAAAGCAAAGTAAATGCACATGGCAAAAAATGAAATTGAACTAAGAAGTGGCAAGCTCGTCTTCTGCGCGTAGTTTTTATTCGTCTTTCGTGCGTAGTTTCGGTTGCTCCACGCGTCAGTTTGCGAGCTCGTCTTGTGCTCATATACGAAGAAGGAGCATCACGTTTTGTGTTGTGTTCAATTCAAGTATTATACGTCAGCTATGTGGTTTGTCGATTAACGTGGCAAGCCGAGTCGTGATGAAGTATATTTTGGCTCCCCACCCTCCCTTCATATTGGTTTGTTAACTCGTCGATATCGGGCCGACCTGCTCTTGTTCATTGGCGAACAGATATGTGATACCTTGGTGAACTCTATTTTTTTTTTTTTGGTGTACCCCCCCCTGTGATTGGTCTGTTATTTATCGTTTTTATTGCCAAGGTACTTTGAGGAAAGGTTTGGTGTTGACAGCGGGGCGATCGGCTACATCACCTCCTACACGGCGCTGCTGAGCTTCGTTGTCCAGGTGGGTGTTTTTTTCGTTTTTTTCGTCTTGTCATTTCGCGGTCGCTCTGCAGAGGGAGGGGGGAAGAGGTTTCCCCCGCTTGAGGTCGGCCGGAAGTCCACGCTTTACGCACATGCGCACGCATACGCACACGCAAACACGAAAACACAAATCCACACAAACTCACACACGCGCACACTCTGAAACGCTTCCTGATCCCCCCCCTCCCCCACTCCCCCTACCTGGTCGGTTATTTGCCGACGTGCTCCGGTCCGGTGTTGCAGGGATGCGAGATTCGATGGTCGTACGACTGCGGCCATGCATGATAAGAACCCCCCCCCCCCTCTCCTCCTCCCCTCTGTCCCCCGTCCCCCCACGTTCCCCATCTCCATTTGACACCGTAGCGTGCGCATGACTCGCCCCCCCGCCCCCATTTGCCACCACCCTGTACTGATGCATTATCACGCCCCTCCTGCCCCTCCCACGCTGGCTCACCCCATTTAACACGGTACCGTGCGCATGCATACATCCCCACCCATGCCGCCCATGCCCACCCCCACCAGCTCTACGTGGTGGGCCGTCTAACCTCCCGGATGTCAGAGAGCTCCCTGGTGTCGTGGTCCCTCGCCGTGCTAACGGTGATGTACTTCGCCGAAGGGGTTCCCACCGTCTTCGGCCTCTGGGGCTACCTAGCCTTCCTAGTGCCCGCGAGGGCCATAGCCAATGCCGCTGTGAGCGCTTGCCTGCAGTCGATGTTTACCCAGCGCGTTCCCCAGTCTGACCTGGGCGCGGCTTTAGGAACGCTGAACGTATTGCTGTCGGCGAGTGGGGTGGTAGGGCCTCTGTATGGGGGTAAGCTTATGGGGGTGTTGGGTGTATTGGCGAGGCCGGCCGTAACATCGGTGCATTACGCTGTGTTCTTTGTGGTCTGGTGGGCGATGGAGATGAGGGGGGCGGGGCTTCGAAATGGGGGAGGGGGAGGGGGGGAGGGGGTTGGGGACGGTAGGGGGAAGGTGCGGCCCGATAAAGTTGAATAGCAACTATTATCCAGTAGAGATAGCAGACTTGCGGGCTTGAAGATTGTATAGGAGTGGGTTCGTCTGAGTGTGTATTTTTTTTTGTGTTTTTGATGTGGGATTGTGCGGGCGGGGTTAGTTTCGATGTGGGTTCATCCGAGTGTTTCTTTTTGTTTCGATTTCTATCAATATTTTATGTGTTCGGTACGGTACCGGTATGAACGTCATACCGAACTTACCGACGTGTCCTGTACCGGTATTGACCTCGTACCGAACTTACCGAAGTGGCCGGTACCGGTATTGGAGGTGTACCGAATTTACCGAAGTGTTTGGCACCGGTACGAAAGTATGTACCGGTACCGCCGGCACCGGTATTGAGCGGTACCGGTATTGAGCGGTACCGGTATTGATGTCGTACCGAACTTACGGAGGTTTCCGGTACCGGTATTGATGCCGTACCGAACTTACCGAAGTTTCCGGTACCAATATTGATGCCGTGCCGAACTTACCGAAGTTTCCGGTGCCGGTATTGACGTCATCCCGGACTTATCGAATTTTCCGGTACCGGTATTGATGTACCGAACTTACCGAATTTTACGGTACCGGTACGAAAGTCTGTACCGGTACCGGTACCGATACCGGCACACACTTGAATACATATACCGGCAGTACCGGCGGTATCTACCGCCGGCAAGGTACCGGCGCACACTTGCGCTGAGGTACATAAACTGGACATAAACTGACGGTACATGTACAGAGCAAATCCGGTATTAGCCGGGGGTACCCGCTGAGGTACAAGATTGAGGTGAACTTTAATTGGCTCTTTCATTCTCAATATTATTCTCTTATTGGATACCGGTATTTGTCTTAATATATGCTGTTCAAAAAGTAAGGTACACCCTCTGGATTATCAGCAGGGCGCCGTCTTCTCGTCGGTCGTTTCGACGTACACGCCAATCGAGTACATAAACGAGGCTTCACGCGTCCCTTCCCTCCGAAAACCGGCCGGCACCGGGAAACCATCGACGGCTTTGACCATCTCCGCCGGCAACTCGAACACGTCTCCCGTAAGCGAATTGTACACAGGAGCAGGCGAAATCACCGGCACGGCTTTCTTTTCCGCGTCCACGTCCATAACTTTTGCCGCCGGCGCTAGTGTGTGGGAGCTGGCGAAGATGACCCCCCACCAGAAGCGGTGGCATCACTGTTGGAGGCCACCTCTTTCTGGGAGTTTGCGCCGTTGCTCATGCGTGCGCAGAGTCTCAATATACCGAGCGTACGGGAAGATATTTGGGGACCGGGGTGTGTGTGGCTAGGAGTGCTGACTGGAGCCAAAGCTCCAAGGGATGACGCCACAATGTGGTGGAATCGGGTTGATATCGTGCCAAACGTACCAAAGTGTCCGGTACCGGGTTGATGTTGTGCCGATCTTGCCGAAGTTTCCGGTACCGGTATCGATGTTGTACCGATACCGGTACCGGATCCGGTACACACGTGCATACCGGTACCGCCGGTACCGGTATTGATGTCGTACCAAACTTACCGAAGTGTCCGGTACCGGTATTGATGTCGTACCAAACTTACCGAAGTTTCCGGTACCGGTATTGATAACGTACCGAACTTTTTGATGTACCAAACTTGTCGAAGTTTCCGGTACCGGTATTAATGCCGTACCGAACTTACCAAAGTGTCCGGTACCGGTAATACCGGCGGTACGCCTCGGTACATACCGTACCGAACGCACCCTTGCAATAGTTGATCGGTATCGTCGATCGCCCTCCTTCACCTCTTTAGAATTGCGCCCACGGTCTTTGGGGGACAAGCCACTTGGAATTTGAGTGCCCTTTATCTCCCAGTGGTAAAAGGGTTGAGGCGAGGAGTTGCTCGTTTTTTGCTGATAGGGGCATGCCGGGGACCGGGGACGCGTGGCACTCTTGAAACCCGTGATCTGGTCGAACGAGCGAATCTGCCGTGTTGGTCGAGAAAAGTTCTCGCTATGGCGTACGTGCCTTGTTTATCGGTTGTTGTTGTGCATTTTTGCTATTGAGTGGGCTCTTGGGGATTCGACGTGGTTGATTGCGAGAGTCATAGTCGAGTATGGGTATCAGATAGAGGGGGGGCTTACGGAATCCACGCCACACTCACAGGTGGTGCTGTCCTAAGAGAGGGGCCTGACGAAATACACGCCACACTGACAGACGGCTCTGCCCTGAAGAGAGCCTTAGTAAATGCTGCCTAGGGTAGACTTAGTAGTGCTGAAATAATACCGTACCACGCGCAAGATAACACACCCTAATCCCGTTCGGACGGACTTCGGCGGTGGTTTGTTTCGACAACGTGGAGAGTGTAAACGCCGAGCAACGTGTCCTATGAAGGAAATTGGGAAAACGTTGGCAGAACGTCGTATGAGATACTACTACTGCTGTTTTACGGAAGGGTGTTCGATTTATATCGGAACGGCATCCACGTTATATTGTCGGAGGGCAAACAAATGAGAAAAAGAGCAATGATATTATATACCAGGTATATATTAAACCAAATATCCCATTAAGAAAAAACTCACCCCCATAGTATATTACAAACAACGCAGCTTGCAAAGATGAGTGTTGACCCGAAATTCGTCGAACTCACAGCTGACGTTCTTGAAATATTTTTTCAAGACAACGATAGTAAGTGAAAAATATCACAATTAATTGTAATAATAATGACAAAAACAACAATTTTTCGTTTTGTGCGCCCCCCTGTTTTTGGAGACCAACTCTTCCTTCAATCTATTCCTGGTGCGGGTGTGAGTGTGTACTCTTGCGTATTCCCAGGTACTGGGATACGACAGGAAATGAGACAACGGGTATTTGGTTGTACGGATTGCATTCCTCAAGGCGCTGTACTCGTACACGTAGTTGTATAAAATAGCCCAGCCCATCCTATGATAGACGCATGCTTTGGACTGGTGGTCGAACCAGCCGAGTTTGCTCGTCGTGACAACCGAAAAAATGAACGGAACTGCTTCAAGGACTTTCTTGGTAGTAGCCTCCCCGCAGGCCTTATTCCGCCCGAGCCTCCTATAACATGGGTCAGTTAACGGGGCCCGACGCGCGAAGACACCGCGTATGTACGCCTCGTCCTATTTTTCATCTTTTAGGGGGTTTAACTCGTCCGATTTTTTGTGTTCGCACATGCTGCCTTGTCCAATTCTTGTGTTTTTGCGCATGCCTCGCCCTACTTCCTCTTTTTAGCGCATACATGCTAGTTTTACTGGTCATTTTGTTGGCACACACATTCTAGCGGCCAGCCACAGAGCAAACAAAGCTCAGATACTCCACGATTCAAACGTCAACCCTCTTGGAAGTTCAGAGGGGGAAACAGACAATCTCGGGGTACACATGTGACGAACACAGCTCCGGCCACCCCGAAGCCGCCCGGGCTGGTGAGAGCCAGGGCAGGGGTACACGTTTTCCATCCGAGGTTCACTCCATTGCGTTGTCAGAAACGCGCGCAGCATGACACTACTACTCGTTCTGCTGCGCATTCCCTCTCGGCGGGGGCTGAAAATACCGCGCTTTTTGGTGCACTATACCTCGTCCCAAAACGGCTACCGGGAACGGTTACATTCCAACCACGAGCGCGGCAAAAGTGAGGTCTGACGCCCATCTTAGCAAGGCACGAGATAGGGATAGGTGCTGCAACTCTCTAAGTGGCTGCTGATGGCTGATCGAGCTTCTATTAATATGACTGCTGGCTTAAACCTGACGCCGCCTCTCAACCCCGCCGTGCTCATGACCCGATGGAGGGAGCACGCTGGCAACGCTAATGCTAATGCTGCCGCCCTCCAGACTTTTGACAGTGCGAACGCGACGCCAGGACGATCCGTTTATACCATGAAATAACCAATCACATTCACACTAACAGCAGTACGAAGTATAACTATATGTCTCTTTAGACACACGCGAAACTGGTCTGGCATCGTCACAAGGCCGCACCGGACCGAGCGAGAAGACCCATGCGTCGTCTGCATCTAGCGGTGTTCGTGGCGTCTTCGACTTAAGGTTTGCGGACTTGATCGACTTCTAGGCTCTGTCGGCTAAACGCCGCGGTACACCAACACCATACTCGCCGCAGCCGGCTCTTTACGCTTTTTCTAATGCAAAACTGATTCCACATCAATTCCAAGTAATGTATCCCCCAAAACGCGGATGCCGTTCTAGAGGGGTTAACCGTAAACATACACAAAAAAAACATACCGCGCACTCAGAAGCAAGTATAATAGCCTATCGTACATTGCACCAAATAACCGCTCCAAGCGCTAAAGCCTCAAACCGATCAAGATACAAACCAGATGCAACGCGTGGATCGGCGCTAGCCTCAAAAGACAGCCACAACCCCCCGTTAGTCTCCCCTCCGCTCTTCCGCCCGCTCCCGTTCCCTCCCCCCTCCTCCCCCCCACAAAAAACAAGTCCGTCCAAACAATCCAAGCCACTTCACTTCAGTCCAACCGGAAACGGACACGAAGGACCATGTCATAATTCATGTACACAGGAATGTCGCCGCTCGACACCAAGAAGGATCTATTGGATTTTGTGCTCGATGGGATTTGACTGAAATAAGCAAGGGGGGATCCTGCCGCCCCATACAAATATCGTTAAAAGTCTTCCTATCACGCTTGTGCCGCGGCATAGCCCCCAGACACCCCCCCTGACGGCGGAGGCCTCACGAAAAGGTCCAGCTCTCCTTCTACGGAAGAGCGGTAACCGACGCCACCGCGCTTGTTCCCTCCAGCCGCGCTAGCCTGCAACCCTTCCCCCGCCGTCCCATTCTCCAGGCCACCACCGCCACCAACAACAACACCAACACCGCCACCGTCGCGCGAGCCGCTATCCTTAGCTCCGCCGCCGCCGCCCGCCGGGCTGCGACCTCCGCCCGACGCACCTTCTACGCTGTCTCCGGACGCGACGCCCTCCGCCCCGGGGCTGCTGATGGTGCTGTTTGAGACGGAGCTCGAGTCAACTGCAAGGAGGAATACATTTTACGAAAAGGGCACGGGCGGGCGGGCGGGCGGGGGGGGGGGGGGGGGGGGGGGGGGGGGGAGGGGCGGGGGGGGCGTACTCATTTGTTGCTTGCCTTAGTCATTCGAACATTGACCACGCATCCCTTTCGAGACGGAGCACCGTTCCTACTCCTAATAGAGAGACCTCCAACATTTGGGCGCTCATTACGCTTCTTCTATACATTACATAGAAACTGTTTGCTTATCTTATCCCCTTGCTGCTTCGCCGTCTGTGGCCACCATCTATCTCCTAGGATAGCGATCGTTTTCTCGCTACTCTCTTGTCTACAAAACTCTTCCATGTCGCAATCGTGTAATCTCCCCACCCCCTCCTCTAACACATTCCGCTCATCCTTGTATATTTCACATTCTCCTACCACTATGTGTGAGTCCTCTTCTCTATTGTTGTGACACATGGGCACATATGTGCATCCACGTCCTCCTTCTCCCGACTACGGGTATATCTCTTCCTTCCTTCTGGTAGGTCCAGGTCCCCTGCACCAAATCGAAGTTTCATTTTTTTCGCGTAGTCCATTGGGTCGAGCAAATACGTTTTTATTCCAATATCTTCCCTCAACTCCCCGTATATCTCTAACTATTGCTCCTCTTTCACCTTACCAGGGTAACTCTTAGCGTTATCCTTTCCCTTTCTTCTACCCTTTCATGTACTTCTGTCTTGTACCCGCCAAACGTGGGGGGGGGGGGGGGGGGCTGGAACAGGAGGCGTCGAGAGAAACAGGCGCACTCGAACGCTCACAGCAGTGGAATCAAAATACGAACCTTCTGAACGGCTGAGCCAAATCAAGCGCCTCGGTCGTGTTCCTCAATGCCCACGAAAAACAGAAACTTGGATGTTGGACGGTTCGCCAAGAATCCGCGCAAGACAAAACAAAACTTCCCGCGCGTCGCACCACTTCTGTGCATATCTCCACGACTACAGCTAGCGTGTCGACCACTTCGAAAACACACGTGTCCTAAAAAGCAAATCGCCGACACTTCTTGCTCCGAAGTGATGTCTTCGAGACCCCTTTCTCTCGAAACCCAAACTCCCAAAAAATCTTGTCCCGACACTGAGTTATCCAGCACTCAACTCTTCGAACTTCAATTTTCCGAAAGTCCTTTCCCGAAAAATCGACTCTTTAGCAACAATTTAAAAAAAATCGAAACAACGCAGCGACTCACCGGACGTCGACCTTCGCTGACGCGAACAGGCAGCCCCAACCTCAACCCCGTCATCACCACCACCACCGGTCACCCGTCCGCTCGCCGGCAACCCCTCCGTCGACGACACTTCGTCGCCCACATCCTGCCCACCACTGCTACCTCCACCAGAGCTCGGCGGCAAATACCAGTCCCGCTCTGCGTGACGACGCTCGCTCTCCATCGCGCCCCCCCTCCACGCGCCACTATTAGTGTAGGCGTTGATACCGTTAACGCTAAGGTTCGCGCTAGCGCTAACGCTGCTGTCTGATTTAGCCTTGTGCTGTCGGACATTAGACCCAGCAGCAGCCGCGGCGCTGAAGGAGGATGGGAGCGAGGCGACGTGCAAAAGGACCTCCCCCCAGCTGTTGCCGGCGGCGAGGTCGGGCCCACCTCTAGCGCCCCCGTCCGCAGAGGGGCGGGGGCGCCTGCTCGTGGACCACGACGACGACAACCCGGCCTCCGCCTGCTGTCGGGCCTGCGTCGGGAGGCGCGTCAAAATCCCGCGCCGCCGCGAAAATAAGAGCCCTTTAGAATTGCACCCTCGTTTTTTCGATCAAACTCGGAATTGGTGGAGGATCTGCAGTGGGGAAAGAGTAAAGGATGCCGTACAATGCCTCCATGGTGGGAGTTATAAATACAGACCGGCGGCGGCGGTAAAGCAAGCAGGAATAGAGGGAAAGACTAAAGCGACACGAAAAAAGAAGGCACGGTGTGGACAAGCACCAGTACAGTAAATTGTTTTCGTAAGCTATTAAAGCACACGCTAGAAAGGTCTCGCACGGAGCCCAAGCCACTTGAGCTCGCCACCAACGACTTTGACAATAGCAGCCCACTCACTCTGTAAGGTGGATACGTAGATATAGCTACGCAACACGAAAGTCTCAATATGTGGAAAACCGCTAACTCACCCTCTCGCGTTCTTCCGCATTCCGCCGCAGGGTGCTCACGTCGGGAGCCCTCCTACCGCTGCCCGTTCCTCCAAACGGTGCCATCTCAGCCCCCACAAACCTCGCGCCGGTCCCCTCACCCCCCCTTCCCCGAAGGCCTCCTCCATGCAAACCCCTTTCTGTTGTGTTAACTTCGGTGGAGGCGGAAGCTACGGACGCCGAGCGGCGGCGCGGGGATAGCGCCCTGCTGCTGCTCGAAGCGGTAGAGGCTTGTCCGAAGGGTTGTTGTTGCAGGGCTACGCTGACTCTTTCTCGCATGGCGTCCGACCACGTCTCCCTTCCCACCTGCGCACGGCATTCAGTTTGATTGGCATAAACGGAGCGCGGGAGGCAGGCTTGTATCCGTTCTGCTCTTTTCCCCTAACTTTTGCGCGTTTCGCTGGATAAGGTGCACATGAAAACAGGTTACCATATCATTACACTCATTATGCTCGGCTTGTAACAAGAGCCCAATTGTGCTATTACTAGTTTTATACCCTTACAAGGGCCCAATTATGCCATTACCTACTACTGTAAAATCGCTGATACCTGGTATAGCCTAACTAGGCTAGTTTTGTTCTTAGAAACGCCCAATCATACCAATAGCGTTGCTAGCATAACGGACATAACCCAGCGGCAGACGTAAATGTACACACACTGAGGGTTGACTGCTGTTTTTTTTATATTATATCAAACACGCCTGCTGTGATCTCGACCGGTTGAGTGGTCGATATTCAACTTCGCAAAGCGGCGTGATACGTCAGCCGCGCGTGTTCTGTATTCCTCGTACAGCAACGCTTATCTGGTTTGCTTTGACGGAGGGCGGCAAAGCGAGTGATCCGCTACCGGGAGGCATTTTCGTTTGCTCTTTGATTCGCGTCAACGGAGGGCAGCAAGACAATGGATCGACGACAGGGAGCAAGTAGTTATGTCCGTGTCTTCAATCGGGGGGGTGGGCGCAAGGTTCTAACTTGCGACCATCACCGTACCGCTGCTGAGCACGGTGCGCACGTTACTATCAGTAACGGCTTCTCCACTCCGTCAGCAAGCCAACGACATTCAGCACCTACAGCAGTGGCAATTTATCGTGAGCGAGCGGCTGAAAACCCTTCACAAATAGCAACACAATAGCGGTACTTCACGTCCGCGGCTGATGCCACAGTTATTCTTGTAATCCTGACAGGGAATTGGAACACAACTGCAGTCATTGTCCCAACCTAATTCTCCAAGTACAACATATTCAAAACGTGGTCGGAGGCAGTGCGAAAGGGGTTACTTGGCGAGAAAACATAAAAATCTCACCTCGAACACACCCTCAACCGGGTCCCCCATCCCCGGCAACTCCGCCCCTCCTCCTCTCAAGAACGCCACGGCGAGGCTCTTGATTGTCGCCGGGCGGATGCAGTGCACGTTAACATCCGCCACCGCAGCGTGCGGGAAGTCCGGCGCGTGAACAACGTGGACACCGCATCGCCGGCAGAAGAAGTGCGCCGACACCTGAAGCAAGAAAATAGCGCAAACAAAAAATAGTCGAGTGTTTACACGGTAAGAAGACAGATCAGTACGAGGCAAGAAAACGGGGCACAAGAAACAATTCTACGAGTGTGATACACGGCAAAAAAAAATGACCCATAGGGAGGGAAGAGCACGACAGCAGAACCACGTTCACAAGAACATGATACAACGCAAAGTAAAGGACACACGCGAGGCGGGCCAGACGGCAAAAGCCTCCACAGTCTTTAGTTGACACCACGCTCGTGGGTCTTGCGTACTGCCGACGCAAGCACCAAACCATTCCCACTACTACCACTCCCACCATCACCGCCATCACCACCACCCCCACACTACCACAACCGAAACCACCTCCACTGCCGCCACTATCAACATCACCTCCACCATCACCAGTCACCGCCGCCACCATCACAATGACCACTACCGCCGCCACCACCACCACCACCACCACCACCACCACCACCACCACCACCACCACCACCACTACCGCCACCGAAACCACGACCACGACCGCCACCACCATCACCACCACCACCAACCTCACCGCCACTATCACCACCTATTTCCATATATCCCAACTTTCGATACAACACCCAACATTGTTACAGTATTAGTTGACAGTGCGTACCTTTGGGGTGCTGTCCCTTCCCGTCGGCGGGCGACCTTTGAGCAGGTACAGGGACCCGTTGCTGTCGTCAGAGGTCAGCCGGAAGTGCTCGGCCGGTACGGTGATGAACGGATATCGCACCTGTCGAAAGCATCGCCAGCGAAGCAAAGTCCAACGTCCATATCGTACACCGCGCGAAGGTGGTAGGAGAAAAGGGGGTTAGGGGTGGGGGGGTGGGCGTGTACTGATTTTTTGCTTGCAGTAGTCGTTTAACTACGGAGACGGAGGCGGGGCGAGGGGGGGGGGGGGGTACTCATTTGGTGCATTTGCCGTAGTCGAATAACCATAAACCCCGGCATTCCTACCGGGACGGAGCAAGTCGGGTTTTCACCGATCAGGCAGTGGCGGGGCGGAGGGGGGTGATCCTTCTATTATACCAGGTACTCATTTACCTTACACCAGGTGCCTGGCATGAACGACGGTTATACTATTGATAGTCGGATGGGGCAAGGGGCCGGCTTCTTCCTTTGAAACTTGCTGCTCAAGACCCCTGTACTCACACCTCATGCCGGATATCTTCAAACCCCGGCGTGAAAAAGGCTCAGTCGAACGCCCTTGCTAAGAGCTTGCCTAGGTTACATCATATCAACTCAACTCGTTAAGGGTCATTAGACAGTAGTTAAGGGTAGAAATCAGCGTTGTTTATAGCTGGCATGAACTAAGGTTGTACCATTACTAACGATAATCGTGCCTCGAAAGGTGGCTCCAGATTCTAGAGCCTCTGGTGAAGGTTTGCATACTGCAGTGCGTTTACGAGAGACCTCCGTCGATAACTTTGGATACGCTGCAAATGTGTAAAATACACTTTGGGCTTCCAGCGGCGCCTCGAGCGGGCCCCTCTCACCAGCCGGGGGGGGGGCGATTGGACGCTCTTCGCGTTACCCGCTTCGCTCGAACCCAGTATACCGAAGCAGTCCAGGGTACGGATTGCTGACACAGTGAATACTATTATAGTATCTTGATATTGAGGCTGCCAGTGCGCAGGTCCACGAATGCTAAGCCACGGCAAGACTTAGGGGTCAACAAACAAGCAACACGACATCGCGGCGGTGTGTGAAACACCGATGAAGTCAAAGGCCCATTATTATTTTACCCTGCAATCAGGACCGTATGTACGAACCATTGGGTGATAAATGCAAGAGGATGGGAGGGCGGCACAACGGAGAACGTCACCACTTTATCCTAACGCGCCGCCTAGAGATACCGCGATACCGCCCGTGCTTCACGATGATACCAACATATTCACGTGAAATACAAGGTGAAATTTTCATGGCTAAACTCAGCTTATCATTCTATTTTTATCGCCACTTTTTACTCTCCAACTCAACAAGCAAGAGGGTTTACCCTCAGCGACCTTCTGGACAAGCCGTGGTCACATGTTTCTTCCCTTCTCCCCCCCTGGTATTTGCCTTCATTGTTATCGCGCATATGGTCAACCATTCCCACTTCTCAGCTTGTTATACTTTGTCGATTTGCATCGTTTATCGCCAACTCACGCCCTCGCGCTTTCGGCCTATCGATTTGTAAGAAAGAGTCCCTCTTGAACCTACGACCTCGACCTCAATAGTCACGTGGCTTACTATTGGACCACCGGGGGCGCCGGTTATCATTACCGCAAATTCATATAGTATTCGTAACAGCATCGTACAACAGCAATGAGCACCAAAAAGAAAGAACGTAGAGCGGCATGCAAGCAAAGCACTATCGACCCTCAACCGGGAAACATGCGGAACGCCTTGCCATCGAACCGAAACCTTTCCTCGTATGCAGCTGCATCCTGCATACCAGGTATGCGTAACCAGCTACTTGTACGAGTAGCTCCAAGGTGGTGTACGTAAAGCTCTACGCACTGCGTTGGCGGATCACTCCGCGTCGCTCGCCAAGCGCAATTCGTTTTCGTACTCATTGCCAAAACAGTTGGTGCGTACTTGCGAGGTGCTCGCTTCATGTTGCAACTTCCGCTGAAACAAAAATCAACGCTTACTTAAATACGTGACATGTAACGTGCAGCAGCGCTTCAAGCTTTGAGCCGGCACACGGAGCACGGAGCTCTTTGGAATTGGGATGCAATCCAGCCATTAGCAAACACAGCATCGCACCCCGTGTACGTGCCCTTGCGTCTTGCGCACAGCCGCCAAAACAACGCGGGACATGAGTCGTAGACCTCCCTCGAGCAATCAGTCACCAGGTAGAGCCGCTGCTGGCTGCAGTACTGTTGTGGCTCTTCACGCTCGTACATATGTACACCGAACCGACCGCGACAGCGCCAAGCGCTAAGTACGTAATACTACATAGTAGTGCAGCTTACAAGCAAGGATGTGCGTTACCGCAGATTTGAGTGCAAATCTATCAGTAATACCTCAAACCGAGCAAAATCGATAACCGCGCTAAGGAACAGCTCCCGCATTACCTTGCGGTACTTGCGATGGGGGATGGGCCACTACCGCCCCCGTAAGATAATCCTTAACGCCGCGGGGGATGCCT
The DNA here is from genome assembly GCA_012845835.1 of Undaria pinnatifida. Taxonomy (NCBI): domain Eukaryota; class Phaeophyceae; order Laminariales; family Alariaceae; genus Undaria; species Undaria pinnatifida. Next base: position 10,878,867 of record JABAKD010000022.1, read on the forward strand.
AAGGCATATTTTGCCAAGTAGGCGCGAGTCTCGCCCAAAAAATACAAACGACTTGGACATACTAAGTTAGGATCTTTACAAGCACGTCCACCATCGTCTCATTATTAAAACCTGATGCAAATTATACAAGAATCCGGTGTGCTTTGCCTTTTTCTGCCCTTTTTTTAGCCCAATAATGGACTACTGTACCTTAAACGGGATCGTGATTTGTCTGTCCGCACTTTTTTCGGGTACGAATTATTAGTGTTCTGAAAGATCAGCGAAAAACCCAGCTAACTTTTGGTGAAAGCTGTTTTGGTGTAAGCTGTTTTGGTGAAAGCTGTTTCTTCGTGTATAAGTGGTATAACCCATGGTAGCACATACTAACTCACAAACCAATCAATTTGTGGATTGCGGAGCAAATTCTCGATATGGCAAGCAACTTTGACTTCACGAAATCACCTCGTGAGTTATTTCTGGCAGCGTGCGACAGCTGCCTGCTGCACCCGTCGCCCGCACGCATCTGATAGTGACCGTGGCTCAATTTCGCGGGCTGTGGTTGCTTGTGAGGAGTGATGGGGTGATGAGTGATGAAGTGTAGCTGTCCTCAAGTTAAGTGCAAACGTAAAGTTGGACTGTGGAGGTAGTTTTTCGTCACATGCTTGTCTTCTGAATTTCGACAATTTTCGACCACTCCAGCACGTGTTATCTCCGTTGAAAAGGTGCGGACGGTCAATCTAAATAGAACCACGAGGTGCTGCTGTGGATGCAACACTACCTCGTTAAAGTTACACCAGCACCCAATATTGAACGTCGAAATGTGCAGTGTCTTTATAAAAACTGAAACACGTCAGATGTGAGTACGACCGATGAATGGTTGAAACTCAACTTTGCAAGCTGCGTGGCAGAGGGTGTCTCGCTAATTCCCCAATTCGCCGTCTGGCGAAGAACTCGAGAATCACGACATCACGAATTAGCTGGTCCAGTGAGCGACCGCTGTCCAGTTGTAAACAAGAGCTCTGTCTGTTCGAGTGTTCTACCAGTCTGCCAGCACCGTCCCGTGCGATATCCACTTGGTATCCCCACAAGCGCGATCAACCAAAAAATGCCAGCTGCTGCGGTCAAAGTAAGCTACGTACGTGCTCCGCCAAGAAAAACTCTGAACCATAACGCCTAGTTCTCTCTGGAACAACAAACAACATGATTATTCTTACATCGGTTCTCGATTCCTAATAATATTTCTCATTATTGTGTTTTTCACAATGGATGGAACTAACCCTAACCCTAACCCTAACCCATAGGAAATATACCGATGACTGCCCCCTATTGACGTCACTGGGGTGAAATGGTTGAAAATACACACTAATGTGTATATCTGGTGCCAGAGTGTTAGAAAAGCGGCGTGATTGACTGCGCCGAAAAATATCTGGAAAATGGAGTGAACCGGAAAACCGGGGTATGGGGGGTGGTTTAAGATTCCCATGGCCTTGAAAAGGGGGCGTTTCGAAAATATGTATGTGAAGGCATTTCTATCTATAGTCTAAAGGGGCTGTTACCAAACCTTCAACAACCGAAAGTTTTCAGAACCTCGAAGTTTGTGGTTTGTTTGCGCTTGAAAAAAGAGAAACTCTTCCGTACGTACTCGTACTCTTTCCCTTGCACGAGGTCAGGCCGCACCATTTAATCCTCGCCTTCCGAATTCACGCGAATTCGCCCGCAGGCACATTCCACTCAAGGAATGCTACGAGCATATATCAACTGCAGACTGCAGACATAATTGATACTAACTGTCTGCAATCTACTGCGAGGTGTCGGTAGTCAACAAAATCTCGCCCTTCGTTATTCTGTGGGTACATATCAGGCGATGTAAAGCTCAAAATGTAATACTAATAGTTTGTGCGCTGTTCTCCGTTGTCATGCCAGTCAGGCCGCCCGCACACGTCAACAGCAACCGTTGTTTGTGCCATTGCCCTCAAAACTACAGCAGCAGCATGAATCAACCAGTATAAATGCATGCTGTTCGGTTGTCCGCAAACTGCACTCCTCTCATCCCCCTTGTCTTACCTTGCTCGGTCCCTCGATCGCCACTAAGTGCTCCGGCGCTTCCACCTCAAAAGCAAGCCCCCCACAGTGGCAGCTCCCGACATGCAACACCGACCCTCCCCCCGCCCCGGCCACACCCCCAGCTCGAGCCCCTCGCTGGTTCCTGTCAGCCGCCGCTGATGCTGCTGCTGCCGACGCCGACGCCGCCGTCCCAGATCGCGAACCGTAAGCATAAGCATGGTAAGCATCCCCCCCATCCTCTTCCTCCTCCTCATCCCCATGGTCGCTATCATCACCGTCACTGCTGCTACTAGCTGGTGTTTGATGTCGTTGTCGGCGTGAGCGTCGTCTCTGATGCTTCGCGCTGCTGCTCCTGCTGCTGTTGGAGGAGGAACAACGCTCGCAGCAGGTCAAGCGGAGGAGGGTCGTGATGGAGGGCCCCGCCCGGGCGCCGATCGCCACCAGTACGGCGGAAGCGCACACGGCCACGAGGACGCCGAGCACGCGGTCCACCGTCTGGGGAGACGCTGCCCTCATCGTCAACTCTCCGCAAGGGAGCACTTGATGTAAGTCCTTGGCCTCGCCCTACGAGTACGTAAGCCCTTGCCCTTGCCTTGCGCAGCCTGCTCCGCAACCGCACGCACGTGCCAGGTTTCAGGGGACAAACTACAGGGGACAAACTACATGGATTCAAGTGGGATTCAGCATTCAATCCAGTACGTACGTAAAATTCTTGCCCAGAGCGGTTTGGTGCAGGGGATGGAGGGCCCAGCCGTTGTATCCACGGCTGTAGGGGGAGTGATGCTTTTTGTGGGTGGGGCCAGGCGTTGGTTACGTTGGCACTGCAGTTGGATACGTACGCTGGGAGATACTGTCTAGCGCCTTGCCGAGAGAGGACTTCAAGCTGCGAGCGCGCGCGCGCGTTGCTGAAACAGCAGTTACCTCAACGCGAGCAGAACGGAATAAAGGTCGTTGCGTTGCTGCTGTTGAAGCCGACTTTCAAAAGAGCATCCTGTTTTAGAGACAGGAACCAGGCCAGTCTAGATTCAGACCGCGCTGCAGCAGCTGCAAAACGAGGTGCAGATGCATCATGGCAACGCTCAAGCAGCCCTACAAGCAAGCAAGAAGCAACTTTCTCATGTCGAATGCCCCTCCCTCTACACACAGCAGCTGCTGTTGCTGCCATGTTTCCAACTTCCACGAAATTCCCCGATTTCAACACTTTATCCAAGACAATAATCCAACGGCGCGGCGAAAAAGGCGGCTCCTTCTGTTACTCTCCATCGCCGAAACACTACGACGCAAACACACTGCCTGCTGTGGGCCAACGCCGCTCCTCTCACCTTGCTGCAGGGTGGACCACGGCGCCAGCTGGCCTGTGCTACAGCCCGACCTTGAGGGTGTCTTTGCAAAAAAACAATCGCATGGAATGCGGGTACCGTTCTGCGCTCTTCGCCGTGTGTCTATCTGCGGCCCTACCCCCTGGGAGTGCTGGCCTATCAGGACAATGTGCAACGAACACGGCTGTTTCGAAGAGGCGTGTTTTATAGCAGGGGAGATGTTGGTGTGATTCCTTTTCGGGGGAAAAGCTGGCTGCTCCTCACACCAGTCCATCCACAGCACAGCAGCAGTACGTAGCTGAAGTATCGATTGCACGATTGCTGCCCATGCACAGCAGCAGTAGTTGCTGAGTATATAGCTTCCATCTACCCCTTATTGCTGCAATTGGCATACGTCACACTTGGCTTCGTACGAATTCGAATCTAAATCTATTACGGAGTCGGCGACTAAAAATAAGTACGGAGGCCGCGGTGGCACGCACACGAGGGCTTGGCGGCTGGACGGCCCACCCCGCACCCGACCACCTTTTTTAGCTTCCATGTACGCCTTCTTGCTGCAATTGGCATACGTCACACCTGGCTTCGAACGAATTCGAATCTAAATCTATTACGGAGTCGGCGACTAAAAATAAGTACGGAGTAGGCGAGGGCGCGGTGGCACGCACTCAAGGCCCACCCCGCCCCGGCCACTTACAAGTATAGCTTTCATGAACCCCTTCTTGCTGCAATTGGCAAACGTCACACTTGGCTTCATACGAAGTCGAATTTAAATCTATTACGGAGTCGGCGACTGAAAATAAGTCCGGAGTAGGCGAGGCCGCGGTAGTACGCACACGAGGGCTTGGCAGCTGGGCGGCCCACCCCGCACCCGGCCACCTAGCCCGGCCCAGAGGTTTTCAGTTTTTGGATAAAAGTAAGTAACCCCCGCCCCGCCTCAGCCGATAAACCTTCGTGTGTGTGCGAGCTGACAAAAAAATGGAATTAGACCTGAAAATAGAGTTGAATGGCAAGGGATTGGGGGGAAGTTCGGATACTTCACGACAGAGCTCAGGACTCAAGTCACTGGGAACGGCATATATATCTCTTGTTTGTCTCAATGTTCTTCCTACAGCAGTATCTATCTTTCACGTACAGTAGCGGCTACGGTTTAAGAGAAAATGTTAAGAGAAAGTAAAGAGGTGAATTGGCTGGCACGACCAAAATCGATTTTAGAGAGAACTGGTCTTATGTCTAGGATTTTCTCTTGAATCGAGCTGCTGGAAATCACACCACATAGCATCACACACAGCAGATGCAGACACCACCATGCCCTGCGCAGCGGGCAGTCGCTGCACAGCTGTCCCCGACCACACGCCAGGCCCACCGAAGTTCACAAATCACCAATGCAGAGGCGTCTGCGGGCAGTACCTCCATGGCACTTGTGGTGTGGTGGACCCGCTCGGGACCAGCGAGATGCACCGCATTTGCCACACCTGTGCGACCTCCCGCGAGAGTGAGATATGATTTAAGAGAATATTCTCTTATACCGTAGCCAACACAGTATAACAGAAAGCCGGATTTAAGAGAGGGAAACTGGGCTGGCACGGACCTCTCTTAAACCGTAGCCGCTACTGTATAGGACAGCTCATGGTATCGCTTAAATAGCGGGATCCGAAGGACGCGCCAGCTAGCGTTGGGTTGCGAAAGCACCTGAGTTAAATCGACACACGACGCGTATGAAAATACGTGGAAGTGTGGTGACATTTTTCCCCATCCGCCGGAGGATGAAAAAAAAAAAAAAAGTATAGCGGCGAGTTCGCACAGGCATCATCAATTGGATGACGGCATACCTATAGTGGGGAAATGAAGTAGCAGCGTGTTGACCTTTGCAACAGTAACTGTACGGCAAGCAAGCAGCGTGCATAGACAACCTGCAAGCGGCATGTAGACAACCTGCAAAGCGGTGTGTATGTATGTGTAGACAACCTGCTAGCAGCGTACAACCTGGTACTTACTACTTCGAAGTAATATAATAAGCTCATCTCGCAAATACATGCTGCGGAGTTCTGCAGCACACCTATCTGATGTCGGTTGTGGGTCACATTATGGCTCGTGTGCGCAAACCTGCCGCATCGTTCTTTATCTCACTCCTGCGATCTATGCGCTTGGCCCTTACTCGAAACGGTGGTGTGGGGCGTTTTGCGCGAAATAATCGCCACGTACTCCTCCTTGGAATCCAAGACTTCATATTATTGGTGGTGCGGTACTGCTGCTGTATGCTGTCGTAGCTCTACACATTATGGAGAGGACCTTCGACGTAAATAAAATACTACCTGATACATGATGTCCGCAAGGACACGAGTTTTTCGCCAGGCGCAATAATACTCGAACAAATTCACAAGAGACAGGGCGCCGCTGCTCAACAATGCCTACAGAGGCAAAAAAAACATGGGCGCTCGTAAAACTCGCAGTATGATAGCACGTCAACTTCTATGCATGAGGCGCCAGTGCCATTTGGGTGGAAAAAGTCAACGCCCACTCAACCAGACCGTCAAATTCTTAACGCACTCCATGCAAAGTACCCAGTAAGTGACCACAGGAAGTACCCCAGATGCGACGAGCAAATTACCCCGAGCTTAAAACCGCTGAGTCAAGAAGTACGGGGAAAGAGGGCCCCTTGGCTACTTTATCTCGTGCTTGGTCAACCAACCCCAGCTCTGAATGGTTGCGGAGGTTCGTCGAGCGTCGGCCGAACCTCCAGGATATCAACCACGCACTGCCAGGGGCGCACGCGGATCTGGTCCTCTGATGCCACACTACCCCCTCCCCTGCTAGACCCACTGCTGCTGTAGTAGTCCCAGCAAGCGGCCATGTCGCGGTGTTACCTCCCCTCTGGAAGTTTCCACACATTGGGATGATTACTTGGCACGTTCAACGATCATTTAGGGTGATTTTCCCCGCATGTTCAACGTCCAACACCCCGACAGCGCCAACGATGAAACGCCGAGTTAGAAAGAAACAAAATCAAGACCCACCTATGCACAACCTGATGCACACCACGTCAATTCGTCGCTCTGGCGTGGGACCGTGACTAAACTGAAGCACTCCAAAAAGGTCGGCCACCTTCAACGCAAAAGACCCCCTCCCCCGCCTACGGCGCAAATCACCGCGAAGACTTCAACCCTTGCGAGAGCATGGTTTTCGCGCTTACCGGGGGACCACCACCGCCCCCCCCCTGCCTCCTGCCGCCTCGCCCCCCCGCCCCCCCTCTCCCCTTCCCCCTCCCCCCCCCTCCCCCCTTTCCTCGCCCCCCCCCCACGCCGCCACCACCACCACCACCGCTCCTTCCCCCCCCCGTCTTAGCGGCGGCCGGTTTAGGCGTGGGAGTTTTGGTGGAAGTGTCCTCACCAAAGCGGGCAATACGCTTGGCCTTCTTCTCTGCTTGCTCGGCCGCTAGTTGCGCCTCCTTGGCTTTCTTTTCGGCATCGGCGTTTACGAACCCGAACTTCTCCTGGCGCGCCAGACGCTTAGCAGCCTGGTCGGGATACGGAATGGGATGGGGCAGGATGACATCAGATGGAATGGGATATGGTGATACGGAGTAGCATGGGGTGGAACAGGATACGGTGATAACGCATAGCATGGGGTGGGACATGATGAGATGGGATGGGGTAGGATTGGATGGCAGTACTTTAAGATGGGCACGGGATGGGATGGGATGGGATCGGATGAGATGGGAGGGTATGGGATTATGGGATGGGATGGAATGGGGTAGGGTGGGACGGGGTGGGATGGGATGCGATTGGATGGGGTGGGATTGGGCAGGGCGGGACGGGATGGGACGGAATGGCGTGGGATGATTTGGGATGGGGTGTGATGGAACGATATCGGATAGGATGGGATTGGATTGGATGGAAGGATGGGATTGATTGGGGTGTGAAGGAATGAAGTTGATATGGGATGTGGCGGGATTGGATTATGTGGGATGGCGTGGGATGGGGTAGGATGGGATGGGATTCAACGGGATACAAGATCACATGAAACGGCAAAGGGTGGGATGAGTTGGGATGGGACGGGATGGGATGGGATCCGTGCGCCGAGTGGAGAAAGACGAAGAAACGGGCATGCGGGCAAGAAATCACGTTAGAGGTCGAGAGGAAAGGGCCGAGGGGAAAAACGAGGCAGGAAGATTGATGCCAATTGTAAGCCAACAAGCAGCCAGCGGCGCCGCGAAGAAGGGAGCGTGCTGTACCGTGTGTAACGATAAAAGGATCGGTTCCCTGGCGTCAACGTACTTGGGTTCAGTTGCAACGCCAGGGCAAGTAGGGCCCCACGGCATCTGCAGCGCTCATCGGCTGGACATAGCCTGTTGCGGGTGTTTCGCCTAAAACCAGACTAATCATCTTTTTCTTTCGCCCGTGCCTGGATTCCGCATAGTGGTCACTGTCTAAAAATGTATTTTTTACAAAAGATCGTGTGAACGGGCACAAAGAAAACACCGAAGGCGTACGAAAAACGTATTGGCACCTTTACATGCCCTAGCGAACGGCAAGGCAGCGGTATGGAGGCACGTATGGGCGTCGCCATAGGGTAGCTACCCTTCCGAAAAAAACAAGAAACAGACAGACTAGGGTTGGGGCTAGGGTTAGGGTTGGGGTTAGATAGCTCACCTCCGCTTCCGCTTTCGCTGCGGCCTCCGCCTTGACATCTACGATGCCGAAACGCTCCATGCGCTTCTTTTTCTTCGCTTCCTCTTCGGGGTCAAGCCCTCTCTTAACGCCCTTTTTGCCGACGATGCCGGCCTCCTGCCCGTGATATATTCATAGGTGACAGAACAGCGGCGAATGGAATCAAATATGAAAAAAGACGGCCCGTCAACAGAAAACGAGCGTCGGTCACGTGCAACCGTACGGCGGACGCATTCAACACTAACAACTACAGTAGTAGCTACAGCTAGTATCAGCAAGCGTCCGGCACGTCTCATTTTTTAAAAATACCATCAGTCACTTTCCCAAACGGCCAGACGCGCGGTGCACCAACCTACTGCAAGCAACAAGGCCACGCCTAAAGCCTTCACCCATGGAAAGTATGCGCGCTGCCATAAAAGGGCTGAGATGGTTGGTTGACTATACTTAAAGTAAGTAGCCGATGAGATACTAGTTGGCTAGCTACTACAGTCAGTTGCGTTCGGTAATTTGTGTAGCTGGTGCGTGTGTGGCTCGACGTGTGATAGACATAATTTTGCATAAAACGTTATACGTCAGTTAGTTGGCTTCAGTTAGTTGGCTTTTACTCGGCTACCCAACAAATAATTAGTGGTCAAGTCCAGCCAACTCACAGCCCTAGCTATAGTAGCGTGTACCAGTGTGCGTGTTGGTTTATGCAGTACCTGGTCGGTCAGGCCGAACTTAGCCTTGCGTTTGGCCATTTTTTCCGCAGCCTCCTCCTCCGTAATCGGAGCGATGCGTCCGAATCTCTCCACTCGCCTCGCCAGCTTGCTGGCATCCGCGTCAGCGCTCGGAACATCGGCGGCTGCGGCAGCGGTGGCGGTGGCGGCCACCTCGCTCTCCATTGCAGGAGTCACAACCGGTTCCGTCTCCTGCGCAACGCGAAAACACAACACTATCGTCGTTAAATGTATTCGACTCGCTCTAAAGCTACGACAGCAAGAACAAGCATCGAATCGCAGCTCTGATTCATCTCGCAGCTATCCATTCCTCGATTCAACATCAAACAAACACACAATCTAATCACCTTAACCCCTGTGGATTTGCACCAAACCTTCTGTATATTAAATACTTGAAATTAGTGTGGGGTCATATTTGCAGCAGTAGAATTATTGAGTTATGCTGATAACCGTGAAGGTCTTCATGGAGCAGCCGGTACGCAAGATGGCGTGAAAACGCATGCAATCGAACAACTCACCACCGGTAGAGCAGCTTCCACTACGGGCTCCGCCGCAATTCCATTCCCCGGCTGATCGTGGGCGGCATGTGGTAATGGGTAGGTGAGTCAAGGGCAAGGGGATGGGAGGTTGAGCTAAACATCCAGTAGTTACTGTTGGGAACACCCGAGAACACCGTCGAATAACACAAGGGTATGAACGCACTGCTGCAGTCGGCACATAACTCTTGTCGGGATCGATTATTGAAAAAAAAAAAAAACGTCAGCTTTGAGTTCGACCGGTTGATTGGTCGATACTTAGCTTTCCAAGCTGGGTGATAGTATTAAGGTTACCAGGCATTAGTTCAAATTTGAAAGTAGATTGGGGCTGTTCGGTGTGTCAGTTGGGAGAACAATGCCGGTTTGATGCATACCATATCTTCAAAGCATATCATGCGAGAGGGGAGCTACAGCAGTGCTACCACTCTGCGGGCCCCCAAATACTTGAGCCGGACAAGTGAGGGTTCACCAGAGGATGGACACGTCCATTGATGATCACGCCATTACCGGTAACCAAAGGTTTCCAGTTGAAAGGTTGGACTACCTCTCACGCCAGGTTTGTGGCAGTGCACGAGTGGAGTTGCAAAAGCAATTGTCAAACCTCAACACTAATTGTGAATCTATGAAAAAGCTCGACATTATTTGACAAGCGACTGCCATCTGTCATCATGGCGTCTTTCACGCCGGCAAGTTTATACGTGAGGTTATGTAGTCAACACGGCGTGTTCGCGCCGCGGTCGTGAGCTGGAACGGGGGCTGGGGTAATTATGCCACAGGTCACAGCGCCCCGTTCTCGTTGCAAATGGATACCTGTGGTACCTGGAAATTCGATAGGTTCAGGTGGTTTGCAGTTTCATACTGCTGTGCCTGCTGTGTTTGTGTTTATTTTGTATCCTCCGGCGGATGGGTAAAAATAAAGCTCAAGGCCACTTCTTACACAGCCGGATTTGTCAGTCGAAAACGGCCTTTTTCGACTGAAGCCCAAATCGGGCTTTCTTACACAGTCGAAAAGGCCTTTTCGACTCAACTTTTTTCGACTGAGTTTTCCGACTGGGGGATGCAGTCGAAAAACTCAGTCGAAAAAGTTTTACACCTGTTTTTTGAACCCATCGCATCGCTCATCCCACCACAAAACACACGCCCACACGGCCACACAAACCCACACGGCCACACACACCCACACGGCCACACACACCCACACGACCACACACCCGTACCAGGTACTACACAGCAGTATCATATAACAGCGCCGACGCTGCCTTGGTTACCAATGCTGTTGCTTCTCGCCGCAAGTCAGCGTGGCGCACTCCTAGCTCCGCTCGCCAGCAGCGTGTATCACACGACGGCAGCAGCGCGCGATATCGATGCCATTTTGCCAACAACGGCTACGCCTGCTGTAGCTTTGGCGGCTTTCGGCTGGGTGCAACGCCACGAACGTAGCTTTGGCGGTTTTCGGCTAAGCCCAACGCCACCAACCCGCTTGGACGAAGGTTCGTCGCGCGCGAAGCACGCGTTGCTCGCGAAGAACGCGCGAAGCACAGCAGACCTGCCAACCGATTTTGGACTGCCATACAGCAGTACTCCCTCACATCAAACGCCTCTAGGAAGAGCACAAAAACTATAAAATCGACTCGACTGACGAAAAAAAGGATCAGAAGAATCCAGTCGAAAAAAGTCCAGTCGAAAAGGGCCGTTTTCGACTGCGGAATCCGACTGTGTAAGAAATGGCCTGAGCTCACCACACTTCCACATATTTTCATACGTGTATCGATATAACTCAATTGGCTTGCTGTGTTATTTCCGTTTCGAAGGATCACAAGAGCTCTGTTTTACGTGCAAGAACAGATGTAGATGACGGTGATACTCGGGCTCTCCGCGTCTTCTCGCTTCTCGCTATTGTTTCGTTGTTGTGCTGCGCTATTGTTTCGTTGTCGTGCTGCTCGCGGAAACGATTGAGAAATGGGGATAAGCTATCCATGAGCTATACAGAGCTCACGCTGCACGCCCGACAGAGCAAAAACGGGCTCATCACTCACCTCAGGTGCAGATGCGACAGGGGCCGGTACGGGGGTTGCTGCCGGCATGTCGATAACGCCGAACTCCTCCTCATCAAGGACCGCCTGCAGGCGCTGGGCCAGGTCCGCCTTGTTGCCCTTTATGTCCAGATTTCTGCTGGCCAGCTCTGCCTTCAGCTCGGACACCTAGCGCAGCGCGAGAGAGGTTGAGCGTGAGCGGGATCATGGTGATGCTGTTGAGATTGAGCTGTTGTCGGGGAGGGGGGTATGTTATCGCAGATGTGGTGTTCGGGCCGCTGTTGCGCTGTTGGGTCGTATCGACAAATAAACGCAATCCACCGTACGAATTCCGCAAAATACAAACACAACGAATACGAATTGAAATCCAACAAGGTTGGGGAACGATAAGTCAACTGACTCAACCCCGGCGGAAAACACAAGCGACAACAAATTCCTTGAGCCACAACAGTTGGCAATATGTTGGGTGGGCGTGAACGTTATTGGCCATGAGAAGAGCGGCCACGGTGCACCCAGCCAGAAAACACCTGAGAGTCCAAAAGCGTTTCGCAAACTTGCGGTATTCTTGCCGACCCGGACCCACCTTCAGCTTGGACACGTTAATTTCACTCATCCTGAATGTAAATACACACCCCAGAAACTTCCCCGAGGTGGTATGAGATTCCCGGTGCACTCGCTGTTGAGGTGGCTTCACCGTCCGTGGGTGGGCGATCTGCTCGAGGACTTTGGGGACTTTGCGAATGATGCCTCAAAAACATCCATATGGAATTAGTGGAAACCCCGCGAAAGCGGGGATAAGATTTGAATATCCCCTATTTCCGGTGAGATGCCAGCAAAGTGGAAGGCGAGATATGTCGAGGAGCTGATGAAGCTGAAGCGAACGCGCTTGGCTCCTGGAAGCTCAGAGTCTACGGTGAGCATTGCGCGGCCTTGTTAATGAGCGCTCCCGTTGCGTATCCTATAGATATGTTCTCGATAACCGTTCGCTGTTCAGCATCAACAAGCGAGTCCATGAAATACCTGTAAATGCATTCAGTCCTGTGTAATGTTCTTTCAAGATGGCGGTACGATATTTACTCCCGGTAGTCTGTTGCGGTACGACGAACTTGTACGGAAGCTAAGCAGTGAAAGACGATGGGGGGATAGAGCATGGTGTGGCTGCGTACGGATACAGCCGAAGCTGCTACCCACACCCCGCAACAATTCAAGATGATTGTTGAATACTCATACTCTGTTTCTTCATGTGATTGCGCTGCGCAGAATTTTCTGAGAAAGAGCCTCTTTTCTACTTGAAACTTCAATCGTTTGATCTTGATCCGTGCGTGGAGGTTGACACATTGTTAGGCTGCGTTTCGCATCTCGGACAGATGGCGATCACTGCAGTAGATTATCTATTAATAGATCCTGTATCTGTATCTGTCGTTTTGACATCTATGTTGTACAGGATCTGTGTGGTACAGATCCAGCTCAGGAAACATGTGCTACGTCATGCAGATCGTACGGATCCCACCGGGCAACATCATCTACAAGACAGGCCGTGAAGCCCTTATAGACCAGAGATACGATCGTACATCTGCTCCTTTGGGCCAGTTCGTATACTTAGGCGGGTTTGTCAATCGAAAACAGCCGTTTTCTCCTTTGGGCCAATTCTTACACATAGGCGGGTTTGTCAGTCGAAAACAACCGTTTTCTTCTGAAGCCCGAATCGGGCTTTCTTACGCAGTCGAAAAAGAGCTCGACAGGCTTTTCCGACTCAACTTTTTCTACTGACTTTTTCGACAGGCAGATCCTGTCGAAAAAGTCAGTCGAAAACGTGTTTTTGAACCCATCGCGTTGCTCATCCCACCACGAAATTTTTCACACCCATACCAAGTACCAAAAAGCAGTATCATACAACAGCGCCGACGCTGGCGTGACTGCTGTCACTGCTGTTGCTTCTCGCCGCAAGTCAGCGCGGCGCATTCCCAGCTCCGCCCGCCAGCAGCGTGTGTCACACGATGGCAGCAGCGTGCGGTATCAGTGCCATATTGCCAACAACGGCTACGCCTGCTGTAGCTCTGGCGGCTTTCGGTTGAGTGCAACGCCACGACCGTAGCGTTGACGGCTTTCGGCTAAAACCAACGACGCTAACCCGCTTGGACGAGGGTTCGTCACGCGCGAAGCACGCGTTGCTCGCGGAAAACGTGCCAAGCACAGAGCTTCCAACGACTTTCGACTGCCATACAGCAGTACTTCCTCCCACCAACCGCCTCCAGAAAGAGCAAAAAAACTATGAAATCGACTCGACTGACGACAAGGAGGCTCAGAAGAATCCAGTCAAAAAGGCCAATCGAAAAGAGCCGTTTTCGACTAACGGAATCCGACAGTTAAAGAATTGGCCTTAGGCAACTCTTATTTGAGACGGATTTGGAAAGCAAAACAGGATTTCCCTTCATGTAGAAACCCTGGGCGGTGTGGTTGGTAGACATGATCCATTTTCCGATCACTTCCTAAACAAAGAAAACTGTGCTTTCCACGCACATCACCTACCGCCGCCGACGATCCCTCGCCTCACAGGGCACGAGATGATGTCAAACCTTGGAGGATTCATGCTCCACTGCTCTGCGAGTGCTCGCTGCCAGGTTTGAGGGCCGGTGTGTGGCTAGATTTCTCGCTCGAGATGTGAGTGTCTGACCCATATCTGGACGATTTTTTTCCAGACGGAACTGGGGCCCAGTTCCGTATGACAAAAAGTGTCCAGAAATGGGTCAGGCTCTCGCTCGAGACGTGAGAGCCTCACCTCAGGCTCTCGCTCGAAACGTGAGAGCCTTACCCATTTCTGGGCCAGTTTTTTCCAGACCGAACTGGGGCCCACTTCCGACCCAATTCCGTCTGAAAAAAATGGTCCAAAAAGGGGTAAGCCTCTCGCATCTCGAGCGGTAACTCCAGCCAAACAGCACCACCGGCCCTCAAACTTGGCAGCGAGCACTCGCTGAGCAGTGAAGCATGCAGCCTCGAAAGTTGAACGTCATCTCGTGCCCTGTGAGGCGAGGGATCGTCGTCGGCGGTAGGTGATGTGTGTCGGAAAGCACAGTTTTTTTGCTGCTGCGCACACAACAAAACAAGATTTAAAGCGACTGCGTGTGTTTCAACAACGTAAAGGGGAAATGCTGCTTTTGTTTTCTTCCGGTTTTATCTCCCATAAGGGTTGGCCTTAGATATTAGGATCTAGATTGTCCAGATTATTATCTGTCCGCGCGGTCAGCTGGATAGGCCTACTGCCAAAGTATGCTACGTTTACAGTACATGATATCTATCGTGAACGCCAAGAACGTTTTTTTTTCCAACCGTACGCCTGCGTCTGTCCTTCTCTCGCGCTTCGACGGAAGTCAAACCAGGCTATGACTAGCGCGAGGACTTCTCCAACGAGCGCCGTTACGTTTGATCTTGATCCGTGCGTTGTACCCTTACGTATTATAGAAACTTCGGAAGGAAAAGCTGACACCAAAACTTACGATTGCATAGTTGAACACACGAAGAAGCCTGCTTTGCCTGGGGGTACGAGTAGAGGTTGCGCCCGAAGTGCGACATATGAAAGTGCATGGTACGCGCTCGGCATAACGACGCTTCCAGTTTTCCACACTCTTCCTATAGGGTTGGTGAGTAGGGCGACACCTATTAATGGTATGATATCATATCGTATCTAACGTGAACCACACACCAACGTTTTTATTGCCGCCCGCACGCCTGCATGTTTCCTTCCCTTCCCCACCTCCGACTCAAGTCAAATCAGGCCACAAGCAGCGCGAGGAATTCTCCAATGAGCGCCATTACATCGCCGTCGAACCATGGCCGAGGAGCCTATGGCAGCGTTCCGGAGAACGACCGCCCAACAGGTACAGCACAGGACACATGCTCTAGTAACGAAGAGGGTGATAAAAAAGGCAGGCTGACTTTTACAGGAATATATGACATCCGTGAGCCTGTATACTGAAATTAGTGTAGAACGCACCCTCTCTCAGATATCAAACCCAGCCTGGGTCAGTTTTTATATTTCTTACCGTGTGTCTATGGTATGCACACGACACGTGATGAAATATGCAGCGTCGTGTTTTGGCTCGACATCTCGGACCCAAGCTCTAGAGTGATCATCAAGAGTTGCAGTCTGCGCCGCCACGAAGACATGCAGGGGTGATGCAAGTCTCACGAGTCTACCTTGCTTTCGTTCGTCGCTCTGTATCAATTGGAACCCTTTTTTTGCGGACTAAGTTGTACCAGGTAATTAGTAGGCAAGCAATTATCTCTCGCGAACATGCTGGTATGCTCGAAAATATTTTACATCGTGCTATTGTTTGTGTATTGTTTGTGTATATAAAACGACCATTTAGTCAAGGTTATAACAAGGATATCGCCGGTCGTCCTCGTGGATCTCCTAGTACATGGCGATGCTGGCCTTTTTTTTGAAAGCAAGACCTGCTCACTTGGCGCGCTGCCGGGCCCAAAGGATGAGGCCACTGCTTATGGTACCCCGATGTTGGCCATAGATCTTGATCTGTACAAGATTCGCCTACAGTAAGATGTCTGTACATTGCATGTGGAGACGAAAGTTGGTTCTAACAATTTCCCAGATCGGAAAATCTACCGAAAAGGGGTGTTTCGTCCCGGTCTCAGGCTGAGATCGAGACAAAGTGTTTCTTCTCCAGATGTTGTCTCGAGGTTAGACCGTAAATTTGCCCCCGCGCGAATACACGCACAGAACAGCAGTAATTCGCTAAGATGCGGCAGCCCCCCGGGCCATTTGCCGAGCAGCTGCCGCTTGCGCCTTGCGCACCTCGATCGCCATGGTCTGTAGTGTGTTGTGGCGCTGCGGCGTGTTTGTGTGTGTTCGGCTTTTCGAAATCGTACAGCCATTCCTCTGAAAAGTGCCAACGAATATTGAACATTGCTGTTAGCTTCTGCATCTAGACTCGTTTTTTACCATACACACTGTTTGGAAATCTTACGTAGGCATCCCGATATTGGCGGCGAAGCGAATGTCAGGAACATCTGTGACCTGGATCGGGGTACCATAAACAATGGCCTAATTTCGGTCACATCGAGTAGCTAAAGTAAACCATGACGTTGTAGGCTCAAGGCCCTGGCGGATATGCTACGCCTGTCATACGTCTCGTGCCTGGTGTGTCTTCCGCTTGCAGGACAGGTGTGTAATGCGTATTGCACCAGTAATGCCTGTACATGTTCAACAAGCAGTGGTCCTTCTATAGCGACGGTTGAGTATTGCCGGTTGTCCGCTATAGTGCCTGCGAAATTGCTTGGTGCATATGCGAAAAACCAGTAGTGGTAGTATGCGGGGTAGCGCCGGTTGCCGTTATACTACCGGTATTTCCGGCTGGCACGGGCGCTGTAGAGGGGGCCGCCACTGTACTGTACAGGAGCCCGAGAGCTCTATTTGGTTGGCGTGGATGCCCGGCGTCTCGTATGAAACATTTGTGGGACCCATGCATAGTTACCAAACGAACGAAGATTGCGATGGTTATAAGCGTCTAAGACAGGAAGAGTTTGCAACAGTCCAAGTATCACTGCACGCATGTTGCATACTTGTAGCTCGTTATATTTTGCAGACGGACACCTCCGCTACTCCAGCGGCCCGGGCTACTTGATGTGGTCGATGCTGTTTTTGGTCAGTTTTTTTGCGGACTTTTTTCGCCTCTAGCGTCCCAAAAGAAGCAATGATTTTTTTTTTTTCTTGTGACGGGCGATGCCTTGTTCGCCGACCGCTTGTATTTGCCCTATATGTCTGTTCGTGGAACGTTCAGGTGATTTTCCATCGGAAGTCACCGTGCCCCGGCTACACCCTCCCGTGCTTCGGTTTTCGGCATCCAGCCCGACTTTCCCAGGTAGCTACACGCGGTAGCCCAGGTTGAAATCTTGATTACTCCTCGCCCGTTAATTTTTATTTCCGTCTGTGTGTCGTTTCTCCCTCGTCGCGTTACGGTACTACTGAAAGCATGCGGTTGGGGGCATATCTCTGGGCTGCTGGTGTTGTTGTAGAATTTTTCGCGTACTGTGAGTACTACCCGGGGCACTTTTAGCTCCCGCACGGGGATGCTTTTTTCATTTCGCAACCTTGAGCTGTACCCGCGGCGGCTCAATCAGCGTCTACCGTGTCGCATTTGCTTTACGCCATGCTCCGCGCCTACGCTGGCGCGACGTCGAGCGTGAACGCTGGGCCTTACCTTGGTGGTACGATATGATGTCGAAGAAAGAAGGCGTCAACCACGTGGATTGCTTATCACAGAAACCAATATTTCATATTTCACTATTTCCCGTCAGGCCTTGAAACCGCTTTGGGAGTAGTAGGTTATCACTAGCGCGGTAGCGAGACTTGGCTCTGCGGTCACGTGCTCGATTTTTTTTTGTGTTGTTTTTTTTTCCCGCGAAAACGGGGAGAGGACTGTTTGCTAGAAGGAGCTACGTGTTGATCTATCTCAGTTACTCCCAACGAACAAGGAAGACTACCCCCGACACCACTATTCGGTCCTCCCTTTTTTTTTATTCGTTAACCGTGCCCCGGTTGCCTCCTTTTCCTCAGGGGCGACCCTTTCCAGCGAAAAGTTGTTGGCCTGCCACAAGTACTCAAGAGCTGTCCGAGTGCTGGCCGTTCTCGATGCCGTGGTGGTATTGTACGGCGCCTCCGCCTTCACGTGAGTTTACGCCGGCTGTTAGGCTAGGGGGGGGGGCTTTCTTACGTAGGACTCCGATACAAGGAATTGTTTCCTGAACCTTGAAGCGTAGAGGGCTTCTCCATTGCACAATCGGCCGTGGGGTGGTGAGTCAGCAGCAGGTAGATAAATGCTTCATGGATTTATTATATTGTCATGGCTCCATGCCGAGGCACAACGTGGAGGCAACGTGGAGGCAACGTGGAGAGAAAAAAAAGGGGGGCAGTCGGTAGAAGAAGTCGCGGCTAAACAGCTTGCAAAGATGAGTATCGACCCTAAAAATTGTCGAACTCACAGCTGACGTTATATATATATATATATATTTATTGCCCGGGACCCATGCTGTCATCTCGATATCCCGCTACCATGTAGCCAACCTAGCGTTGGAAACCCCTACTATACTCAACCGTCATCATATCCGTATCATATTCAGGCATACAATCAACAGGAATTGACGACACGTGCGTAGCTTGAAGTACCTTATGCGGCACGCTTACACTGTGATGAGCCCGCACTTTTCACTTATTTCATCGCTGCACATGGGTCCCAAATGAATGATTTAAAGTACACAGAGGCGGTAAAACGTACAAATCACTAATGGCCAATGGCCAATGAGGCGTCCCCTGTGGCGTAGTAAGTGAACGTCGTCCCTACTATTAATAAGTCAATAATGTGGGTTCGAATCCTCCCGAGTGCATACTCGTGCTCGCAGGGGCTTTTTCTTACCTCTGGAATTGCACTTGATCCTTAACACTTTCTTGTTACTTGAGTTATTTCTTGCTCATTCTCAGGTATATACGAAGATTTTCCAAAGCCAGCAGCACACTCTCAAGAGCTTTCATCCTTTCATGAGGAAATGGTTTATTATTTGAAATCCCCCAAGGTGTATGAACTATACTCTACAAAGGTCACTTTCGCAACTCGTTTGGCCTCTTGCGGTGCTATATTGTATCTACCTGTGCCGCTGGCTTGACACTTTCGCTCTTATATATCAGGTACGATGATTGTTGCGCCCACAAAACCGCCTTGTTGTGTGAATTTGATACCGGACGCCCATTTGCATTCTATGATAGGCCGCTGATCCTCATGATCTGGGGGCCTATAGCGGGCTACGTTTCTTCCACCTTCCGACTGAGAGCGGCTAACGCTTTCCTATTCTACTACGGCTTGAGGGTTTGCTGGGATATCGGTTGGCTTTTGAGCGGCGGGATTACGTGGTGAGTGCGCGAGATGTTGAGAGATGCACAGGCGTTGCGTATCATGAGCGCTCCGCTAAACGACTATTTTATATATTATTTCACATACATCAGCTGTGAGTTCGATCAATTTAATGGTCGATACTCGTCTTTGCAAGCTGCGTGAGACTCTGGCCGCGCGTTTTTACGGATTTATGTATTACTCTTTAAATATGCATAGGTCGATGATCCCCCTGGATGCTGCCAGGGGTGAACATGACATTTTTACCAAGAGGGCTATTTGTCCGGAATTTCGTGCTGCTGCAGCTTGATACTCTTGGTATTCTATTTTTAGGCCTCTGCGTAGAGAGCGCTTAACTCAGTGGCTTCAGTTTGCGCGAATCCTAGGCGAACAGTGTGAGCCCCTGTGAACCTCGCGCCCGTTTTTGGGAAAAAACTTCTTGGAATTAGTGTAGGATACACGTTGCAGTGACGAAAGGGTTACGCTAGGTACATGGCCGCTTTTGCGCACTCCGGCAAAAGTCTATTTCAGGTCGAATCTTGTTCGTAAACTGCCACCAATTGAAAAAAACAATCGACGTGAAACCTCACCCCTATCCAGTGGTGATGTATAGCACCTGGTACGTACTTTTGTAACTGCTCATTCGCCACAATGTCAACATGCGGACACTCCGGTAATATACGTATATTCATGCATGCATGTCCCCAGTTGCGCTGCCATCTTGTATTTTTTACGTGGCGCGCCTTCGATAAAATTGTGCCTTGATCTTGCACACCAACAACTTGGACCACATTGCCCAGTAGCTCCCCTGATGTCTTTTTGGAGGTGGGCAACAACGCACACAGGCCGATTTGAGGCATCAAGAGTCTTGGGCAACAAAAAGAAAAAAAATGCAAAAATGTGATTCCACCCACTTTTCTCAAACCCGCGACATTCTAACACGGAGGCTTACACCCAATCTGTGTTTGCGTCGTGCGCCTTCGATTCATGTACGTATGGCGTCACAGGATCGTTGTGTGGGTGTTTTTGGTCACAAACGCCGCGGCCTCGGGACTGGTGTACCTCTACGTGGTGCTATTGCGCAAGTGCACGCCTTCCGAGATAGTGCAACTCCGAGACCCGAACGCCTCGTGGACGTCAGCCTTTTTTCCGTTCGTGTCCCCCACCACAATTTCTTCGAATTCGTCTATACCTTAACCCGTACCTGGTATGCTATTATGTAAAATTGGACCAGCGGTTTTGGGGGTAAACTACTTGGAAATAGTGTGGGATCGTGTTTGCGACTCTAAAAGGGTTACAGTGGAGATCTCCCTATATTGCCTGTTGTCTGTATAGTGCCGGCGAAATCGCGTGGCACGACTGGAACCCGGTACACCGGCACCAGCATCTCGGTAGTAATGCCAGTGTCCGGTATGCGGCCGGTATTTTTTGCTGGCACATACCGGCGCTGTGCGTAGGGAGACCGCTACTGTAGTGAGAACGGCCCCGCCGTATGTAGTGCTGCCCCCCGTCGCTGTGCCAGCAAACCAGTTTTTCGGGAACGGGTCTCCCACAATGTAAAAAAAATCACAAGTCGGACAGATCACCGATCCCCGCCTAATTATCTAGATGTTTCAGGGAAGACCTGTATGGTCTAGCTCGTGTTGCCGGGTTGGAGCCGTACTATCTGCGTTATCTGGCAAACGTTTTTATGGTTGGATCTGCGCTCTCTGTGTACACGTCCTGCACATCATCATCTCATAAAGGCTGATACAAAACCCACTGTAGATGATCTAGATGATCTATATGATCTAGATCGTGATCTGTCGGAGGTGTGAAAATCTTGGACCAGTTTGATCGTGGATACGAGGGACACTGCGGCGTTGTCTGCGTGCGGTATTGCTCCCTCCATAGCGCGGGTATGTGTCAGCCGGAAATACCGGCGCTATGTCTATCGAGGCAACCGGCGCTGCTCCGCGTACTGCCGCTACTGTTTGTTCCCATCTGTGCCAAAGCGGTTTCACAGCCGCTATACCGGGCAACGAGCACTGTAGAGGCATCCGGAACGTTAGAGGGACCACTATTGTATCCAAAGTTCCCTTGTGTTCACGGTCAGACTGGTTGTGAAGAGGACGGGAGGATGGAATCGGATGAAGCAACCTTAGGCGGTGGGGGGAAAGCAGGCGTCGATGCGGTGTGGTGTCGTGTAGTGTTGTGCGTAATCTAGCCTGCGGGTACTCGTTGGTGTAACCCCCTCGAACCTGTACGCGCGTTTGTGGAGACGAACCACTTGGAATCAGGGTGGGACGCTTTTTTTCAGTACAATCGCGTTCCCGCGCTAGTGCTGGCCCCCAGATCAGTGCGGTTAAAACGCCTGCCACGACCTCGGTCTACACAGTACCGCAGTGTCCCCGGATAATTGGGGGTCCCACTTGAATGCGGGCATTGGCATCTGGCACGGCACCGCACTATTATTAGTGATGTATAGCGACTGTAGTGTAGTGATTAATTCGAAAGAAAGGACGAGTGAATGCACAAAGCATGAACGCGTGGGCGGCTGCCACGCAATTGCTGTACTTGGCATGCACCGTGAGTGGGATGTAGAATCAAATGTTGTGACCCGTCATGAACAGTCGTGTATTTATTTCGGAAGCACGCAGGCGCGCACAAAAATTGAGTGTATGTGATCGTTTCAAGTTTTTTGCGGAGAGCAGTTTTTTTGGGGTGGGGGTTGTTTTTCAGTGTTTTCGGGGGTTGTTAATTCGTGTGTGGTCCCTGTTTTTGTTGAAATTTTGCTGATGTCACCTGTAATAACTCATGTTTTTGCTGTGGAACGAGGACGATACGTACCACCGGGCAGGCGGTCGAGTGTACCTCTCTTGTGTGCGTCCGGTCGTCGTGACTGTGCGCCGCGTTTTTCGGCGAGGCAAAATCATCTGCTTCCGGGGTGTGCATTAAATGTGGCCTCGCCGTAAGATATGTCGTGTGTAGCGCCACGACGCTGCGTTTTTCTGACCGTGGGAGCTCATGTACAGGAGTTTAAGTTTTTGGTAATGTACACACCCTCATTGGGAAACATTATTTTGTCGAGAGGCACTTTTTTGCGGCGAAAATGAATAGGTACAGCCAGCAAGAAGATTGTCGAACTTCGTGCGCTTACGCAGAGGCTGTCCAAAAGGTGGAGGCGTTTTTATCTTCCTCGTATTGGGCCCGGGGCCAGGAAGCAAACTTTTTTTTTTAATAGTTGTGCTTGATAAAGTTTGCTCTATATCGAAGGCGCCACGTTTGCCGGTATGTAGTTTGCCTGATAATACACTGTAGATGGGTATTTTAGGAACCTAGACGAAGTATTTATACCGCTGTAGGACTGCTGTAATCAACCTAGTGCTGTGAGTCTCGTGTTTCTGTATTCCGGTTCTCCCGTTGTTTTTTTACGTTGTCTTTGTTGCTTCTGTTGTTCGGTGTCATCGCGAGGCTGGGCGTTTGGAGCGAAACGGCGTGGTGGCGAGTTGGCAGGAAATGTTACACGTTGAAGAGGAGAATGAGAGGGTGTGTCGGGCGGCTATGGTTAACGCCTTTTTGACCCGGGGGGGGGGGTCAGACTGTTGAGCGCAAGTGTCGAAATGAAAGAAAGAGTGTGCCCTGGAGTCCTGGAGTGCTTGCGCTTTGTTTGACCAAAAACAGTTTCGTGTCCCAAGAAAAGGGCCGCGGGTGCAAGGTTCCAAACGAGCATGAAGGCCCAGCTCTCGCACAACAGTTGTGAGTGCCATGCTAAACACATAAAAAACAAGGAAGGTAAGTGTTAATATCTGATGTCTATGGTGAGAAGGCCGCAACGTGTTTACTTTTCATCTCCGTCTCGCTAGACTCGACACCTAGGGAAGAGCACGTCAATTCCATCGGCGCTTCAGCACAGTGAATCACCTGGTCATATAATAGCCGGTCGCCCCGGTGGCGTATCAGGTTATCCTCGAGCCTGGTATAGGTCAGTTTCGTGAGTTCGAGCCCCGCCGAGTGCGTACTCGTATAACTTCGTTGGAACTTTTTCTTGTGCACAAATTGCCTTGCGGAAAGCGCGAGAGCGTGAATTAACACTCGATGAGCAATCGACGAGCAGTGAGATTGCTGAACCCTATGCGCGATAAAAAAATGAAGGCAAGAACCGGGGGGGAAAAAGGGACGACACCTGTGACCACGGCTTGTCCAGAAGCTAGAAAGCAAAAGTGTGAGAAAAAATAAAATAAAAATGATACGAATGCGGCAACGCCTTTATTTTCCATGTTTCCCTCGCTAGACTTATGTCGCTGGACCAGCAGGACCCACCTCAATCCAACCGTTGCGAGACCCATACTCTGGCCCACAGTACCCGCGATGACTCGGGTACACTGCGTCGCGAAGACCGCAAAGCAATCATACCATCCATGCTGCCTCAAGGGGACGATGCGTGCACAACACTAACGACAAAATACCGCACAGCGCAGTACCACCCATGGGTGTGTCTCAAGGGGGCGACGCGTGCATTGCACAACCGACAGATACTGCACATCAAAATTGAGAGAGCAAAGGTACCATCCATGCTGTCTCTAGGGGGATGACTCGTGCATACCGCTAACCCCCCCCCCCCCCCCCCCCCCCCCCGCCGCCTTTTATTTAGGTATCCCATCGGCTGCACGGACATAAAACTTGGGGAGAGAAAAAAGGAACCATCCATGCTGTCTCAAGCAGACCACGCGTGCCCAACACTAACGACAGACGCATGCCGCGGAAGGGGTGGCGTCGTTCTACGGTACGAGCGCCCGCAACCTTTGGTTTAACGAAACCGCCGGATTTGAAACCAGCTCCCGGCCGTGCATCCCTGGAATACGATTGCATTTGCCACCCGACGTCATCGTTCGATATTCCTTTACAAACAAGAAAATATTTGGGGATATACATCTTTATAGCATCCTTCCTCGTGTCGAGCAGTCATGAAACGCGCGTTGAAGAATATTGCTGGTTTTGCGGCGGGGGGGGGGTACTCAATTTGTGCATGGCCGTAGTCGTATGACCATAGACCCTCGCATCCCTACTATGCCGGGACGGAACACGTCGGGTTTTCGCCAACCAGGCAGACATTGCTTGCACCAAGCGCGAAGCGTCGTGAGGTGTTCGGCGAGTCGCATGAAGGGTGAACTGCATCCTTCCAAGAACCGTTCGTAAGACGGACTTCGGCACCTTGTGCCTTCTTTCTTACTTATGGATGACAGCGCCGATGACGAGGAGTTCTATACCCCACCCAAAAAACTGACTTGGAGAAAACAATGAAAGCGCAACCCGGCGAAGATTTATCATCGCCTATACATTGCAAAGCACAAACGGAATTCCATCGGTTTGGGTAATTCCTCAGTTTGTCTATGCGTCAACCCCTTTAGAGCCCCAAAATCCCTCCCTATACTAACTTCAAGTAATTTTGTTCCCAATATGGGTTTCCAGCAGCGAAGGCGTTAAGGACACCCGCCAATCAAAGTTTGTCCAAAAAAGAGCTACGATAGTGGGTACTCCGATTTAAGAGCGCCCAGGACAAGAGCATTCGGGACTGAAGAGCGGTCAAATCGGCATGTCCTGCTTACACTAAAAGCTATACATTTCCCTCTACATAGAAGAGCAATGTGTTGTTTCGGCGAGCACCCAGGATAAGAGCATTAAGAGCGGTCAAATCGGCATGACATGTCCCGCCAATACCAAAAGCTACCAGGTATATACTTCCCACTGCAGACAAGAGCAATGCATAGCTAAGAGCGCTTGTTTCGGCTTGTCACGGGGCGCTCTTAAATCGAGGTACCCAGTGTACCCCAATCGTAGCACGTGTCGACAAAAAAACGCACAACCAACAAAATTGGGAGATAAAAAAGGTCGCGATCAGAAACCGTTCGGACCGTAGACTTGTTGGTGATTCGCGAAGCCTGCTCGGGACAAGTTCTGGTTGTGTTGTCTGACGCTGTCGGGGTCCAAGTTGCCTCCCCCCCAGTTGCTATGCCGTGCTTTATCGCGCTGTCTTGCTTTCTCTCCGTCGATCACCTTGCCATCTCTATAAACAGCGCGAGTTGCGCCCGCGCTGCCAACCCTTCCCCTGGGTGTCGCTATCTTGAGAAAGCTCAGTCTTGACTCGGCCTCTCGCAACAGATCCTTCGCCTGCGGTGGGTGGCGGGTGACAACATATCGAAACAGGAAAACGTTGGCCGGGTAATGTGACGAAGGAACTTATAGGCCCGGCTCTCTGCGAGAACACGCCTTGCAAACATCTGAAAATCACGTGAATATTGCAAAGGCATGTACCGCCGAACGAACCTGCAACAGTTGCGACTTTAGCCGAACCGGTTTGACCGATTGGAATGGCACGGACTTAAAAGCCCGTTTTCGGTGTTGTTGTTGCTGATAATCTTCGCAGTGACTCATCCCCGTAATCTCTTAATAGTGCACACGACATGCTCTAACAATCAGGACAGGAAGCACAAAACACATACTGATGCTGGTTTCTGGGGTGCGCGTCTCCTGGTCAGTGGGAGAATCATGCATCCATTGCAGACGCCACCGCAGTTTGTTACCTGGTAGTTTGTTGCGATTGCCCCCTGGAGTCCGAAGGGGGCCGACTGGCTTGCCATTTGGCTGTTCGGCGGCAATCCAGCGCGCCGCTGCGGTCAGGCTGACGAAACACGCTACTATCAATACAATGTGCACTGTGCACTGCAGTCGTTGTCGACTACCAGGTACTCTGTATCGTAGAGCGGTTTTATTCCGCCAACCACCGCTTCTACGACGAGACGACCGCTTAGAACCATGCGCAGTAGAGCAATAACCGTACTCGTGCTCTATACGAAGTGGAAGTCCAGTGCGCGTGCGAGTATAATATGACAGCTACGGCCAGGAATATATCGATTTAATCGGTAGTCCGATTGGTATAATACGATAAGTCGGAACTTTCACAGATGCTCCAAGCACCGGGGAGTGAAGCAAAGTATTTTGGAGAAAACAAAATGCAGGCTGTTCGTGTACTCGCCCCATTTCGGGGTTATGTACTGCGAATACTGCAAGTACTCGCAGCATTTCGGAGTTTCGTATTGCAGATATTTTCGGATTTGAGTATTTCCAGGTTTGATATTATGGGTGAGATTTGATGTTTTTTAGACGTAAAATCGGGGGCGAAAAATGCACCATGGCCGCTAGCTAAGAATAACAGCACCAGGCCCAGAGCGCAGAGCAGCAGCGTACACATGGACGCTCGAGCGTGAGCGGCCTCTTGGGTTCGGCGGTCGGCAGCACGAGTGCTGCCCCTTGTGTGATACGAAGGGATTTAGTCGCATGCTCCGATCTCCTGCGTTCTTTGCTGCTGCTGCTGTGCAAGATATTCTGCAGCCACTTTGCCATCCTACACCTCGCACGATATACGATGCCGCCCATGTTGTTGTTCTCACATTAACTCGCATAATCAAGTCCGTGGTCACGGGACAGGCTCCAGTCACTCTGGAGCTGAGGAATACCCCAGGGAAAAACATAAACGAACCAAAGGTAGTACATGCATATATCACAGCTGACGCAATTCATTCATACCTCCGCTGAAAACATATAAAAAGTGAAATCGGGAGTCAGGCTACGATGTGCCAGGTCCATACTGGTGCATACGTCTCACTGCTCGCGCCTGGAAAAACCGACCGCTTGCCACCCAAGAAAGACTACCACGTATATATCACACGTGGTACCTATCATTACGCATACGCACGTCAGACGCAAGTCAATTGGAAAAAATAAGCAAAGAAAAGATAAGAAGAGAAAGGAAAGGAAAGGATAGAAAAAAAACGCAAAAGGAAAAGGAAATAAAATAAAAGACAAGAAAAGCAAGAAAAGACAAGACAAGAAGAGGAAGCAAGGAAGGGAAAAGAGAAAAAACGTCACACTAGCAGACCCTAGGAGCTGACTAAAGACGGCATTGGGCTCATAGAGGGCATCAAGTGCATCAATGGCACAGGGGAGAGAACGCAACAAGGCGAAGAAGTCAGGGCGGCCTTACGCTAACTTGTGACGGCCATTGGAAGGCACACAAATTTCAAGACGATGATGGCCCGACCCAGACTTCAGTCTCTTGGGCAGGACGCCCCTCCTTCCCCCCCTCCCCCCCTCCCCCCTCCCATATACCTCCGTGGCGGCGCGCCCCACCTCTAGCCCACATGTAAGTTGTTGCTGTGGGTGCCGCTGGGCTTGAGTCTTGGCCACAACGATTTTCAGCACGCGCCTCTGGTCATGCTCCAAGCTCGTATTTTGCTGTACTCCCGCACTCGTACTCGTAAGATACGAATCATCGTCGTACAAGGTATCTCTTGGTCAATAAATATAAACCGTGTTGTATTCATATAAATATATAAGCGGTCCTTACATTTCGGACGAAGTGGTTGACTTTTTTTACTCGAAGATTTCATGCGATGGTAGCTTTTGAATGCCTCTGGATCCTCGTCGCATCTCGCTTCCTGCTGCATCAAGGCCCGATCACAGATGCCCTCCCTCCCCGTGTGACTATGCTCGCCCGTGTCTGGCGCCGTTTGCCCTACACAACGAAAACACGCGTTCGTGTTTGCTTCTACGACTTGTGTCATTTTTCGTGATCCTCGGGTATCTTTTTTTTTTTCGTCCATTTTTTCAGCATTTTGGAAAATGTTTTACTCAGGAGGCAGCAAGGAGCAAGCTTGATTAACCTTTTTTCGTCGGCTATTTACTGAATTCAAGCACGGGTTGCTTTGCTGTCTCCGCCAAGTCCCAGCCTAGGAGACGACTTGTGTTTCTTCCACACTCAATTGCAGTACTTCTTCCCCATTAAGCAAGATAATAATTTAAGCAGAATACACTGATTTCCCCGCATATTTCAATACTCGAAGTACGCTCGGAGTATGGAGTGCGGTGGGAACAGCTGTGGAAACTTTCTCCTGTACGGGTTACACATTATCTCTCGCCAAGTGCTCGGTACTTTTACATCCGCAGTATGACTCCAAGGGCACCCGCAGAACCCGTACAACGTACATATACCGTATAACACGGAAAAAAGCACACCCCGGTGATAACAATTTGGCGTTTAACAATGTTATCACCGGGTGTGCTGGGGTGTGCTAGTTGTAGGGGAGTGTGGTATCTAGCGTATCCCCGGTAATCGCAACCATGCACGGTAGCCCCGCAGCTAGGGGGTGTGATATTGAGGGGTGTGCTGGCGTTATTAACGATTGCTAAGGAGGGAGTGTGAACGGGGTATCGGTAGCATCAGCACCGGTACCCGTAAGCGGGCTGATCCCGGAGAAAAACGACGTGATCGTCGCTCGAGGCGCGGCAGCAGCAGGTACCGGTGGGGTCGGGGCCGCAGACTCGTTCGGATCACTGTGAAGGGCACAGCTGTTGCCTCCATGCTGGTGTCCAAACCGGTGCCCGTTGCGGGTGAATGGTATCCACCAGACGGTGTGATCATTTTGGAGTTTGGTACTATTTTCAGGCGTTCCCCGTAGGGGGTGTGGTATTCAGCGTACCCCCGGTGACAAAGTGATGGTCGAAAACGAAACAATGACATCCTGAAAATATTTTATAAAATGTTAGAGTAACAGCGTATCAATTTGGAACCGTGGGTTCGAGTCCCACATAGTCTTTATTTTGGGAAGTAGCCGACTTTTATTCTTGAATGCCGTATTAATATTAACATATTAGATAACTAGTCATACTCTGTATTCGTAGTCCTCCCGATATTAAAGCAAAGAAAAAACAAAATAAACCACCTACCATAATATGATAGAGCAGTATAGTGGAAACTACAGTAATAAATTCATAAAATCGATATTATGTTACATCTAGCTCAAAATTCCCCACCTAACGTAAAAATACCAACAACCATTATAGCGGAGAAAAACAAAACATATAGACTACTCGTATATACTTCGAAGTATATACCTGGTATATTTTTTAACAAAAGATTAGGACCCCTCCCATTAAAAACTCACATACATAGGATATTACAAGTATGTACCAACAACGCAGCTTGCAAAGATGAGTTTTGACCGAAATTCATCGAACTCACGGCTGACGTCCTTATTTTTTTTACAGCCTTTTGTGCTATAGTACCGTCCGGTAGAGACTGAGGGGAACCAGGGAGCCTTAGTGACATGTTCAAGTGCATTGCCCATGTAGGGGTGTGTGTTATCTAAGGGGGGTGTGCTTTCTTCCCTTCTGTGACTCCAAGGGGGGTTTTGTGATCATAAAAAATGATCAATTCTCGTATTTTTTACCGGACAGACCGGTCTGTTCAGCCCGGGGATGAAAAAAGACATCCGCGAACTTGAACGCAGGGCGTTGTATAGCACAGCCACGCACGCACGGACGCCCACCTGGCAACACCCCTGGACTCGGCCTACAGGGGTACGCCGGTAGGCGCATGAAGCCTGCACGCCGCCTGGGGTCCTCAGCTGTGAGATCTTACGCCTTCCCAAGCCCGCGGCAGTCTGGGGCGTTTTCAGAGAAGTACAGAAGTACGCTGTTCCCGCAGGCCCGCAGGGCACTTCGAAGCTGATTTAGTGATAATTTTTTGTGATCATTTTTACATACTGAATTTTGCCTGCTCACAGGGCGTGGGACCACCCGACCAGGGCGAAATTGCATCGAACGAACAATAGCGATGATGTTCTGAGGGCCGAGGAACCTTTTTAGTGTAAGGACAGACGTCCCCAGCGTGTTACCGGGAGTCGACACGGCCGCGGTGCGAGTTTAGCTGCGGGCTGCACTTCTACTCAAGAAGTCTCTTTTTGGGCGAAGAAACGCGCCGCGTCCGCGCGGACCCAACTTTTTTGCGACAGTTTCGGCGCGCGCGCGGGCTGCTCGACTAGCGGGCTGCGAAGCGCCTAGTCCCAGAGGGGTTAAACGGTCGCCCCGGTGGCGTATCAGGTTATCCTCAAGCCTGGTATAGGTCAGTTTCGTGAGTTCGAGCCCCGCCGAGTGCATACTCGTATACATTCGTTGGGACTTTTTCTTGTGGACAAATTGACTTGCGGAAAGCGCGAGAGCGTGAGTTAACACTCGATGAGCAATCGACGAGCAGTGGGATTGCTGAACCCTATGCGCGATAAAAATTGAAGACAAGAACCGGGGAGGAGAAGGGATGACACCTGTGACCACGGCTTGTCCAGAAGCTGGAAAGTAAAGGTGTGCAAATAGAGAGATATAAACGGCGGTAATAGCTCCACCTGCTGTCCGTGTATGGCGAAAAGTTATCAAAAGCGTGTACGTACGCACCGATTGAAAAATGAAACGTCCTGCTTACAAGTATACCAGTCACAATGCTCGTATCACAGCTCGCTGGCTCTACATTCTGGTGCAGTAACTGACATACTCCTTGCACACCAGTGCGTAAAACTCCATGCTCCATGCGTCCTCACGCCATAAGAGTAGCTCTACCCTCTACCCGCACTTCTCTGCTGCAGTGCTGTCTGTACGATGGCAGGGTTTTTAGTCATTGGGCGAGCCAACGCCTTTGGCCTTCGATACGAAGAGAAGGAACCACTACAACACTACCACATGTCGCAGGAGCTACACAGCAACAAACATGAAACACAGGATATGGTCATGCAACGCGGTTGGGAAAACCTACTCGCCTTGGAAGGATCTGTGACTTGAGCGTTGGAACGAAAGCTTTCTCTCACGCTCAGCGCGGCTTCGTCCCGTCTCTGCTTGGTGGGAAGGCGCTTCGAAGTTGCAAGGAGCTGTCGATACAACCTAAGCGCGTACTCCCGGCTCGCCATTGCTGCGTTCCCAGACATATTTCTTAGATGAACGCAACGAGCCTACGGGCACCCACTCGTATTCCTGCTGGTGTGTCCAGTGTAGCCCCGACGCCTGCTGCTGTGTCCGGCGTAGCCTCTACCTCCACGCCGCGACTACTCCAACACGCACACATTAAGTAAGAAATATGGATGTTCCACTTGGTTCTTGAGGCGTTTTGGTTTTCAACACAATATATTAAAATTAGGGTCCACATATCCACATAATGGTTCTCATCGCCGTCATGGGATCCCCCCCAAGAACAAATCGAGGACGAACGTTAGTCGCGGTACCTGGGACAACTTAAAAGTAACATTCGTACTCGTCCTGTCTCGTGCTCGTCTTGTTAAGGGTCAGAAAAATTCAGGGGCTGCATGCTGTACTCACTCGTAGCTCCGTATCGGTCAGCGGCCTATCAAAAGCACACAGCGTCGAACAGGAAACAAACTATAGTTTTTTTTTTGCATGACAAAATAGCCGCCTATTGATACAATATCTTCCAGAGCAGGTGAGACACAGCCTGAGTGCGACACTATTAGTAGTCAGGCAAACGGGTTCGTTTAGCGGGTGCGCCTTTTTCTACAGGTGGAGACCGACCGTCGAAGGAATCAAAAATGCACAGGCGCAGGCAAATCCCGCACTACCCAGGTCAAAGACAGAGCAAAAAGAGCTGTCGATTCCTGGGCGGCTATCTCACCTTCGTGGCCGAACCTTATAGGATTCGGCCGACGAAGGCCGGCAAGTCCAAGGTGTTGACTAAACCGAAGGGGCGAGGTTACACCAAGTCTGCGTTTTGCAGATGGACAAAAACTGGTACACAAACGAAAGTGTATGAAGGTTGAGATTTTTTTACCCGCGGATCTCCATGATGAGCATAAAAGAAAAAGAAAAAAACTACCAGACAGAGCAAATAGTTCCGCGTGAAACCGTTGGCAGGGTTGGTAGGCAAGTGCGAAGCGTCTTTCTGTCGAAATCGGGCGGGAGCGAAATCGCCCATGCAACAACACAACACACACGTGCGGGGGGGGGTTACAATAGAGGGAAAACAGAGGGGGAACAGCCAAAACCCTCTGATTCTGCTTGTATGCATTTCGTTTCAACATTAAAAACTGTGATTCAGCTTGGCACCTTGATTGATCTCGGGACGAGCTGACCCTGCCCGAACATGAGCCCTCCGAGCCGGTTCTGACTATACAGACAGGTAGTCACCGGCAGGGCCCACCAACAACCCTGATCCAATGGCAACGGCTGCAATCAGAGGAAAAAATGCTCCAACTAACTATGTTTCTTGGAAAAACTGCCTTTCTGCTTGTAAGGAAGGCTTCGATATGACCAGCACCGATGAACGGCTCATCAAGGGGTAAGGACCAAAGTTCATTATACTCATTTATTTACTCCCGGCCATCAGTTGTGGGCGTCAAATTACGAGTTCCTCCACCAACAAGCGAGCGCTTGGCGCAAGCTGGTGGGGGAGGGGGGGGGGGGGGGGGGGGGGCTTGGGTCAGCGTACGAGTAACCCTGCATCTTATACAATCACCCTGGCAAGCTCCCAGCTGTAACTTGATGCCAGTTTAGAGGTGAGTGGCAACGTATTTCTCTTGCAGTACACCGCAGTAGTGCTTGGTGTTCCTGACATATCGAGCGTCGCGCAGCACTCCCTTCATTATGAGATCGTGTTTCACGTGCGAGCCTTCGCGCTCACCAAGATCGTGGTGCTGGCAGCGCACTGCAGCATTATTACATAAGAGTAGTGTTTACAATCGACCCGCTATACGGTAGGTATAATGTTAGGTTCCCAAGGGTGGGTAAGTCAATAATACGGTAACAGTAACCCCACTCTCGCTACCGGGCTTAAGCCACCAGCGCGAACAGCCATGTACCTCACTAAAAGACGCGAGCCAAACAAATAATTCCATCGGGCGCATCGCGAAACACAACATTAAAGGCTATGCCTTGCAAAAAAAACAAGGTAGACGCCTGCGGGAGAGGCTTCAAGCCGCTCAAAAAGGAGACCCGAAGTGTGCTCCTCCGATCACAGCCTTGTCAGTAGACGCCACCTTTTCGATCCCATTGAGACAGAAATCAAGATGCTCACCGTAGTACGCCTCATGCTCAATTCGCGAGCACTTAGTCCACGGCGCATTGTTTAAACCGGTCTGTACAGGACGCGTACCTAAGTTTGTCGAACCCACAGCTGATGTATTTAGAACAATAAGTTTATCAAAATATTTATGAGCTCTTTCTACAAGGTGCAAACCGTAGCCATCCTGGCTACGCAAAAATATAAACAAGCAAAGGATTCTTCACACCAACACGGACACCTACTACTCATTGAGCCAAGCCGGCCACTACAAAGCAGCGCCCGCAACCAGGTGATAAATCGGGGAGCCACTATGAATGGTAGTAGGTTGCCACACTGGACACTGCACTACAGCAGTAGTCCATCCCTCTATAGCGCGGTTTGAGCCAGCCGGAAAAGCCGGCACTATAGCGACAACCGGCACTACTCCTTATACTGCCACTACTGGCTGGTCTCATTTGCGCTAGGCGATTTCACACGCACTATAGCGGGCAACCGGCACTATTCAACCGGCACGCTATACAGCGACAACTGCTGTATATTGAAAAAAAGAAATCACAACCTAATGGCGTCGTGGTGAATACCTTGCAGCCTCGGTCGGCGACAAAAAATTGACGAGTGCGGTCCAATCAAGCGTCTAGGAAGAGCTTGCAGCAGAGCGATAATCACCATGATCACGGTCTGCGCGTGTCGTGCAGCTCCTAAGATTGCCGTTCGGACATCCAGCATCCCGGGATGCTTCTTGTGTACGAGGCCGCAACCGCCATGTTTTTCGCCACTACGTCCCCTCTCAAGATCCAAAGAGGTAAATGGTTAATACTAAAGACTCTCTACTGTCGTTCCACACATGCAACCCGGAGGTGGTCACCGGCGGTGACAGGGCGACTCAAAACGAATATTCCTTGGCTTCCGCCTGCAAGAGCAGTACGAGAGGAGGCATTACGTGGGGGGGGGGGGGGGAGAAGGCACAGAGCAATACTAGGTGAAAAAAAATGGTGCAGTCGGGAGTGGAGTACGAGGGAGCAAGCAGAAATAGAGCAATACGAGGTCAAGTGGCGTAGTGCATGCACCGAGCCAATATCCTGTTTTCGCTGTTCGAAACTTGACATTGAACCGTTCTTCCTACGCATGGACACCCAGCCCATCCAGTGTCTGTGCGGATTCTCCATCTCAGAGAGGTACAAGCTATGTGGTCACAAGCTATAACGCAGACACATACGTCGCAAATACAGTAAAGAGATTTGGCCACTACGGGTGCTTCGACCATCCGAAAGTACTAAGGTATTCCTTAGTTATGCACTAGGCCAACAACCGTGGGCTCTGAAAAATACATAAACGTCGCAGCAAAGGCACAAGAACGAGAAGAAAAGGGAAAGGGTACATCGACATTCCAAGACTGCGACGTTCCCAACGTTTCTGCTCGTATCGAAGAGCGTTGTATGAAAATATTTGACACGCACGTGAGCTGTGAGTTCGACCGGTTGCAATGGTGACCAAGGGTAAGGTACTATATTATTACCCATGCTATTATATACAATTATATACTTCGGGTAGTATTATACCCCTATTTTTGCTGCCGAGTCTGGGCGACCCGTGCGAGTGGCTCGGCACCTCGCTCCAACACGGACTTAAACATGGTTTATTGGCACAGCGCACAAAATAATTCCATTGGGGTGCAAGTCGGCACATCGAAAAGCACACCGGTAGGCACTCGCGCGAATGTCTCGGAGTCGCTCCGAGCCGCTGAAAAACAAAGATTTGTATCGTGGCCTTGGTCCATGGTTGATACTCAGTTTTTTTTTTTGTTTGCAAGCCTGCAGGATACATTTGAAATCGCTGTACGAGCCCGGGGTACCGCTTGCCATATGCCTTTCGAGCGTACGGTATCACACTTTCATGCGGAATGTTGACAAGTAAATGCAGTCGGTTTTACGATTCTGAGTGGTTACCCTTGCCTTTCGTCGAATAGCACTGGCAATTCACAGCTCCGCTACTCAAATATCACGACTGGAACCACTCACAGCTGCCGTCTACGTACACATCGTGTGAACGGCTTTATTGGGTCTGCTAATCCACGTGAACACTTTCAACCCATGTTCCGGAGACAAACCACTTGAACTAAGAGTGGGACCATGTTCGCAACGCTAAACGGGTTGGCAAGAAAAAGTTGTAAACGTCGGACTCGTGAGGGGACCGCGCATGTTATTCTGCACGCCAACTCATTGCCTGATGCTCACGAGTAAACACCTGCTTTCTAATTTTGACCGCGACAAAAAAAATAGGGACGCCTTTCGAGTTTCCTGAAACGCCTGCCGATCACCAACGCACACAAATCGACGACAGTTACACAAATACCGCTTCGCGACATCCTAGCTACAGCTATCGACCAAACCTACAGCAGGTGGAGGGGTAATCTCCTTTAAATAACGGGTTTTCACCACTACCACTCGCACGAGCGACTCTGTACCACGCTTCCAAAAACATCTTAGGCGATTCGCTTGGCACCGCGTATCTAACCGTTCCATCGCGGGCTCATATCGCAAAACACACACACGAAGGCTTAAGACCGCCATTGGACAGAGGGCCAGACGCATGCTACGATAGAGGTATCACTTCTCGTCTGAAATGGTTTCTGAATGACGGGGCTCCTTAACCCAAAATCGTCGGGAAAAAAATAAATAATAGGCCATTTTTTTTTAACGTGATTTTCATTGTGTGCCTAGGCCATGGATACTATTCATCCGGTAGTCTTATTCTTCTCCAAATCAGCTTTCGGGAGAGGTCTTAAGCTCCCAAATTAAGGGGTAGTATTAAGAAAAAAGTGGTGCACCTCCTCTATCGTAGCACGCGTCGGTCTCTCGAGCGAGTAACCCCGAACCACTGCAGAAAAAGGCCCCAAAAGTAACGCCCTGCCGTTGCCTTATAGTCTATCCTTATGATTACATAACACGCACACGTGGTGATAGTGCTGCAGTACACCATAGCCATAGTAAGGCGTTGGTGGTGCGAGAGCAATATGACCGCCACATTGGAGGAAGCCGCCTTATTCATTCTAGATTGTGAGTGAAATTCCCCAGTCGCGCCAAACGATACTGGCCGCCTTATATCGGGATACCGCCCTACTCACATCGCCTTAATAGGGCACCCCTACAGCATCTTGGCGCATCACCTGTCCTTGGGGGTTGAAGACAACCGGTAGCCCTACCATGGAAATCACGGCTCGAAATCTCGCGCGGACCCGCTGAGCAGTCTGCGCCGCGGTAGCGTCTCTCGTGTTAACGTGCGGTACGCTCTCCGCCAGCGCCGAAACAGCTCGCATCGATGTCAGTGCCTTCTCGCTGAACGGAAATCTACCTGTGCGGTAAAGACCAGTAAATACCAGAGGCGTCCGTGGGAGCGGAGAGGCGGCCGAGGTTGGGATAAAGCCCCTGCAAGCTAAAACAGCCTTGGTAGTACCGCGTTGTGGACTGGGAAAATGGTCGGACTAAATTGACGATTGCATCATCGCCAACCACGCGAAGCAGCCCTTCTTGCTAAGGTAGGGGATGTGTTCGAATTGCAGAGTAAAGAGCCGCACGACACGCGCGCAGCACGATGGCACTTGCGCTGCTGCACGTTCTTCCAGGACGTGCAATAAAACCTATTTCTCGCTTCTATATCAATAATTAAAAATGCCCTTCAGCCGTGAGACCGAGGATTCGATGAACTTCATGTTTGTCAGCCGGTTGTAATACTCTGATCACGCGTGTTACGGGGTGTGTATGTCCCTGTGAAGGCTATGTTCTCGCTTTGTAGGTATCAGTACTGGGGTCCGAAAACTCCACAGTGCTAACGCACAAACATGATACTAGCGTTTTGTTTATGCGCCAGTCTTCTCAGTCCGTGGAGGTAAGACTATCTGCTAGAGACCCCGCGCCATTTAGGCTGACGGCCGGTGCATACATTAAAACACTGTGCTGATCGACGCCCATGAGAAATCGGAGGGCGACGTGAAACACTGTGCTGATCGACGTGGAATTGGCGGCATCGTCTTTACGCACGGAGAAGGAGCCGTCTTCTTCTCAATTGCCCTCTCCTGACGAAAAAGTAGATGGCGATGACCTGGAGGACCTCGAGCAACTCCGGGCTCTGCTATACAAGGCGGAAGCCAAAGCCCGCATTTTGGCGCCTCGTCAGAAACAGTCGGCACCAACGTCGCTGTCGGCCGGCTCCGTACAGCTACTGCAGCATAGGAACAAGGTAAGCGGATCGTCACCGGTTGAACCAACAGGTACTGTGCTGTCTAGGTTTTCTATCCCAGAAAACCAAACCTCGTCTGCCGCGCATGTAGATGAACTAGGCAAACCACCAGAGCAGGATGCTGGTGAAACCAAGGGATCGTTTGGGTCCACCCTCAACCTTGTCTCGTCGTCACTGCCGTCAGCGACCCAACCCAACCCCTCGCTAGAGTCTGCACATCGTTCTGTTGGGCCAAGGTCTCTAACTGACCTTGATCCGACAGCTTTCGCTTGTTCTTGGGAGGATCAAATTCGTGCGGATCATCGACTCCTAGTACGATACGCTCTGATGACATTGGGGCACAATGTTGACATGCCTCCAAATGCCTAACGATGATGGTTTATCCTTAATGAGGAAATAAATATATATAACATCATTCCTTGAATATCGAGTCATTCCTTGGTGTCATGGACTTTGGTCAGGAGTTTTTTGTCTCGGCCTAAGTATGCGATTCGCGGAACTGAAATTATCGGTCGAATATGGCTTGGTTCGAGCGCCGCCTTCGGGGGGCGGCTCCAACGCCCCTCGCCCTGCCGTGTCCGTTCAGCACATCGACGTGAACGCGCACAGGTGCCGAGCGAGACGAGCGAGTGTCGAGGAGGAATTTTGGAAAATTGGTTGAACCTTAACGGCTGCAACGCCTGAATGATTTACAAAATTGGCATCATTTCCAAACGGTACGTGATAATGTTTGGAATTTTGCGGTGGCATACTCTCGAGCGTTAGTTTCTTTGCTGTACTTTTTTACTAGTTCGTTTGGTTTCTTGCTCGGCATTTTATCGCTTTTGTTTCTGCTCGTTTTGCAAGCTGGAAATTCAATTTTTTAGTGTGGGTTCACCTAAAACGTGACACAACTTACCGACGATATCCAACAACTTCGCGACACAAATTACCGACGGCAAGACGTTTCGTGACAAAATAACTCCCAAATCATGATACTTTCACGTAACAGAATCTTAAGACAAAACCAAGCAGGTAGAGCCGTCTCTTCGGCCTTTGGCCCTGGCTTAAGCACGGCCGCTGACACTACAGGCAGCCTCTGCTGTAGGCATGAACGAATGCGGTTGATTCGCAGCGAACTATCCCGCTGTGCTCGCTTCTATGTGGCCATTGTCCATGCCATTTCATGTCACCTTCCTTCTGTTTTGAGCTCGTCGTCGTACGGTTGAGGTACGAGGAAACCCGTACGTACTCGGTGAGAACAGCAGTATGTACGACGAGCATGAACGCCAACTGACGACATTGGCAAACACACAACATCAGGTGTAGCAGCAGTAGCCGAAGGGCGAAACGTCTAGCACATAATGCAGCAACAAGTAGCAACCAGAACTACAGCAGATAGCTCAAAGTGCAGTGCGAGTGCCGTTGGCAAGTTTAGTCGTACACGCATCACTCTCAAGAGCCAACAAGAGGCAGGGCAGGGGCCCCCAACACAGAGACACGTGACAACCACGGCCAGCTGTCGATCGCGTAATTGGCCGGTAGTCCGTGCTTCGGTGGGTGTATCGGAAGTCGTTCGTAGTACTACTGCTGTAGACCGTCGAAAGACCACGTGGCATGTGACATCCCGTTCTGGTGGCAGCCTTGCCAGTAGACCCCCCAAAATTTATTTTTCTTTTCTTTTTCTTGGCCCCATGCACCCATTTCCTTTCCTTTCTTTTCTTTGTTCTTTGTTTCTTTTTTCCAATTGACTTGCGCAGGTTGTGCGTATGCGTAGTGATAGATACTACGTGTGATATATACGTGGTAGTCTTTCTTGGGTGGCAAGCGGTATAGTCGGTTTTCCCAGGCGCGAGTAATGAGACGTATGCACCGGTATGGACCTGGCACATCGTATACTGACTCCCGATCTCACTTTTATATGTTTCTGGTGGAGGCATGAATTGCGTCAGTTGTGATTTATGCGTGTACCACCTTGGGTTGTTTGTGTTTTTCCCTAGGGTATTCCTCTGCTCCAGAGTGACTGGAACCAGTCCTGTGACCACGGACTGGATTGTGCGAGTTAATGTGAGAACAACAACAACTGAAATATTGCCTGTTTCTTGACCTTTCAGCTGCTTCCTGCAAATTTGGTTTTTCTGCCAACACGATTTTGAACCTTTTCGCGATTTTTTCTTTTTTTTTGTCTAGTAAGTTGATTTGCCGCTAATTTGCCGCCTGTGCATTAGTTGCGGAACGGTCCAGCTTTATTTAGCTTTGCTTTGATTACCACCATTTGTTTTGTAGTTGGCGAAGCTTCATCGGCTGAGATCTGGGCTTGGCTCATCAGCTCCACACCGCCCAGCACCCCATCGCAGCGCTATAGCTCACAGCAACGAAGCGCCGTGCAGTGCCCTGCGGCTCAGCTCAGCAGCGCACCGCAGCGCAGCGCTAGCTCAGCAGAGCGAAGCGCTATCTTTGCCGTGCTCTGCCGTCGCGATCGTTCGTTGTTCATGATATCTACAACTCCGCGTAGGCTGATATTTACGTATTTGGCGCTTTATTCTATATCGCGTCAACCATCGTAAAATCACACAATATGGGGGAGGGAATGTAATCTCTATCTATGCAAAATCCTGTTTTGTTTTAATCAATTGTCAGCCGGCCGCCCCGGTGGTCTAGTGGTTTTACCCTCGAATACCTCCAACGTTTGGTTGTCCTTGAGTTCGACACCCACCACGATGAACTATGACTTAATTTGCAAAAATGCAAAAAGAGATCAACTGCTGAGAGCGCCTGCTAGGTACAATTCGACGCGAGTCGACAAGGGAAGAAAATGCTCGATTCTCCTCGCGGTAAAAATGAAGGCACGTGCCGAAGTGGGGAGGGAGGAGGAGGGCCCGCTATGTGACCCCGGATCTGAGTTACTACTGGGAGGGAGCGCGAGAATGGTGCGGGGATGATAAATGGGATGAAGAAAAAAAAATGTTGCAAAGAAAGGTATATGATTATTTCCACCAGTAAATAATATGTCAGTCTCTGGGAAATACGCACGGCACCATCAGCAGTCGTCATGGTAGACACTCCGGATATTATGTATTGAGGGGACGCGTCCGATTTTGACAACGCGAAAGCACCCACGAAGCAAAGATAGCAGACACACATATCCCGCCTTCTCGAGAAAAAACAGAGAAGAAGCGCTACGCCAACCTCCCGAACGAGCAAAGCCACCCCCGCACCTATCTTAGACAACGCCGCCTCTACGAGAGATCGCCCTCCTCTCCTTCGTTTTTATCCTCGCCCGCAACCACGCAGACCAATCAATGCGACAGCCTTCACGTAACAAACAAAGCAATCTTCTTCCGAAACCTCGCCGGCTGACATGGCCCCATGTCGACGTTTGATGCAAACCGACTTTGCATCCTGTCGACTTCGAACCTCCATTGCCACGGGGACAGCAGTGCAGTCTCTTACTTAATGCCAAGGCCTCTTTCGTTTCGCCTAGAGGCGACGCAGGTTCTCAATAATTCTATTTTCGGTATTTTTGTTTGATAGACGCCAACTTTTACTTGACGGCTTATTTAACATAGTGTGTTTCGCCTATCCTTGCCTTCTTTGTTGTATAATATTACGTTTTTTTTCTGTCAAATCATGACTTTCATAATCCCATGTTCGTATTAAACTCTTGGCATTACTCTAAAGTTCAATGCATGCCAAATCGGACAGCTACACCTTAAGTTGTCGAAGTGCTGCCCTGCCCTACCCGAAGCATTGGCGCCGGCATTCGCCGGCGCCCATGCGGAGTCCTTGTAATATAAAAAATTATTCAGTGAGGCTTTACCAGGCCCACGTTTGTGACCTTCTCTTCTATACTTTCAATAGTATACGGGCCGATTCGCACGGTGAGCACAGAGCCGTCAAGGTCAGGTACCGGTAACGTTGTTCCTAAAACAACTCGTCAAGTGCTGCAAAATCCGGTATCGAACTACGTGTGCCATTTCGGTATGTCAAGAGGCTCCTTTCCCTGAAGATGATCCGCTTCTCCCACGGCTGTTGCGGTGCTGGGTGCAGGATTGGGAAACCAGACGGTCAAGCGCACGGTGGAGCACTTGTTGGTGAAGGGCGCTAGTGTGGCCGCCTGCTAAGCCAGTGGCTTCGTGGCGGCGGGCACTGTCGATAGCTTCTTATAGCGACGTCATTGGTTTGCCATTGAGCATCAGACAGCGCACGTTCGGTTTCAAGCCCTGTTGCCACAGGGCAACAGTCAACGCGCTCCAAGTGGCATGTTTGTTGTCGACACGGTCGACGGCAGCTTGAAATTGCGATAAAACTGTACGTTATCTTATATCGCGTATGCCGATACGGTTTCAGCTCCTTCTTGAGAAAATTGCCAACAGGTAATTCCGAAAGACGTAGCCAAGCACATTAAATGCTGTTTATCCTGCCAACATCGCAAGACGTCGATACATAACATCATTATCAAGTAATAAATAGTCTGGCCCAAGTGACATCAGATCTCCTATGATCTCATCAGTAAGATCTCGGTACAATCTTGCGTATAATTCGTCGTCGACGGACGAACTATGATTGGTAATCTTGCTCGGAGACTATCTGATACAGTACA
The DNA here is from genome assembly GCA_012845835.1 of Undaria pinnatifida. NCBI lineage: Eukaryota > Phaeophyceae > Laminariales > Alariaceae > Undaria > Undaria pinnatifida. The sequence continues at coordinate 10,920,776 of JABAKD010000022.1, forward strand.
GCATAACGGGCTGTAATTTGCATGGTATAGCGTGGCATGTCTCCAACGTCGAGTATGAAAGGCTTAGGAAACCACCATTCGTTCTAAAAAGCTTGCGGTTTTCGTCGGATATGTATTCTTATACCAGGGGGGCTTCGCCGCGGCGGGCTGACGCCCGCTTGCGGCTCCACGCATGCCCGTAAGACAGGTAGTAAACGAACCGGAGAGGGACCGTAGAAGCGACAAATTACTGCCGGTAGGTACGGTGTGGTATTAAATCAGTTCATAGTGTTGCAAGTATGAGGTGGAGCGAGTGTGGAGGGGGTTTGTATATATTTAAGGGAGAACGCAATGGAACGGTCGGGAGGACGAGAAATTCATGATGATCGTATTACATGCCAGGTACATACGAGTACGGGCGGGTAGTATGGCTCAGGACTACTACAACAGCAGCAGCAAGCGCCAAGCCACCTCTTACCTAGACCTCTCTCCTCTCGTCTCCCATGTACGCGAGTGCTCCTATGCATGTATTGGCCACGACACTCATGAAATCACGCAGCTTGCAACGCTGAATCTAGACCGCTCAACTGTTGGAACTCAGTATCGATCGCGCAAATGGTCGAACTCACAGCTGACGTTTTTGAAATAACTTTGCAAAAAACGAATACAGCAAACCCTGCCAGCCGGCAAGCCGGGCACGGTGCAAGCACGCCCGAGGTCTCCTCCGACACAATCGGGGTCGGGGAGCAAGATGAGGGGTTTCGGGCCGAGGGGTGATCCTCATCGCAAGCTAGCACGGCAATAGCTCAAACATACGTCTAAAAAAAGCTGAGGAGCCTTCTCCGAGCAGCCACTGCAATTGTGTACATGTATTTGTCATACAATCGTGCATGAGAAGGATATATATACATACAACTAGTAGTTGATTCATCTAGGTTGTCTATAGCAGAAAACCAACCCATCCAGTACCCATGTAACCATCACAGCTATCCATAGTAGTAGTAATTGTAGCACTAATAGTACAAAACACAAGATTTAAAAGCTTGTCAGAATAGCACTACCAGTCACCGGTACTCAGTCAATTACCCCCTAGTACCAACCATGTTGAATGACTCAGTGCTTGGAGTGCTTCGAGCTGGAACGACTGAGTACTTGCCAGTACCTGGAGTACATCGAGCTGACATGACTGAGTTCTCGCGAGTGCCTGGAGTACTTCGACCTGAAACTTCGAGCTGAAATGACATGAGTACTTGCCAGCACCTGGAGTACTTCGAGCTGAAATGACTGAGTACTCGCGAGTCCCTGGAGTACTCAAGCCTGAAATGACTGAGTACTCGCGAGTGCCTGGGGTACTTCAGCTTGAAATGGCTGAGTACTCGCCAGTGCCTGGAGTACTTCGGCCTGAAATGATTTAAGTACTTGCGAGTCCCTGGAGTACTTCAGCCTGAAATGACTGAGTACTCGCGAGTACCTGGAGTACTTCAGCCTGATATGACTTGAGTACTCGCCAGTCCCTGGGGTACTTCAGCCTGAAATGACCGAGTACTCGCGAATTCCTGGAGTACTTCAGCCTGAAATGACATGAGTACTCGCGAGTGCCTGGAGTACTTCAGCTTGAAACGGCTGAGCACTCGCTAGTCCCTGGAGTACTTCAGCCTGAAATGACATGAGTACTCGCGAGTGCCTGGGGTACTTCAGCCTGAAATGACTGAGTACTCGCCAGTCCCTGGAGTACTTCAGCCTGAAATGATTGAGTACTCGCGAGCGCCTGGAGTACTTCAGCCTGAAATGACTGAGTACTCGCGAGTACCTGGGTACTTCAGCCTGAAATGACTGAGTACTAGCGAGTCCCTGGAGTACTTCAGCCTGAGATGACATGAGTACTCGCGAGTGCCTGGAGTACTTTCACCTGAAATGACTGAGTACTCGCGAGGGCCGGGGGTACTTCAGCCTGATATGATTGAGTTGTTGTTGTTGTTCTCACATTAACTCGCATAATCAAGTCCGTGGTTACAGGACAGGCTCCAGTCACTCTGGAGCTAAGGAATACCCCAGGGAAAAAACACAAACAAAACAAAGGTGGTACACGCATATATCACATCTGACGCAATTTATGCCTCCACCAGAAACATATAAAAGTGAAATCGGAAGTCAGCCTACGATGTGCCAGGTCCATACTGGTGCATACGTCTCACTACTCGCGCCTGGAAAAACCGGCTCTACCGCTTGCCACCCAAGAAAGACTACCACGTATATATTGCACGTAGTACCTATCACTACGCATACGCACGGCAAACGCAAGTCAATTGGAAAAAAGAAGCAACGAAAAGAAGATAAAGGAAAGAAAATCAAGAAAACGAAAAATGAAACAGGAAATGAAAGAAAATAAAAAACAAAAAGCAAGAAAACATAAACAAGAGGAAGCAAGAAAAGGAAAAGAGAAAAAATGTCATACTAGCAAGACCCTAGGAACTGACTAAAGACGGCATTGGGCTTAGAGTATCAAGTGCATCATCAATGACACTGGGAAGAGAACGCAACAAGGCGAAGAAGTCAGGGCAGTCTTACGCTATCTTGTGACGGCCATTGGAAAGCCCACAAATTTCAAGACGATGATGGCCAGATCCAAACTTCAGTCTCTTGGGCAGGACGCCCCCCCTCCCCCCCCCCCCCCCCCCTCCCCCCCTCCCCCCTCCCCCCCTCCCTCGCTCCCCCCCTTCTCCCCTCCCTCCCTCCCTCCCCCCCTTCTCCCCTCACCCCCTCCCCCCCTCCCGCCCTCCCCCTTCCCCCCCTCCCCCCTTCCCCCCCTCCCCTCGGCCGCTTAGAGATGCCGACGGTGGATGGCGCTGCCGCAGCCTTTGCGCGTCGCTCTGCAGCTTTGAGTCTCTCCGTTTCATGCCAATTCCGCATGAACGACTCGGCCCCCTCCTGTACTCGTCGAAACCATCTGCCGGCCTTCTGAGCAGCCTTTCGCCACCCTTCGAATTTCATTCCAAAGACCGACATACCCAACTTCAGATGAGTCAGCCAGTCCTTCTCTTGCCCCCCTGAGTAGCCCTTAACCCCAACAACTCCCCAAACATCACTCTCTGTGGCAGACGCTCCTCCCCCACACGTGCTACGAATGTCGCAAACAATATCCTCCGTATCCTCCGTTTGCGCACTATCGCATCTATGCTCTCAGAAGCTGTCTTGGCAAGCGCGTCGGCGTACGATAGGGTGTGCTCGTCGCGCTTCCGTTTCCGCCATTCGAGGCATCGGAGGAGCATGGAGTGGTGGACCCGTCGTAGCCTGTCATAGTCAGGCTTGTTCGGGCTCCACGTCATGCAACCGTAAAGAAGTGTCTCGACCCCCTCAGCTTTCAGCAACCGCACCTTCAACCGTAAGTGCACACCCGGGCGATCATACAGTTCCATCTTGTACCGCTGGAAGCACGCCCAGGCCCTCTGACGACGCCGCGTTATTTCAATGCTAAGGTCTCTGTCTGCGGTGATAGCCCCGTCCAAGTACACAAACTCGATTGTTTGTTTGTATACCTGGCCGGCTGCATTGATTGTGAACGACACCCTCCTTGTACTCGCGATTGAATAGTCGCGTGTCACAAGGGCTTTCATATACACCTCGCACTGGGTTGCATAGTCACTTTAGTCTGCGCAAAACAAGCATTTTTTGTGCACTTTTACTTTTTTTTTCATTTGTTGGTACACAGCAGTACATATGTGCCGGTCGCCCCGGTGGTCTAGTGGTTACGGTCGACTACTAGTAGCGTTTGTCCTTGAGTTCGATTCCCACCGTGGTGAGATTTGGACATTATTTGCAGAAAATGCAAAAACAGGATCAACTGCTGAGAGCGCCCAGCAGCGTGGGTAGATACAATTCGACGCGAGTCGACGAGGGAAGAAAATGCTGAATTATTCTCGCGATAAAAATGAAGGCGCGTACCGTAGTGGGGAGGGGGGAGGAGGTCCCGCTATGAGACCCCGGAGCTGAGTCGCTACTGGGAGGGAGTGCGAGAAGAAGAGTAGTGCGAGGATAATATATGGGATGGAGAAAAAAAGAAAAAAAAAAAACGTGCGTACTTACGATGTATGCTTTTTTTTCCTTTCTTACCCCCCAAATACATAAAAGAAACGGAAAAATAGGTCTACAGCAGTAGAAGCAGATCTAGATATTCTATTAATAGATCTTGGGGCCAAATGATAGATCTATAATATAACACCTTCTACAACTTTGCTCGAGTACTGGCTGTCAGCTGCTGTTTCGTACCAAGCAGTCTCAGTCTAGTCTACGTCAGGAGGTGGGAGGGGCCGTGCCAGTACCAGTACCAGAACATACTAGCAGAGAGAGGTGCAGACCCGCAACAGCATGAGTGAAGTTGTTGGTGGCGAAGGCGGGCCATCTTTTGCACCAGAGGCCACCGACAACTCTCAATCTAGCACAGCAGCACCGGCACCACCGCCACCATCAGCAGGTGGCAGCGACGATGAGGATCATGGGCCAAATACCTTCTCGAAAGAGACTGGTGTAGAGGTCGAAGTCCCCGCAGCAATGACACAACGCATTGCCGATTACAAGTGCGAGTGGGACGGCCACGTCTCCACTCGGGCTTCGAGTACCTTCCCCAATCGATGGGGAGTGCTCTTGGAGAGTGACGTTGAGGGCAAGGAGGGAAAATTCTTGTGCAAGGCGACTTGGCAGTGCGCAGCGAGGACACAAATAAGCTGTAGGGATGGGCACACCAGCAACGCCAACAAGCACATGTCCAACAAGCACGGTCTCGTTGGGGTCCGCTCCAACTCTCAAGGGTACCAACCAAATGACGAAGTATTCGCCATTGCCTGCAGTAGTTCAGCTTGAAATGACTGAGTATTCGCTAGTACCTGGAATACTTCAGCCTGAAATGACTGAGGACTCACGAGTGCCTGCAGTACTCCAGCCTGAAATGGATGAGTACTCGCGAGTCCCTGGAGTTCTTCGATCTGAAATGGCTAAGGAATCGCGAGTGCCTGGAGTACCTCAACCTGAAATGACGTAGTACCCGCCAGTACCTGGTGTACTTCGAGCTGAAATGACTTGAGTACTCGCCAGTACCTATTTCGACCTCAAATGACTGAGTACTCGCGAGTACCTGGAGTACTTCAAGCTGAAATAACTGAGTACTCGCGAGTACTTGGAGTACTTTGAAATGACTGAGAACTCGCCAGTACCTGGAGTACGTCGAGCTGAAATGACTGAGTACTCGCGAGTACGCATGACTGAGCACTTGCCAATACCTGGAGTACTTCGAGCTGAAATGACTGAGAACTCGCCAACATCTGGAGTACTTCGAGCTGAAATGATCGAGTACTCGCCAGTACCTGGAGTACTTCGAGCTGAGTACTCGCGAGTACCTGGAGTACTTCGACCTGAAATGACTGAGTACTTGCCAGTATCTGGAGTACTTCGACCTGAAATGACGGAATACTCGCGAGTCACGGGAGTACTTCGACCTGAGATGACTGGTACTGGGTGGCACTGGTACTCTCACGACCTTTGACAGGCATCAGAGATATATCTGCTGAGCAAGCAACATGTATCGCAGGCGTACTCGTGCTGCCGCTACGGTTGTGTCCCGCTAACTGCTGGCACACACCGCCGGCCTCACCACGAGTCGATGGGATCGGATAGTGATGGTGACGACTACAGCAGTACGAGAGCCTTGCCACTCTCCTCGCAGTCGCGGGTGCAGCTTTCACCATACACAAAAATTCGTCGAACTCACGGCTGACGTCCATAAAATATTTTATATAAAAAACACAGCACGGGTATATCGTTGTCGTCGAGGCCCAGGGCAGTTGCCGTCTCATGGTTTGCGACATACGAGGTATATACATGCGACCACGGACTTTGGGAGTTACTGTGAGAACAACAACATGTCGTTGTTGATGCACGAGATTGATGGGAGAGTGGGGGAAGATATCCTTACTCGCGTGAAGCGCAAGCGCCGGTTTTTCCGTCGCCTCACCTACAAAGCTTCGTCTGCGTACACCGAGATGTTTTGGTGCGGCGAACTACTGCTGTAGTACGAGTACAAGTACAAGTACGACGTGCCACAGCATTATTATTAATAATAATAGTCGAAATCGACGTTGTTGATTATGTTGTGCCTTACACTTACAAGTGTTGGGTTATTTCTTGTTCGTAGACCTACACCAGGTCGCACAAACCTGATACTGCTGTTTGGACAACACGCAACGCCACTACTACTCGTACTGCCGAGACTCGTCACACGGGCATGTGCTGCTGCTGCCTCCGCCGCGGATGCTGCGGTGATCGGGGGGAAAATGCGGAAAAAAGACGGATGCTCGAAGCTCGAACCGGCTACCGCCGATGACTCGCGAATCACACGTTCGCAAACAGTCAAGCTGTTTTGTGTCGAACGGTTGGTTGTGTGGTAGAGGTTCCCTGCAATCTGAGGAAATGCAGATGCAAGAGGCAAGCATGCACTTGCACTCGCGCGCGTAAACTTCAACTCAACAGGCAGCCAGGTGCACCAAGCCTTTCTAACTCAACGTGTGCCAGGTAACGTTTGGGGACACACGACTTGAAATTAGTGTTGGGAGCATTTGCGCAATACCTGGGTCATCGGCGTTCAAAGCTAACCATGCCTGGCAGCACCCTTTGCAGAATCCCATCTCTGCGGCTATTTGGAAGCCTTTGCCTCTTCCCATACCCTCGCCCTCCTTGAAACCTCGAGCCTTCCCATCTTCTACCCCCGCAGCCTTGCCCTCCGCCACGATCCTGTCGTCTAAAAGTACCGCGTCGTCGAACATTTTGGCGCAACAAGCAACACTGACACACTGCACACACTGCATGTCAAAAGTCAAATCCAAAAGCCAAGGTTTACATATTTTTGGGAGGCGTTATGTTGGAGGGAATTACCGTATTTATTTCCTCAACAAAATTCGCCTTCTATCCACTTTGTGCTCACTTCTATGCTCCATCCTGCGTGCCTGGTATCACAGGCCACCGGAAAAAGTGGCAGCAAGCCACGGTGTGAGCTATTTTCTCCATAATATCGCCGTTTACGGCCCTGGAGGTGCGTTTGACGGAAGTAACGGGCATGTGAATTGACAAGCGTTTTCTTTTTCCGATGTTTTTTTTCAGTTTTTCGACGAGTTGCAGTTTTCGCAGCGAGGGCCTCGTCGCCAGGAAGCAGCCGAATTTGAACGTGCCTGAAAATGACCTCCCTTCGTGTTTCGGTTTATCTCTCTTAGAGTCAGGAACGTGCTGGTGTATTTCCCGGGTGCCGTCGCGTCATGATTGTTTCACAAAAGCTGAGGTGGTTCCGTGATTCCTTGTTTTAGAAAGCTCCCAACACTTGGCTAGGATTGCGGAGGATGGAACTGTAAAAACAGGCGTCGAGGTTTTTCAAGTCAGCACCGTTCCCTCTGTCTCGCGATGCCCGAGGTGTAGCAGCAGTCGTACATACCTGGTAGCAGAAGCGCGCGTTTATCTCGAAAGCTCTCGTGATTCTGTGTTGAATTACGTGCACGTGTATTCTTGCTGAGAGCAGCAGCCTCAAGCGCTACGAAATGAAACAGATATAGGGTACATTCCTATCGGGGTTTGTGTTGGCTCACCGCTTTTATAAACAGTCCAAGTACAGCTTACAGCAGTAGTGGTGCCAGTACATACGAGTACACGCGTACTTGTCAAAAGCCGAGTGGTAAGGACACAGGAGTATCGGCTGGGAGGCCCTTCGCGTTGTAGTATAGCTTCTTCTCGTCGATAACTTCTTTCTTAGCTGAAGGCTTGATACAGGTCAAGGCTCCATGTTACGGAATATAGAGGGTGGATTCTATCAATCCCCCGCCATACCTACGAGGGGTGATCACTCAGGACCTAAGGGACGCAATGCAATTCCTGGAACAGCCAAGTACTACTTAAGGTCCACGAGGACCGTTTTGGGAACGCATCTTCTCATCTATACAAGTAACTACAAGTATTAAATATTATTAGTAGATAATGACACCACCCCGTAACACTCTATTTCTTCCGTCTTTCTTTGCTTCCTTCCTTATTATTCGTTTACTCTTTCTCCTTGGATTTGTACCTTGGTTTGGTTTCCTGAGTGGCATGCGGTGTAGTCGGCTTCAGCTGCGACTCTTGAAACGTGTACCAGGTACGTGGTATACCAGTATGGGCCTGGCACGTACCTACGCTGACCTCTGATTTCATTTTTTTTCGGCGGATAAATGACTTGTTTCATCTACCAGTATGATACATACTACTCTGCACGTGTACTGCTTTCTTTGTTCGTTTTCTTTTCCCTGGGGTGTTCTTCTACTCCAATGACTGGAGCCTGTACTGTGACGACGGATTTGACTATGCGAGTCAAGTGAGAACAACGGAACAACAACAACAACAACAACAACAACGACGACAACAACAACAACAACAACAACAGCAACAACAACAACAAACAACAACAACAACAACGACAGCAACGCTTCGTAGCCCAATCTGAATGGCCGTAGATGCAGATCACACGACGATAAAAGGGTAGCAACTATGATACCATAAAAATCGGAAAGAGGTAGAAAGAGGGGGATCGAAGTTGCGGCTATTCGAAAAAACTGAAGCTAGACTAGATCTACCCACACCTCATAAATGAGGCTGAGACGCCTCTCGTAATGTCGAGACGTGGTGCACTGAAAAGGGAAACAACCCCGCAAAGCGGGGCGTGAAATGCGAAGAACCACGTCCAAGCTACAACAGAGACCCAAAGGAAGGCCAGAAGGGGAAGCAAAACACACGGTGATTCATACGGCCGGGGTCGACAGCGGAAAACCTAAAAGGGCGCTCAATGTGGGGTCGTTGGTCCTGCCGTCGACGCCATTTGTCAAAGTGCTGCCGCGTGGTAGGCACTCGGGACACGGGAGGTATCTGTGTTGAGGGGCACCGCTTCGCGTTGTATAGCTTCTTCTCGTTGATTGTTTTTTTCTTGCTCAAGGCATGGTACACATCAAGGCTCAAGTGACGGGATTTGGACAGTGGATTCTATCAGTCCCCGCCCCACCCACGACGGGTGACTACTTTAGAACCTAATGGACGCAAGTCCTGGGACAGCCAAATACTACATCAGGTCTACAAGGGCCGTCAAGTAGCCTATATTTATATCTATAACTAGATACGACACCACTCCGTAGCATACGTGTCTATGAGGTGTTTCGAACAAGTTCTGTAACGATCTCCATTTCAACAGTCCTAACAAGACACTCCATTACCGGGGGCGGGGACTTGCTACGTAAGCACCGAGAGCAGCTGGCGCAATTGTAGGGACTCATCTACGTTAATTATACCCAAACGAGCAGTCTATGGGTGTACAGCACACGTGTCGCAACGGCCTTCGGTCTGGTTCGCTATAGGAGCGGGTTGGATATTTCCGTTCCCGGGAGGTTAAAATCGATTTTGACTAGTCTTTTGTGTGCAAGTTGGAACGACCGATCCCGTTACGTCAACCAGCGTTGGGCGTGCCTCAGACACAATGCTTCACCGAGATCGAGCGACGGTGGCGTTGCAGCTCGATCAAGCTGAAGCACAACTCGCCATTACGTGCTGATATGCCCGCTTCGGCAATGCTCGTTCGTCCTTTATTTATTTATTTGTTTTTATCTTCGGGCGGATGGGGACAGCGTAAGCTCACCACACTTTCACGCGTTTTCCATACACGTGTGTCAATTTAACTCATTTGTATTCGCAACCCAGCGCTTGCTGGCGTATCCTTCAGTTCCGGTGGTAATGACTGCACGAACTGTCCCTACCGGCGGCCACCGTTACTTATCCAGCAGCGCAAGCCGCCGTTGTATATGGACGCGTGAGTATACGACCCGACTTGAATCAGTGCGGTGGGAATAGCCACCCAGAAACTCATACCTCCTAGTAGTCGACTTGCGCAAGCTCATCCACCGACAAACCCCCGGGCATGAGAAAACAGCCCTTCGCCGGACTTGGTCTAGTTACGGTCTACATACCCATTCGGGCGTTGGTCCTCGCCCAGACGTTTTTTTTATCAAAGCAAATGTCATCTTACGCTTGGGGCTCAACGCTCCCCCGACTCCCCACACATTATTTGATACCAGGTACATACCAGTTACGATCGAGCTACGTGCGAATTTACTTGGAACATAACATGTACTTTCGTCTCGGCGATCTGGTGTTGTTTTCGGAGTAGCCGCCGGAATTGTGCTGCGCGTGTAAAAAATGCCAAGGAACATATTCCCCAGTTTATTGATGTTATCTGTGGCGGAAAATCCAAATTGCTCTCTTAGATCGTTTTCCTGGTTGCTCACGTATATTGATTGGTTCGAATGGTTACCACCTTGGGAGGGATACAATGCTGTGCACGCGAATCCGCACGCGGATCCGATTCGCTTGAACTATTCTACGGCGCCCGACTCGTGGCCCGTGAACTACACCCATGTGTACCGTGAAGAATCGTCGCGCACTATTGAGTTGACCATTTCTGTTGCTGAAATATGTTTCCATCGCTGGGATCCAACGCAAGCAGTAAGCACAGCCCGCAACAAGGCTTGTTTTTGAGGGGCCGGAGACAACGCTGCTGTGCTACATGAGCACGGCAGCCTCGAGGTCCCGACCTTTGGCAAGCTGCCCGTGCGAGCGCGCATCAGTACGATTACTGTCGTCCCCTTTGGGGACCGTTTTTTGTTTCTGGACAGTTTTTGCTCTGTGTATAGCTCCATTGTTTTGCACCTTACAACGCTCGGGAAACGCTCTCGTCACCTGTCATGTCTCATGAACTGCCCATCCCGAATCTCCAGGTGGGCTCGAGTGACTTTTGAACACCCCGCAGTCTTTAATCTAATCAAGTTTTTTCTCCCTGGCTCGCTTATCTTTCACGGCAACTTTCCATAAAAGCGCTCTCTTTGATTACGTTTCCAGGTGGACTCGGGTGACGACGAGCACTACAAAAAATGTACGCCAGGTTTGGCCACCCTGCTCCGGAGCCCTCGGGATGCGCGGATGTAGGCGCTACCGAAGGGATGGACACTACCGGGGGGGCGCCCGAGGCCTGCCGTTGGTCTCCCCAGGAGGAAGAGGACCAAGAGTTTTTCGAGAATGGAGAGCACCTCCCGTCAGCGATAGACACGACGCAGCACTGCTACAATGTGGCGGTGAGTTGGGACTATTGTCGGACCCGGCTAGACACGGGGGCACCGCGGCGATCGCTGCTGCCGCGGCAGGCTCGGAAAGCGGCAGGCGCGATGGGGTGATGTTAACGTTGCCAAACGGTGCTGGCGGGGCGGTAGCGGGAGTGGCCCAGCGAGGGGACATGCGGACAAGGAGAGAGAGACCAGAGAGCAGAAGGAGTGATTGATCCGTGTCGGGGCCGTGTCGAAAAGTTGAAGGTTTTCCTGGGTACTGCTGTAGACTATACCTACTGCTTTACTCTTGGAAGTTTTTCCTGGGTACTGCTGTATACCTACTATATACCATCGGGGTTTGCACACTTCGCGTCCAGTTTTTCGTTTTCAGACGGCGCCATGCATGGCCCGTGAGTCGAGCTGTTGGGAGCAAATGTTTAATTTCGTGCCCCTAGGCTACAAGTACGAACTCGCGAGGGCGCGCAATCCCATTGCTGGGAACGTTGGAATGTGCTACTTGCGCGATCGTTGCACGGTAATTTTCGCCTCAGTGAAGTCTAACCGTGTCGACAGCGATAGCTCTTGGGCTCCCACCCCTCTCATTTTCTCTTCCTCGACCGCTGCTCGCCGATCTCGTTGTTTTGTATTTGCCGGTCTGACTTTGTTCTGCTGGCCGTGCGTGGCTCTTTGACTCATTTTCCCTCCCTCCCTCCCTCCCTCCCTCCCTCCCTCCCTCCCTCCCTCCCTCCCGCCCCCCGGAAAACACATATAAAATCGCAACATGCAGTGCGATCGGGATAAGCTCGGCGTTCGCTACCGTGGCAGCGCCAACCACGAAGACGACTGGGGAACAGTTCGCGCTAACCATCCCCTCCCACGGCGTCGGCGCATGTTTTACTTCGAGGCGACCATCACGTCCCAGGGCGAACAAGCCCGCATCACGATCGGGCTCGCCGGAGGGGCGTTTCCGATGAACAAGCAGCCTGGCACGGTGGTGAGGGGGAACGTTGGTTGTTTTGAGCCTCCATGTACGTGTTATTTAGCGCTTCCCTGATTTGTGTACATTCCATTCCACGCCGGTCCGATCATCGGACTCGTGTCCCGCAATTCCTTTCGCTTGCAAGCCAGCCGAGCAAAAGTGCGCGGAGTAGGCCACCCTCCGATTTACCCTTTCGCGATATCACCGTTGATAAATCCGCTGATGTCCTTCGATAATATACAACCGTTGATAGATCCGTTGATAAGATACAAGCATGATATGATCATAGATATATCGTCTCCTCGAACCCACGTAATTTAATACAATGAATCTATTCATTAATTACTCCCCCCTATTGTGCTTTCCCGTATCACGCAAAAAACAGTTAACTAGCGCTCAATTATTAATTGGTCGGGTACCCACGAGGTTATTTCATGGTCTGCCCATTGATGTCTCTGGAAGCGACCACGACCGGAAAATAAATATAGAAACTCGATGCTGTCTTTCGGTATGCCAGGACACACGCACAAGGTGCCGGTATCCGCCTCACAAGTGGTTCTTAGTAGGACGTGGTTCATCATCCACGCGACTGGCCGAACACCTCACGGCCAATTCGCGCTTGGTACACGCGTTGTCTGCCTGGTCGGTGAAAACCCGTCGTGCTCCGTCACGGCATTGTAGAGATACGAGGGTCTGTGATCCCCTGCGAACTACGGCCATGCACGATACGATAATTACCGCCCCCTCCCCCCCCCCCCAAACTATCAATACTTTTATGAGGTCCCTGTTTCCTAGAGTATAGGGCCTCTGCTGCCTAAACTCTACAAGCGTTCTTTTTACTGCATACCACGTATGTTAATATGGCAGGGACAGCAGCTACGGCGTCACGGCTAGTTACTTGTATCTCAAGCCACCCGCATAATACGTGCCTATCTTTTTGGCAGTGACTAAATTGTATCCCCTATCCCCGGTAGGGAAAATCCTCCATATTTCACTGTTAGCGGGTTTATCATGGAAAACGTTTATACCCGGGGATGGTGTTTCTCCACAACTGCCGTCCGTAACGTGAGCTGATTTGAGTGACCGTAATTAGCCACCTAATTTTGCAAACCTGCCGTAACTGCCACCCCTGTAGTAACGTGCTGTTCTCGCTAAAATAGGAGCTCGTGCTGGTCGTTCTTTTTATCTGTGGTCAACCTAACCGAAATATGCTGTGCTGCTGTATTCTGGTGCTGCCGTTTCAATAGTTGAAAAAATATCCATTCTTTATTGTTATATATTTTTTTTGGAGATCCCACAGGTGGTCGCGCGGGACGTTCGGGAGATTCGGGCAGTGCGCGGGGTAGGAAGGAGCCCTCGTTGTTGTTGGCGCCAATCGTACATAAGAAATTCGCTTCGCTGGTAATAACCAGGGCTTTTCGCAGGTCGGGTCACATGTGGCGGGTCGGGTCGGGTCGGGTCAGGATGACCCGGCCCGACCCATTAATTTGAAAACCTTGCAATCCCACCTGACCCGACCCGTGAGTTTTCAAACACCTTCTGACCCGACCGGACTCGACCCGAGATATTTTGAAAACCTCCTGTTCCGACTCGCGGGTCGGGTCATGAACCGTGAAAAGCCTTGGTGACAGCGATTGGTTTACCTCGTCCTCTCACGTCCTGGTTGGCGCAGCACGGTTCGTACAGCCTGGATGGATCCAACGGCTACCTGCTCAACGGGAGCCTGCCCGGGCGGAGGTTTGGACACCCTCTATCCGCCGGCGATACTGTCGGCCTAGGGGTTAACTTCAAGAAAATGGAGGTGCGGTTTTGAGAGACTGAAAGGACGGTTTTTAAGAAAATGGAGAGCGGTGTTAAGAGAAAGCAGGTGTGGTTTTAAGAAGCTGAACGTTCATCTTCACCCGTTTCGCACTCCCACTCCCATTTTGGGAACAGCACTCTTGGAATTTGACTAGTGTTGCTTGAGGATTTGGAAAAGGGTTGAGACTACAATATGGAGGTGCAATTTGGCGGGACGAGGGAGTTGGACGCGGGCATTTTTTTTTTTTTTTTGGCACACGGCCTTTTGCTGAGTTAGATGCGAGCGTTCGTTGCTTTTGCTGCGAGTTTTTCTTTGCTTTTGCTTTTTCCCCGTGTGCGAAACTGCTCTTCTTGAGATTTGTGGTGTGCCACTGGCGTGTCGTGTTCTCTCCTACTCGCGCCCTCCATTTTGTGCGGGAACTATGGTTAAAGTATTCCCTTTTTTGATCCGCTCGCTTGCTAGAACGTGTGTTTTGTCGCCGCTTGGTTATTGGCGGTTAGCGCGTCTTTTTCGTCGCCCTGGTGTTGACGATGAAGTTTGTCGCCATAACTCTGGCGGAAGACGGCCCAAAGGCCGGTTTGGGGAACGACTGTTAATATCCAGGAGGGCACCGAAGCCGCGTATTCAGCCGCTGGTTTTGAAGTATCGCCAGCTATTAAACGTATACTTCGAAGTGTGCATGAACAGGTTGAAAAGAGTTGTACAACTTAAAACCATACCGCGAGTACAACTTAAAACTTAAAACTATACGGCGGATTTTATAAAGCGTAGCCGCGTACTGTAGAAAGAGCTAAGGGTGAAAAACCATCGCATACCTGTTGCGGTTGTTCTCGAATTTCACCTCTCCACCGGTACTCTTGGCACCTGTGGCACCTTTGTCGTCATATGAGAGGTGTCCTCGCGGCGTCGATTTAATGTCCCTTCTTGTGCGTCCGTTGGGGTGAACTTGTTACTCGTTATCGTGCATGGCTGTTGTTATAGACCCCCGCGTGCCTACAATGCCCGGACGGAGCACGTCGGGTTTTCACCGTCCAAGAAGGCATTACTTGGGGGGGAGGGCTTTTGGGGCCGACTCAAGCACACGCTACCTTTGTCCCATCCTCGCTTGCGTGTTTTCTTTCCCTCGCGCGCAGCTGTTTTTGACCCGCAACGGTCAGATCTTGGGCACCGCCTTACAGGGAATACGGTGTGCGGGTGACGCGGCGGACTTGTTCCCGTGTGTGGGTCTCCACAGCCCGGGGGAGGCGGTGCTTCTAAACTTCGGGCAGCGGCCGTTTATTTTCGACCTGTCAGCGAGGGTTGCGGAGGAAGATTACAGAGAGCAGGCCGCGGTGGCGGCCGTGCCGGTGTGTCCTTCTCTCTTGCGGGCTCTTGTGCGCGACTACCTGCTGCACCAGGTATTGGTTAGGGATCACAAGGGAGCGGGGGGGGGGGGGGGGGGGTTACCATCGTATCATGCATGTAGTCCGTAGGACCATATCCCCTCGGGGGAGGGGGGGGGGGGTACTCATTTGTTGCTTGCCTTTAATCATTTGACCGTTGACCACGCGTCCCCTTCGAGACGGAGCACCGTTCCTACTGCTATTGGCCCTTCTGGGCCCCAGGCGCATACATTACGCTATACATGACGCTAGCGTAATAAGTGTAGTCTTGCCAACCGTCCAGTCCAGCATGAGCACGCAGAAGCACGGCCAGGGTCGTGCAAGCACGGCTAGGATCGTGCAACTCCTTGCACCGTGGCTCGGATGCCACACCTGTCGTTACCCTATCCAGCAGCCGCGTTAGTTCATGTGACCGATGCCGCACTCGTCATTTCTGTTCAGCAGTTTTTCCCGCTGAAACCCCAAAGGGCTTGACAATGAACACTTCCAACAAGTGGGCGCTCATCACGTGTTGCGGCACATTGTTGGGAGATGCCTGCTGCGCCACGTGTTGGCTAGCGTTTTTTTCCGGGAAGAGAGTGGCTACCTGCTGCGCCAGATATTGGCTAAGGACGGGAGGGGTCGTTTGTTTTCGGGGACGATTATCCGATGAACGGCCGTCAGCGCGTGCCCCCTTGCTTGCGTGGTCCACTGGTGCATGCGCCGCCTAATCTTGGTTCGACCGGCTGAGCCTTCCTGCAACCTGCCCGATGAAAGGACTCAAGCGGCCACCCGCAGGGGTGCGGGGCGCGGGGCATGGGGCGTGAAAATCCGGGGTCGTCGCTTAGTCCCGTGGTAGTTGGTGCATCGTTGAAGCTGTCGCACGCGCGCGTTGTGAAGCAGTTTTCTTTTAAAAAATTTCCGGTCGCTTTCACGAACTCGTGTCGGAATGTGATATTTCCCTTGGGCCACCCACCGCCTTTTTAGAGTGTCTGAAATATAGGTGTAATGTTCGAGGTGTAAACATTGGCGTGCAAGATTCTACTTAAAAAAAATGAGTTCAACAAATTTGAGGTGTAACACTCGAGGTGTGGCTTTCGACGTTTATGAAAGTATTATCGTTATCACCACCCACACGCTCGCGCGCTCTTGTGTGTATTTTGCCCGCTGACACAAACTCCAGGGTTGCGAGAAGACCCTACGGAGCTTGGGAGAAGCAGACGGTGAAGATGGGGTGTGGACGCAGGACGCCGCGGGCGACGAAAAGGGGGCTGCGGCGCCCCCACCCCCTCCCCCACCCCCACCCCCGCAAGCTATCCAGAATGGCTGCTCGGAAAACGGTTCTCCTAACGGTGCGAGTGTAGTCGACGGTGGCGATGGCGGTGGCGGCGGTGGTATCGATGGTGGTGGCAGTGGTGGGGGTGGTGGTGATGGTGGTGGTGTCGGCGCCAGCGGCGGCGCAATAGGTTCCGATACGATGGAACAGTCAGAACAAGGGCACGGTACCGCAGGCGCCGCTGGCCCGTGGGTTTCAACAGTTCTAGCGTGGGGAGCATCTACGGGAGGGGAGGGAAGGGGAAGTCAGGAAGGCGAGGGTCGGAGGGCGATTCAGGACATGGATGTGGAAGATGCGTTCAGGACGGGTCCTGGGGCTAGCGTTGGCGGTAGCGAGGGCAGGGGCGGCGAGGCTATGGGTGCAACTTCGGACCCGCCAAGCCTTCAGGATCAGCAGATGACGATGTTCGCAGAGGACGGTGCCGTGGGAGGTGGGGGAGGCGAAGGGGGTGACCCACAGGGAGGGGGTCGAGGAAGTGGCGGTGCAAGTGGCGCGGGAAGAATCGGCGACACAGGCACCGTGGAAAGCGCGGGGGACTATGCCAGGGATGGGATGGGATCGTTAGAAAATGCCGCCGCGCGAGATTTGCTTTTGCAGCTGCATGTGCAGGGGCCGGGGCAAGACGTGCTTGACGGGAATACCGGGGAACGGGGGGCAGACGCCGCCGGTCGCTCCGGTAACAGCCCGTTTATGCGGCAGGGCGGAGGTGGTGAGGCGGGAGGGCGCCTTGGGGTGCAAGGCGGCGACGAGCTGGGGGGGGGCGAGGACGAAGAGGAGGAGGATGCTCTAGAAGAGGGAGAAGGGGAGGAGGACGAGGACGAGGACGAGGAGAGCGACGCCGAGGATCAGGATGAAGAGGAAGAAGAGGAAGAGGAAGAGGAGGAGGAGGAAGAGGACGAGGAGGACGAGGACGAGGAGGACGAGGAGGATGAGTTCGTAGAGGCCGATGATGAGGATATTGACCCGGAGCGCGAATGCGTGGCGGACGTCAAGCGTTCGTGGGCTCAGTCGGACCATCTGTGCTGGAAGGATGTTCGCCCTGTGCCTGTGTCCGAGCTTCTGGCCGAGGGCGGAAGCAGCCCCGCGCGTGCCGCTTCCCTAACCGCGACCCTTTCTTTCAGGGCGCGGCTAAGACGAGCGATTTTGGCTGGAGATATCGACAGTGCTACGGAACTGCTACAGATCGAGGTACATATTGGGGTCAATTTTCAGTCGTGCGTGTCGGTGGTTTTTCGGCAGGAATACTCCCCTCTCGTTGCGGGTGTTTTCGGAAGGCATCCTACGTCTTCTCGTGCCATTAGCAGTAGACGCGGCCGTTGTGTAAAACAAAGGCAAAAAATGAAAGAAGCACTGAAAACTTGTGCGGCGTGGTAGCGCAAGATGGCGTGCGTCGCGTGGAGAATTCGACGAAAGCATGGTGGGTGCTGTTTGTTAGTATCTTGGACATGTTACATGGAGGGTTCTCGAGGGCCTCATGTTCTCCGCCCCTGATGCTGCTTTGTTCTTGTACTACGTTTTGGCGGTTGGATCCGCGTCCTTGGCTCTGCTGCTTGTCTAGAGGATGAGCGACAGTATAGGGTCTCATAGTCCCCCCGCTGTAGAGGTATTTTTTATTTCCCCACGTGTTTACCGTGGCGTCGCCCTACTGCTATAGACAACGAGTGATAATATGGGAAGCTTGTTTTTGGCCATGTTATCTCATGGCCTGGAGGAGCGGTCAGTTCCGAGGAAAAACAAGAGGGTCATCGCGTGCAAGGAAGTTACCCGAAGCTCTTCCCGTCCAAAATCCAAGGTGTCTTTGCATGAAAGCAAGTTGCCCAAATCCCTTCCCTGCCTGTCTCTCGCCCCAACTTGTCGTCCCTTTCTTCCATCTCCAACTCTGTCGGCTGTTGTCTCGTTCGTAGCGCCCGGGGTTGCTGGAACAACGAGCGGATGTAAGGTTTGCTTTGAAGTGCCAGGCGTTCATCGAGCTTGTGAAAAAACGAGAGCTTGTCGCAGCTGTGGCTCTTGCACAGGTGAGCCAAAGGCAGAGTTTAAGACCTTTTTTTGGTCCGTTTGAAAGAGCCCGAAAGGACCCGAAAGGACCCGAAAGAGCACGAACAGACCCGAAGGGTCCCGAAAGATCCCGAAAGGGCCCGAAGACACGAGTGGGCTCGAACTGGGCCGGAGGGTATCTGTTACTATTTCGACCATGGATCGGAACACCCTTACCCCCCTTACAATATAGAAAGAAGTTGATGATATGCAACAGAGCAGTAAAATGGTGGGCCGAGGAAGTAAAAGAGGCCATAAGAGTAAGGAGAGGTGTACGCAACATATACATCGAATAAAGCTACGGCAGGATTGGAGGAGTATGCTACAGCTAGAGAGTAACAGAGATGGTAGCGAAGAAGGGATTATGGATAGACGTATTTTATAAAACAAACCAAGACTTTGATGGCGGGATGAAGCAGATGTGGGTAGGGATAATAGGGATACTGGGTCAAAAAGCAGGCGAGGCAGACACGGGGATAGCTACATTGAGAGCACAGAACGGTAAAATGGTTAGTGGCTCGAAGGGGAAGAAGGAAGTACTTGTAGAACATTACCGCAAGTTAGGAACACCCACAGCCAACGAAACGTTCGACGGAGAATTCGAAAAGGAAATCAACGCGTGAGCAGAGGCGAGCGTAGGTGCGTCAGAGAGGGGAAGACCGTGGTTGAGACGGGTTACAGAGAGAGTTCACAAGAGAAGAAGCAAAGAAGTGTGTAGCTAAACTTGCACATAGAAAGGCAGCAGGGTCATATGAAAAATTGAATGAACTTATGAAGTACGGGGGAGAAGGTATGCTCACCCTTATGGTTATGTTGTATAATTGGATATGGAAGAACGAGTACGCGCCTAAGAGGTGGAGAGAAGGAGTAGTAGACTTTTTAAGAAAGGAGATAAGGCTGACCCGGGGAAGTACCGAGGGATAACGCTATTAAGCACCGTAGGCAAAACATTCTGTAAGATTTTGAACGATAGAATGGGAGCAATGTTGGAGAAGGTCTAGAAATAATCGAAGGGCAAGCAGGATTTAGGGCAAACCGTAGTTGCGTAGGCCATGTGCACACATTAGGTAAGATAATTCAAGGTAGGAAAGACGCCGGGCTAACGACGTACTGTTTCTTCCTAGATGTACAGAAGGCCTATGGCACAGTATGGGGGAATGGGATGTGGGAAAATATGTGGGAAATTGGGATCAGAGGAAAAATGTGGAGCACAACGAAGAATATGACGGAATGTGCGAGAAGTGCTGTGGTGCTGGAATAGGAAACATCTGAATATGTTGATATTTTACATGGAGTTGCACAGGGATGCACACGATCACCCAATCTGTTCAAGGTATATGTTAATGACATGATAGAAACAGTCGAAGCAGCAAAGCGAGGAGTCACGATGGGGGAAGATACGGTGTCGGGGTTGATTTTTGCGGATGACTTCGTGGGGATATCAGAAACACCCGAAGGATTGCAGAAACAGATCGAGAAGGCACTAGAGTACACTAGGAAATGGAGAGTGACAGCGAACCTAAAAAAGCGTGAAGTAGTTGTATGTAACGATAAGGTGAATACGGTAAAATTGAAATAGAAGTGGGGAGAAGATGAACTACCGATCGTAGACCAATATACGTACCTTGGCGTAGAGATCTCAAAGAACTGCTCTTGTGATGCACACATAGCGATGGTAATAGGAAAAGGTAAATCACAAATAGGCAAGATGGATGCGATCCTACCAGACTCGCACCTTGACACTAGGATTGAAAGATGTGTTCTGATGAATGCGATTGTACCAAACTCGGAGTATGCAGGAAAAGTATGGGAAGGGAACGCGAAGTTCGTAAAATAACTGGAAACAGCGCAGATGACAGCAGTTAAAAAGATACTATGCTGCTCAAGTACGACGAGTAATACAGTATTGAAAACAAAACTAGGAGTGTACCCACTTAAACGTGAGAAAGTCGAAATGGCAATACAAAGTAAAGAATATGCCAGAAAAGAGGTTGCCAGCCATAGTTGGTAGGGCTGTATGGGAGAAAATAACCAAAGGGCGAGCTGGAATAAGATGGGATAACGAGAAAATATGGAAGGATTTAGGGGGGGGGCAAGAAGAGGTACTGTCTATAGAGAAGTTTGGCGGGTGCAAGACAGAAGTAATATAATAGAAGAAAGGGAAAGGCAAGTGCTAAGGAATAAAGCGAAAAATGATAAACACTTAGAGATATACGGGGGGTTGAGGGAAGGTATTGGAGTGAAACGAATCTGCATGACCCAATGGACTACGCGGAAAAGCTAAAACTGCGATTTCGTGTCGGGGACCTGGACCTACCAGAAAGAAGAAAGAGATATACCAGTAGTCGGGAGGAAGAGGGCGTGGCTTCACATATGTGCCCGTGTGGCACAACAATGGAGAGTAGGACTCACATAGTAGAACATGAAATATAACAGGAGGGATGGGATACGTTAGAGGAGGGGATGAGAAAATTTGAAGGATATGACATGGAAGAGTTTGGTAGACTAGAGAGTAGCGATAAACTATCGCTATCCTAGAATATATAGATGGTGGCCGCAGACGGCGAAACAGGACGGGGATGGGACAAGCTAATAGTTTCTATTTTGTATATGGAAGAAGCGTAATTAGCGCCCAAATGTTGGAGGTGTCTCTAGGAGTAGGAACGGCGCTCCGTCTCGAAAGGAATGCGTGGTCAATGGTCAAATGACTAAGGCAAGCAACAAATGAGTACGCCCCCCCCCCTCAAAAGATATAAAACAGTTGGCCTCGGTTGGCACCGACACTGTAAAACGTTATATGTATGTTGGGGTTGGCGTTGGTTGTCAACGACGCTGTAAAGCATGCCAATCGCTGCGTGAGCTAGACAACCAGGGTACCGATTTTTTTTCTCTTCTTTTTTTGGCGGTCACCATGGTGGTTATCGAGTTACTGTAAATCATATTGTGCGGGGTGAAGAACCCTAACTCCGCACAAGGGGAATGATCGTATCACGTAGTGTAAATATGATGCGGCACCGACGAGACACGTACATAGCAATACCCTTTGCTATCTCTGGAGTGGCCACACCAGAAAACAAAGCAACTCATTGGCGCTGTCATCCACAAGCGAGAAAGTAGGCACAAGGTGCCGAAGTCCGTCTTACGAGCGGTTCTTGGAAGGATGCAGTTCACCCTTCATGCGACTCGCCGGACACCTCACGGCGCTTCGCACTTGGTGCAAGCAATGTCTGTCTGGTTGGTGAAAACCCGACGTGCTCCATCCCAGCATAGTAGGGATGCGAGGGTCTATGGTCATACGATTACGGCCATGCACAAATTGAGTACTACCCCCCCCCTCCTCCCCCCCATCACCGCGTTTTATTTTTATCACAGCGAGACCTCTCCCCTTTCCGAGATCCTTCCCGGGTGCGATTGGACTCGGTTCCCGCGGAGGGGGAGGGGCTGCAACAGGGCGGCCCTAACCCAGGCGCGGCGTCGCCGACAAACGGCCAGGCAGACGGCAGAGAACGCGCGGCCGAAACGTTGAAATATTTTTCGCCGCCGACATCATCTCCGTCCGCCACGGGTGGCTCCGGCTCTGGCACCGGCGCGAGGCCAGGGCCCGGGACCAGGAGAGGAGCCAGGAGCGACGGAAGCAGGGTAGCTGGGGGTGGCGGAGTAGGCGGGAAATTCAAGGGGGGAAGGGCCGGTAATGACGGAAGCGAGTCGGAGGAGGACGGGACGGAGCGCAGGTGAATGAAACGGGCGGCGTCGCCGTTGTTTTGTCTTTTTGTTTTTTGGGTGGTGCTTTGGTGCAGGCGCGGGGGGTGTCTTTGCCGGCGTTTTTTGGCAGAGGCTGCGAATTGGATGAATATAAGTGGCCGACTAATTAGTAATTTTATAGGTATGACAATTTGGTGCGTGCGGTACAACGCGGAGGTTTGCGATTTGCTAGCTGGCTGGCGCGTTTGTGGCTCGGTGTGTGGTGCTTATTAGGAATGACCAAAAGCCAGTAGTTCGGCTTTTTCTCCGCCGCTCAACTATTAATAGTAACTAGCCACGTATTGAAAAATATCGCGACTCTACATTGGGACTTGAGAGGGAAGAAATGACGAGCGCAAACGACTATTGTGGTGGTGTCGACCAGGGAAGGCCCTGCTGGGCCATAGCCCTTTTATTTCAGTGTCAAAACCAAAATCCCATACAAATTTCAAGCATATTGTTCCCACAATCATGAGAAGAGAATCACACCTCGGACAGATCACCGATCCCCACATGGTGATCTGCATCTTCCAGGAAGATCTGTCTGATCTAGCTCATGTTGACGGGCGGGAGCCGTACGATCTGCGTGGTCTAGCACGTGTTCCTATTTAGAACTGCGGCGCGGCCACGTTTCTGGGGATAATCGACTTGAATTTAGTGTGGGATATATTTTTGAGGCTGTTGAAGGGTGAATATATTTTCCAAAACCGACCTTCCAGCCTTTTATGACCAGTGAATAAGATGGAAAATCCAACATTTGCGGTCTCACTACCCGGGTCTCATACGAGTTAACTTCGTTGATGCAGGGCACGCAAGCGCAGGACCCGCAGCCACGACCCAGTCAATTTCTCGGAGGACGGCCAGGAATCACCGTCGGAGGCCGGGATAACCTCGGACCGCGCTTTCAAGTCAGGGTCCCCGGAGATCTCGCGAACAGGCTTTTTCCCGTCCACCCTGTACGGCGCCCCCTCTGTGTACGACACCAAGTTGATAGCGGTGAGAGTGGGGTATTTGAGGCGGGCGTTAAGGGGCCTCGCGATTTTTGTTCTTTTTGCTCCGTGTGCTTTGTTTTTTTCTCGTGGTTTTGACGTTAGTCGGCGTAGTCGTTCTGTTTTGTTGGCGTGGTCGTGCTGTTTAATGGGTGGTGATGCTGTTTTTTTTTCTCGTGATTTTGCTGTTTACGTATATGTCGTTTTGGGCGTGGTTGTGCTGGCGTAAATGTGGCGCACTTGGGAACGCGTGGTATCAGGGCAAGGGTAAGGGAAGCAGGGAAAGGGATAAAGTTGCGGCACCGCCATCGCGCGTTGTTGTATCGTTCCGATTTGACCACGATGTGCTTCTCGGACTTGATCCTGTTTTTTCGCGTCGATTTCTGAACACGTACTTATCTTGTCAGTCTTCCGGTTGTGTGCACCCACTTTAATTCATTTCCCTCGCTCTCCATGCTGTTATCCGTGCCCCCTTCGTCACCCTTTCCTCTGAGATACCTGGCTTTAATATTCGTAGGTTTTACCCCTCGTACACCACTTTTTAGTCTACGCTTATCTCGTTCATCGTTGTCTGTTCTGTCGCGTCCAACTCACCCTAGGTTATGGGTTTGTTAGCGTACAAGGACCCGGCGAACAGTCCGTTAGGACATCTGGTTTCCAGCCTGCAAAATCAGGCGATCGCGGACAAAGTTAACGACGCCGTTTTGGGTGAGAACGCCGGGAAAAGCACTACGAAACCCGTGCTGATACCGTATAACGCGCAAGTTAATACACCCCCTGGGATGCGTTTTTGAGCGATTTTCTCCAAAACAGGGGGCCCACACGCAACGATAGTGTAGTGTGGTTATGTTGGTTTGTTGTACCTATGTGCAGTGGTTTTGGGGTCGGGGCAAGTCGCGGCTCTGGTGCACTTTCTACCGCTTGTCCAAGTAGGTGTCGGCCTTTCATCTGCTTGGGATAACAGTCACTCACATGCCACGCACCTCCTGAAAATGTTTTCTTCGAGATCCCCTGCTTTATATATACGACACGGCGCAGCGTGGTGATAGTTGTACATACATGCTTGTACATGTTCCTGGACGGTCGATGAGACCGCACTTGTCGTAGTTGAACTCGATTCGATTCACGTCGCCCCCCAAAGGGGCAAATGTAGGCTTTCCTTCCTGATCGGAAAGGGTCAAGCCGCACCTCCCTCGGAACTGCGAGTACGGTACATACAGCAGTACTGGTCCTTCTGCAGTGGCAGCTGCCCGCTTTAGCGCCTGTGAAGCCGCTCGGCACGGATGGAAACATCCAGTAGTGGCCGTATGCGGAGTAGTGCCAGTTGCCGCTATAATGCTGATATTTGTGGCGGGCATATACCGGCACTATAGAAGGACCACTACTGTAAAGCAGTCTCATATCAGTGAGATCATGCCAACCACAATATTCACGCTTTTTGTATTTTGCTTGTTTTTTCCAGGGTAGGGTTACTATCAGTGAATGCGAGTTGCTAATTTACACCGAGCCAAGAAAGGGGGATCTATCTTTTTGAAACAGGTCTTACTACCACCGACCACCGTCGCTGATAAACTATCGAAAGTTACGAACATCGTTGAAAAGCTGAGGATCGACCCCCCAACTGGTCGAACTCGCAGCGGACGTACTCTATTTGATTTTTTATGTAAAAATTTGCTGCGCAAATTCCTGGCAACACCTATATATTTCCTAACCCCTGTTGTGTGGCCTTGCTCTTCCTATGCCGTTGTTATTTTCGGGTGCGTCTTTGGCTGTTTCCAGCTGCGGACGCTGTTTTTCGCCGCGGCGCGGACCACCGACTTTCGTCCTTGACTGGTATTGCACATGTGGCTGCGCCTACCTCCGGGCTAGAGTTCGCCGTGCGGCATCTTCTTGCGACGGGACAGGTGCGCTTGCCAAGAAAAAGCGTTTCGTCGCGCTTGCGCTACCTGGACCTCGGGCATTGTTCTGGCGTTGGTTTCTCATCGTCGTCGTCGTGGTTTTTGTTGTTGTTGTTGTTGTTGTTGTTGTTGTTGTTGTTGTTGTTGTTGTTGTTGTTGTTGTTGTTGTTGTTATGTTGTTGTTTTCGTCGTCGTCGTCGTTTTTTTTTTCGTCGTCGTTGCGTTTGTGGTTGTCTTCGTTGTTGTCGTTGTGGTTGTCGTTATGGCCTTCTGTTTCCTCCCTGCTCCGTGTCGTTAATACGTTCATTGTCTTTCGTCCATTGCCCTTCGTCTTTCGACCTTTGCCCCTCGCCCTTCGTCCGACGGCCTTCGTCTTTCGTCCGTCGCCCCTTGCCCTTCGTCCTTCGATCGTTCGTTGTTCGATCCTCGATCTTCGTCATCCTTCCTTCGTCCTCGACCTTCGTCCTTTGTCAATTGACTTTCGTCCTTCGTTTTTCGACCTTTGTCCTTTGCCTTTGGATCGTTCATCCTTCATTGTGCGTCGCCGCTCGGTTCACGATCGTATTCCAGGCATTTCGAGAGGCGACCGGAAGCGGGGGACACGCTGCAGCGCGCCCGCACCTGTACTTCTAGGGTTATAACCCTTTTGGAACCCATCTATAGCGACCAAAAGAACGACGAGTGCGGTCTTATCAAAAGCGCGCAATAATATTACCTGGTACGTGGTAGCACGCAGCACTAGGAGTATCGATGCCGCGCGCTTGTCATACAGCTACTTGATTGCACTGCCGTCCGAACACCCCCGCCTACCCGAGCGACTCTGGTTGCATGGTGTGGCCGATGCTGTAGTCGAGCATTTTTTTTCCCGATGTAACCCTATAACCCTTTGGAACCCATCTATAGCGACCAAAAGAACGAGTGCGGTCTTATCAAAAGCACCTGCAGTAATATTACCTGGTACGTGGTAGCACGCAGCACTACGAGTATCGATGCTGCGCGCTTGTCATGGAGCTACTTGATTGCACTGCCGTCTGGACACCCCCGCCTACCCGAGCGACTCTGGTTGCTTGGTGTGGCCGATGCTGTAGTCGAGCATTTTTTTTCCCGATGTAACCCTTTTGGAACCCATCTATAGCGACCAAAATAACGACGAGTGCGGTCTTATCAAGAGCGCCTGCAGTAATATTACCTGGTACCTGGTAGCATGCAGCAGTACGAGTATCGCCATATGCTTGCGCGCTTGTCGTGCAGCTACTTGCTTGCACTGCCGTCCGGACAACCCCCCCTACCCGCGCGACCCCGGCTGCTTGCTGTGGCCGATGCTGTAGTCAAGCATTTTTTTCTGACGTGTTCTCCCTCTGCAGCCCCGAACGGGCCAAGGGAGGTCGCCGTTTGTGGGGAAGCACAGGCGTGCTTTGGCGTCGGGAGCTACCCGAGTTCAGGGTTGAAGGTGTTGAGGCGTGGTAATGGTTTATTTGCGTGCCCCATAATACGTATGTATCGTGCGTCGTTTCATGCTCCCAGCCGCAGCCGCGGGTGCCATGAAGCCGCCGGGTTTCCAAGGTCGGTGCCTAGGGTGCAGTGATGGCGATCTCCCTAGAGTGTCGGTTGAGTCATGCCTATTGCCGATATCTAGATGTCGGGATTAGACGCCAATATGCTGTTGCCTTGGAACGTCAGAGGTGGTTTGTTTCTTCATACTATGGCACGTGCTTAAGGTGCCTGTGTCGGGATAGGCACCAATCTGAGGTTGGTTGCCTTGGGACACTGTCACGTCGATGTAGTTTTTCGTGGCGTTGCAGCGAGCTAGCTGCCGGCTAGTTTTTGTCCCAGGAGACAAGGCCCGAGGACGATGATGGTGATGACGATGATGATCAAGATGGGGATCATGACGATGATGACGATTATTATTGTGATAAAGTTGATGATAATTATCAGTATGGTAGTAATCGTGATCTCGATGTTGTCGATGACTGAAGTGATGATGGTGATGATGGTGGGGGTGGAGATAATAGCGCCTTGTGAATAATATATGGGACACGAAAACAAGCGGTTATCATGCCTACGTATCAGTAGGAATCCCGAGGATAATGTATGGGACACGAAAACAAGCGGTTACCATGCCTACGTATCAGTAGGAATCCCGAGGATATTATCCCAGGATGCCCCACGACGCCACAAATTCCAGCCAACGAACAACTTTTGGGCTTGGGGCTGTACATTCGCGGAGCTCTCGCTGCGCTCTAACGGGGGCAGATGCTTACTTTTTCACGCAGACAGCCGTTAAGCTTGCGCGCGTGTGTGCGTGCGTTTGTTGCGTAGCTGTCGGGTTTAGTTTGGTTTTGGGTGAACGACGAGAGGGTTGTTTGTTGCTGGAGAGTAGGTAGAGAGGGCTGCGGTACAAGTCATTGGAGGAGGTGTATTCGTTGTCATGCATGACCGCAGTCTGTCAGACCACAGACCCATCCGCATCCCTACCATGCCTGGGCGGAGCATGTTGAGTTTTCACCGATCAGGCGGCCATTGCTTGCACCAAGCGCGAAGCGCCGTGAGGTGTTGGGCGAGTCAATGAGGGGTGAATGAAACTGACGTTGAACCAAGCGGGGTTTCTCTCTGCTAGGCAGCCAAAGGGTGTACGAAAAACACCGCTGTTATAGCTGTTTTGCCTCGCGGTTGCTGTTGCATGTGTGCATTCTACGTACACACGCGGGCGGGTAGACATATGTGGTTGATACAGCCGGGCCGGCTTGTTGTACTGCCGTTCATTGTGCGACTTTGGAGAGGAGCGGGCGGGCGGGCGGACGGGTTTGTTCTTGCTGGAGCAGGTGACTCGATGACAGTGTGAAAAAATGAATTTATTTGTGGGTGACGACAAAAAGTGCAGTGGATCTAAAACTTGTTTATTGATAATTATGGGCCTGGATCTAAATCTTGCTTATTCCTGGATGGATGGCATCGTAGCGTGACGCCTGGTGCATGATACCACCGTGCACGATGCGCGAGCAATGCGTGGTGAGTTGCTGCCTTCAAGTCAGACTTGTCCTTGAATTATGAAGCACAGCGTCAACCTCGTGTTCGAAGTGCAATATTGTCCTCTGGGATGTGATATATTTTTGACAAGATCGCCATGGATGTTTTTTTTCATATGTTGACACGAACGCCTTCCTAGATATACTAAGTCGTTCTAATTCCGCGGTGACTCGCGTAATTCCCGACCTTCCGAAGTGAAAATATAACACTAGCCCACTCTGATGAGCAGGATCTGCAGAAATACGGACAATGCGGGCAAACCCCGTTCCACGAACTAGAATATGAGTCGAAGATGCGGAGATGCGGCTCCTCGAAACCCACTCCCACAACTCTGAATGGCGAGGCTACAAAATCGGGTAATACGTCGAAAGCGTCAAGAAAATAGAGAATGAAGGGGATCCTGATCGTCAGGACTCGGAAGCCCATGGCTGCCGTCAGCGAGGCCGCGTGCGCGGCCACCAACAACAGGAAGGGCTTGGTCCGCACTGTCATGGTGATGGACGTCGGGGTAGTCTGTGGTCTCCTCCTGTGTTCATCGGCTTGTGATGAGCAGCTTGAGGCGGTGGGCTGGCTGCCAGCTGGATCAACTCGTCACACGGAAATCAAAAGGTATATTCGTTGGAAGCAAACGGCAATAAAAAAATGACACTTCGAGTAAAGTCCACGGAATGGCCAAGAAATTCGAACCCGACGAGCCACTTGCGATAAGATTGGATAGAGGGGCAGATTATCTCCTTGTAGGTCAATCTATTCGGTAGGTTGTTGAGGTTACTTACTGTGCTCGTTGCTTAGAGACAGAAGAAGAGTACTGCTGTAGCTTTATTCAGATAGCAATGCCGATGAATATTGATTCCCTGGCGCAAGACCACCAGGGTTTGTTTCATCTTGTCACACGAACGCCTTCCTAGGTTACCAAAACGTCCCAATTCTCCGGTGACTCAGGTAGTGCCCGACCTTCCGAGGTATTATCATAACATATTGGCGCTGCAGTACAGTCACCATGAGCTCCACGCATATGATATGGATATGGGGAATTTTAACGATTTTACGAAAATGCATAGTCTACTGATGGATGATTTACATCGATTCCGCTACTACCGCTGGGTTTTCTGCAGTTCGTTTCCCGTCTTCCGTTCCCCGTTTGTGGTTTTTCGCTTTAAAGACATTTTTCGTCAGGCTTCGTAGTGGCCTCACAGGGTAGAGGGGCTAGAGTTGGTTTTGACGAGCCGCATCTTCGAGTCTTGTTGTAGAGCGTGGAGTCGGTGCTTCCCCGAGTCTTTCATATTTCTGCATGATGTACGGCTCATCAGCGTGGGCTATTGTTGTGGCATTGCCCTGGGAGACTAAGAAAGTATAGGATCTAGGATACGGAAATGGTATAAAAAGCGTTTCACATCCTTTAAGGCGTGCGAGTGTCGGAAGAAAAGGAGATGACGCAATTTATTGCTTCATGGACTTGCAGCGCGTTGAGCGTTTAGTTCTATCCGTGGCTTACAGGAGCTTCTCTTATACAAACGAGTGCCCAACGTAGGACCTGCCTAGTAGAGAAACTTGCAAGAGGGTGGCCTGTGTCTGTAGGCAGTCCCTATTCTTATACTATTAGATGGGTGGGTGCTCCCGGCCCACGTCGTTGATGCTTATTGTGTTGCTGAAATGGGTAACCTCCCGTACGCTCTTTCAACCCAAATAGTTTGGGCATCATTTCTTCCACCTACTAGATAGTTAAGCAGTACACTGGGGAGCATCAAGTCAGCGCATATCGTTGGCGCTGCATTACGCAGGGCTTCTGGTAATTTTGGGACTCCACAACACAATATTATATACCGCGATATTTTCCCCTAAGTATCGCCCCACAACGCAACATCATATGTATATATATATCGCGATATTTTTTCCAAAATATCGCCGGAATGACATTTTTACATTTTGTTTTTTCTCCCGTTGTTTATACCTAGGACATATCATGGTGAGATTGTTCATCGGGCTGCACTTTCACTTTCTCAAAAATGAGATGTCGGGTTGTCAATTGAGCGCAGAGCTTAACTGAGGAGCCTCGGAAAACAATATTATACTCGTTAATATATGTATCTCTGTCTTATAATTGGCGATTCTTCAGAGCCCCACATCGGCACGGTAAAAAATCGTGGCACCTACACGGTTGCATCTGTCGATTGAAAAAATGTTCTATCTTGCGATCAATGTAAAATAACACACTACGAAGCTATAACACATTGTATACCACACCTAAAAAATGCTTTGTATACCACACCTAAAATCAAATCTGCCAGAACAATAAACAATACCAGGCAGGTGACATCACCTCATTAACTGTCCAACCAGCCATGCCGTAGCTCCAATTCATTTCTTTCCGCCCCCCCCTGCCCCCTCCTTCCCCAACACCCGCACCATCGCCTGGACCTAGCACGTTTGGTAAAGTTCCTCCCAGGTATACACTCATACATGCGACCTAAAGGGGTTTGATCCCCCCCCCCCCCCCATTGCCCCCCCCCCCTCGTTCTGTTCTCTCCCGCCGCCCCACCTAAAATCAAAATCTGCCAGAGTAATAAACACTATCAGGCAGTTGACATCTCCTCATTACCTTTGTGGCCATCCATGCCGTAGTGTGAAATTAAAGGTGGGGGACACAGAGTGCCCCCTGCAGGTCTGCCAATTGAGCAGGTCCTCGGAGAGTACTCACTTTCGTTCCTTCGTAGAGATGTAGCTTTATTCGTTTCCACCTGAGCCCGGGATAGCTTCTGAGATCGGAGGCGCGTGCCTCCGATCTAATTCCTAACTTCCCCGAATATAAACCACCAACCTTATCATACGAAACCCGTCCAAACGATCTCAAATTCGGATACCTACAGGCCTTTCGAGGCCGTATCTTAACACTAGCCCACCCTGATGAGTCGCATATGCAGAAATATGGGAGATTCGGGGAAACTCCGGTTCTACGAACTAGACCATGAGTCGAAGATGCGGCTCCTCAAACCCCACTCCCACACCTCTAACCGTCTGGCTATGGAGCCAGGAACACGCGATGAAAAGCAGTAGAAAGAAAAGCAGAGCCTACAGCAAGGCAATAGTCACCCATCAAAAACCTGCCGCATGCCGCCGGTGTGGCGGGGGGGGCAGAAAAGGCTCTAGAACCTGCCGCACGCCGCCGGTGTGGCGGGGGGGGCAGGAAAGGCTCTGCGGTAAACCAACCACAGAAAAAGTACTATGGCGAGGCGAGCCCTCGTCGATATGGAGGGGAACACAGGCGCTAACACAAGGGAGAAGTCATGCGAAAAACCTCCCGCGGGCCATCGGCAAAGCGGGGGGTTAGACGAGGAAACGACGAATACCCGGGATGGAAGTTGTCAACACTTACAGCCCCGCTAGGGGAGGAAGTGTTTAGACGACAAAAAAAAACAAAGCAGAACAAATACAACACACAAAACATAAAAGAAGACACACAGACCCGTACACTGGTCGCCCCCCGGCTCTGGGCTGAGGAGGGCGTCGGCAGGGCGAATTTGAACAATGACAAAAAGGCGACAGCCCTGCGCCTCAGATATCGGCGTTTTACCCGAACCCTGACCCGGCACTGAGCAGGGGGTTCGGCAGGACAGAAAAGAAAATTTTTTTTGAAAGAACCGCCCCAAAACTCGATGAAGACCCTCAGGACACTACGAACGACCCAAAGACAAAGACGCAAAACTCATACCTCAAAAAAATGAAGAACTATCGAGAAGCGGTGGTGGCTTGGAAGTCAACTGGCCACGGCCGCGCTCCTGCCGTGGACGCCACATACATGTGAAATTAAAGGTGGGGGACACAGAGTGCCCCCTGCAGGTCTGCCAATTGAGCAGGTCCTCGGAGAGTACTAACTTTCGTTCCTTCGTAGAGATGTAGCTTTATTCGTTTCCACCAGAGCCCGGGATAGCTTCTGAGATCGGAGGCGCGTGCCTCCGATCTAATTCCTAACTTCCCCGAATATAAACCACCAACCTTATCATACGAAACCCATCCAAATGATCTCAAATTCGGATACCTACAGGCCTTTCGAGGCCGTATCTTAACAGTAGCTCCGACTTGTATCCCCCCCCACCTCCTGACGCCCCCTCCTTCCGCACCACCCGCACCATTGCCTAGACTTAGCACCACGCGTATACATCTATGCGACCTAAAGCTGTTGGAAACTCCTCTTTCGAATACTCCGCCCTCTCCTCACTGGTTGTACGACTACAGGATATACATGATAATCTGATGCATTCCTTCCACAACCGTCAGATATGTCCCTTTAAAGGATTTATAGTTTCCGCGCACCAATTGAGTTGCCCCCCCCCCCCCCCCCCCGCTCTCTCTTGTTCAAACGTCCACCTAAAATCAAAATCTGCCAGAGTAATAAACAATACCAGGTAGTTGATATCACCTCATTAACTTTCTAGCCGTCCATGCCGTAGCTCCATTCATAGATCCTACTTGTAACTGATATTATTATTATTATTATTATTATTATTATTATTATTATTATTATTATTATTATTATTGTTGTTGTTGTTGTTGTTGTTGTTGTTGTTGTTGTTGTTGTTGTTGTTGTTGTTGTTGTTGTTGTTGTTGTTGTTGTTGTTGTTGTTGTTGTTGTTGTTGTTGTTGTTGTTGTTGTTGTTGTTGTTGTTGTTGTTGTTGTTGTTGTTGTTGTTGTTGTTGTTGTTGTTGTTGTTGTTGTTGTTGTTGTTGTTGTTGTTGTTGTTGTTGTTGTTGTTGTTGTTGTTGCTGTTGTTGCTGTTGTTGTTGTTGTTGTTGTTGTTGTTGTTGTTATTATTATTATTATTATTATTATTATTATATTATTATTATTATTATTATTATTATTATTATTATTATTATTATTATTATTATTATTATTATTATTATTATTATTATTATTATTATTATTATTATTATTATTATTATTATTATTATTATTATTATTATTATTATTATTATTATTATTATTATTATTATTATTATTATTATTATTATTATTATTATTACTTTTGCCCTCCGACAATATAGCATAGATGCCTTTCCGATGTAAATCGAATATCCTTCCATAAAGCAGCAACAGTACCTAATACGAAGTTGAATGATCGCACCATAATGCAATGGTATCTTCAGCCAACCATTTGCCCATTTCCTTTCCCCACATCTTCTCCTTTTATCTACTATTTCCTTTCCCTATATATGCTTTAGCTGAGAGCCTACCTTAATCCTCATCATTATTGCCATCCCAGGCAAGCGGCCGTAGTCCTCCCGATTCTTCCTCCTTTCCCCTCGCGGCCTGGCGATCCCTCAGAGATAGCCTATATCGATGAACTTTGCGCAAAACCGCGACCTGAGTGGTCACAGAGATGATTTGGAATAGTCGCTCCTTGCTCACGCCTTTCCGCGCTAGGGACGATGCGCCCGTCCCTCCAACGATACTTGCCGCCACCTGATCTATCAGGTCGCTGCCTTCTTTACCGAGGCGCCCAAAGCTTTCCACCGCGAGGGTGGCGAGTTTGTAGCTGCGTTCGTTGAAGGACACCTGTTCCGGACGAGCGTAGTGGTTGCGCTTGCGCGCCTCGGAAGTGGAAGCCGCTGATCCGTTTCGATCCGCGCTTCCTGCCCGCATGTGGACCCCTGCTTGTGGGTCCGCATACGTCACGTCGAGGAGTATCGACTTGTCGCGATACTCCGATGCGGTAGCATCTATTAGTCCACCTGCCTCAATCACGATGCCCATTCGCGAATCCCTGTCTGCGTGGAACGGAGCTCCGCTTTCCACCTGATGGACATGCTCTTAAGAGTGCGGGAGAGCGCGTGCACAAGGGGTTGGTGCTGGTTCACTTGCGCGCCCGATCGGTGACACAATCGTGCATGCCGCGTATTAACCTCCGCTTCACCGCAGCATGGGCACCTCGCCGCCAGGAATTCCTCTATCCCCAGAAATATCTTCCCCGCAGTCACGAACTCTGATGCAGGGATGGTTCTAGCTGAGTTTACAGGCCTCGCCCTTAGGAAGGCAGCCCCTGATCCCGATTGACTCCGTTGCCGGGCCTTGGCCAAGTCTCGTGTCTCCTTCTCGCCTTGAGATTCGATTGTGTCTCGCTGGGGTCTCGTCTCGGGGAGCTGGTCCAGCGAAGAGACGTACCTCTCACAATGTATTCGGTGTACCAGTTTACCTAGTCCATGCTGCGCTTTGCTGCAGTTGATAGTTTCGGCGTCGTGTGCAGGCAACACGTCTGCAATCGATTGTCCTGAGGCACCTTGCTCTCCTGCTCTAAAGGCTCTGTCCCGCCAGCTTTCCGGCACGATGTTCGCCATGACCTCCTCTGAAACCCCATGCACATCGCGCAGATCCCTGACGCTGTTCCAGATGCGCCGCACGAGGTCAGAATCGGGCAGCTCCCTCCGGACTTTGTTCCCTATTGCGCCGGACAGATCAGCAAGAACCTCTGGCACCGTCGCCACGAAGCTCCCAACGGATGCTGACATCCTCCGGGCTTCAATCGACGCCAGCCCAAACCCTCCGGCCCCCGTGGACAGGCTCGCCTGTGCCTGTTGATGGGGTTGCAGGGTCAACATGTTTGTCGGGCACTCGTCCGCGAAGAACGACAATTCTTCTGCTGCCCCCGGGAGACCGAGCAATTTCTCCAGCATCCACAAGGCGTTGCCATCTGCTTTTTTGCATGCAACCAGCGATAGTTCTGGATCCATCACACGTTCAATGTACGAGGTCCGTTAAACCATAGAGCCGGTGATAATCAGGTTGGCTGATTGCTTGTCCGGCATGCGCGACAACATCCGCGCGAGTTGCTCCGCTCCCCCGTTTCGGACTATCTCCATTGCGCTCTACCTCGCGTACTCATCTGTGCCGACGGGCACCCCCACCGCCTTAACCCCACCACGTTCGGCGATGCTGATGCCAATGCCTTCAAGAAGGGCGATTTGTTCCGGCGTAGGTACGTGCCACTTTGGGGTCAGGGCAACCGTTTTGCTCGAGTTGATCGCAATTCCGATGTTGGGCAGCTCACGCTGGAGAAAGGGTACCACAGTATCGGGTGTGATTTCCATCATTCCGATGCTAATATCATCTAGGTAGGCGAATGCCTCTACACCTCTTGGCTCGAACTCCGCCCGTGTCCGCTTCAGCACCGGCAGGAGCGGCATGCAGAACAACGCCGGCCCCATGGCATCCCCTTGTTGCACCCCGCTCAGCAGTCGATCTTCGGCCTTTCTCTGGATTCCATCTGAAAGAACACGGTCGCAGACATCTCGCCGTAACATTTGCCACGAACGGTGTAAGCGCCGGCACGCAAGTGGCTGCCTCCGCTAGCATAGCAGTCCGCTTCACTGTGTTGAATGCGTTCGAGCAATCGGTGAGGATCAGCCACTTTTTTGTCTTTTGATCTTGCGTGTAGCGCTACCTGTTCCACCCCCCCTCGTACTCCGACTCCAAACTGTCTCGCTTCGCGGTTGGCCTCCTCCAGCCGTGGTCGCCACTGCCGCATGGTTTCGGCCGCGATAAGCCGCCTCCACGTCATCCCCACTCACACGGGGCGGCATTTTTCACCCAGTGCAGTGAGGTTGGATTGCAAGAAGAGCTGCCAGAATTCAGCCGGGAAGGCGTTTGGATCATTGATAATTCTTCTCCAGAAGGCTTCAGTGCCAGCTCCGAATTTTTCGCGGCCAAAACCAGTCCTGATCATTGACTGCAAGTGCGAGAAGCGCAGACCGTTGCTTGCCGCGCCTGATAAAGCGCTGCGATAATTGATTGCCTCGATGGCCACCTGTGGGTCAAATTCTTCCTCCGGGCGCCAGTTGGGAACACTACCTTCCTCCTGGTCGGAGGAACTTGCTGCCACCGCTGCCGCTGCAGCTTCGGAGACGCAGGCCTGGTTCTCCTCCGGGAACTTTGCTTTTACGCGCCTCCACGTTTTCTCATTCCCCGGCGCGCGCGGTTCCGCGAGGAGCCTGCGTGCTGCCACAGTCACCCCCCCTCGATGGCGGCATGCTGATACTGTCCTCTTGAACATATCAGCGTCCGTCTCTTCGCGGACTTGGCCGATTTGCCTCGTCGATGTTCGACGGGTATACTCCATTAACCACGGGAGCAAGAGGGTGAGGTCACCGCGTTCGGCAGACGCAAACCTCTCACGCCGTTTCATTCGGCCATCCTGCGAGTGCAGTAGAGCTGGGAGAATGTACCACAACTTCATTGACCTTAGGAGTGATTGCGGCGTTTCCGATTGTGTGGATTGGCGATGCTCTCCCAAGGCGTGATTGAGGAGGCCAAGCACATGGGTGATAAGCTTGGCGTGGGCAGTAGCCAGCCTCGGCTGCACTTTGACAACAGTGATGAAGCGTTGTTGGAGGTCCTCAAGGGGGACATCATCGAGCGGTCCCGCAATTCCCAATGTGTTTTGGTCCCAGGGATAGCAGAGGCCATCCCGGCGCTCTTCCTCGCCATCATCAGGTTCTCCGCCCCAGTCCCGCTGCCGTCACGAGTAGTTCAGGGTCGGCCTGAACTGCCGCTTCTATTGCTTCCCGTCTTCCATGGCGGACTGTGCATCTCCTCGCTCCGCAGAGAAACGACGCCTGCACTCCGCTTCGTCTGACCGCATTTACCACGCACCGCGCATGCATTGCATGTTGACGTCTACATGGCAACCCGACCACTCGGTGTCCTCGAGCGATCGTTGCCCTACAGCTCCCACAGCTCGTACCGCTGTGGTCGCCTGCAATGAAAGCGCGAAGTTGCTTTATGCTCCCTGTTGCTGACCCTCTCCCCTCTCCGTCCCCGCCTTCCCTCTCTTCACCGCCAACCCTTCCTTCGGCAGGAACCGAGGGAACCTCGTCGCGTCCATGTCGAGGGATTCGCCCTCGGTTCGTGGTGGCTCCTCTCCCAGTTCTTGTCGCTCGTGTTCCCCTGCCGGATCCGCGCGGTCGACCTCGTCTGCCTCTTGTGCTTCTCCCACCCTATGCTGCACCAGTCGACATAGACGCAGTCGCTCTCGATGTTGCTGGGGTGACGCTGGGCTGTGTTGGGGGCGCGCGCGAGTGTCCCGGCGCCGTCGCCTCCCTGTTTTCGGCAGTTCGGGAGTTTTCCGTGGCAATAGATACAGCACCTCCTGGCTCCGTCTGCTCCCTCCCCCTAGGGTCACCTTCTGACGCTAGAGTTGCACCTTCCGGTGGTGCCACGCCCGCTGCTGAAGGGTCGCTCTCCCGTGCCGGGCCCGTTCCTTCCGCCGTGCCCCTCACCGCCGCTGGGGTGGCGCTGGGCTGACTCAGGGGGGGGGGCAAGGGTCCCGCCACCGTGACATCCCCTTGTTCGGCCATGAGGGTGTTCTCCACGGCTACATAAGCGGCGCCTCCTGGCTCCGCCTACCCCCTTACCCTCGAGTCACCTTCAGACGCCGGGGCTGCTCCTTCCCGTTGTATTATTCCCGCTGCTAATGAGTCACTCTCCAGCCCCGGGTCTGTTCGTTCCGGTGTTACCCCCGCTGCCGTCGAGGAGAGAGGCAGCTCGTTCCCTGCCTCAAACCCGTTTTGGGACCCGAGGGTCCACGCTGCCGTCGGGAACGGAGTAAGCGCCTCCCCCTCTGCTAACGCATTTCGGACCCCGAGGGCCCACCTTGTTAGGCGGCCCTCCCACGTCGAGTCGAGGCCCGCCAAGAACTCTTGGACATGATGTAGGATGTAAATCCTTCGATGCGGGAGTCGGAGTGCAGTATCCTGCGGGCGGATGCCGTACGCGGCGAAGATCTCACGGTTGTGACCGGCTGCCGCTCTCCATTCTCTCGGTCGGGGGAAGTCAAGTTAGGCGCCTTGGGGCAGGCCAAGAGCATCGCCGGACAGGGAGTACAACAGGAACGAGGAGGTTGGGCTACTCCTATGGGTCCTCACCATCTTCTCAAAAGTATCGTGGGAACCAGTCGTGACGTAACTACCTGGGTCCAACCGGGGGCCGTCCTCCTCCAAGAGTTTGGCGAACTGCAGGGCTCCCACTACTGCCGGCCACCTTCCCCCCGGGCGTGGCCTTGAAAGGTCCTCAGCCAGCTCAGCCGGATGAAGAGGCCGATTTCTTGCCGGCCATTCCGAGCGACACGCGACGCATGGTTGTGGGTCTGCATGCCCACTCGCGAGGCGTTCCGCACGGTCTGGCATGCAGCGGGCATGTACTTGCTCTCCGTGGGGACACGGAATAAGTGCCCATAAAGAGCCCACAGCCGAATCCCCAGTAGGCTCCTCTAGTGCCCGCCCGCAGTAGGTTCAGGGAGATGCACCCCTGCTTCCCGCGGCATGACGCCTCTCTGCTGCACTCCTAGCAGCGCCTCCTTGTTCAGTTGGTCCCGTGTGTAAAGTGTCGTTCTCCAGCGTCCGGTCCGTTCTCTCCGGTGTCGCTGCCATCGCTGTTGAGAAGGAAGGAAGCGCATCACTCGCTTCCAACGCGCTTCGGACCCCGAGGGTCCACCTCGTTAGCCGCTCTTCGCATTCGGCGTCGAGGCCTACTAGATACTGTTGGACGTCAGGTGCGATGTAGATTCTTTTTGATTTTGGATTCGGAGTAAGATATCCTGCTGTTGGATGGCGTACGCAGCGAACAGCGTACGGTCACCGTTTCCCATTCCATCGGTCGGGGAAAATTGAGGTATGTCCCTTGAGGTAGGTCCAGCGCATCGCAAAATAGGGAGCATAGCGTTAAGATATGGCCTCGAAAGGCCTGTGATTATCCGAATTTGAGATCATTTGGACGGGTTTCGTATGATAAGGTTGGCGTTTTATATTCGGGAAAGTTAGGAAATAGATTGGAG
This sequence comes from Undaria pinnatifida, assembly GCA_012845835.1. Classification (NCBI taxonomy): domain Eukaryota; class Phaeophyceae; order Laminariales; family Alariaceae; genus Undaria; species Undaria pinnatifida. The sequence continues at coordinate 10,959,894 of JABAKD010000022.1, forward strand.
GCACGTGCCTCCGATCTCAGAAGCTATCCGGGGCTCTGGTGGAATCGAACAAAGCAACGTCTATATGAAGGAAAATAAAGTGAGTACTCTCTGAGTACCTGCTCAATTGACAGACCTGAAGGGGGCACTCTGTGTCCCCACCTATAACCTTACAAATGGCGTCGTCGCTCTTTTCCGTTATGACTCTTGGAGCCCTCGTCTATGGAGGGGAACACAGGCGCTAACACAAGGGAAAAGTCATGCGAAAAACCTCTCGCACGCCAACGGCAATCGACAGCTCGACGGCGGTACGGCACCGCCCGGTCTCATTGTCGCGAATAGCTTCGCGAACGGCAGAAAGTGCCTTGCCGAAAGCACTGCCTTGGGTGGGCTCGTGCCCCGCGCTGAACATGCTGCCTTGGGTGGGCTCCCTGTCACCTCTACCGCATTTCACGATTTGCGGCAGTTTTTTTATGGGTGACTTTTGCCTTGTTGTAGGCTCTGCGTTTCTTTCAACTGCATTTCTTCGCGTGTTCCTGGCTCCATAGCCAAACGGTTAGAGGTGTGGGAGTGGGTTTTGAGGAGCCGCATCATCGACTCATGGTCTAGTTCGTAGAACTGGAGTTTCCCCGAATCTCCCATATTTCTGCATATATATGCAACTCATCAGGGTGGGCTAGTGTTAAGATACGGCCTCGAAAGGCCTGTAATTATCCGAATTTGAGATCATTTGGATGTATTTCGTATAATAAGGTTGGCGTTTTATATTCGGGAAAGTAAGAAAATAGATCGAAGGCACTTGCCTCCGATCTCAGAAGCTATCCGAGGCTCTGGTGGAATCGAATAAAGCAACGTCTATACGAAGGAAAATAAAGTGAGTACTCTCCGAGGACCTGCTCAATTGGCAGACCTGCAGGGGGTACTCTGTGTCCCCACCTATAACCTTACAATAGCAAGAACGAGGAGGTTGAGCTCCTTCCGTGTGCATGTAACATGAGCTCAAACGTACCGTAAATGCCAGTCGTCGCGTAGCTGGCTGACTCCAGTCCGGGGATGTGCCGCTGAACGCGGGTGGTGAACTGCCGCGCACCTCTCACCGCCCCCTACCTTCCCTCATGTCCGTCCATGGATATCCCTCTAGCCAGCTCCGCCGGGTGGGGAGGTCGGCTTCCTTCCGGCCACGCCGAGCGACACACGACGCAGGGCCTAGGATCTGCATGTTCTCTCGCAAGGTTTTCCGCGCGGTCCAACATGCAGCGGGTGTGCACAAAGTCTCTATCTATGCGACCTAAAGCTGTTGGAAATCCCCCTCCCCTCCCCTTTTCGGACACTCCGCCCTCTCTTCACTGGTTTACAACTTTCAGGATATACATGATAAATTGATGCATTCCTTTCACAACCGCCAGATTTGTCCCCTTGAAGGATTTATGGTTTCCATGCACAGATTGAGTTGCCCCGCCCGTTCCCCCTCCCGATCCCCCTTGTTCAAACCCAGGCCCCCACGCCCTTAAAAACTCCGCCCTCCCCTCACAGGTTATACGGCTTACAGTATATACTTGATAAACTGATGCATTTCTTTCCATGCAGCTGTCAGATTTTGTCCCCCGCAAAAACGGGTTTTATAGTTTCCGCACGCAGACTGATTAACATCACCCTGTTGACTCTGGTACAAGCTAGACTGTAGTTCCAAGGGGAGTCGCCGACCTATATCCTTCATGAGGACACACACCCCGTAATACACGCGATCGGAGTATCACACAGCTTGCAAAGATGAGTTTCGACAAAATCTTCGATCTCACAGCTGGAGTGTATTCATATTTTTGAAATATAAAAAAAATATTGTTGCTCCTTTGCCGTGCACCATGTGCCCTATGAGCCATACTCGTAACTAGATGGACGCTCCCAGGAGAAAGGTAGGTGCACTTATCCCATACCCCCTCTGAATCGTGCCCCGCGTACTGTGCGCCATGCGGCCGGCCCCTCTCCTGCCCACCGATGGCAGCACGGTTCACAAGCAGTCGTCATTCGGTGAACGATTAGCGCGCTTTTCTGTGACGCCACAGCGAGCGGTAGGAATAGCGAAGGCCGGCTTTATGTTCTACTGCTGCTGCAGATAGATGACCGAATAGAAAAGAGGGCGAAAAAAAACGTTATCAAAGTAAACAAAAAAGCACAAGTTGAACGTTGTTTTCCAGAACAAACCGGGTTTCGGTCGGCGGTTCTCGTTTTCGTCCTTTCGCTTTTGGTTCATAGCGGTGTTTGCTCCAGACAAGATGTACTGTTCAGATGGACGGACGGACGGATCCGTGAAGATTTTCCGCCACAAATTGCCCCAGCAACCTCGCCGCTGTCATAATATATACTCCTAATATATACTCGAGTATATATATTGTCATCCGACAATGTGCAGCATGATGAGCTTCAAAGCCTATCATTCACAGAAAGAGGAAAACCAAGGGGATGCTCAGCAAGCATGTCGTATGTCATATGGTATGAGCTATTGATAGCTTCAACGTCGATTACTCATATTATTAATAGTCACTCCCAGAAATAAGAAAACCAAAGGAACAACCCGAAATCCGCTCGTATTTCAACCGTTTCTGCCAGCCACATCCGACAACGTGCAGCATAGTAAAAGCTTCACAACGTACCATCGCTCATTAATGTCGCCAGCAAGAAGGCGTCTAGCACTCATGGGCATTCCTGGAAAGGAGAAAGGCTTCAACGCCTATCACTCAACAATAAACATCCCCACAAAGGAGAAGACGTCAGGCACTCGTGAATTATGTAAGGCTTACTTTGGGCAAGCGATTGGTCGCCCTATTTACCAGTAGTAGTCAAAACGGACTCGTACCAGGTATACTTAGCGCCCACTATTAATAATATCTTAGCAAATGGCGTCGACCGCAGGACACGAACCTGCGCGTGAAATCACAACGGGTTTCGAATCCAGTTCCTTAATATTAACCATTCGGGCACGTCGACTTTAGTCTCTTAAAGTCACAATGGGCCTCGAATCCAGTTCTTTACCCATTCGGGCACGTCGGCTCGAACATATTAAAAACATAGAACACTCCCAGAAACGAGAAAATCCAAACGGAAACCAGGCAACCAGCATACAATGTCGTTTTGTTGTATCGACCGAAAAGAGGTGGCGCGTTGCCACAGTTATGATTAAAACCACAACAAAACCTCATCCATCTTGACCGTATGTCTATTGGATGTCCCCTAAATATTCACTACCACCGTCATACCACTCGCCTAAGGCGTGCATCGCCTACTACTACTGCTGTACTGGTATGTACGAGCGCTACTAATTTATTTTCGCCATACACCGTACAAGGATTCCACTCTACGTCCAACAACCATGGTCAACACGACGACGACGACGGATGGCGGGCTCATTTCTTGGCTTCCGTTCCGCCCATCAAGCTTTGGGCGTAGTCGGTGGCGGTTTCTGTCGCGGCCTTCTTGACAGCTTCTGCATCCCCCTCTCCCTTTGCGTAAGCCGTCGCAGCGGTCTTGAGCTTTTCCGTGTCCTGGCAATCAACGGAGCAGGCAAAAAAAAAGACAAACAAAAAAAAACAGTAATAGCGCAACGCACAAAGACGTGTTAAATTAACCCCTCGTTTTGGGAGTTCAGAGAGGGCAAAAAGTGCAAAAAAAAAGTGGCAAGTGTTCACGCTTGACACATGCTACTAACAGTATTAACACGGTAGAGGTGCACCAATTTTTCTTAGGCTCATAACCTATTGAGGAGCTCTACACCTCACCCGAAAACTGGCTTATTACGGACTAAACCGAAAAGGCAACCCGATAAACAAACCTACCTATGGTCTAGGCATGTTAACCCCTTTAGAGCCCCGAAACCCCTCCCTATTCTAAATTCAAGTTCAAATGTCCCCAAAAACGAGTTTCCACTTGTTAAGGGATTAAAAAAAAACTTGTTAGCGACCCCGGGTTCGAGTTATACGTCTAGTGAGAGGGGAGAAGGAGAAATAAAAAGAAGTGCGAAGATAATGGATGGGATGATAAAAAACAAGAAACAAAAAAAGCTCCCGGAGCACAATAATGCAAGGAGGGCTGTACGACACACGTGGAATACATTAATACATCGTGATCCTCGTACTGCCGCACGCCCTTCGTAAGACGCTTGATAGTATAAACATTGCAATCAATCGTCGTTCGTAAGCCGCTATACATGGGGGTCTCACACCATAAAAGTGCAACGTTTCGTTTCTAGGGTAGGGGCACAGAGTATCTGTCCCTTGGCAGAGATTAACCTATTGAGCAGGTCCTCGTTACTGACGCGTGTTCGTTGTTTAGATATATAGCAGAGGAGAGCGACAACTTCCATTTCCACGTCCCGATGAAAGACTGAGGGAGGAACCCATGATCCATCCGTCCCCTGTTAATTCTAACTGAGATACGCCTCCCGAGCCATACGAATACTTCCCCAATTACCGATGATGAGAAAATTAATAATTACCGGCCTTCCAAGGCAATGTGTTAAGGTATTAGTGGGGTATTAGTCCGTTTGATCACTTGCAAAAGGTTAACCAGCAGCTTATGTTAGGTTATTAGTGGGGTATTAGTCCGCTGACCACTTGCAAAAGGTTAACCGATAGCTTACCCAAACTAAGCCTTATAACGCTCTCCCCCCCTGAAACGGCGGGATAGCAGGTCGGCCGGATATACGGGCGGACCTGTCAATTATCCAAGCCGTTTCATTTCCTGGGTATACCGGGGAGAGTATTTTTCAAGTTCGCCATGGGGAAAATCTGAAAAAGTTTATCATGGTGGATGTGGGGCTCGAACTCACGACCCCAAAAACCCATGGTCTGTCGACGATGCCATTTGTTAAGGTATTAGTGGGGTATTAGTCCGTTTGACCACTTGCAAAAAGATTAACCAATAGCTTACCCGAACTAAGCCTTATAACACTCTCCCCCCCTGAAACGGCGGGATAGCAGGTCGGCCGGATATACGGCGGACCTCTGTCAATATCCAAGCCGTTTCATTTCCTGGGGACACCAGGGAGAGTATTTTTCAAGTTCGACATGGGGAAAATCTGAAAAATTTATTATTGTGGGTGGCGGGGATCGAACCCACGACCCAAAAACCCATGGTTTGTCGACGACGCCATTTGTTAAGGAATTAGTGGGGTATTAGTCCGTTTGACCACTTGCAATTATTTTGTTAACCGATAGCTTACCCAAACTAAGCCTTATAACACTCCCCCCCTGAAACGGCGGGATAGCAGGTCGGCCGGATATACGGGCGGACCTGTCAATTATCCAAGCCGTTTCATTCCCTGGGTATACCGGGGAGAGTATTTTTCAAGTTCGACATGGGGCAAGTCTGAAAAAGTTTAACATGGTGGATGTGGGATTTGAACCCACGACCCGAAAAACCCATGGTCTGTCGACGATGCCATTTGTTAAGGTATTAGTGGGGTATTAGTCCGTTTACCACTTGCTAGAGGTTAACCAATAGCTTACCCAAACTAAGCCTTTTAACAAATGCGACCATGACAGCAAACATATAATATTTCGCGGCGTGACAAAGGCAAAGTAGTAAGCCCTCAAACACCTACTCACGTCCACAACGAAAGGCAGATATGTGTGTACACCGCACCATGTTTCCACGCGCGACGTCGCAAACTCTCCGCGAAGGCAACAAACAAATGGTTGCACATAACGCCTGAAACGGCTATTTTTGCGGTCGTTATCTGCTGAGTGTACGAGGTGTTGTGGGAGATGGTTGTCGTGTAGCGGTCTGGGACACAACCCAGCATCGAACATTGTGATAACAAAATCTGGTGTCGCTGGTGGTGTTTTTGTTGCGGGCGCTCCGGAAATAAACCCTCAGTTTTAGTTTACTGCTTATGATACCCGGATGTAGGTAATAGATCTTGATCTCATCAAGATTCGCTCAAGGTAAGGTCTGTGTCCACTGCATGCGGAGATCGGGACGAGGTAATTCTTCTCCAGATGTTGCCTCGAGGTTACGCCGCAAGATTGCCGTCCCGGGCACATACTGCATACACATAACAGCAGTAATTCCCAAAGATGCGGCAGTCCCCCGGGCCATTTGCCGAGCAGCTGCCACATGACCCTCGCTCACCTCGATCGTCATGGTCTGTAGTGTGTTGTGGCGCTGCAGCGCGTTTGTGTGTTTCGGGTTTTCGAAATCGTACAACCACCCCCCTAAATAATATGCCAACGAATGTATTTAACGTTTGTTGTTCCTTTTGCGTCTAGACTCGTTTTTTACCATAATATACATACCCTACTGTTTGGAAATGTTACGTCGGCATCAGATTCTTGATGTTTAGGCGGCGAAACGAATGCCAGGAACATCTGTGACCTAGGTCGGGATACCATAAAAATTGGCCCTGGTTCACTTTGGCGTCGGTGGCTGATGCTATATGCGTTTATCCTGATTCATGTTGTCCTATTACCTGGATAAAGTTGCGGTACAAGTAGTAGTAGTGGGAGAAACGGTAGAATTTTTCAGAATAAAACTCCTGCTGCAACTTGTTTAGAACCAGGATCCGGGGTACGCGCAACACACTTAATCTCTACGATGTGTCCGGTTGCAAGTTGCAAACGCCAGTTGGGTCCACAACGACCGGCCCTTTGCTCGCTACGTTTGTTTACCTCATGCTCTTGCCAACAAAGCCGAGCAAGCCGATTTCTTACGGGGAGCGTGAAGTGAAAAACCGTTCAGATTGGTTTTTCTCGAGGGGCGAGAGCTGTGATGTTACACGTTTTTTTCATGTCAGGTATAGTCTGGACTACAAGTATATTTAAAAAAATGAAAAATACACTTCACCTACCTGTGAGATCGACCATTTTTTTGTTTTTGGTCAAACCTCAGCTTTGCAAGCCGCGTGTGATATTTCGATCGCGTGTTACGGGGTGTATACCCTCGTGAAGGATACAGGTCGGTGAGTATATATACCTGGTATATGATACGTACCAGTTTTCTGGTGTAAACATGGCATGAAGATAACGCCCATGTACAGCTGCAGTAGCGTGTGTATGTACACTTTGACGCGAGTCGACGAGGAGGGAAGAAAATGCTGAAACCTTCTCGCGAAAAAACTTAAGTCATACACCGCAATAGTGGGCGGGGGGGAAGTGCCTGCTATGTGACCCCGGGTCCGAGTAACGAAAAGGGAGGGAGCGTGAAAAACCGATAGATAATACTTGGATTTGATGGGGCGCGGGGGGTAAGCACCAGATATATACAACTATATACCTAGACCTCGCCCCCGTCGGACGTCTCGCTCGGCATATCCTCCCCCCTCTCAGCCCTTCTCAGCCCGTAATTGCCGAAAAGAAAATTAGTTGCTGGGGAAAAGAACCGTCCCGAAGTTCCTTGCCTTCCTTGCTTTCCCTAGTCTCATTCTTACTTAGCTCTCATTCTCTCATCTTCACTGCTTGCTCTCTGATATTTTTATTGAAAAATGCGCTCGACAGTTACACACAGCAGTACACAACCGCCCGATCGTTTTTCATGTAAAAGTAATTGAGCAAAAACCGTCTGATCTGTCCAAGTTGCATTGTGTCATTGTGTTGGATGGTTTGCCCTATATGATTTTCCCACGGAAAAATCGAGCGCATACAGCACCGGCCCTCCATGACGTAAGAAGCCGGGATACAGAACCAGGCTACATTCCTTATTATAATTTAGACAAAGAAATGGTGTTTTTAGCACTATCATATTAATAGCTTCACAGCAGTAGACCACTCCCGAAAAATCTGACCCGACCAGACCCGACCCGTGAGACCTCCTGACCCGACCCGACTCGACCCGCGAGATATTAGAAATATCCTGAACCGGCCCGGGGGTTGGGTCATGACCCGTCAAAAATCCTGAATACAACATTATTCTTGCTCCCAAGCGATGCAGCTTGAGCATGATTTGGGGTGCTTGCAGTTCACTTGGCAGTTCACTTCGTGTCCGGCTGCGCCGAGATTTACTCTTTTCGACGACCGGCTCTTCTTTGCTCACTACGATTCCGTGTGGGTTATTCTGCAGACTGTCGAAGGCGCAAGCCGAGTAAGACAACTTTTTGGTAGGTGGGGGGGGGGGGTGTACTCAGTTTGTGCATGGCCGTAGTCGTTTGACTAAAGACCCTCGCATCCCTACTATGTCGGGACGGAGCACGTCGGGTTTTCACCAACCAGATAGGCATTGCTTGCACCAAGCGCGAAGCGCCGTGAGGTGTTCGGCGCGTTGCATGAAGGGTGAACTGCATCCTTGCAAAAAACGCTCGCAAGATGGACTTCGGCCCCTTGTGCCTACTTTCTTGCTAATGGATGACAGCGCCGATCAGCTACTTTGTTGTCTGGTGTGGCCACTCCAGTGACATCAATGGGTACTACCATGTACCTGGTAACTGATTTGTGGGTGGGTGCCTTACCATGTTCACACTACGCGATGCGATCATTCCCCTTGTGCGGAGTTACGGTTCTCCACCCCGCACAATATGATCTACTCGGCAACCATCCTGGAGACCGCCAAAACAAAGAAGAGAAGAGAAAAACGGTACCCTGGTTGTCTAGCTGACGCAGTGATTGGCATGTTTTACAGCGTCGTTGCCAACCAACGCCAGCCCCAATGTACATGTAATATTTTACAGCGTCGGTGTCAACTGAGGCCAACTATAGTTATTATGTGTATAATGGGGGAGGGGGAGATTGTCGTAAAAATTATACGAGTAGTATGCTCGGCGAGTCGAGTGAGAGCTCGAAATATAAGGGTTTTCACACCACGATATGATTCCTACTTTGACCATGCAACAACAGGAGTGAATCACACGAGTTCCTTGTGACAAAGTCATCAATGAATAATTGAAGTATGAACAACAAACAGGCGTACACTCAGAGCTCAGACTCGTCCGAAAGAAGCACATAATAATCGCGCAACGGTTAAAAGCCAAAAAGTCCAAAGATACGCGAAAGATATGCGCTTCCACGGACTGGCAGTTGGTTGACCAACCAACTACCCGAAAGTTTCGTTTCGAAAATTATTTGGCGCGGATTTGTGGATTCGGATTTATTAGGGTCTGACATGTATTGGATCGATAGCTTGCTGTTGCTATTGTTGTTTTTGTGGTACTTCTATCCATCCGTTTCATTCTCACGAAACACCTGAGCGCATGTCCGCCAAGCTTTATGTGCAACACTGCTGTTGTCCTACTGCTGCAGTACTGTAGAAGCCGCGAAGAGCATGGCGGAGTCACAGCGCGTTCGACGAGTTCGGGCTACGTCTCGATTTCGTCTTATATGTACGAGTGCTTCGTATCCCAGACATTCTGTGGCTCTTAAAAAACAAACAGATTATTCTTGTTTCGACTTGAATTCTGCAATCTGCTTCGTATCGGGTAAAAGGGCGAGTAAAGTGAACCAGCAAACAAAGGGTAAGGTAAGGGTGTCCCTGAGGGATAGCGCAGTCGAGGAGGGCACAGACGAATGGGCCACGTCTCAACCAGTGTACTTTAGACATTACAGTAGCTACAGAGTACCGCCGTCACCGCCGCGAACTGATTCGAAAAAATGCAACAATGGCATTCCGTTCTAAAAAATTACAGAAGATTACACAACAACAGCTACTGTATTAATAGCAGCCGCAGCCGCCGTCGTAAAGCCAACTATACGAATACCCCGCTCGTGACAAGAAAAGACATCGTTCACGCCAGCACGTGCGTTGGTGCTCGCGTCAACTCACCACTCCGCCCTTTTCACCAGTAGCCTGGGCACCGCCGGCACCGGCACCGCCCGCACCGCCACCTCCACCGCTGTCTGCGAGGCCCTCCGATACTTTGTCCTTCACGCTCTCCAATATGTCTGCCTTTCCTTTTTCGCCCCCCAGTGCGTTTCCGATCGCGTCCATGCTGAAGATAGAAGATACGAGTACAGCCCTGCCTGCTGTGCTCGTTGCAGGTGGTTGTTGATCGCTGTTGTTGTGGTGGCGGAGATGGGTACAGGGTGTCCGTGTCGGGGGTTGAGCGAGTGTGCTGTGTTGTGTCTGGAGGGCGGGTGCGTGAAGCCGGCCGGCGAGGCGGCGAGACTTGGGGGAGGGGGTGGAATCCAAACATCCAACCATCCAAAGAATAAAATATCCGCCGGCAAATAATTGCGCTGATTGTTGTAGGAACTGCTTGTAGGAACGCGTTTCCCGCGCATACACGGCTACGCGAACGATCAAATTTGTGCACGACAACACACGCGCAGATGAATGCCCAAGCGAGAGGTAGATGTGCGCCTTCTGGCCAGGGACCTGTGTTCTTCAACGGCGGGTTGCGTACTTACCGGTAATACGCGGGTGTGTGTATGATGCAAAAACATGAGTGTAGAGTCGGATTTGCGACCCTAAGAGCAACAAAACCAAACGACAATAATAGGAAGCGGGAAGACAAAATCCAAAATCGTATCAGTCTTTGGCCTTTTGCTTCTGCTACTCTTCTATCCATACTATGATACTACTCACTGCTGCTACACTGCTGCATGCTGCTGTAGATAGTAGTATTTGGCGTGCTGCGCCAGATCCTAGAAGTGAGATCCTAGAAGTGATACACATTATTTTTCTAAAAATACAAGGGCTCCGCATGGGCAGGGCAGCACTTCGACAACTTAAGGTGTAGCTGTCCGATTTGGCATGCATTGAACTTCAAAGTCTTGGCATTACTTTAAAGTTCAATGCATGCCAAATGCAGAATATTATCGAAGTATGAGAAAATATGGGTTTTGTACGTACGCAAGAAGTTTGACCAATCAGATCAATGCGGTAGTTCATAGTCGTATAAGCGATAGCATTGGGCACACCTGGCCCAGCTGTGTAGGCGACGACCTGCACGCGGAGCGCGTAGGGGAGCAGAGTCAGAGCTTACAGGTCCAAGGTGTAATACAGACTAGTTTAAGGCTAGTTTAAGTTCGTGCACTCCCCGACGATGGAGGAGTGCAAGTCACCGGAGTCTGAAGCTCTCGTGGCTGCTGCTGTACGCGGTCCTAATCAGGCCGCCTCGGCTGCTGCGCGAGTCGAGGCTCATGCTGCTGTCGCCGCTGTGCAAGCTGGGGTCGACAAACGCCGTGCCGAAGCTCTGGCTGCTGGGCAAGCTGAGTCCGAAGGTCGCCGTGCCGCAGCCGCTTCGGCTGCTGCTACTGCTGCGTCTGCCACCGCGGCACCATCTTTGCTCAGCCCCAGTCCCGCTGTGTCCGAGGCTGCGGGGGTAACATCGGCTGAAGTGCTGCACTGGCAAGGGCAGGATGCGGTGGCTGGTGGCGCGTCTTAAACTGAGCACGTCGAGGCCATGCTCCAGCAGTTCATAGACAACTTTGCCGATCGGCAGCCGGCCTCGCGGGACAGTGGGGACGCAAGGGAGCGCCACGTCCAAAGGTCGCAGTTAACTGACGACACTGAGCTATGGAAAAATATGGCGTCCAGAAAACATTGGGTGCTCCGCGGGCGCATACCTCCCAATATTGGCGACTCGGCAGCGGATACCCAGTCCTTCGTAGGCGAGGCCGTCAACGTCACGACAGCAGTGGCCACCCAGCTCCGCGTGATCAGTGACTTTGACGTTCGTGCGTACGGGCCGCGCGCGGAAGGGATGGTCGACCACCTGCTGATGGTCGCTGACCGCCTCGATTTCTTGCGCCAGGCTCTTGTGGCGGTCCTGTCCGTTGGATTTTCCCTCGACAGCGGCGGCGACCGCCATTGCCGGGAGAGGGTGGCAACGATCGATGCCGCCTTCACGACAGCGTCTGCCGACCTACGCCGGCACACCCTTAGCAATATTATCCTGCTCTCTGGCTCCGCGGCACGGGCTGTCATGAGCAAGATGGTAAACGACGATCTTCGTCTCCAACTGCAAATTCTTGCATTCGGCTCCCCCGGCCGACGCCACTTCACCTGATGCTCTTCGCGACAGTGGCAGTTCGGCGGCGCCGGCTGGTGGGTCGCGGGCGTTGGTGCTGCGCCCAGAGCCCCGCGGTGGGTCCGGGGGTGGTAGTGGCGGCGCTGGTTCTGGATGAGGACACGGTCCCTTCCTGTCGGTTGGGCCAACACCTGGGGGGGGCGGCTGCTGAGCTTGTTGGTAGAGCGGTGACGGCGCCGGGGGCCAGCGGGGGAGCGGGTGCCCGGCCGGCCACCCAAGGTGTAGGAGGGGGGCTGCGTGGGCGTGCGTTGGTAGCTTTGGCTGGCGATGGGGGTGTGGGGCGCGCTCGCGTGGCGGTGGCTCCGGGCTCGGTCCCCTTCGGCGAGAAAGGTACGGTTTCTTGTGTGCGTGTGCGTGAGTTGCCGGCTGACTTGCTGCGTGTACAAGGGGCTTTTGATGGCGTACGTTCGGGTGCCTTGCGATTCGTTGCGGTCGACGCTTGGTTGGATGCTCGGGCGGTTGTGGTGCAGTCGATGGCCGAGCAAGGCTCCGCGAGCCTCGGTCATATCGCCTCGGTAAACTTCCCCCTCTTGAGACAGTGTCAGGGCGGCGTTGCCCTACTCACGTCCACAATCGGCCCCTCACTGTTTTCGCTGGCGAAATTTGGGGCTTCGTATTTCACCGCTTAGCGTCGTTCTCGAACCCAAATTTCGGATTATTCACGATCTCACGTTTGCGCGCGCGGGGGGTCGAACCAGTGTTGACGGTGACACGGATTTTGATTCCGCGCCACCGTCCGAGCTCGGCCACGTGCTTCGTGAGGTTTTACTACGGGTGATGCTTTTGAGGCAGACCCACGGTAGTAGTGCTCGAATCCTCTTGTGCTGTGTGGACGTCAAAGATGTGTTTCGACGGGTTTTGGTTTACCCGGCCGGTGCGCCGGCTTTCGGTTACGTGTTCGGAGATCGCGTCGTCGTGGATTTACGCTTGCAATTTGGGTGGCGTAATAGCCCGGGGTTTTGGGGGTTGATGGCATCCGCGCTCGAGCATGCTCACACCCATTCTACGTTTCAAGGCACAGATGTTTCCCAAAAAAAAAGGAACTGCTGCCGTCGCGCACGTCGGAATTTCCCCGCCGCGGGGAGTTCCAGTTGTCTCTATCCCGGGTGATTGTGGGCCTGTTTCTGGCTCTGGTGGCAACGCCGGGAACTACTTCTTTGTGAGGTATTACGTAGACGATAGCATTGTCGTCGAGTTGCAATGGTGGCCGAACGGTCGCCGTTGTTTGCGCGCTGTCCAGTCGCTGGCATCGGACCATTTTCGCGTGTCGGGCGAACGTGGTGTCTCTGATCCGCCCCTCCTGTCCGCCAGAAAAATCACTGACTGGGACACGCAACTGGAGGTGTTGGGTTGGATCATTGACACGGAGGCGCTTACGGTTACGTTGCCGTCCCATAAGCGCCTCAAGCTGCAAAATCTCCTTGCGGAATGGCCCTCGTCTCGTACAACTGCTTCAGCGAGGCAGGTGTCGCAGCTCGTTGGCTTCCTTATACATGTCTCCTTTGCTGTGCATCCGGCGCGGTTGTTCGTGAACCGTTTGTTGGCTTCGGTGGGTATGCCGCGCATATCTGCCGGATCTGATTTCGGTTTTCAAGGCGCAGATGTTTCCCAAAAAAGGAGCTGCTGCCGTCGCGCACGTTGGAATTTCCCCGCCGCGGGGAGTTCCAGTTGTCTCTATCCCGGGTGATTGTGGGCCTGTTTCTGGCTCCGGTGGCAACGCCGGGAACTACTTCTTTGTGAGGTATTACGTAGACGATAGCATTGTCGTCGAGTTGCAATGGTGGCCGGACGGTCGCCGTTGTTTGCGCGCTGTCCAGTCGCTGGCATCGGACCATTTTCGCGTGTTGGGCGAACGTGGTGTCTCTGATCCGCCCCTCCTGCCCGCCAGAAAAATCACTGACTGGGACACGCAACTGGAGGTGTTGGGTTGGATCATTGACACGGAGGCGCTTACGGTTACGTTGCCGTCCCATAAGCGCCTCAAGCTGCAAAAATCTCCTTGCGGAGTGGCCCTCGTCTCGTACATCTGCTTCAGCGAGGCAGGTGTCGCAGCTCGTTGGCTTCCTTATACATGTCTCCTTTGCTGTGCGTCCGGCGCGGTTGTTCGTGAACCGTTTGTTGGCTTCGGTGGGTATGCCGCGCATATCTGCCGGATCTGATTTCGGTTTTCAAGGCGCAGATGTTTCCCAAAAAAGGAGCTGCTGCCGTCGCGCACGTCGGAATTTCCCCGCCGCGGGGAGTTCCAGTTGTCTCTATCCCGGGTGATTGTGGGCCTGTTTCTGGCTCCGGTGGCAACGCCGGGAACTACTTCTTTGTGAGGTATTACGTAGACGATAGCATTGTCGTCGAGTTGCAATGGTGGCCGGACTGTCGTCGTTGTTTGCGCGCTGTCCAGTCGCTGGCATCGGACCATTTTCGCTTGTTGGGCGAACGTGGTGTCTCTGATCCGCCCCTCCTGTCCGCCAGAAAAATCACTGACTGGGACACGCAACTGGAGGTGTTGGGTTGGATCATTGACACGGAGGCGCTTACGGTTACGTTGCCGTCCCATAAGCGCCTCAAGCTGCAAAAATCTCCTTGCGGAATGGCCGTCGTCTAGTACAACTGCTTCAGCGAGGTAGGTGTCGCAGCTCGTTGGCTTCCTTATACATGTCTCCTTTGCTGTGCATCCGGCGCGGTTGTTCGTGAACCGTTTGTTGGCTTCGGTGGGTATGCCCCGCATATCTGCCGGATATGATTTCGGTTTTCAAGGCGCAGATGTTTCCCAAAAAAGGAGCTGCTGTCGTCGCGCACGTCGGAATTTCCCCGCCGCGGGGAGTTCCAGTTGTCTCTATCCCGGGTGATTGTGGGCCTGTTTCTGGCTCTGGTGGCAACGCCGGGAACTACTTCTTTGTGAGGTATTACGTAGACGATAGCATTGTCGTCGAGTTGCAATGGTGGCCGAACGGTCGCCGTTGTTTGCGCGCTGTCCAGTCGCTGGCATCGGACCATTTTCGCGTGTTGGGCGAACGTGGTGTCTCTGATCCGCCCCTCCTGTCCGCCAGAAAAATCACTGACTGGGACACGCAACTGGAGGTGTTGGGTTGGACCATTGACACGGAGGCGCTTACGGTTACGTTGCCGTCCCATAAGCGCCTCAAGCTGCAAAAATCTCCTTGCGGAGTGGCCCTCGTCTCGTACAACTGCTTCAGCGAGGCAGGTGTCGCAGCTCGTTGGCTTCCTTATACATGTCTCCTTTGCTGTGCGTCCGGCGCGGTTGTTCGTGAACCGTTTGTTGGCTTCGGTGGGTATGCCGCGCATATCTGCCGGATCTGATTTTGGTTTTCGTTTCGGCCAACCTCGGGCGGCGCCTCGTCTTGGGACCCGAGTTTTAAGGGAACCTCGAGTTTTGGCGGTGGTTTATTGAGGAGGGATTGGACGCGCGCGGAGGAACCTTGTCGGCTCCGATGTATCATTTGCTTGAGCGCCCCTCCCAACGTACTCCGTTTTCGGATGCATCCAAAACCGCTGTCGGGGGTTTCTGCCTTGAAACTGGGGTGTACTGGAGATACGATATTGACGCCGGGGAACGATCTCGATTTTGCGGGTCGAGCAAGTCAGTTGCAGGCGAGAACGATATATCGATTAACATCCTCGAACTGCTAGGTATGGTCGTCTCCCCGTGGGTCGTCGTATCTCCGTGCGCCGAGCGCCCGGCCGCGTTGGGGGACTGCGTGTTGTGGCGTGGCGACAATGAAGCAGCCGTAGAGTGGGTGCGGCGTTATCGAGGCGGGAAGGAGCCGAGATCGGGCGCGTTGATGCGCCTCCTTGGTGTGCTCAAATTGTCCTCTGGTTGGCACTTTGACGCGAAACACGTAGGTGGTATTTTTAACGTTGCCGCGGACGGTATCTCACGCTGGGATCGCGCTTCTGTCCTCGTTAATATGCGTGCTGTCCGTGGGATATGCTGCTCGCGGGCGAGAAGCTGATCCCCACGTGGCGTGCCGGGGGTCGTGTTTTGTGGCCGGCCCTGTGCGCTTCGTTCTGTCTCTTGACTTGCGCGTCAGAAATGTTCGCGGAAACCCGGTTACGAGTTCACGAGACTTATTGTTTGCGGCGTGCTGATGTTGCCTTCTTTCGCGGAAATATTCAGCCTACTGTTGCGCAGTGGTCAACCGCGGGTCATGTTGAGCTTCGGTTTCGCGGGTCGAAGGGTGACCAACTGCGGACAGGGGCGGTTGTCACGCATGTGCGAAAGGGTCCGTCGATGCGCGTGGGGGAAGGTGGCGGCGCCGTCGATCTAATGATCGAATTGATGTCTTGTTACTTGTTTCTTCCCTCTTCGGTCCCCTTGGTTGCGTCTGGCGTTCGTAATGGCAGATGGTCCATGTGGACACAACATCAAGCGACGGTAGCTTTGCGGAAAGTGGTTGCGTTGGCGGGTGTGCATGCGGAGAAGTACGCCTTGCACTCCCTGAGGATTGGAGGCGCAACGCACTTGTCGGCAGGGGGTGCAACACCGGCGGTGATGCAGCGTGAGAGCCGATGGGCGTTGACTAGTTAGGCAAACGCGGAATTACAAAGAAGTGTGTTATCCCGTGTGCACTCTACGACTCGAGGGTAGGGGGGGGCGGGGGGGGTGGGACTACATTCGTAATACGGGTCAACTACCAGTTTGTGCTGGAGGCTGGCGTCGAGAGTTCGATGTCGCCAGTTGAGTTGGGAGTTGACTCGTGTATACGGATGTTAGCGTGAGGTTGCCGGCGGGGCAGCCCCGGGGTATTCCCATCTCCAACCCCCCTCTCCGGGCGGGGGGTTGCGCATTAATGTAATACAACTTCGAAAGCAAAGTGCAAAGCAGAATATTATCGAAGTATGAGAAAATATGGGTTTTGTACGTACGCAAGAAGTTTGACCAATCAGATCAATGCGGCAATTCATAGTCGTATAAGCGATAGCATTGGGCACACCTGGCCAAGCTGTGTAGGCGACGACCTGCACGCGGAGCGCGTAGGGGAGCAGAGTCAGAGCTTACAGGTCCAAGGTGTGATACAGACTAGTTCAAGTTCCCACCCACCCGCCCGTGCTTTTGAGGGAGTCAGTGGAGGGGGAGTTCATCGGTCGCAGTAACGTTGCGCGTGTTTGTTACTGTTTTGGTAAACGTACCCGTTTTCGCTGAAGATGCGACGGGGTTTTGTAGATTGCGCAGGTTTGCGGTGGGTGCTAGCCGCATCAGTGTTATAGCGTGGTGCAAGGGGTGTTCGTTGTTGTGTTTTTTTTCAGCATGTGTAATATCTGAGTATCCTTCCGTGCGGTGGGGTTACGTATGACTGTTTTACGCAGATATTATGTTGATAGCTAACAGCGAACGTTGTGGCAGTGCATCGGCTCGGATTTAGCGCGCAATCTGAAAGTGTGGGAGAGGGGAATTATCCGTATATTGGCAAGTAAGTGCATTTGTTTAATGTGCATGGTGTGTGCAGGCGTGCATATTTTATAGCATATTTATTACACGCGTGTGTACGTTTTTTTATATGCTGCACGTTATAGGCGGTTGCCTCGTATGTCTTCTTCGAGTTGCCAACGATTGTTCGTCGTTGGTTGTTGGCTGGCGTCGAGAGTTCGATGTCGCCAGTTGGGTTGGGAGTTGACTCGTGTATACGGATGTTAGCGTGGGGTTGCCGGCGGGGCAGCCCCGGGGTATTCCCATCTCCAACCTCCCTCTCCGGGCGGGGGGTTGCGCATTAATATAATACAACTTCGAAAGCAAAGTGCAAACGCCACGAGAGCTTCAGCCTCCGGTGACTTGCACTCCTCCATCGTCGGGGAGTGCACGAACTTAAACTAGCCTTAAACTAGTCTGTATTACATCTTGGACCTGTAAGCTCTGACTCTGCTCCCCTACGCGCTCCGCGTGCAGGTCATCGCCTACACAGCTGGGCCAGGTGTGCCCAATGCTATCGCTTATACGACTATGAATTACCGCATTGGTCTGATTGGTCAAACTTCTTGCGTACGTACAAAACCCATATTTTCTCATACTTCGATAATATTCTGCATTTGGCATGCATTGAACTTTAAAGTAATGCCAAGAGTTTAATACGTACATGGGATTCTGAAAGTCATGCTTTGACAAAAGAAAAAAAGTAATATTATACAACAAAGAAGGCAAGGATAGGCGAAACAAACTATTAAATGCGCCGTCAAGTAAAAGTTGGCGTCTATCAAACAAAAATACCGAAAATAGTATTATTGAGAACCTGCGTCGCCTCTAGGCGAAACAAAAGAGGCCTTGGCAATAATGAAGAGACTGCACTGCTGTCCCCGTGGCAATGGAGGTTCGAAGTCGACAGGATGCAAAGTCGGTTTGCATCAAACGTCGACATGTAATGAGGACATGTCAGCCGGCGAGGTTTTGGAAGAAGATTGCTTCGTTTGTTACGTGAAGGCTGTCGCATTGATTGGTCTGCGTGGTCGCGGGCGAGGAGGAAAACGTAGAAGAGGAGGGCGATCTCTCGTTGAGGCGGCGTTGTCTAAGATTGGTGCGGGGGTGGCTTTGCTCGTACGGGAGGTTGGCGTAGCGCTTCTTCTCTGTTTTTTCTCGGGAAGGCGGGATATGTGTGTCTGCTGTCTTTTCTTCGTGGGGGCTTTCACGTTGTCGAAATTGGACGCGTCCCCTCAATGCATAATATCCGGAGTGTCTCTACCATGACGACTGCTGATAGTGCCGTGCGTATTTCCTAGAGACTGGCATATTATTTACTGGTAGTAATAACAATATACCTTTGCAACATTTTTTTTTCTTCATCCCATTTATTATCCACGCACCACTCTCGCGCTCCCTCCCAGTAGTAACTCAGATCCGGGGTCAATAGCGGGCCCTCCTCCTCCCTCCCCACTTCGGCACGTGCTTTCATTTTTACCGCGAGGAGAATCCAGCATTTTCTCCCCTCGTCGACTCGCGTCGAACCAACCCACGCTGCTAGGCGCTCTCAGCAGTTGATCCCTGTTTTTTTTTTTTTGCATTTTTGCAAATAAAGTCAAATCTCATCGTGGTGGGTGTCGAACTCAAGGACAACCAAACGTTAGTAGTATTCGAGGGTAAAACCACTATTATTAATAGACCACCGGAGCGGCCGGCTGACAATTGATTAAAAAGAAACAGGATCTTTGCATAGAGATTACATTCCCTCCCCCATATTGTATGATATTACGATGGTTGACGCCATATGTATAGAATAAAGCGCCAAATACCTAAATATCAGCGTACGCGGATTTTTAGATATCATGAATAACGAACGACCGCGACGGCAGAGCACGGCAAAGCATAGCGCGTCGCTCTGCTGAGCTAGCGGTGCGCTGCTGAGCTGAGCCGCAGGGCATCGCAGGGCACTGCACGGCGCTTCGTTGCTGTAAGCTATAGCGGTGCGATGGGGTGCTGGGCGGTGTCGAGCTGATGAGCCAAGCCCAGATCTCAGCCGCTGAAGCTTCGTCAAGTAGAAAACAAATGGTGCGAATCAAAGAAAAGCTAAAGCTGGACCGTTCCGCAACTAATGCACAGGCGGCAAATTACCGGCAGTAGGAAGTTCAACTTACTAGACAAAAAGGGAGAAAAAATCGCGAAAAAGTTCAAAATCGTGTTGGCAGAAAAACCAAATTTGCAGGAAGCAGCTGAAAGGTCAAGAAACGGGCAATATTTCAGTTGTTGTTGTTGTTGTTGTTGTCGTTCTCACATTAACTCGCATAATCAAGTCCGTGGTCACAGGACAGGCTCCGGTCACTCTGAAGCTGAGGAATACCCTAGGGGAAAAACACAAACCAAAGGTGGTACACGCATAAATCACAGCTGACGCAATTCATGCCTCCACCAGAAACATATAAAAGTCTAATCGGGAGTCAGTCTACGATGTGCCAGGTCCATACCGGTGCATACGTCTCATTACTCGCGCCTGGAAAAACCGACTATACCGCTTGCCAACCGAGAAAGACTACCACGTATATATTACACGTGGTATCTATCACTACGCATGCGCACAACAGACGCAAGTCAATTGGAAAAAAGAAACAAACAAAGAAGAGAAAGGAAAGGAAATGGGTGCATGGGGCCAAGAAAAAGAAAAGAAAAATAAATTTTGGGGGGTCTACTGGCGAGTCTTGCCACCAGCACGATGCCACGTGGTTTTTCGACGATCTACAGCAGTACTACGAACGACTTCCGATACACCCACCGAAGCACGGACTACCGGCGAATTACGCGATCGACAGCTGGCCGTGGTTGTCACGTGTCTCTGTGTTGGGGGCCCCTGTGCGCTGCCTCTTGTTGGCTCTTGTTTGGGTAAAACATGCGGTGTGCTCGATGGTCTCACGGTAGGAGCACACCAGAACGTCCGCTCGTACGACGTATCATTCTTACAGGAAATAAATGTAATACCTGGTATTTTTTTCTCCATCAATATGAACATAAAACGGTTGTTATATATTGGACGGAGTGATGAATGTACGACTAAACTTGCCAACGGCACTCGTACTGCACTTTGAGCTATCTGCTGTGGTTCTGGTTGCTACTAGTTGCTGCAGTATGTGCTAGAAGTTTCGCCCTTCGGCTACTGCTGCTACACCTGATGTTGTGTGTTTGCCAATCAATGCCGTCAGTTGGCGTTCATGCTCGTCGTACATACTGCTGTTCTCACCCAGTACGTAAGGGTTTCCTCGTACCTCGACGGCACGACGACGAGCTCAAAACAGAAGGGAGGTGTGACATGAAATGGCATGGACAATGGCCACATAGAAGCGAGCACAGCGGGATAGTTCGCTGCGAATCAACCGCACTCGTTCATGCCTACAGCAGAGGCTGCCTGAAGTGTCAGCGGCCATGCTAAAGCCAGGGCCAAAGGCCGAAGAGACGGCTCTACCTGCTTGGTTTTGTCTCGAGATTCTGTTACATGAAAATGTCATGATTCCATGGTTTGGGAGTTATTTTGTCACGAAACGTTTTGCGGTCGGTAATTTGTGTCGCGAAGTTGTTGGATATCGTCGGTAACTTGTGTCACGTTTTATGTGAACCCACACTAAAAAATTGAATTTCCAGCTAGCTGGCAAAACGAGCAGAAACAACAAAAGCAATAAAATGCCGAGCAAGAAACCAAACGAACTAGTAAAAAAGTACAGCAAAGAAACTAACGCTCGAAAGTATGCCACCGCAAAATTCCAAACATTATCACGTACCGTTTGGAAATGAGGCCAATTTTGTAAATCATTCAGGCGTTGCAGCCATTAAGATTCAACAATTTTTCCAAAATTCCTCCTCGACACTCGCTCGTCTCGCTCGGCACCCGTCCGCGTTCACGTCGATGTGCGGAACGGACACGGCCGGGCGAGGGGCGTTGGAGCCGCCCCCCGAAGGCGGGCGCTCGAACCAAGCCATATTCGACCGAGAATTCCAGTTCCGCGAATCGCATACTTAGTTAGGCCGAGACAAAAAACTCCTGACCAAAGTCCATGACACCAAGGAATGACTCGATATTCAAGGAATGGTTTTATATATATTTATTACGAGTACCAACAACGCAGCTTGCAAAGATGAGTATTGACCTGAAATTCGTCAAACTCACGGCTGACGTCCTTGAAAATTAGTTATATATGATAAAATACTCATCTTTGCAAGCTGCGATGTTGGTACTTGTAACATTTATATGTATAATTGTGATTTTTTTCCCCCTTCGGGCACATCTCTTCGTCGTGCTCGCACCTTTTTTGACCGAAACGTCGGTTGGGTTGCATGGGCACAATTCGACTGTCGGGCTCACGTTGCCGGAGGTTTGGGCGCGATCCGTGTAGTGTGTCGCGCGTGGCAAGCCTTTGAAACTTTTTTGGCCTTGGGCACACTTAAGGCAAACCCTTGGGTTTCCGCAACATCCCGGGGATTTGGTTTCTGCATCCCCTATCCCCGCGTACACACGTAAGATTTTGATGCAAACCGGGCTTTTCTGCTCGTAAAGGGTACACGTTTCATTCCCTTTTTTCGCACAGAGCACCACGCTGCGATCCTGCCGCCCAGCAGCAGTCCAGCCCCCTAGCAGCAGCAGCCTGCAACTCTATGCGCGTGTTGCTGCTGTTGTATTAGCTGATTCTTTGATCGGAGCGTGGCATTTGTCACCCCACCATACCCCATCTCTGGTGTGCTGCCGCTTCGGGCGCATCTCCGTTGCATGTCTATAGATCGGGCCAATTTGGTCGGTAATATAGGAACCTTTTAGTATTAATTGATATACTAAACTATCCTTACATTTACGTCCAAAGAGGCAGTATTTTCTGTACTACGTACCAGAGGGGTATTGGTTTGTGTCGGAGATTTTGCTCAAGCCACAGATGACAGGTACTAAACATGAGGACGGCACAACGCTACGTGTACAACCCTACCGCACAGCAGCAGTAGTGGGATACATCATGTACATGCGCGTGGCGAGTCCTCGCTATGCTGAGGCGAGTTGCTTTCGTCTCCACGAGGCACGATTTTGAATCGGACGACGATCAAAACAATCCAGCGTAATTTTTCTTGACTCTAAAAAGCATACAGCAGCGGATATAGGCGCTGATGGCACCACGCTACGATCCTGCCGCCCAGCAGCGGTCCAGCCCCCTAGCATCAGCAGCCTGCAACTCTATGCGCTTGTGGCTGATGTTGTAGAAGCTGATTCATTGATCGGAGCGTGGCATTTGTTACCCCACCATACCCCGTATTTTCGCTGTGCTGCCGCTTTGTGCGCACCTCCATTGCATGTCCATAGATCGCGTCGAACTGGGCGGTAGTATAGGAATATTTTTCATGGTAATTTATATACCAACCCATCCTTACGTTTACGTCCAAATCGACTGTATTTTTTCGTACATAACGGAGGGGTAATGTTATGAGTCGGAGATTTTGCTCACACCACAGATGACAGGGACCAGACAACATGAGAACAGCACAACGCTACGTGTACAACCTTGCCGCACAGCAGCAGCAGTAGTAGGGTACATCATGTACGTGCGCGTGGCGAGTCCTCGCTATGCTGAGACGAGCTGCTTTCGTCTCCACGAGGAGACGATTTTGGATCGGACGACGATCAAAACAATCCAGCGTAATTTTTCTTGAATCTAAAAAGCAAACAGCAGTAGTAGTAGATATAGGCGCTGATGCTCCATGAGAAAGGGCTTCTCTGTCTCAGCGACAATAGAAGCCCGACAGTTCCTCATTCCGCGCGCTCTCTGCGACGAACTGGTGGTGAAGGGGGATGATTGCCCATCCTGGCGTGTATCACTCGTCGTGAAGTTCAATATCTGGCTCGACAAGACACGAAGAGTACCTATTCTGAAATCAATTGCCGATTTGCATACGAAACAACTGGAAACAAAGAAAAAACATAAAAACCACGATAGAAAGACGGCGCACGAAGCAACTGCTGGTTTCGTTTTGTTTTGCCTGTTAAACATCCACCTTTCGTCCTGTTATTTTTTACCACGCAAATTTTACTGCATAAGAGTCGCCCGTATAAAAAGTCCGCATCGTACTCGAGCACTGGCGCTGGACACGTACTCATGGGATTACCACTTATTTACGGTTCTCCACCACGACAGGGAGAGAGCGAACCGTACCCGGGAGGGCGCCTCCCCACACTCCACTTCTCGAGCTGCGGACAACGACATAGTTTTTACTACCAGGTACATCTTATTTGCCCACAGACAGTCAGATGTTGGATGTCTGGGTTTCGTTCTTGCGCCACTCCCTTAGGCACTTCCCGGAGGGGAACCTTGTATACTATATGGGTGAGTTTTTCATCGAAAGGGATTTTTCTTTCTTTTTGAAATATACACATATATATGGAGCCTGGCCTCTCACGGATCCTGGTGTCGAATTGGAGAGGGCGGTCCCGGAGGTCTCGTGCTCGTCTCGTCGCTGGCGCCGGAGCGGGGAGGGCGTCGCGGAGCTGAAGTCGAAGCGGAGAGGGCGTCGCGGTGTTGAGGTCTCTTGACGATCGCCATCACAGCGGGCGCACGCTGAAACCTTTCTTTCTTAGATGTAGTAAGGAGATGCGAAAGCTAGAGTGACGGTGGGCTTATGCCCTCTCGTCATGCGGCGGGATTATCTTTCGGTGGCTGACCTTCCGGGGACGGGTCAACGCCGTCTATGACGAGTGACACCGCTCGCGACCCGGGATCGTGTATTGCTTGACCGGTGACGTGTCCTCCCGCGCATGCGTGTACGAGATCTACGATAGGTATCTACGACCCTGTCTTCCACATCACCCCCCTCTGTATTCGCTGCAAGCCCATCTTAGCTAGGGATGGTATTTTAGCGGTCATCGGGAGGATGACACATTTAGGAACGGGGTGTCGATATATTGGATCGAGACACAGCAGCTGTTATATGCGTGCATCCACTCCTTATAACTGACGTGTTTAGTAAACACGGGTGTGAAACACCGGTCCATGATACCTATACTCAATGCAAGACACATCGAACATGTTAACACGCTGGGCAATAGCATTGCAGTCTTTTGACTTCACCGTCGGTCGTACTCGTGAGTTCGAATCCCACGGTGGTCACCACTATTCTATGGAGCCTGGCCTCTCACGGATCCTGGTGTCGAATTGGAGAGGGCGGTCCCGGAGGTCTCGTGCTCGTCTCGTAGCTGGCGTCGGAGCGGAGAGGGCGTCGCGGAGCTGAAGTCGAAGCGGAGAGGGCGTCGCGGTGTTGAGGTCCCTTGACGATCGCCTTCACAGCGGGCGCACGCTGAAACCTTTCTTTCTTAGATGTAGCAAGGAGATACGAAAGCTAGAGTGACGGTGGGCTCATGCCCTCTCGTCATGCGGCGGGATTATCTTTCGGTGGCTGACCTTCCGGGGACGGATCAACGCCGTCTATGACGGTCAACACCGCTCACGACCCGGGATCGTGTATTGCCTGACCGGTGACGTGTCCTCTCGCGCATGCGTGTACGAGATCTACGATAGGTATCTACGACCCTGTCTTCCACATATATATTATAAAAATTAAAGTACACTCCAGCTGTGAGATCGAAGATTTCGTCGAAACTCATCTTTGCAAGCTGTGTGTGATACTCCGATCGCGCGCATTACGAGTTGTGTGTCCTCATTAAGGATATAGGTCGGCGACTCCCCTTACAACTACAGTGTAGCTATCAGGGTCAACAGGATGATTTTAGTCAGTCTGTGCGCGGAAACTATAAAACCCGTTTCTGAGGGGGACAAAATCTGACAGCTGTGAAGGGAAAGGGGGGCCTGGTTTTGATAAAAAGCGAGCGGGTTTGGAGGGGGGCGGGGGGGGGGGGGGGGGGAAGGGCAATTTGTGCATGTAAGCTATATATATGCTTTGTTTTTCTCCACTGTATTGGTTAGTGTTGGTATTTCTACTTTAGGTGGGGAATTTTGAGCTAGATCTAACATCAAATCTATTTTATAAATGTATTACTGTTGTTTCCACTATATTATAGTGCTCTTATCATATGTATGGTAGATGATTTATTTTGTTTTTTCCCCGCTTTAATATCGGGAGGAGTACGAATACAGAGTATTACTAGTTATCTATTAACCAGATCAACTGTAACGAAGACGATACTGCGGCTGCACATACATGCACACCATGCACACCTATTTAATAACTCGTCCCGAACTATCAATAATTAACTCCAATAAACATGGCATGGGCGCAGTTATAATTAGTGGTAGTTTTTCTCAATACAACAACGAACGGATTACCGTACCCACGCGTATCACATACCAGTGTATATACCGCGAGATCACACCCCCCCTACGAGGAATTGCAGAGCCGCGATTTGTTCGACATCGGACGGGCAGAGTGCAATCGCCGAGCGATATTACGGGTCAGTCTGTGGGTAGACCTTGAAGTGATCTTCTAACTTTCCAAAGAAAAAGATTGGTCAACACCAACCACCATGTTTGCGTGTTGTGTGCCCCCCTTGGTTTAGAGAAGGTCGGCTCTGAACCCTGTCCCAGGTGGACCATGGTGTTTCATCTTGTGCGTGTTATTATTTCTTGTGTTATCTTGTGTGTGTTATCTTGTGAGTGTTGTCTTGTGTGTGTTATCTTGTGTGTGTTATCTTGTGTGTCATCTTGTGTGTGTTCTTGTTGTATGTTATCTTGTGTGTTATTGTCTTGTTGTACTTCTTGTGTGTTACACGGGGTAGTCACCAGTCATCACCACAGAAAGGAGAGCAATAATAATAGAGAAAGGATTTCGTGCCCGCAGTTATTATGTTTTGCTTGCTGCCCAACAAGTCCTTTACTACCTGGAACTTTTTTTTGTGGAGGTGGTGGACGAAAGGAGAGAGGAGGTGGACGGAAGTGATATACATTGCAAGAAGCAAGTATTAAAGATAGCTACGTCGCTACGCTACCCAACAACTGACAGCAGAGTCGGTTGCTATACACAGCAGTAATAACGGTAGCATATCAGTGCGCTGTATCGGGACATAGTATTCTGATTGAAGTAATTTGTATCATAGAGCACAGCAGCATCTAGTGATATGTACGAGTACCAGCAATAGTCGGATCAATTGGCTGAGATACATATGAAAACATAGTTTGTAGTAATTCGTAACGGTTTTATTGTAGATGGACCCCAGCAAACAGGTCCTACGACATCTACCCAGTATGCCCGAGTGTTTACGAATTGTGCCTCGGGGTACTGGGTACCGGGTATGGAGCATGCAGGGTACAGGGTCTCCTGTGTCTTTAAAAAATATATATATTTCGAGTCGAGTGATCGATGATCGTGTGCACCGCGCACACTCTCTCACTTTTTCTTTGTTCTCCTTCGCCGCTCCTTCGTCTCCTCTTCGAGACCGCCAATAACAAATAAAATAACTGGGACCATCTCGTCTATCATCTCCGAGGAGCTTGCAGCTCATCATGCTGTACCAACCAGTCGATTAACATCGATTGAGGAGTGCTTTACTCTGTCACATGTAACACGGATCTATTAGGACCTTCGGGTTTTCGATCCAACTTGCGAGATAATCACCCAAGACTGGAGAGTTGACACCCAGAGAATTAGTATTACCCGTTTTCCTCCGATCCCAGGTAACAGATCCACCACCTGTGACCTAGACCGATGGATCCACGGCGAGAGAGAGAGAGAGAGAGACACAGGTCACGCGCGAAGGTGGCCCTTTTCCCCGGACCGACCCACGACGTGAGAACCAGACCGAATACCGACAAAATCCGACCGACTGCTGCTGTGCGCGATGATTTCAGAGCAAGCAGCAGTATCCGTTTTACCATCAAGATGAAAATAAAATAATGGAAACCCCGGGGATGCATCTCGGATGTCCCCTAGCGACCACAGATCGTCATACCCGTATTAGGTTATGAGCCTCGATGCAAAGAACTGCTGCAGAGCTAGCTCTGAGGCACGAAGTGACCCGAGCTGCTGTATCTGGTGTGAGCTAAGTCGCTGGACAGAGCTGCCAGGGTTATCGTCTGGAGCTGCTGCTTGGAGCGACTACAGCATCAACATCGTACGAGTACATCGTCATCGGTGAACTGCCTGCGGAAAACATGGAGGGCACCACGAGCATCAACAACACCAACAGCAACCTCATCAACACGGTACGAGGGATCAAGTGCTACACCGGGGAGGACCCAGAAGGCTTTGGTGATTGGCATAGGAAGACTGGCTTCATCATCAACATGCAACGCCCCGACAGATTCGCTGCAATGGAAGGCCAAGTTAGGCCGAGGGGGAAAGCGTTGAAGATGAAGAAAAGAAACGCAGCACAGCACCGTTGCTGACTCCCGGCTTGCTGTACACTGCAGGAGGTACCTTATCGCAACGCCAAGCCGCGTTCGATAGAGCCAACATGGACCTCTACGCAATCCTGTACTTGGTCACCGACAAGGCAGCGGCTCTCCTTGTGACTTTGATACGGCAGCGAGTCGGACCTGCGCAACTATATTTCCACGGGCCTAGTTATGACTCACCTGCTGCCTTGAGAGTTCGTATTCAGTATCCAGCAGTACCTTCGATTCCTCTGATTGATCCGAAACTCCAGACTTTGAGCGAAGTTAAACCGTTGGTCTCGCAAGCACGTGAGATGACAGTTGATGGATGATGTGGATGCACAAGCGAGCAGTCGTTTATGCACGGGTGGACAGTTGATATGCCTTTTTAACTTTGCACTTTTGATTGCACTTTTTCTTTCTTTTTTTTGGGTGGTGTTAACAGACTAAACACCAGGTGATGTCAGGTGGACGCAACATGCGCTACCACCTGGGTCTGGCGTTACGATCCGGCGGATGAAACCGCTTTTTAGATGAAACGTCCTTCCCACACCCACAGAGCTACCCATCACTGCATCTGCGCCCGGTGAGTCGTAATCATCAGACTACGGCCCACCGTATTTTTTATGTTCCCACGTTGGCTTGCCGTAACACCCCCCCAAGTCTGGTACTGTCCTCCAGAGCTTAGAACAATGCGGCTTTAGCCAACGGAACTACTCCACCCAGCCAGACCTGCCGCCTAAGCAAACGGTTTAGGCTGAGGCCGCCCTTCTTCCTGGCTCCTGGTATTGCATCTCCTTTCCAGACTCCATAGCTCTTAACTGGGTCAACTTCCCAGGTTCAAGATGAAGCTGTCGCTAACTCCTTCCCTTGATTGACCTCGTGCCGGTTCAGCTCCTCCCAGTCTCCGTCTGGGTATCTCACTCGCCAGTATGGGTTGCTGAAATCGTACACCTCCCCTACGAACACCTTCCTCCGGCCACGGATGTCTGCAAACTCCCTCCTGACTTTAGTTCCTATCGGGAATGCCTTTAACGCCTCTTCCCTGGAAACTGCTTCCCTTTCCCCTCTTGTAGGCACTCCTGGTGGTCGAGTCCGGTGATCCGCTCCATAATACCTCTCCCACAAAGCGTGAAACACGTCCAGCTGTAGTGGCGTGAAGCTTTCTTGTACTTCTTCCTCGTTCAGCCAGTTAGATTCGACGCCATCCAGGTGCCTGCCCTTGTATTCCCAGACCCACGTGTCTTCTGTGACCCATAAAACTTTACGGTCGATTAGCGTGTACAGCGGTGCTGCCGCAATGGAAACCTCAGCAAGTCCAACATCCGGTCCCCAGGCCAAGTGCGCAAACTCGTCCTCAAAAGCATGCCGAAGTTCCACCGGGCGTTCATGAAAGGGTTTGATGTCCGCCGCAGACACCATTCTCTTCCTGCTACTGCGGCCATTCATGTGCACCGCGTAACTAAGGCCTGGATGTATTATACGGACTACCTGCCATGGTCCCGTCCAGTGTTCGTGTGCTAACTTCGAGTGAACCCCTTCCCTCGATAGTGTGCTGGCCGCCTCCTCAACCAACACGTAGTCACCGATTCTGGATTGTCCCCCTGGAGAAGCACGACCTATGCCGTCATTATAGCTTCGCCTACTTCGATCCTTGGCAGCCTGCCTTTTCTCTAGGGCTTCGCGTACCTCTCTGAACGCTTGTTGTTGATCCGCCACGAAAGCGTCCAATCCCCCTTGATATTCCACACCATCGACGACAGGGGTTATCGAGTCCAACTGTGTGCGGGCATCCCGACCGAACAATAGACGAAATGGTGTCGGCGACGAGGGTAGGCTAGGATCTGGGGTAACACGCTGGATCCAGCATGCTGGGAGTACATACCGATCCCATATCCTAGGCCAAGACTTGCAGAGTTCGGATAATACCTCCTGGAGCCACCCCCCCACCCTTTCGACCGCTCCCTGGGCACGGGGGTGGTTGGCGGGACCATAGTCTATCGACACTCTCAACCACTGACACAAATGTTTCACCACCTGCGCTGTGAATTCCCCCCCAACATCGCTCCGGATCGACAACGGCACCCCGAAGGTCAAAAGGAGTTGTAACAGCTTGCGACTCACCCCGACGGCATCCTTCGACGGCAACGGATATGCTAACAGGAACTTGCTGGCTCTATCCACCACAACCAACAGGTACCTGTTTCCGTCTTGAGACTCTTGTTTGAGGTCTTGGATGTCCATTTCTAGAACTTCCCAAGGCCGCAGGAACTTGGCTGGCATCATAGCTACTCGCTGACTGTTAGCCCGTTTCCTTCTCCTGCAGCCACACGAGAGCACATATTCGCGCACGTCCTTGACCAACGTCGGCCAATTGTACTTGCCTTTAACGAGCAGCGTCGTACGCGCCACGCCTGGATGACCGAACATACTGTGAACCAGCGCCAAGACCCCTGGTACCACCACCCTCGGTATTGCTAACTTAGGGTAAACAGCCATGTCAGCGTCGAACAATCGGTGATGAGAGTAAATCTCCTGCCCCATACATACGGTCTAAAGTGGTCTACCGCCCATAACACCGCCATCGCTTCCCGTTCCGTAGGTGACCGTCTAGCGTCGGTTCGAGACCACCGATGACTAGCATACCCCAAGACACGTTCAGAACCTTCATGTGTCTGGGTAAGAACTGCTCCTGCTCCTAATTCGCTGGCATCCGTGTGGAGCTGGAACGGCCTGTTCCAGTCTGGCATAGCCAAAATCGGTGGTGATGTCAGAGCGAGGATTAGCGCCGCCAACGCTTTGTCTTGCTCCTCTCCCCATGGAACCTTGAGTTTCCTCGCTCGTTTCGACGCGAAACGCTTGTCACGAAGAAGATTCGAGATTGACGCTACCAGCGCGCTGTATCGGGGGACGAACTTCCTCAGGTAGCCTGTCATACCCAGCAGTGCCCTCACTTCCTCCACCGTGTTGGCCCTAGTAAGTTGAGCAACAGCGTCGATCTTAGACTGTGACGGGCGAACTCCTAGCCTGTCCACCACCATGCCCACAAACTCTTGCTGAGGACAGCACCACCATGATTTAGAGAAGTTCACCGACAGACCGGCCCTCGATAGTTTCTCTAACACTTGCCTCAATAGGTCGAAATGTCCTTCCACCTGTTGGGTGTAAGTGATGATGTCATCCAACCAGTTTTGGACTCCCTTCCCTTTCAACGGACCGAGAGCTCCGCCAACGAAGGCTGCAAAGCCTGCTGGTAGAGTCTTCACTCCAAACCCGAATCGGTTGAGCTCCCACAGTGTACCGTGGGCGTCTCTGAATGCGGTCTTGTGCTTATCGTCTTCTTCGATCTCTAGTTGGGTGAATCCTGAAGCCAGATCTATTGACGTAAAACAGCTCGCACCCTTCATGCCGTCAAAGATGCTTTGGATATCTCCTAGGCCTCCACTATCCGACTTTAGCAACGTATTCAGCCCCCGGTAATCCTGGCAAACCCTCGCCGTTCCATCCTTCTTGCGAACCACGACACAATTGGCTGCCTACGCTGATGTCGATCTACGGATGGCCCCGGTTTGAAACTGTTTAGTCACCTCGCTCTGAATCATGGCTTCCTCCTCTGGGGAATATCGTCGTTGTTTAGCCGCATAGGGTGTGCAATCCTCCCTGGTCAGGGGCAACCGTAGCTTAGCCCCGTGGCACGCTGGCACTACCTTGGGGTTAGCCGGGAACAGTCCACGATCACGATATTCACGCAACAGTTCTAACAAGTTTGAATTGCAACCCTGACTCAACTGCCCCATGTTGGCTTCAGCTATGTCAACTGCAACTTCCTCGAGGTCACCCGTTGGCCTCTCCGTTCCTCCGCTTTCTCCCTCGACAGCTGGAACGGACTCTTTTTCTACGGACCGATCAATTAGCAACCGCATTCTCTCTGTATCTATCACTGGAGTTGGTTGCAAATACCTTCGCTACCACAACACCTTGCTGTATGGTCATCGCGGTTTTCGTTCGGTTGACGACTTTGCATTGTAGAGGGTTGCCCGGGTACCACCATTGTACACCCCTGGCTACCCCCAACTCAGCTCCCAGATCCATGTCGTATGGTTGCGTTGGTATGACCAGTACTAACTGTCGATCT
Source organism: Undaria pinnatifida (assembly GCA_012845835.1). Classification (NCBI taxonomy): domain Eukaryota; class Phaeophyceae; order Laminariales; family Alariaceae; genus Undaria; species Undaria pinnatifida. The sequence goes on from JABAKD010000022.1 coordinate 10,991,738, forward strand.
TGTGGTTGGGGGCCCGTCACGAAGGCTTCCTTTTGCACGCTAACGAAACCCCCCACCTTTACCTCCTTTGCTAGGCGCATGTTCCACTGCAGGCTACCGTCATCCTCCCACACGACTTCGCTCTCCTTTGGGACTGTGTCCGGTTCTGTCAACCCTTCCGGCTCTTTCTCTGCGGACGGCGGTGCCACTGCACAAAAGCGTTCCCACGGTGTCGCCTCCTTTCCAAGTATCGCTGCATGGATTTCCTGGTTCTTCCTGGGTGTTGCTTTCCAACCCGTTGCCTTTCTTTCCGATAGGTTCGGGCACCCTGCCATCGATCTCAGCGGTACCCATGGCGATTCTGGAGCTGGCTTAAAGCCTCCTCCTTCCGCGAAATTGAGTACGCTCTCGTGCTCTCTAAGGAACGCAGCGCCTAAAATCAACCCATATGGTAGCCCCTCTACCACCCTGACCGTCATCCTTCTCACTCGGTCTTCCGGCATGAACACTAACGGAATGTCGCACGACCCAACGATGTTCATGGGGGGAACTCCACTCTGGATAGGATTCGCCGCCCTGAGCAAACCTTTACCCTTGGAGCTAACTATACTCCCCCCCCCCCTTGCGTTTCGCTCTACTGAGCGAACGAAAGACTCCGACGCATAATTCCCTCCCCCTGCTCCTGTGTCTATCAAAATGTCTACAGGCAATCGGCAACTGCTTCTGGTAGGGTGCCAAATGGTGGCCTTGACCCATGCCTGTCGTGTCCCTCCTCCATTTTTGACAGGCGCGCAGTCCGATATTGCATGCGTTGCTTCCTCCTCTTGCCTGTGATACGATTCAATGCTCCCCAGAGAATGATCCTCGAGGGCGCACTTCAGGCTTCTTGGTCAAAGTCAGCAGAGGGCGCTGTCCCCTTTCCATATGCCTGCTCCATCTCTGCCTGTGTCATTTCTGATAAAGCAGCCATTGTTTCTGTGTTGATTACCGCCATACCCTCAAGCGCTACATCATCCGCAAGAGCTGGCCTATGCCCAGAACCTCGAGTCCTGCCTGGACGCCGTCGGAGACACCCTCTACATTTCAGTCGCCGACATTCTCAGCGCGTTTTGGCAGCTACCCGTGGCCGAGGGGCACGTCGACCGCACCGCCTTCGTGACACCGAGGCAAGTACTAGTACTGTTTTTAGCGCATGCCTTTTGGAGTAGCGAATGCACCATGGCTGTTTCAATACGTCATGTCTTTAGCTCTAGGCCACCTTGGCCCCGACTCCGGTATCCTTTCGTACATGGACGATTTGATTCGTATCGATCACACGTTCGAAAGCCACCTCATCTCTCTCGAGAAAATGTTCGCAGCGTTGCATGTGGCAGGCTTGACACTCAAACCGTCCAAAATTCAATTTTGGCTGAAAGAAGTCGACTATCTCGGTCATGTCATTTCCGCGAAAGGAATTTCGATTTTGGCTGAAAGAAGTCGACTATCTCGGTCATGTCATTTCCGCGAAAGGTATTTCCGTCAGTACCGACCGCATTAATGCGATTCACGACCTGCCCGCGCCAAAATCCATTAAAGACTTACGTTCTGTTCTGGGTAGGGCGAATTTCGTCCGTCGGTTTGTGAAATATTATTCTGACCTTACTGCACCGCTTGTGGAACTGACTCGAAACAGCTTCGTCAAACGCACGAGTTTTAAAAAGGCCTGGGGTTCGGCACAAGATGCCGCATTCCAGAAACTTAAAGATGCTTTATCCGAAGCCCCTGTCCTACACTTTCCCGATTTTTCGAGAGATTTCGTCGTTCACACCGACGCTTCTGAGCAAGGTGTAAGTGCTTTCCTAGCCCAACCGTCCAAGGGCAGCACCGATGGCAAAGAGCTGGATATTGTCGCATACTATAGCAAGCGTTTTTCTCGTAGCCAAAGCCACTATAGCCCTACGATGAAAGAATGCCTTGCTGTCGTATGGGCTCTTACCCATTGGCGTCCGTATCCACTTTACGTGTTGTACCGACCACCAAGCTCTCACGTACTTGTACCACATGCAAGACACGTCCAATATGCTCACCCGTTGGGCAATTTGTCTTTACAATTACGATTTCACCGTCAAACACGTTCCGGGAAAACTTAACGTTGTATCGGATACGCTATCGCGTATTTTTAGCGAGGTGGATGGAAAACCACTTCCATCCGAACCGCAACTTGCAGCTATCTGTCGTATATGTCTTCCCCGTCATCGATGCTGCGAAGTTGCTTGCTCATCAGAGGAAAGCATTTTGTCAGTACTTTGACTACCTAGCCAATCCTACTAAAGCTCGCGTCCCACACCAGCAATCAAAGTCCAGCATGAGTAAATTCTTCATCCACGAAGGTTTGCTTTGCCGGTCTTACGTCCCTGCCCACCTACGTAGGCGGGACACCTTTCGTGACCAGTTAGTGGTGCCGAAATCGTTGAGAACACTTGTAATCAACGCTTGCCATGACCTCCCCTCGTCAGGTGGTCACCTAGCCTTTAAAGGTACCTTCGACAAAGTTCGAGATCGTTATTGGTGGCCCACGATGCACTCTGACGTTGCCGAACATGTTGAAAGCTGTCTTCCTTGTCAACGCCGCAAAACGTCTCACCGATCACCTACGCTGCCTACCGGGCATCGACCGGTGTTCGGCCCACCAGAAACCCTGCATTCCGATCAAGGGAAGGAATTTCAAAACCAACTCTTGAAAGAATTGCAGTCTGTCTATGGGCACAAGAAAACACGTACCGCCGCTTATCGTCCTCAAGGGAACTCTGTTCTCGAGCGTGTCCACAGCACCGTTCACGATACGCTTGCCATGTACAGTAACTTGGCTTGCGATAATTGGGCGGAATTACTACCGTTTGTCCAGCTCGCGCACAACACGGCATACTCCAAAACTTTGGAGGAGACTCCCCACTATCTTGTGTTTGGGCGTACGGGGTGCATTTTTCTGCGAGGTTTAGTTCCACTTCAACCTCCAGAAAGGCAACAAACTTCGGTCTGACTTCTGGATACATACATGCCGTCACCTAGCATCGGCCTACTCATATGGCTAATTTGCTTTTCGCCATGAATTTTCGTTCGTCAGTGCTTCCGATCGCATCAATTTTATCTGGCCATGATGCGTCAATGTTGCATAGCTCACGCAGGATCCGTCAAAACGTCTTTCGCGCGACGCTTTCCATACGCTTTGCGTATATTTTCCGTGCTAGCCACTTGTTCTGCAGGCCGCAGCAATGCTGTGTTTGGCTGAGCACAATGGTCATTACTCCTCCGTTATTCGATCCTAAACAATACTCTGGTTTACTACAAGTATTTCCGGAACCTTTTCGGTACAACGTCGTACATATTTTCGAAGATTTTGAAGAGACTCTTCGAAATAGCGTCTTAGGAAGGTTGGATTACCAGAGCCTGTGTTCCCATTGCTCTGTAATTTTGATGGAGTGAGCGCAGCAGTAATGTTCTCATCTTCATTGCATCGTTATAATACTCGCCAACCCCCCCTGATTTTTTTCTGATCAAACTGTGTATAGAAAAAAAACAAGATTACACTGGTTTTTGTTACAGTAGTAGTAGTACTAGTAGTACATAGTGATAATAATAATGCTGTACGAGTATAGCATCCTATTAACAATACATACCTGGTACAGCAGTACCTAGTAGCGTGCAGTGTTACGGGGGAATTTATTTCGTTACTATCTCGCTTTCTTCTTCGCAATGAAGGGGGTTCCATGTTTGCCAGGAGTGGATGCCGGCACATTTGCAAAAGCTGCCACCGATTCGTCTTCGCTGTTATCCTCTTCCTCCTCCTCCTCTTCGCTGGCTTGTGTCACCAGGTTTTCCAACAGCGCATGATACGAGTAGTACTCGTACCAGATATATGGTTTATGGTATGTACTATAATAGTACCTGATATTCGACACAAAGCTCGCGGTACTACTGTGAAATGTGGAATAAACAGCCTGCCCAAATATACAAATATGGCTAATTATTATGCGGATCCCATTCCGAGCTTTAGAATTTTTTTGGTCTGGTCGCTAAAATAAAACTCTCTCGTGGAAAATCGAAACTGACTTCTTGTTCGGAGATGATGCTCGTGTTATTCAGCCATGTAACGAACTTGGAACAGCAGAATCCATCATTTTGTAAACATCTATCGAGGTATAGGCGTCCATACGTGACACAATAATAGTCGATAAAATTTCAAGGTCTACTTATATTCATGCATAACTTACTCGTATCAGGTATATGTTCAGCTTGTAAAATAATACTCAGTAATTTTTTCATCACTACCTGGTACATTATTTTACTGGCTCCACAGTCCATGTTACTCCCTTCTCAGCATCCTGCCTACATACCCCCCCAACTTGCACTTAGGCAAGTTTAAAAATTAAAAAAAAATTGGTTTACGGGTATTGTCAAAATTAAAACACACTCCATTTGTGAGATCGCATTGTACCACCATCGCCTGCTGTATGCATCCGTTATCGATTGACGATGTTACCCCCGCAGCCCCGGACACAGCGGGACTGGGGCTGAGCAAAGATGGTGCCGCGGTGGCAGACGCAACAGTAGCAGCAGCCGAAGCGGCTGCGGCACGGCGACCTTGGGACTCAGCTTGCACAGCAGCCAGAGCTTCGGCACGGCGTTTGTCGACCCCAGCTTGCACAGCGGCGACAGCAGCATGAGCCTCGACTCGAGCAGCAGCCGAGACGGCCTGATTAGGACCGCGTACAGCAGCAGCCACGAGAGCTTCAGCCTCCAGTGACTTGCACTCCTCAATCGTCGGGGAGTGCACGAACTTAAACTAGCCTGTATCACACCTTGAACCTGTAAGCTCTGACTCTGCTCCCCTACGCGCTCCGCGTGCAGGTCGTCGCCTACACAGCTGGGCCAGGTGTGCCCAATGCTATCGCTCATACGACTATAAATTACCACATTGATCTGATTGGTCGAACTTCTGACGTACAAAATATTTTTTTCAGGCAGGTATACCCGGTCAGTTTAGCATCAAAAATGGTGCAGCACAAAAAAAAACAAGAGTGAGAGGTGCAGCACAAAAAAAAACAAGAGTGAGAGGTGCAGCACAAAAAAAACAAGAGCATATCACAAACGACATCCAGAACAAACATATGATACGCATGTATACAGCGTGATAACATACATCCCTGGTACAACAATGCAGAAGTACGAGTAGTCGTCGTAAGAGTAAGCCCGAAAACAAAAAAATAATACATGCTTTGCGGAACAATTTGTACCATTGATGCATACGTACCAACGTTTCGTCTGCAGCTCATACAAAAAAGACAGTGTGTCAGTCAAAGCGGGGAGAATCTCGTTTCGCTCTCTGTATGTACTATAGACTTACTTAATTTTGTCTTTCTCAGGGATTGCCCATCCCTGGCCTCTCAGAGGTCCAACTTCCATATTACTTGCGGAACCTTTCCAGCTTTTCTGTGCTTTCCAGCTTCGTTCGAAATACGAAACGCCAATAATAGTACATACCGGTACTACTACATACACCAGGTTTGTACATACCATCAGATACCGTACGCTGTTGTGTCACATGCACGCCCAGCTCAGATCAGTCCGGCTATATATAGCCCAGCAGCGCAGCGTAGCGCCGTGCGGAGCCGTGCGGTGCGGTGCCGTGCCCTTCGCTGCGGTGCTGTGTCGCTGCGCTGTGTGCTTTCTTTCGAAAATAGAGCAGTACCGGGTATAATGCGTGTTGTGTACGGAGTACTACTTTTCCTCTTTTTTCTTTTTCTACATATATTTGATCTTTTACGGCCCCCTGTTTTTCCCCCCACGCAAATTACCCCCATACTGCCGATCAGACACCGGTAACAAAAGCACACAGCACAGCTGAGCACAACAGGGCAATTTGTTCTGCACACGCAGCTCTTGGCATTATCTAATCGCTGTTCGCACCGAATCATGGGTCTCTTCTTTCTGCCCCCTTTACATACGCTTTTAGTTGCATTCTTCCTTGCCTCGCGCGAGCGTAGCGGTAATGTTCTCATCTTCATCTCCCTGGGTGATGACCCTGGGTTCGCCAGGGTGATGTCCCTGGGGCTCACCATGATACGGCAGCGAGTCGGACCTGCGCAACTATATTTCCACGGGCCTAGTTATGACTCACCTGCTGCCTTGAGAGTTCGTATTCAGTATCCAGCAGTACCTTCGATTCCTCTGATTGATCCGAAACTCCAGACTTTGAGCGAAGTTAAACCGTTGGTCTCGCAAGCACGTGAGATGACAGTTGATGGATGATGTGGATGCACAAGCGAGCAGTCGTTTATGCACGGGTGGACAGTTGATATGCCTTTTTAACTTTGCACTTTTGATTGCACTTTTTCTTTCTTTTTTTTGGGTGGTGTTAACAGACTAAACACCAGGTGATGTCAGGTGGACGCAACATGCGCTACCACCTGGGTCTGGCGTTACGATCCGGCGGATGAAACCGCTTTTTAGATGAAACGTCCTTCCCACACCCACAGAGCTACCCATCACTGCATCTGCGCCCGGTGAGTCGTAATCATCAGACTACGGCCCACCGTATTTTTTATGTTCCCACGTTGGCTTGCCGTAACAACTTCTCACGCTTATGACGAGCGCGGCACCCGTGGTAATAGGCAGAAGGCTATGAAAGATCTGGAAGACAAGTACCCGCGCGTTTCCAACGAGATCATACGAGCGCTCCAGGCGGAACTGGCGGCAACAAGCATGGAGCCGGATGAGGATCCTGACACATACATCATGAAGGCCAACCGCTTGCGCAGGAAGCTGGCCGCTGTGAAGGAACCGGTCACTAATCGACACTTCACGAACATCATCGTGCAAGGACTGCTCGAGAACTACCGCGGTATAAAGCTCACCACTTACAAGGACCCGGACTTCAACCTTTCAAAAATACAGGACAGCATGAGGCATTTGTACCTGCATGGGCTGTCGCGCAAAAATACTATTGCTGGACGTGGCATCATCATGACAGCAGCATCTGATCCAGTCGTCACTTGCCACAAATGCGGTAAAGTCGGCCACTAACTACAAGAAGAGCGGTTGCGCAGTGCCGGGCAAAAATTATCGAAAGAGCAAGACGCCCGCAGGCAAGAAGGCTGGATCATCACGGGTCCTGGCCAAGAATGGTGCTCGGTGCACAGAACGACGCCGCACAGTGACGCCGAGTGCTACGCGCAAGGGGCTTCACGCCCACAGACGAGCGGCGCGCTCACGGCGGCTATCCTGGGCGTCGACGCCAACGCGACGCCTACAATCAACTTTAATGACGATTTTGATTTTGCCTTTCAGGTTTAGCTCTTGAACCTTTGCCATAAAGCATCTCCCGGGGTCTATGAGCAAGATTGCCATTAATCGCTGGAGTATCATGTCAACACTGGGTCGCTTGGACGACGGTTCATGGATCCTGTAAATAGTGCTTGAGATTGTCGGAAAGATGCCTTCCGAAACCGTTACAGCACTGTTAGCTGAGACTGCGGTGCTGCCGAGTCGTCACACCAACAACAGAAAAGGTGGGGTCGCTGGAGAGGCATCTTTCAGGATCGGGGCCACCGCACCACCGAAAATTATTGGGAATACCAGGGAGAACGTCTGCTGGATTCGCAACATACATCGTCATCATCGTCAGGACTGTCGGAACAACGGTTTTCGGGTCGTTGGATATCACATCATCGTCGTTTGGGACTGGGCGAACATGTTCGTTATTGGATCGCTTTCAATGGATCGCACGGAGGGATATCTATATCGTCCGGCATCGCACTCCAACGTTAACGGCAATACTTTTTTTGTTTCATACGACGTAGCAAATGCACGTCTTCTTTGTAAGGGGAGGGGGCGGCAGAAACGTGATGAACTGCTAATGAATGAAGTATTGGCGCATTGCTTGCAGTAAGCGTAGTGTTGTAGTATTGTAGTACCAACTGCCGGTCGCCCCGGTGGCGTATCTGGCTATCCTCGAGCCTGGTATAGGTCAGTTCGTGAGTTCGAGCCCCGCCGAGTGCATAATAATCGTATAAATTTGTTGGGACGTTTTTTTGTGCACAAATTGACTTGCGGAAAGCGCGAGAGCGTGAGTTAGCAACACTCCATGAAGAATCGACGAGCAGAGGGATTGCTGAACCCTATGCGCGATAAAAAGTTGAAGGCAAGAACCGGGGGAGAGAAGGGACGACACCTGTGATCACGGCTAATCGAGAAGCTGGAAAGTAAAAAAAGTGCGAGGAAAAAATAAAAAAGTACCACAACGTGCCTTCCTTGTACGGGGCGGACAGAAGCAAGCTTCAGTCACCATTGCTGCTACTGTAGTATTAGTTGTTTCTATTTCTTGGTCAACACATCGACTGCTGAGTTATTGTTTTGTTCTGTTCTTGTTTTCTTCTGTAGTTGAGCATTGTTCAGATAGATGTAGTTGCAAGTTTAGCAGTTCCGGGTATGAGTTTTGTTTCTGTTCAAAACAAATATGCTGGTAGTTTTTACACTGCTTGCTGTGCCGCTGTTCATCTGCCTTTCTTTCAGAAGTAATACATGCGATCAATACTGACTGACAGTAGATTTTCATTTTGATGCCCGGAGAAGAGCCGTGTCATACATATCTGTCTGGTGAATGTATAGTGGAATCCCCGCGGTTTCCAAGGTCCTGTGTGTAAGAAGATTTGGTTTGCCTGCTATTCAATACGTCAAACCTGTCACATTAACAGTAGTAGTACACCTTAACGTTGTCAGGTATTACGCTGTAGTTTTTGCGTTAGCTGTAAAAGCATTGATCACCCGCCAGCTGCTAAGCAGGGACGGTTGATGTTGTTTCGACACGGCAGAGGAGTATTTAACCTTTTTGTTGCGACATAACAATGGATTCCACTTCGTATGTATGTGAGCAGACAAGCAGTTGTAGACTTTTTTTTGCACAGACGAATAACGAGAGTCGGAACTGCTGTCTGATTTATTTTTAGTAGGCCAATGTCACTTGCAGTAAGCATCAAGCAAGCGTACGTTAAAACCAAGCTATTTGGCAAGTAATTTTGATTGTTGAATAACAACTTGACTTTATTATGTCCCCACCATCGCGGGGCCGTATGTAGCTACGTTGCTACGCTACGCATCAACAACAGCAGAGTCAGTTGCTATACACAGCAGTAGTAGTAACGGTAGCATGGCAGTGCGCTGTATCGAGACATACATACATACATGGTGATCTGATTGGAGTGGTAGTTCGTATCATAGATCACAGCAGTATCTAGTGATATGTACGGGTACCAGCAATGTCGGATCAATTGGCTAAGATACATGTGATATCAGATCGTAGTATATCTTGCGGTACCGGGTACCGGGTACAGAGCATACATACAGGGTACAGGGTCTCCTGTGTCTTTTGTTTTGTTTTTTTATTTCGAGTCGAGTGATCGATGATCGTGTGCACCGCGTACACTCTCTCACTTCTTATTTCTTCTCCTTCGTCTCCTCTTCTTCGAGACCGCCAATAACAAATAAAACAGCTGGAACAATCTCGTCAGACGCAAGTCAATTGGAAAAAAGAAACAAAGAAAAGAAAATAAGAGAAAGGAAAGGAAAGAAAAGACAAGGAAGCGAAAAACGAAAAAGGAAAGAAAATAAGAGAAACGACAAGAAAATCAAGAAAATACAAGACTACTAGAAGAGGAAGCAAGGAAAGGAAAAGAGAAAAAGTGTCATACTAGCAGACCCTAGGAATTGACCAAAGACGGCATTGGGCTCATAGAGAGTATCAAGTGCATCATCAACGCCACTGGGAGAGGGCGCAACAAGGCGAAGAAGTCAGGGCGGCCTTACGCTAACTTGTGACGGCCATTGGAATGCCCACACATTTCAAGACGATGATAGCCAGACCCAGACTTCACTCTTAGGCAGGACGCCCCCCGTCTCCCCCCCCCTCCCCTTCCCTCCTTCCCCCCTTCCCCCCTCCCCCCTCCCCCCTCCCGCCGGCCGCTTAGAGATGCCGACGGTGGATGGCGCTGCCGCGGCCTTTGGGTGTCGCTCTGCAGCTCTGCGTCTCTCCGTCTTATACCATTTCCGCATGAACAACTCGGCTCCATCCCCTACCCGTCGGAACCATCTGCCGACCTTCTGAGTAACCTTTCGCCACCCTTCGAATTTCATTCCAAAGACCGACATATCCTCCTTCAGATGCACCAACCAGTCCTTCTCTTGCCCCCCTGAGTAGTCCTTACCCCCAACGAGCTCCCCAAAAATCGCCCTCTGTGGCAGACGCTCCTCCCCCATACGCGCTACGAATCCCGCTAACAACACCCTCCGTATCCTCCGTTTGCCCACTATCGCCTCTATGCTCTCGGAAGCTATCTTGGCAAGCGCGTCGCCGTACAATAGGGTGTGGTCGTCGCGCCTCCGTTTCGGCCATCCGGGGCATCGGAGGAGCATGGAGTGGTGAACCTGTCGTAGACTGTCATATTCAGGCTTGTTCGGGCTCCACGTCATGCAACCGTAGAGTAGTGTCTTGATCACCTCGGCTTTCAGAAACCGCACCTTCAACCGTACGCGCACACCCGGGCGATTATAGATTTCCATCTTGTACCGCTGGAAGCACGTCCAGGCCCTCTGAAGACGCCACGTTATTTCAATGCGAAGTTTTCTGTCGGCGGTGATAGCCCCGCCCAAGTACCCAACCTCGATTGTTTGTATACCTGGCCGGCTGCGTTGATGGTGAACGACACCTTCCCCCCACCTTTGGTCTGCTGGCACATGCTCTCTGTTTTCGCCTCGAAGGCCGTAAACCCGAACGCCGAGCACGCAGTCACGATATAGTGTGAAAAAAAACCTCTGGTAAAAAAAGCAAATAAGATGTCGGTTGGCGTGGCACTTTCTACCCATTTGACGGACGGACAGTCGTCAACCCCCCCACGACTGATTCTACGACAGCCCCCCCCAAAACCAGCGATTTTCTTCAACGAACGTTTCATGGCTGCTCGCTACAAGGAAGGATATCATAGGAAAACAAAGTACCCATATATTTTCTTCTGTGCAAAGGTCTGTCGATCGATGACGTCGGGGTGTCGAGGGACACCGTATTTTCAGGAGATACGATCGGGAGCTGGTTTTGAAACCGCCAAACGTTGGGGGGGCTACCGTAGGACAACTCCTACGCTGAACCCAGTATATTCAACATATAGAGGGCTTGACGGGTCGACTCCATTGATACACCGTCAACCGACGCATTTGCCTATAAAGTAAGGCATTTCGATTTCCACTCGAGATTTGAATGGAAACCCTCACCGTCGTAGTGAACGGCCGCCCTGTGTTGCGCGCGAAAAATGTGTTTATCGAAAAAAGGGCATGAACTCTGTGGTCGCCAGGGGACATACTGGGTTCTTCCCCGGGTTTTCTAGATAGATAGTGAAGATGTGCTGGCCGTAGCGTGAGGGAGAACCTGGCGCTGGTTGAGAGGTACTGTAGTTCCCTCGTGATGAGTGTCGATCTTGACAGCATATTATATGGATGACCTAGGTAGTAGTAGCGTTTGTCCATGCCCATTTGACCACAATAAATCGCAATGATCTCGACAACGAGCGCATAAACAACTAACTGACTCCGCAACTAAAAGCAAACATTTGTTTCGAAGCAAATAACATAAGTGTCATGCGGTTTCCGTTTTTTTCAATCAAGACTTGAAAGAAACTTGCCAGACGAGCGGCACACGTGGTACGTACATTCGTAAAAGTACGCGCACACGCCTCGTCACGCTCTCCTCTACCCAAAGTGAAAAGAGGCGTTTCCACCATAATACCACACTATTTAGACGGCAAGGACCCGGAATTATTCAGAGTTTTCACAGATCGGGTCACCTCTGGCGGGTCGGGTCGGGTCAGGGTGATCCAACCCCACCTTTGACAAGTAAGTGAAAACTTCCTGACCCGGGCCGATTCGACACGTATAATTTCGAACGCCTTCTGACCCGACCCGACTCGAACCGCGAGACTTTAGAAACCTCCTGATCCGACCCGCCGACCCCCGGGGGTCGGATCATGACCCGTGACAATGCCCTGGGAATTGTGACATACTGCAGACTGGCAACCCGCCTCCGAACTCCCCCCCTACCCCATTTTTTCCCAATTTCCCACGGAGTTATTTTCCAGTTCATTCCCTAGAGGCATATCATAGTGTAGTCCTTGGTCAGTCGCCGTTCCGACGGGAAAAACATTTTTTCGTGTTTTATTTGTCGTACGACATCTTGTTCGCCGTGGGTTTGCGCAGTGTAGCAGCAGGCCTTAATGAGTCGGGCGATCTCCATTTCGAACCAACGTATTATTTCACACCGACTAACACAACATGTTTCGCCAATGGTCATCCCGCCACCCGCCATCTCGTCAACGGTCACGTCAACAGTTATCAGGTCAGCGTGTAAAAGGAGGAAAGCTACGTGTTGGGCACCTACCACCGTCTAAACGGGCCAACACGAAGACGGGGGTGTCAAAGTCCAAGTCAACGTTCCACAGAGACGAACGGAGCCCACTAAAACAAAATCTCACTACGAAAACAAAAATTCCTGCAATAGAGGCGGTCGGTTTCACGGCAACTTCCTACGGACCCGTTTTGCCAGCTGCAGTCAAGTGCAGCGGCAAGCAGCAGCAGCAAGCGGTAGCAGCAGCAAGCGGCGCCACAGCGCCAATATCAGCACCCGCCCAGCAGCACATCTCCCGCTGACGTCGAAGCAACGGAATAACCAGTCTTCCACAATAACCAACAACTCGCATCAACCAGGGGCGGACGTTTTTTTTTTCCCTGCAGCTATTATGCTATCACATACAATATTAACGCCCCGAGACCGAAATGGTGGCGGCCGCCAGGCATGAAACCGTCAGAGCTTTCCCGCGAACGGTTACTCCGCGTTTTACCGGCAGACCGACGACGCCAGAAAAACACGACCAATGACCGCCGGCCAACCGACGAACAATACAACCGACGGCAAAAAACACCCAGCAAAAATAGCACACCGACAACGCCCGCACACCCCATCCAAACCCTGCAGCACGCCAGGCCTCAAAATCTCAAAGCCTGTTGTCGAAGCCCCCCCCTTCCCCTTCTCGTCCCCCCCCAATCTTCGCAACTCACCCGACCCCACCCGACCCGCCCTTGCCCCGCCTGCAGCGCATATCGCTCAAGTGCCGACAAAATACAGCACCCAACCACGAACAAACGAACACGACTCGGCATCATTTGAGTGCCATCACAACAGCACTAAAAACTACGACCGAACACGCGTTGGACGCCCTCTCAGTCATTCGTCGCCGTCCTTGTAGAACACCTGCCCCCCCCCCCCTCCCCCCCGCCCCGAATGTGCACGCGGCTAAGGTAGAAACCCGACGAGCTGGCCATCCAAAATTCCACGCCGCCATGCGCGCAAGCCACCCATGCTGTTACAAACAGCAACTAGCAGCAGCATGCGGGACTTTCCAGGTATCGCATGCATGCCTACATACCAGTAGGAAGCCCGCAAGATTTCCCAGGGTGACCCCCGACGCCACAAGCGGCAGCAGCCCACACCTCCCCCGCTCAAACTTCCTGCCCCGCCTTTTACTCTACTCTCCCCCCTCCCCCAATTCCTCCCCCAACACGCGCCCCCCCCTCCCACAACCGCGGGTTACTTGCACGAGCCTGCGCAAGACGACTTGGACCTGCTGCTGGCGTCATCCCTCGCGCTCGAGAGAGCGATTGTCTCCCCCTGGGAGGCGGGGAGAGGGGGAGGGGGGGACCGGGGGAGGGGGGGAGCGGGGGAGGGGGAGAGGCGGGGACGACGGGAGGGCTCCAGTTCAGACAAAATACATCCTACGCGCATCCGGTAATAGCCAACAACTCTTCTCAAGACAATTTATTCGCCATTCAAAACGCGCGTCATACTGAGGCACGCTGTATGCAGTACATACCTGAGATAGGTTCGGGCCCGCGGCGTTGTTGGCAGCTATTGTTTTCCTGCTCATCAACCGGTAAATTTCCGTTAGGATGCGCTGGAAGGCGGAATCCACACCGCTAGCGTCCAGCGCCGAAGTCTGTCGGATAGAAAGGAGGCCATTGTTGGAGGGGGGGGGAGGGGGGGGGGGTACGTTAATAACAAAAAAAAGAGCGCAGGGGAGGGGGAAGTGGGGAGGGGGGGGGTGGGGGGGCAGTGCAAGGTGTCAAGAACATAAACAAGAGGCCAAACAGAGCAAGATTCCAGCAATTGAACAAACCTCAGCCGGGGGATCGGGCACGGACGAAGAGCCAGAGCCGACTTAAATCGTACTCGTACCAGGTACACAGCAACGACATCGTGCAGCCAAAAAACAAAACGTAAATCGAGCGTTGAGCGGTTGTTCCCCTGACCTCAAGGAATGCGAGGTTGTGCTTCTTCGCAAACTCCATCGCTTCCTCGTGGGTCACCGTCCGCAAGTGCCTGTATCGAGCCACCACCGCCAGCAAGCGCGAAAAGGCCAGAAAAGGAGAGAGCACAACATGCGTTAGGGAGCCGCTCGTACGGTAGCAAGCGCTACGTTTTACGAAAAAAATATATATATCCGACGGACGGGTAAAAAAAAACACAAGTTTCAAGCTCACCACACTTACGCGCGCTAACGCCCGACCCGTTCGACACGGATGTCAGCATGAAAGAGCGGTATTACCCGAGCATAAGCGGGGAACACGGATGACACGAGCCTGATGTCACCGAGCCAAAACAAATGAGCGCCGTCACAACACGCGGCCGGCGTGTCACGCAGCCTGCAAAGCTGAGCATCGACCGCTCAATCGATCGAGCTCACAGCTGGCGTAATCGTAATACTTGTGCACGTCGGGCAGATCGCCAACCCCCACTTGATTTTCTAGATATTTCAGGGAAGATCTGTATGGTCTAGATCATGTTACCGGGTGGGAGCCGTACGATCTGCATGATCTAGCGAAATGTGTCCAGGGTTGGAGCTGTACTCTCTAGATTCAGATCCGGCACATCATCTCACAACGGCAGATACAGGATCTACTGTAGATGATCTAGATTATATATATGCTGTATATATATCATGTATATGATCTAGATCATGCTCTGTCTGAGGTGTAAATACTTGTACAAACAAGCCGAGAGGCAAAAACACAAGCCGAGGTCAAAGACCATTCGCGCTCCACTGAAAACCGAGGGCTTAAACCGTAACATTGACCCCGTTCGACACCTAAACATAGCACCTACTGCTCCGCGGTGGACGTCGGCCTGAACCAAATCGTCGACGCAAGCGTAAACCCGCCTGATCAATTAACAGCCCTGAGCTGTACTGGTAACATAGGCTAGCGGGAAATAGACCCGAAACGTCTGTTGGAACTTCTAGCTGGAAGAAAAAAAGTTGAAAAGACCGACATCACAGCATTGACCACACCACACGAATCAGCCCGGGCCGATGGGGTAGTGGGTGCGTTATAACTGCAGTGTATGGCTGTGCGACACGCGTGCAGGATGGAGGTACACTCGCACTGCCGCGCGCTCTTTGTCCGCGTCGGTGGTGTGGGCGTTAGACATGGGTCCTAAAGGGGGTAGGCGATGAAAATACAGTACGGCAGCAAGCACCTAAATCAATACCTGTCCTTGTTCGGGTGTGTCTAACGGCTAACCCCCCCCCTCCACGGAGCTACGGAGTACGGCTTTACACGATACGATGATTACACCTCCCTCCCCCCCGCCCCCTCCCGCACTATGTCAGCTCCGACGTATACCGCGTACGCATATACACACCTGAGATCGCTCTTGTTACCAATGAGCATGACCACAATGTTGGCCTCAGCGTGGTCACGCAGCTCCTTAAGCCACCGCTCCACGTTCTCGAAGGTGACGTGCTTCGAGATATCGTACACAAGAAGAGCGCCGACCGCCCCTCGGTAGTAAGCGGACGTGATCGCCCTGTACAACAAGTCAAAACCAAAAAGCGAGCGAGAGAGAGTGGGTGGAGCGGGGTGGGGGGGGGGCGGGACGCTCATTTGTTGCTTGCCCTAAGTCATTTGACCGTTGACCACGCAACCCTTTCGACACGGAGCACCGTTCCTACTGCTAATAGACACCTCCGGGGGGGGAGATGGGGGGGGGGTACTCATATCGAGCATGGCTGCAGTCTTGAAAGCTGGAAACATGAAAATGTGAGACAGAGACAGACACACAGAAAGGGAGAGTACTCATATCATGCATGGTCGTAGTCTTGCAAGACAATAGACCCTCGCATTCCTGCAGTGCCTGTACAAGCATCACGGCACACAAATCATTATCTCGACCGCTCTCTCACGAAAACGCGACCGCTCTCATCTGCGACGACAGCTGCGCAGAGAAGACTGCCACAGCCGTAAAACCACAGTAGCAGCATTTCGAAAGCAAGCAAAAACAAAAAAAACAGCCAGCGTGGGTTTCCCGCCCTTGGCATCGCACAACGGCACGCCTCAAACCTTAGCCCCTATTCCTTACTTCGCCGCCGTCCGCTACAGGATACACGCAAAACAAAAAGCGCATAGAATAAAGCGGCGAACTACACCCAATATACAGAACAATAAAATATTAGCGGGAAACAGAAAACCCTCGAGTCACCTGTAGCGTTCCTGTCCCGCCGTATCCCATATCTGCGCCTTGATGGTCTTCCCCTCGGTCTGAATGCTCTTCGTCGCGAACTCCACCCCGATCGTCGACTTGCTTTCCAGGTTGAACTCGTTGCGCGTGAAACGCGAGAGGAGGTTCGACTTACCGACACCCGAGTCCCCGATCAGGACAACTGCGATTCACAAAACAAAAAATGGAAACCCCACAAAAATGTGGAAAAGCCCACAGACAACGTCTAGTTTAGAGGTCCGATCATTTTCAAGCATTTAGAGCCGCAGCCACGTTTTTTGGGGATGACAGATATAAATAATCTAGTGGAGGATCATGTTGGCAGTGGCAACATATTGTCTTAAGAATTTGCCTTATCCCTCTTAGGGTTTTCAAAGAAAAAAATGACGATTCCAGCGTCGACTACTGCGTGATTGGGGGAAGGCAAGAGTTGATGCCCCGACTACAATGCAAGGAGTGGGACGTTGGGACGTGGGACACGGGCATAGCATGGTTCTAGCCGTACGGCTGGGCGCTAACACCTCTCCTAGACGGTTGGAAATACTTACAGCTGTATTCGTGGTATCGGGTATATAACGCCTCCGCACCACTAAAACCCTTGAACACATAACACGGGCGCCATACGAGCAGGGCGATTTTCCACTCTGTTCTGCGCCGCGGGTGTGATCGGGGGCGCCGGGACCCACTCCAACCAACTCTCAACTCGGACACAGGCCGTGTCATGATGAACGCTCGTGTTTCGCTTGAATTCTTGAGAGCGTTTTCGATCTTGTTCCGGAGTACGATCATTGCGTTTATACGTCGGGATAAGAGCAATCTGTACGAGGCAAGAGCGCTTGTTTAGGCTTGTCACCGGGTGCTCTTAAACCAGGGTACCTGCTGTATAGCCATCACGTCGGGCGCGCCGCACAGCATTACCCGGCCGTACTGCTGTGCACCGGCACAACTACACTGTACGCTTTTTCAGTCAATTTAGCGGAGCAGAACGATAGCAATCACCGGTATGTTTATTCTGAGGCATGATAATTGAGGGTTGAGTTTCTGTTGCTTGGACACTGCCTGCCACCTACCATGACTGGAACGCCATGTCGGGTCTTGGCAAGCAAGCCATCGGTCGGGTCTCATCAAGCTTCAAGGTCAAGGGGAGAGGCGAGGCAGACTTACGGTATCGTAGCTTTAGACTACTACGTATACACCAGGCGAGGATTATTTTTTTTCACACACATCTATTTTCCAGCTTCTGGACAAGCCATGGTCACAGGTGTTGTCCCTTCTCCCCCCCGGTTGTTGACTTCAATTTTTATCGCGCATAGGGTTCAGCAATCCCACTGCTCGTCGATTTTTCATCGGGTGTTGCTAACTCACGCTCTCGCACTTTCCGCAAGCCAATTTGTGCACAAGAAAAAGTCCCAACGAATTTATACGAGTACGATGCACTCGGGGGGATTCGAACTCACGAAACTGACCCATACCAGGCTCGAAGATAACCTGATACGGCACCGGGGCGAACGGTCTACCAGGCACCAAGTACGTATGCATACGTCGGACAATACAGCAGTAATGACAGGCACGGTATCATATCATACATACGATATGACATATACATGAGGACACACAACTCGTAATGCGCGCGATCGGAGTATCACACACAGCTTGCAAAGATGAGTTTCGACGAAATCTTCGATCTCACAGCTGGAGTGTATTTTAATTTTTATAATACATATGATTCCAGGTATAATATACAATCCGCCCTCCCCTCACCGGTTATTCGACTTACAGGATTCACTTGATAAACGGATACTAAATCACCCTGTTGACCCTGATAGCTACACTGTAGTTGTAAGGGGAGTCGCCGACCTATATCCTTAATGAGGACACACAACTCGTAATGCGCGCGATCGGAGTATCACACACAGCTTGCAAAGATGAGTTTCGACGAAATCTTCGATCTCACAGCTGGAGTGTATTTTCATTTTTTATAATAAACGGATACATTTCCCTCCACAGCTGTCAGATTTTGTTCCCCTCAGAAACGGGTTTTATAGTTTCCGCGCACAGACTGACTAACATCACCCTGTTGACCCTGATAGCTACACTGTAGTTGTAAGAGGAGTCGCCGACCTATATCCTTAATGAGGACACACAACCCGTAATACGCGCGATCGGAGTATCACACACAGCTTGCAAAGATGAGTTTCGACAAAATCTTCGATCTCACAGCTGGAGTGTATTTTTCATTTTTTATAATATATAACGCCTGGCGCTACGAATCTCTTTCGGGAAATGAGAGAAAAAAAGCGAAGAAAAAAAGACGAATACAGGAGTTATGAGTGATGGTTGTTGTTGCAGGGTTGCAGTTCGCAGTGCCATGATTGTTACGCATGCCCACTTCCCTTATCGTTTATCGTATCGGGATTGGAGTTTTTTCGCCATCCGATCCGATCCGATCTGACAAATATCGGACTATATATCAGAAATCGGGTTGGTGGCCCTTCACGGATCGGAATCGGTTCTCGTTCCGATTTGCAACACTAACTAGCAGCATCGGTCACACGAAGCAAACACGCCTCTTCGCTCGAAGGGTAGGGTGTGTGTCCGAAGAGAAATGTATGGATGCGTATTCCACGCGCGCATATCGACGGCACTTGTTGAAGTCGCTATACCACAGTATATGTAACAGCAACAGGGTAAAATGGGTACCTGGTATGAGTGTATGGGCACTTTTCGCGACGCACACAAGTACCAAGACCCTTGAGCTGGTAGAGTCTCACACCGCACGAGACAGTTATTTACACTCCACATATAGATAGCTCGTACTCGTACTGCCAGTACTCGCAGTATTTCGGCCATCAGTACGGCAACAATTTCGGTACTCGCACCACGAAATGCTCTTGATACTCCTACTCCGAGTATGAAGCATACGGGGAGCATCTAGAAATTCTCGCAGTTGATAAATACCATGCGGTATGCGGAGGGGAGACGGGACAGGGAAAGCCTCCCCAAAGCTCCAAAATTCACAAATTAAGTGCCGTGCAGGCTTGCAAGCTTGCATGAATGCCGGCACCTCGTCTCATGCCCCTTATCATACAGGATACAGGACCGAGTACACGAGTACAACACCAGCTGAAACGCATTTCGCGTGCGTACGATATCACATGTCACAACACACGCCGCCTGCTGTTTCTTCCGTTTACGGCTGCTGTTGAGAAATTTCACAGCATCAAACCGCCTGAAAAGCGGGAAGGCGGTCGGTACGCGACAATCAAAGCCAAAATTGGACAAGATCAAGGAGGACCAAAGACGCTTGTAATGATAGAACAGGGGTAGTGTATCAAGCACTTTTCGGCCAGCATTTTTTTTTGACGAACAGGACTTCTCAACTAACTAACACACTAAGGGTTCCCCAATAAGGCGGTCTCACTAAGGCGGTATATCCTTCAACAAGGCGGTCAAAGTCGCGCCAACAGGGCTTATAAACTAACAAACACACTAGGGGTTCTCACATAAGGCGGTAGCCCAATATAACGCGGCATTCTTCAATGAGGCGGCCACAGTCGCTTGGCGCGACTGGGGAATGGCACTCATTACTTGGAATGAATTAGGCGGCCTCCCTCTACAAGGCGGTCATGTTGCTCTCGCATACCACCGCCTTACCGGTGGCCCCCTACTGCAATGTATACTAGTAATATCGCTGTAGTCAAAGTTATGTTTTCCCACACTATATTGGCTATAATTAGAAAATTGATAAATACGCTTCAGCTGTGAGATCGACCAAAAAGCAATTTTTGATCAAAACTCAGCTTTGCAAGCTGCGTGTGATACTTCGATCGCGCGTGTTACGGGGTGTGCTTACCCTCGTGAAGGATACAGCTATATATACTTACAGCTATCGGACCTCGAATGAATACGAAATAGCTCCGCAAGAAACTAAGCTTGAGATGACAAGAAACTCGGGAGCGGCTATACGTATGCTGTTTTTTTTCGCACAATACACCGTTTCTAACGTAAGAAACCTACTCTGGGCCAATATCATCTCGATTTCTCATCAGAGGGCTGGTACCGTATCATACTACTGTAGTATTAGTAGGCCACAGGATTTTTGTTCAACGGGTCTAGTTTAATGTACTTTCAGAAGTCAGCATAGAGCTCCTCGAGTGAGGGGCTTTACAAAAGTGCGTACCTCCGCCCAAGCACGCGTCCGCTTGAAGTGGCACGTGGGACGGACGGACGGCGCAGGAAAGCTCTTCACAGCACTGCGAAAGATTTTACCCTGTGTGTTTTCTTTCTACTCATCGATGCATATACCCAGATACCGTCTCAATTCATTTCCCATGTATCGCGTCGGGATATGCAAGTTTCGTGGTCAAATATCGGTAATAGAAAAGACAAACTACAAACCACGATATAAAAGAGCAACATCCTCGCGAGTAGTGAGCTGCCTAATGTACTGCTTGGTACACTCGTTTTTGTTTTGTTTTGTTTTGTTTTGTTTTGTTTTGTTTTGTTTTGTTTTGTTTTGTTTTGTTTTATTTTGTCTTGTTTTGCTTCGTTTTGTTTTGCTTCGTTTTGATTTGGTTTGGCTTGGTTTGGCTTGGTTTGGTTTGGTTTGGCTTGGTTTGGTTTGGTTTGGTTTGGTTTGGTTTGGTTTGGTTTGGTTTGGTTTGGTTTGGTTTGGTTTGGTTTGGTTGCATTTGGTTTCGTTTCGTTTCATTTCGGTCTGGTCCGGTCCAGTTTGCGTCGGTCCGGTCAAGTTCGCGGAACCTTTTAAAGGATAGAAAAGTAGGATTTTCGCTATCGGATAAACGAGCCAAACCGTACCGTAGGAATGTTGCATGTCCCGTTTCGAATAGAATGGTTCCGAATTGCACCGATCCGTGAGACTCCCTGCTGCTAAAACACCGCGGTTCCGAACCGTGAAAAAAAAAATCATGTTCGTCTAGAGAAAATACGGTACCACAAAACCGTAACCGTTTTTCGACTGCTCGGTTCGGTTCGGTTCGGTTCGGTTCGGTTCGGTCTTGCTTCGTCCCGTCCGAACCGTGCCCAATCGTACAATTTTAGAATTGAGGAGCCTAGACCGAACCGAACCGAACCGAACCGAACCGAACCGAACCGAACCGAACCGAACCGAACCGAACCGAACCGAACCGAACCGAACCGAACAAAACCGAACCGTAAGGTTGTGAAAGAATGAGATACGGATATAACCGAACCGAACCGAACCGAACCGAACCGAACCGAGCCGAACCGAACCGAACCGACCCGGAACCGTGAAAATCCCTGGAAAAGCAACCGTAGCATAGCTCGGGCTGCGTTAGCTCGGAACCAGAAACGAAAACCACCATACCGAGAGTATCCATCCCAACACCAAGATCACCAAAACAATAGTGACAAAACAGTAGTGACCACGATGATGATGATGATGATGTTCTCACATTAGCTCACATCCCCAACATCTAGACCATGGCGAACAAAACGGGTAACGAAAGACACTGAAAAGTAATGACGTCTCATGTCGGGGTGTGTCCCTTTCGCTAGAGCGAAAATTATCCCAAACTAATCCCAAGTAGTTTGTTCCCAAAAAACGCGGTGTGCACTTTTAAAGGGGTTAAGCGTTTCAGAACTGCACCTACTTTTCGGGGAAAAATACTTGGAATTAGTGTAGTTTGCAAGTCAAGAAGGGTTTAGTTGCCACTTTCAGGGGAAATTGGAATGGTTGGAATGAATGATATTGGCTCAAATAATAGCTGCTGATTAGATACAAGGCGAACAGACCCCGTGAGTTCCCACCCTGCCAGTGATTTTTTGGAATAGCAAGAACTGCTGGGGTAGCAACGGGCGTGTCTTAAGGAACGACTTCCAAATAACATTTGGAACGATTCGAACGGAGCATTGTTTGTCCCCAAGAATTGCCGCTGATCGGTCATGAAAGCAAACAGACCGCGTGCGTTCCAACATCGCCAATAATTTTTTTGGAAGAGGAAGATCGGTCGAGCTCACAGCTGACGCATCTTACATATTTGTATAAAAAGAGGAGGAAGTGCTGCGGTGGTTAATCTTGTGCACGAGCAGGAGGACCGAACGGCCCACTCCGAACAATATCAACGCGCAGCGAATGATGCTGGGAGTGTTGCGATATTTGCTGGGGGGACCAGGGGAGCACGGGGGTACAGTACATGGCATGACATGGAAGCATGCGATGCGGCATACCATGACATCACAGGACTCGCCTGCGGCAGAAGACACGCGATATGGCCATGGCCTGACCAGAAGGTTCACAAAGGCGGACGAGACTATGGCGATGCCTTTCTGGCAAAGGCGTAGAACTGATGTTTATAGAAGAGTATATAAACTCTAGGAGTTCTGGTCGAGCCGCGACGGCGGTATCAGAGGTGCTAGATTTTTCCCGAGGATGCCACTGGGATACCGGTAGGTAGCACCGCCTGCTCCTAGGCTTACCTTGATTTATACAGAGTATTGGTCCCTAGATGGTGCCGGTATGTGACAGCGGGAAGAGTACCGGCATCGTAGCGGCAACTGCACTACTCCTTACACTGCCACTACTGGTTATTCCCATCTGTGACACGCGGTTTCACAGGCAATATAGAGGAAAACCGGCACTTTAGAGGCAACGGCGCTATAGGGGGGCTAATATTATACTGCTGTATGTGCATGTCAAGTTATTCGCCGTGACAAGAGCAGTCGTTGCCCACGTGACGGTATCATATACCTGTCTTGGGTTCGAGCTGCACGATCCCGCCGTAAAAATCGGTTGGGCTTTATATTCTGCTCAGGGTCGGCTGTCCAGCATTCCATAACAGGTGAACTTGACTCAAGTACCTAAACACAGTTTGGAACGGAGCGAGCACCACGAACAATCTCGTCGAACTACAGTCAGTCAAAAAACGGTCTAATGGAGTCAACCTCGCTGGTACTGCACCTACGTTTGTTTCCTACATTTGTTTCGGACACGGACTACATGGGATTTGACTAGCATGACTTTGGTAGTGCTACGAGGGCGAACACCTTCAGTGTGCAGAGTGCGGAGTGTGGGCAGTGTCGGTGTGGGGCATGGTTCAGCTATGATATGTGCGTGTGCCACTTTTGGTTTGCTTGTGGTTTTTCCCTGGGGTACTCTTCCACTCCAGAGTGACTGGAGTCTGTCCTGTGACCACGGACTTGATAATGCGAGTTAATGTGAGAACAACCTGGTCCTACGCAGTGTAAGTGCCTAAAAGGTCGTCCGAATTGCCTTTTTCGCTGCCTTATCCAAGACAGACAAGATAGGCACCAATAGTCAATCTTCGCGAGAATTACATCCAGGGATTATTTAACCTTTTAGAACTGCCCTCCCCATATGGGGACAAAATACTTGGAATTAGATTGGGGAAATTGCAGGAGTTGGAAGAGGGTTAAAGCATGCCTTAGAGGTCGCTTAGCTGGTGGTATGGTGCAGCGTAAGCAATTTAAGGCAAACCCATGACAAGCCAATGGAGGCCGTTTTGCCCCTTCTAAGCATAGGTCTAATCTCTTACTATTAATACAACTGTACTGCAAAAACGATATCATTGTAATACCAAAGTGTTTTTTATGTGATAAGTCGACTTATCCGGTTTTATCTCCCGAAAACTCTTAAATCGGATGTCCCAAAATGGTTACACCACTGCAGAAACCTGGTATCTTCTACGAAAGCAAAACAACAGCAGACCCTTACACAGCAGCAGTGCCGTTACCCATGATTTTGGTGGTCCGCGGTGTTTTATCGAGTGTCTTCCTTGACGGTGATTCGACAAGCCTTTCGTCGCCACACGCCTTACGCAAGATAGGCACGAACAGGACGTTCGGGCAGACCTCTTTCTGTCAGAAAAGGGTTTTCAGGCATTCTTCAAGGCATGCCATAAAACACGGGGGGAAGAGGGGGTGCGCTTTCCGCACCACCCCGGAACGAAACGCCACCTCATCTCAACAGGTGCCATTATTCCAGTACAAACAGAGAACAGACGGCACCGGGTACGTGCTTGTAAAAAACAAACCACGTGGTTAGAACATGTGACAGCTTTGGCCTTGAAATAATCTGTGAAACAAATGATACTGACTTGTATGTACTGCTTGTACTGCTATCATACTAACGACATATTTTCATTCGTTTTTACATGAGCAGAAAAATGTCGCCGAAAAAGCACGGAAAATGAGGAAACTTGAGCGTTGATATCGGGCAAGGGCCTGTGAAGAACGATGGAAATCGCGAATGTTGCAAATTTACACTCAACAGGTATTGTTCTTCTGCCGATGCAGTGTTTTCTCTACATTAAAGTGATATTTGCACCATACATCCAGCACAACCAGTGTCCGTGCCGATGCATCCTCCTTTGGAGACACGAGCTCTGAGGCCATGAACTACGAGACAGAGATACACATCGCAATACAGCAGTACAGCCGTCAGTATGCGTCACACGATGGAGTGTATAAAAAGAGCACACATCGGGTACCAGCTATGAGGTACTGGTACTGGTATCTGGTGAAAATTGTCTTTACCCTTTCAGCACTGCCCTCCAGAATTGCGGATAACACACTTGGAATTGGAGTAGGAAATTTTTTTCAAGTCGAAAAACTCGAACGAGATCATCGTGCGAGCTCGAGTAGGACATAAAACACATATGCTCATAATACGATGCATACCCTGACAGTGCACGCATAATGGTAAGGTCTCGAAGCCACCAACGGTCGGTTAACAAAACGGCAACGACAAAGATGCCGGCATGTGTTACCGGTACCGGTTCGCAAACGGTTTGAAAACTCATGCGTACAAAAACACGGTTCTCTGAAAAACTGCGGTTCTCCAAGGATTGGTGCCAGCCGCGAACTACAATAAACGCCACCATCTGCTGTATTTTCGAACCCTCCCCGTTGCACATGGTACGCACTCCCTAACGATAAATATGGTATAATAGCAGCCCCGAACAACAAACACGTTCACCTGTATGTTAAAACCCAAACCCCCCCTTTTACATTTTTCGCAATCTCATGACATAAGGAGGTGATCTCATAGGTATCCATGTCTTTCCCCCAATTTTTTACAGAAGCGATTCTTGAGCGCCGTTCTTGTGATACAATTGGTCATTTTGAGAGTATTACCGGTAGGTTCGCACTCCAATCCGCGGTATGTAACACACATCCAATCCCTGCAACGATGTCGTCCAGGACGCGCGGAGGAACACCGGGGCATTTGTACGGCATGTAGTTCTAAAAAGGTTCTAAAAAGCTACTGCAGCAACAGAAAAAAACAAACACGGGTATCATGTAAAAAATTAACAGAGGAAAGCGGGGCCACCGCCCCGAAATGAAACCTTCAAACCCTCACCCAAACTTGAAACTCGTGTACAGGGTACAGAGTACCTATAAACTTGAAACTCGTGTGCAGAGTACAGAGTACAGCAGTTAGTACCTATATATCATACCGAACCCCGCAAATTTCTCATGATGGGCCGCAGAACGCAAAACTGAAAAACAAATGACCCGCCGCCAACAATTTGGTTGAGATGTGGTCCAATGTCGGATGCCTGATAGCTCGTGGATTGTCGATACTCGTGTGTATTCGTGCAGAGGAGCAGCTGGTGTGTTTTTCATAATATGACGACACAAGCGAGTACTCGTATACCACTTTTGGTTTGCTTGTGTTTTTTCCCTCGGTATTCCCCCACTCCAGAGTGACTGGAGCCTGTCCTGTGACCACGCACTTGGTTACGCGAGTTAATGCGAAAACAACAACTTCGACTCCTGTCTCCTATGCGCCTGTCGAAATCTTATTGTTCTACGAGTACCTGACGCCAGGTAAATGTTTCACCGAGTGGTAGTACTGCAAACTAGGGGTGCCACCCGCCGGGTACCCGCCACGAACGGGTGTCCGCCAAATTCTGGAGGTCGGACATCGGACTCGCCACCGGGCAACCTGGTTTTTCAGGGGGCCGGAACCGGGTCCACCGGATACCCGGCCAGCATATGTCCCGTTTATGGTCATCAAGCGGGCTTGATAAATACTAGGGCATGCTTCGACTGGATTTGGCGGAGAGAACTACAAGCGTTAAACGGTATAATACCAGTCTTTGAATTCTAACGCAGGATCCTCCATCCGTTATAGATTAAATAACCCTTCCTATAGGAAGCTCTTCTTCGTCGGGGTCAACCCTAAACAAATTCGGTCAAGTTTTAGCACACGATCCCGGAAGAATACTTGTGTATGTACGTATGTATTTAAAGTGCTTTAGTTCAAGCGTTGTGTTGATTGGACTGGATCCTTTCTTCCGTGTTTGAAAGGCGTCTGGGTATTGTCAGGCATGTTGACTACGGGCACACGTTGCTAAACGGGTATCCGTGTGGAGATTCTCATGGTCATTGATGGCCGTCGTAGCTGCATGCGCAATGCCTGGAAGGTGTTGTGCGAGGAATGCGCTGGGTCGTTTGTTGCGCGTTTGAAGAGCTTCTGGAGGTTTTGGTCAGGCATGCTGACCACGGGGACACGTTGCTCAACGGGCACCCGGGTAACCGGGTACTCGTTCGGGACGGGTACCCGGGTACTCGGGTACCCGGGTACCCGGCCCGAAACACCCAGTGGGTTTAGGGTCGGACCCGGACCCTGTAACGGGTAGGACCAGTCCGGGTGAACCCACCGGGTACCCGGGTCCGGCGCGAATAGGTGGCAACCCTGCTGCAAACTGCTGTAGTCGAGTGTGTTTTTGTATACCAGGTATGTGTTCTTCGCACCAAATTGTTATTTCCACCCATCGTAACACAGCGCGCCCAATGTCCGTGCCGATATTTCACCCAGCTGTAGGGAGACACAAGCTCTGCCGTGACAAACTACAAACAGCTTGCAAAGATGAGTATCGACCCTAAATTTGTCGAACTCGCATATGACGTATTAGGCGAGGCGAGTAATACTCGTATCATAGTAGTGTTGACCGTACGTATCTGATACCCGATACCCTGGTACGAGAAAAAAGATTTTGAGCCCACCGGTATTCTGTCCTACCTGGTACGATTGCAGTACGGCATCATGCGATAATGATATACGTGGTAGTCTTTCTTGGGTGGCAAGCGGTATAGTCGGTTTCTCCAGGCGTGAGTAATGAGACGTATGCACCGGTATGGACCGGGCACGTTGTAGACTGACTCCCGATTTCACTTTTATATGTTTCTGGTGGAGGCATGAATTGCGTCAGCTGTGATATACGCGTGTACCATCTTGGGTTGTTTGTTTTTTTCCCTGGGGTATTCCTCAGCTCCAGAGTGACTGGAGCCTATCCTGTGACCACGGACTTGATTATGCGAGTTGATGCGAGAACAACAACAATATTAGTAGTAATAACAGCAGCATGCCAGCCTACAGACGAGCTCAATGAATGTTCGAGTTGAGCGCTGACCTGACGATCGGTTGCAGATAACGAACAGTACCTTTAGTATTAGTACACTTGATACCGGGTACGTACCCGAGAGTATCGGTGCTTGTGTACCGTACGTACATTGGACTTGTACAGTCAAAGCTACCTTGTCATCAGCTGAGGGCAAGTTTGGGGACTTACTTTAGCAAAACTACTGCACATTCCACCATGGGTGATATGATACACACAGCGTACGCGGGGCATTAGCAGGACCGCACACCTGGTGCACCAGCTTATACTTTATACTCAATGTTCTCATCGCAACGCTAAAGAACCTTATGATGGAGCAACGAACATTCCGAGGCCGCCGTAAGAAATATTTTTGGACGTCAATATAAGCACCCTCGGGGTATTGATATTAAGAAAAAACGGTCATTATATCTCCGACCCGAGTACCACATACTTGGTATCAGGCACGAGATGTACCTGGTACCCGAGGGACAACATGTGGGCTAAATATCACACCTATCGGTAGTCAGTATGCACCGTACCGTACTGGTATGTACTCGTGTTACCAGCAGAAGGAGTATCGGTATCATACCAGTATCATACTACAAAAAGCTGCGGGGGGGAGGAAGATGGACGAAAATGAGAGGAGAAAATAACAGCTGGAAAATAAGAAACATATGGGTGTTTGTCGTGTTTTCGTGTCTTCATATTTTTCAAAAGATACACAAAAAAAGCTAAAACGCGCGGTGGTCCCGAAAAAAACGTCGCGGTAGTATCGTAGGCCGGTCAGCAACACGCATCCGGGACGCTTACGCAATGCCGAGTCTTCCCCTAGCCCCTTGCACAAGCAAGCCCTCCTAGAGACCGAAGGCATCCGCCAGTCAAGAGGGAGAGAATATTGGGGTGCTGCTGCTCTCTCTCCGAACAACAACCCTTTTGGTGCCAGAGAGAGTGTCACCAGAAAAGAACGAAAAAAGCAGAGCCTGTTCGCCCACCAGGAAACAGAACAACTACACTCTCTCGCCGGGATCGACGCTCTGGGCGCGAGCGCTGGCCCAAATGCGGCATGGACACAGGGCAAGACTAGGAGCGTAGTACCCAGTCCGTGTTTCTCGGGCTTATTGGGCTGACTGACCTAAGGGTCGGCTTGCGAGGCAAGTAGAATAGGGGGCACTCACCCTTGAAAAGGTAGTCGTACTCGTCCTCTTTTCCGGCCATGGCTGCGTGTGCTTCACCCCCAATCCGCAGAGAAACAGGGTCGTTTCAAGGGTGACTACAAGTGGCCGCTGTGTCTCCCGCCCTCCGTCCTGCGGCAAAGTCACTCAGCTCTTGTGCTTTCTCTTTCTTTGGGCTGGGAGGGAACCGGTAGTCGAGTAGAGAGAGGCCTGCTTTGCGGTATTTTACGTCTTCGATGAAGAACAGGGAACCAGGGATGTTTAACCCCGAACCCCGGGGAGTTTATACAGAGGTCGTTCTTTTTAAGTTTTTGAATTGGAGCGGGATGTGCGATGCGAAGACAAAGCGCGCGACTCTATCCTGTATCGTGAGATGGCACCCCAACGAGGTGGAGGGAGAGGGGACTGGAAGTCTACAGGGGGAGGGGGAAGAGGAGGAGGGGGAGGGCCGAAGGATTCGCGCTACCAAAGGCAGCAGGGCAAGGGGTCGAAGGGCAAGAAAAGTTATGCTGATGCGAGCCAGGCTGGTCGACTGAGCGGGGGAGGGCGAAAGGAGAGCAATGCGAAGGCAGCCCTCCGTGAACAAGGGGACAACCTGGACAAACGCTTTGGGTGTGTGTATGTGCGCGTGACCTCCTGCAGGGTGTGTTTACGTTAGCGGTAGTGTGTGAGGTCGCCTTGACCTGCTCTCACCTCGATACTTGCAAGGATTCCGTCGTTGAACAGGTGTTTCGCCTCTCAGCTCTCAGCGTGTTTTTAGTTTTTAGGCGGGATGGCCCCTCGTCATGTGGTATGTGGTGCTGTCTCTGGGTGCCTGGTTGATTTTGTCTGTGGTTCCAGCTGGCCGTGAGGGACCGCTGTGGCTCGTTTGGCTGTGCTGTAGCTGTCGAGCGGTCGACACTGGCTTGTCTAACAAACGTTGATGCCAAGTGTCAAATGTTCCTGGAGCGAAAGAGCGCATTTCTGCGTCCGTCACACACTCTGCACTCACTCCCAAACCCGCGGTATGACTGCCGTGGCGTTGTCGTTGTTGTTGCTGGTGTCTCCGGTTCGAACGCACAGCTCAACATCACTACGACAACTGCTGTAGTAGAATACCCAGACGACATCCAGTGTCCATGCTGATTCTCCATCCTAGAGAACTGTACATTCTGTGGTTACAGACTGCGAGTACTGCTGCAGCATACAGCACTGCTGCTGTACTGCTGTGAACCAGAGAAACCAAAAACAACACACCTGGTAGCAAACATAGGAAAGCAATTTCAAATGTCAGCGTACCGGGCTACGAATAACAGCAAATGACAACCCAAAAGAAACTACTCGTACTCTACTCTGTTGTACTGGTACTACTACTGCTGTAGCTGCCACTGCTACTGTCTGCCGCCTGTAGTAGTGTTGTATCTGCTGGATAACCTGTACTGAAGCTGTTTACGAGTACCTGGTACCTGGTATGATACTCCTATGGCAACAAATATACCTCGATACTCTTGTACTTCGAAGTACAATAATAGTATGCTACACGAGTTAAGAATCTCTTACGATTTTGCGGCCAGGCTGGATCCTTATGTAAGGCAGGGTGTGTCCTACACTATTTTCAGTGCGAAAGAGGTCGGTCATGTTCTCGCAAGGGTGTGTTCGGTACGGTACCGGTATTCTTGATACCGGTATGGATGTCGTACCGAACTTACCGAAGCGTCCGGTACCGGCATTGACGTCGTACCGAACTTTTCGAAGTGTCCGGTACCGGTATTGGAGGTGTACCGAACTTACCCAAGTGTCCGGCACCGTTAGGAAAGCATGTACCGGTACCGCACCGGTATTGATGTCGTACCGGACTTGCCGAAGTTTCCGGTACCGGTATTGATGTCGCACCAAATGTACCGAAGTTTCCGGTGTCGGTATTGATGTACCGAATTCACCGAAGTTTCCGGTACCGGTAAAGATGTTCTCCCGAACTAACCGAAGCGTACTGTACCGGTACAAAAGTCTGTACCGGTCCCGGTACCGGTCCCGGCACACCCTTGAATACCTATACTAGCTGTACCGGCGGTATATACCGCCAGCAAGGTACCGGCGCACACTTTCGCTCAGGTACATAAACTGGACATAAACTGGCGGTACATGTATAGAGCAAATCTGGTATTGGCCGGGGGTACCCGCTGTGATATAAACAAATGAATTATAATTGGCTCTGTCACGAATCGTGCCCTCGTGCGGCGAGGTCTAGAGTCAAGACGAGACAGACAAGGATATCTAGCCTACTAGCATCGCAGGATCCACACGTGGGCTATGTCTGTAGCACGCCTCAGATATTCATAATGACTGACCTCCGAAGGACCGATATGACCGAATCCAGAGGGCGCTTGTACGTTCCTCGAGGGAAGAGAGCAAGTCCCCTGTGCAGGTGCTCAACGTATGAAGTCTCCCAAGAAAGTAGTGTGTAGATGGTAACGTGATTGCTTATTCGCAGGGTCTATGAACGTGGACCCAAGGAATTGTGTCCGGGTGGGGCAGCCACACCGGACTTAGGGAGGGGGCGTAAATAGCGCGGCCTCTACTATCACGAAAACGCCTCTGTCATAGTAACTCTTGAAATTGTCACGGAACCGTAACATCCCCCCTAGCATAATGCAATGACAAGAGCAATATGCTACAGCAATCCTGTGACTGTATAGCCAAGGTTAAAGAGCCGCAAAGCTCTTTGCAGAAATAATGACCTCGAGGATAGGCTAACAAACCGAAAACACAGGGGCCATAAGAGGGAAATCCTCGATAAAAACCCTCCCCCCTGCCTTTTCACTGCGTATTTGACCGCCTGACCACCATTCAATGGCTAAAAGTCCGTATGTGAACGAAATTAACGTGCATGAGAGCAGCACGTAACTCCACGGGACTGACCCGTCTACTCTTTTTTGAGTCTGCTCACATACACTATAATCCACTACCAAGATGCAATTTTGGTAGCTCAATACAATACTGCCAAATCACGAATGGCTAATAAATCCGAAACGTTTGGCATGAGCAGAATGCTGATGCCAGGTATCAAAGAATAAGAGAGCATTTGACAACAGAAATCCTAAATAAATTAAGTGGCCTGAAGTCGAGGGACTACAACGGCACGTAGTATGCAGGTCTAACTAGTATAGTGGTCAGTACACCACATTGTGGCTGTGGAAACCCGAGTTCGATTCTCGGATTGGACACCATGTTACGAATCGTGCCCTAGTGCGTCGAGGTCTAGAGTCAAGACGAGACAGACAAGGATATCTAGCCTACTAGCATCGCAGGATCCACACGTGGGGCTAT
This sequence comes from Undaria pinnatifida, assembly GCA_012845835.1. Classification (NCBI taxonomy): domain Eukaryota; class Phaeophyceae; order Laminariales; family Alariaceae; genus Undaria; species Undaria pinnatifida. The sequence goes on from JABAKD010000022.1 coordinate 11,024,212, forward strand.
GTCTGTAGCACGCCTCAGATATTCATAATGACTGACCTCCTAAGGACCGATACGACCGAATCCAGAGGGCGCTTGTACGTTCCTCGGGGGAAGAGAGCAAGTCCCCTGTGCAGGTGCTCAACGTATGAAGTCTCCCAAGAAAGTAGTGTGTAGATGGTAACGTGATTGCTTATTCGCAGGGTCTATGAACGTGGACCCAAGGAATTGTGTCCGGGTGGGGCAGCCACACCGGACTTAGGGAGGGGGCGTAAATAGCGCGGCCCCTACTATCACGAAAACGCCTCTGTCATAGTAACTCTTGAAATTGTCACGGAACCGTAACAGTTCTTTTATTTTCAATATTTTCATCTTTTTTTCTTGTCTTGGTATGCTGTTCAAAAGGTAAGGTACCATTTGGATTATCAGCATCAGGGTGCCGTCTTCTCGTCGATCGGTTCGACGTACACGCCAATCGAGTACATAAATAAAGGAGGCTTCACGCGTCCCTTCCCACCAAAAACCGGCCCGCCACTAGAAGCGAAGATGACCCGCCACTAGAAGCGGTGGCATCACTGTTGGAGGCCACCTCATTCTGGGAATTTGCGCCGTTGCTCATGAGTGCTCAGAGTCTCGGTATACCGAGCGTACTGGAAGATGCTTGGGGACCGGGTTTGTGTGGCTTGGAGTGCTGCCTGGGGCCAAAGCTCCAAGGGATGACGTCACAACGTGGTGGAATCGGGTTGATATCGTGCCAAACGTACCGAAGTGTCCGGTACCGGGTTGATGTTGTGCCGATGTTACCGAAGTGTCGGGTACCGGTATCGATGTTGTACCGGTACCGGTACCGGCTCCGGTACATGCGTGCTTACCGGTACCGCCGGTACCAACATTGATGTCGTACCGAACTTATCGAGCTGTCCCGGTACCGGTATTGATGTCGTGCCGAACTTGCCGAAGTGCCCGGTACCGGTATTGATGTCGCACCGAACTTACCGAAGCGTCCGGTACCGGTTATTGATAACGTACCGAACTTACCGAAATGTCCGGTACCGGTATTGATGTACCGAACTTACCGAAGTGTCCGTTACCGGTACGAAAATCTGTACCGGCACCGCCGGTACCGGTATTGATGCCGTACCGAACTTACCGAAGTTTCCGGTACCGGTATTGATAACGTACCGAACTTACCGAAATGTCCGGTACCGGTATTGATGCCGTAGCGATTTTACCGAATTGTCCGGTACCGGTAATACCGGTGGTATATATCGGTACGCCTCGGTACGTACCGTACCTAACACACCCTTGTGTTCTTGCTTTCGTCTAAAAACTCGAGCCTGAAATTCTTAACTGCCAAATTCTGAATACTGTTGCGTGTACCTCGAACTACAGAGTAGTACATAAATACAAGGTATGTTAGGTAAGGCACGTACTTAGGTATACCCAGGTAAAATACCCGGGTACGTACCCGTACCCGACACTTAAGTACGTTAGGTACGGGCCTCGATACCTTATTTAAGTGTCAGGTACGTTAGGTATGGACCACGGTACCTTACCTAAGTTTCAGGTACGATAGGTACGCCGCTCAGATATTTACCCGGGTATAGGTATAGCGGTCGACGAAATACCCGGGTGTAGCCTGAGGACGACCTGAATTCCTTAGCCAAGTTTTAGGTACGTTAGGTACGAACCCCGATACCTTACCCAAGTGCTAGATACATTAGGTACGTACCTCGATACCTTACCTAAGTTTTAGGTACGATAGGCACGTCGCCCCAATACTTACCCGGGTATAGGTATACCCGTCGAAATACCAGGGTATAGGTACGAGCTCAAATACCTTACCCGAAATGTGTACGTCATGCGAAGTACTCATGACTTCATCTGCGAGACCAATAGTGAACAAATTCACATTGCAAATTGGGCATGTCTCCCCGACACACGCCCAGGACGACTGCCACGTGGGACACACCCATTGTACCTGTCGCCCAGACGTGCGCGACCCAGGGGGTAGAGTAGCGGCGTGGACAATTATCGAAACTACTGGTGGTGCAGACCACGAGAGCCAAACTTCACTGAGCGACGGAACCAGCGCGCAGGATAGTCCCGAGCCAGCTCTCGAGCGAGAGGTGGTCGAGGTGGCCGCGGGCAAGACAGCAGTCGCCGTCATTACTCCCAAGCTTGTTCACAGGATAAACGGGGACGCGCAGGACGTGTACGATATGCCGATGGAGACCACAAAAGCCCTTCATTTCATTGATGACTTTGCCGTGCCGAAGCGTTGTCGACGATAAGGGGTTCGTGAGGCGTCCTTCGTGTACTCTTGCAGTTTGTGTTACTCTATCGCGGTGGTTTTGTAATAGGCTATCACCCAGCCTAAAAATACGGGCCATGTTGTTTCGTTTAAAAAAAAATGTCGCGTTTCTTGGATGGACGTCAGATCAAAAATACCAGGAGCGTGTCCTGGTAGGTCCAGTCGTAGAGCGCTGCTGCCAGTAACTTGCTGCTGCCAGTAAATTACTACTGCCAGCACATACTGTTCTAGTGCCGAGCCCCACCAATTCGACGTTTTTTGTACGGGTACGTACCCGGGTACTTACCCCGGCACGTACCCGTACCCGCACTTGGGTACGGACTACGATACCTTACCTAAGTTTTCAAGTACATTAGATACGCCGCTCAAATACTTACCCGGCTATAGGTATGCCGGTCGACGAAATACCCGGGTTTAGGTACGAGCCTTGGGGCGACCTCTATACCTTACCTAAGTTTTAGGTACGTTAGGTACGGACCCCGACACCTTCCCTAAGTGTTAGGTACGTTAGGTATAGACCTCGATACCTTAGCCAAGTTTTAGGTACGATAGGCTTCTCCAATACTTACCCGGGTATAGGTATTGCCGTCGACGAAATACCCGGGCTTAGGTACGACCCTTGGGGCGACCTCAATACCTTACCTAAGTTTTAGGTACGTTAGGTACGACCTCAAAAACTTACCCGGGTATAGGTATACCTTACCTAACATATCCGTGCATAAATACACGAAATACAAGGGTTTCGGCTTGCTGCCGATGTCAAGTACGGGTCGGTGTAATTTGGAAAAAAAAAAAAAACATGGAGAGGGCCGAGAGAAGAGTATCATTGAAGAAAGCAAAAATAAAATACGAGTACACAGTAGTAGTACACGCGTACATACCGGCACATAATATGAGACTCGGAGGGCTGAGTGCGCTGTGCTGTGCGGTTCTGTCCTTGTGATACATGCTCGACGGCAACATGCTACTACTTTTTTTTTTTTTTTTTTTTTCATCCTCCGGCGGATGGGGAAAAATAAAGCTTTAGCTCACCACACTTCCGCGTATTTTCATACGCGTCATGCTACTACTGCTGTAGCCTGCCTACCTGGTACTGGTACGTGAAAAAAAAGAGAAACACACACAAAAATCGGGACGAAACGCGAACTGTAAATGTTGGATGACGCAAACATGCTGGATCTGGCAAACTCTGACTAATCGTACTTGAGCTATTTGCGTTGTCGCGTGGCAGCTACTACGTGTGCTTTGTTTGACGCTTTCAGGGCTGAGTGTGCTGTGCTTTGCTGTTCTGTGGTACATGCTCGACGACAACACGCTAATATACTACTGCTGTCGCTCTAGGATGAGAGCTGTGTGTTTTTTTGTTGTTGCGATTTGAGCCGAAGAACAGGTGCGAAATAGGCGGAGTCGTGTAGTCTACGGACGCACAGTATCGTAAGTGTGATGCGTGCAAAATAAACGTGCACGTACGTATTCGTACGATTTTTCTGTACTCGTGTTATACAGAAGCTTGATCAAAACGCCCACAATAAACTATCGGGAAATAAACGGAAACACAATCGGTAAGTATATCGGGAAAAATATATCGCAAACCAAAACCAAAAACTATCTACCGAAACTCGAATCAGAGTCGGGAAAAAAGTCGAAAACGAGCGAAATAACAGAAAAAAATAAAAATAAAAGCAACGAAAATCGAAAAAATGATTTTTCGACACTCGAAGCACAATCGACAAACAGTCGAAGCTAAGCGAAACAACGGAGAAAGACGCAAAGTAACGGCGGAAGGAAGGGAAAACGAATAGAAACGGGAAGAGAGACCATGGCGGAAGAAGCGAAAAATGCAAAGAACGCAAAGAAAAGCGGGAAGGTTGATGAAGAGGAGGTAGGCAGGCGTGTCTCGGGTGGGAGCTCTGAGAGCTCACCAGGGCCATTTACTCAAGTGTGCCAGGGACAAATTACTCCTTGAGATCAATGTAATAATTTTTTGGTTGAGGCATATAAAAGGTATCTCCGGGCCTCTCGCGCGCGTTTTGTCCAGGGATGCGCGCTACCGGTCGCGGATCGCAAACGGTTCGCAAAGTCGCATGATGTACTAAAAAAATGCGGTTCTTGAAGGTTTTGCGACAGCTTCGAATAGAAACGCCTCCTTACATATATTGGAAAATCGCAGTCTTAATGATTCTGACAAGGGGATGATAGCGATCGGTCCCCTACCGAACGTTTGGGCGGTTGCAACGGTTCTTGAGCGCGGTTCTCGCAAATGCTTATTTTGCGCTATTACCGGTATACTTCGAAGTATTCGCGCTCAATTCTGCGGTAACAGGCATGACTAGTTTTCTCCCTATTCGACACCCCACCCTCTCCTCTATGATACCTCTTGGTCTCTTGAACCCCGAATGACTGATCACGATCTAGATAATCTCAATCATGTAGATGATCTAGATCCTGTATCTGTCGTTATGATATGTGGTGCACGATCTGTGTAGTACAGATCTAATCCAGGAAACATATGCTAGATCATTCAGGCCATCCTGGATCTCACCCGGCAACAAGATATTTAAGGCCATGCAGACTATTTTCGGTTTGGCCTAATAAGGTGTAGTTCCCGGATGGCCTAACAAGGTCGACCGGCGGACGGCTCCTATAATATAGAAACGCAAGAATAACAATATTATGAATAATAGTTACAAACAAACAGTTGTTGAATAGTAGACGCTTCGACCACGGCAATGTGACAGATCATGCACAACATCTGCTCCGTCTATTGTCAGAAATTGTCTTCCACTCACACACCGATGCAACAGCCTGAAAAAGCTCGGGCAGTCGCTTTTCTATATGGCCATGCAGATAAATTAGTCCAAGGATATATCTTCTGTGGAAGACAGATAACTGAAGCATCTGCTAGATCACACAGATCATGAGGCTCTCACCCGATAACGTGATCTACAGGCTATACGCAGATCATACGCGCCAGGGATATGTCTGCTCAGGAAGACATTGTTCACAACTGACCAATGTGTGAACCATATCATACATCCCGCTCCCCGCAGATATGAGCGGTACTCGGAGGGGCCGCCGAAGCTAGGCTGGATCTTCAACATGCTGCCGACCTCCATCCCAGACGCCTCGGGCAACGAGAAGAGCGGGCTCGACATGTACTTCCTAGAGCAGGACGGGGGTACCTTCAAGGCTACGGTGTGTCTTATCATCGTCTCGTGCAGCAGGATGTTTGTTAGCTGTCACCTTTTGTGCGCGCGTTTGTGGCAGGCGGACGCTTGAGGCAACGGACTTGACTTGAAAGGGTGCACTTTTTTTTTGGCGCCATCACAATTAGAAAATCGCTTGGCCTATACGGTGTATCAAACCCCGTTATTGTTTGTGAAGCGTACATACTTGTAGTGAGGGTGTGTGACCGAAATCCCCCGGTTTCATTGGCCTCATGTCGGCAGCTAACGTTATGCTTCTGTACCCCCCCCCCCCCCTCCCCCGCTTCTCCCTGTCCTCTCAAGGTTTTCTACAAGCCGTATTTCTACGTCTTAGTGAAGGAGCAGCGCTACATGCCGGAGTGCGTGCAGGCTATCCGTCGGCGCTTCGAGGATTCCGCGGTTGAGGTTACCGTCGCCGACAAGGAAGACCTCGACATGCCCAACCACCTCTCGGGAAAACTGCGAAGGTAAGTGTGCCGTGGGAGCTGCGGGGCACTTAAATATTGGGCTTTAGAGCTTACCTTTTTTTTGTCCAAAAAACTGTTTTTGTTTTTTCCCCCGAGAGAAAGGTTGAGGCACAACGTCACTGCGATACGAAGGGGTTCATGGCTACATTGGTTCATTGGGTTTATTTGAGTTAACTCCGCGGCTGGGATTACTACGGCAGTTGACGACAAGGACGGCTTTCGGCATGCCTAGCCACGTCTCGGGAGACTGCGAGGGTGGGTGGCTTTGCGACGTATGGGACACGCATATGGGGCACGCAAAGAAGTGGTTACCCACACCTACACATCTATACCCTATACCCCTGAACTTAGCAGGAATCCGGGGCCAGTATCGCTGTACGCCGGGCTAGATAGTTGGACCCACATCAAACAAACAAGGGCATGGAGATGCAGGGATACAGAGTGATGTTTCGTGTGGTGACGTTCCAAGTCTCGCATGCATGCCTACATGTCAGTGGGAAACCCGCGAGGATATCTAGACGACGATCCCAAACGCCATAGAACGCGCGCTCGCGATCAGGGATCGCGCGGAGCTCAGAGGAAGGTTCGATATATATTGTCACACAGAACATAAGAGTATGTTGTAGAGGTATCTCCTGTGGCGTAAAGCTGCGCCTGGGAGAAAATATGCCTGTTTTCTCTACGTATCCCCCCGCACCTTTTGACGATTATGTCTCCTATGCCGAATATTCACGTGTTCGGCAGTAGAGGTCACTGGTCGTCGCTGCAAATCAATGCCTGCGGTTCGTTTTTCAACTTTTAAGAGTGCAGAAGGAGTATGTTAAATATGAAGCTTTCAATTTACCTGTTTCGCGAAATATAAGCAAAGGCGCGTTCCGTAGCAAGCGGGGGGTGTTGGGGAGGGGGGCTTAGTTGAATCCCGTGGATATAAGTCACGACGCAAGGGTAAATGCTCAATACCTGGTACCATGTGTGATTCACCGCCTGTTCAGCGTAGTCTAACGTAAGATGGCACATTGAACACCGAGGGCAAGGCTTTTGCGGAAGGAGTGTGAAGCGCGTTTCCCTTCCCATTGACCCGTGTCTCTTCTTGATGCCTGGAAACTGTTGCTAGGTTCCTGAAGCTGAGCTTCCACAGCGTGGCTGACCTGATGGAAGTGAAGAAGGCCCTCATGCCAACAATCCAGGTGAGAGGGCAAGCAAGGCCAATGGTTGGACCCTGGTTCCTCCTTTTTCTTTTTCTTTTTCGTTTTTTAGATCCTCAGTGGGGATTGGCGTTTTGTTTTCTTTGTACGTATCGCTGGCTAACTTCGGTCGGTCCTTGACCCCGACCGCCCTTTTTTTTTTTTGCTCTTGACATGTTGCTGGTTTCGGTTTGCTGATCATCGGGTGTAACGCGTAGAAATACGCCGCCAATGGGTGGAGGGGGGGGGTGATTATCGTATCATGCATGGCCGTAGTCCGTACGATCATAACCTCTCGCATCGCTACAATGCCGGGACAGAGCACTTCAGGTTTTCACAAACTACGCAGACTAAACTTTGCACCAAGCGCGAAGCGCCGTGAGGTGCGTCGGGGGGAAAATGCTAATGTATTTGTACCCTCGGTTGGGAGTATTCAAATACTCGAAAATATCAAAGCCTCGAATCGTCACAATACGACACTGCTATGTATCTCGGTCGGCGTTGGCGAACGAGAAGCGGGTGGAGACCCAGGACGCGTACTACTCGAATACTCGAATACTCGAACAGTCAAAACTGCTCAAGTGGAATACTCGAATACGAAATGCCCAAATACTCGACATACTAAATAGCAAAAACGCCCAAATATTCACAAAGTACGAAAATACGCTGCTGTTATAATATGTCTCTCGGTCGGCTCGGCGCAGGCGAACAAAAAGCGAGTGGACGCCCAGGATGCGTACATGCACATGGAGGCCGAGGAGCAGCAGCCGGACGATTTCCTCCAGGTGCTCGTAGACGCGCGGGAGTACGACGTTCCTTACTACGTGCGATGCTCCATCGACTTGGACATCAGGTAAGTCCCGCTCGGTGTGTGCGGGGGGCGCGTAATCATACCATGCATGCCCGTAGTCCGTCGGACCCTAGACCTTCGCGCCCCTACGCCTCTACAAAAAATAACGGAACGGGCGGGTTTGCATCGAACAGAGAGGGGTGGGCGGGGGGGGGGGAGGGGTGCTCTTTTGTTTCTTGTCTTGAGTCATTTGACCGTTGACCATACATCCCTTTCGAGGGGGAGCACCGTTCCTACTTTGAGCGCCGGGGGGGGGAGGGGGGGTCAAGGGAAAGGAGTCAAGCGCGATTTCTACTGCTTGTTCGCCAATGCAGTAGGTGCCGACGCGCGACTCCCGGCGACGATGACGCATGTCGGACCGCTGCCACGCGGACACGGGGTCTACTGGGTGCAATGGTTTCGTATGCGATGTCCCGACTGCTGTCCTGTCCTGGCCTATCCTGGCTTACTGCTTCACGTTCTGGCTTGGCGTCTGACAGAGTGGGATCGTGGTATATGGTCACGCCGCAAGAGGAGGGCGTGTCAGTGGCGTGGCAGAAGGAAATGGTTGACAAGGCGGAGCCGAAGGTGCGCCAATGTTTATTTTTTCATGTTATGAGCTTGTTGTGGGTTTTGTCCGCTGCGGGTTTTACCGATTGATTGATTGATTTGATCGATACGTCGACCGAGTGCTTGGTCGATGCTCAGCTTTACAAGGTGCGTGTTACGTTGTTTTGTTTTGTTTCTGTTTTCATCGTACCTGGTATGGCGGTGTCGAACTAGTGTACTGTGATCGGCGCCATCATCACTGTTTTGGTATCGTACTCCCGCGGTACGAATTACTTGCGTTTTATGTACGGCAACCATCGTGTACTCGTGAACCCTGCCTCGGGAGCGGCAGTAGCAATAACCAACCATGGTGCGGCCTGAACGTTATGTACGTTATGTTTACTTGCCCTTACTACACGCAGCGACCCTTGCGCCCTGTAGCATCCTTTCGGAGCCCAGTGAACTCCGAGAACAAGGATTCGGTGGGACCCCCCCCCCGGTAGAAACATGCTTTCAGAGCTCGGGGAACTCCGAGAAGCCCCCCCCCGTACCTGTAGGAGCATGCTTTCGGAGACCGGTGAAATGCGAAAAGAAGCCTTAGCTGGGAGGGTCCCCTCTCTCCCCTGCCCCTGTAAAAGCATACTTTCGGCGCCCGGTGAACTCCAGAACGGTCACCCCCCCCATTTAAAAGCATATTTCCGCAGTCCGGTGAACTCCGAGAAGGAGGCTTTTCTAGGAGTGTTCAGGGTTGGAGCCGATCGGCAGCATGCCAGCTCTGTCTATCTTTGCGCGGACGATTTAAGGTGCAGTTTGGCCGGTGGCCTCGTCATTGGTTAACAAATTTGTGTTTATTTACCCCCCCCCCCTTATAGAGGCATGCCTTCTGAGCCCGGTGAACTCCAAGAAGGCTTTTCTATGAGCGTTCAGGGTTGGAGGCGATCGGCAGCTTGCCAGCTCTGTTTATCTTTGCACGGATGATGTAAGGTGCAGTTTGGCCGGCGGCCTCGTCTTTGGCTAACGATTATTTGTGTGCGTGTTTTTGCGGCCACCCGTCTCCTGGCTGTGATCAAAACAATTGTGTGACGCGCAGGTGTTGGCGTATGACATTGAGTGCACCAAGGCGCCGCTCAAGTTCCCCAACGTGGAGATGGACCAGGTGCAGTGTGTTGTTGATGTTGTTGATGCTTGTTGTTGTTGATGCTTGTTGTTGTTGATGCTTGTTGTTGTTGATGCTTGTTGTTGTTGATGCTTGTTGTTGTTGATGCTTGTTGATGCTTGCTGTTGATGCTTGTTGTTGTTGTTGATGCTTGTTGATGCTTGTTGATGCTTGTTGTTGTTGTTGTTGACTCTTAACTTATCGCCGTAATCTCGTCCATGGTCACCCAAACAGGCTCCTTTTTCGTCTCTTTTTTTTGCTCATCCCATCTATTATCTTCGCGCTTTTTCTTTCTCCTTTCTCCCTACCTAGACGTAACTCACACCCGTGGCCACTCTGCAGCCTCTTCTCCACCCTCTCCATTACCTTACGCGCCTTCGGTTTTATCGCGAGAATAATTCAGCACTTTCTTCCCTCGTCGACTCGCGTCGAACTACGCTGCAGTGGAAGCATAGACAAGTTTCGGACCGAAAAATCTTGCACAATTTTTTCAGTCGTTTTTTTCAACAGATAGGCTACGTTCAGTTTAGAATACTTTTTGACAAGTAAAAGGCGAGCGGTTCGCTTGCAGGATTTACGCAAAGAACGCCGCTAAATTCCTAGAGTCACCAATTCCCAAATCTGAAAAAATCAAAACTCCAGTCCGAAACCCCCTAGTCTATTACCTCAGGAATATAACAACGTGATACGGTGTCGTCCCTCGGCGGCATGCAGGTTTTCATGATCTCTTACATGGTGGACGGCCAGGGGTACCTCATCATCAGCCGGGAGGTTGTCAGCGAGGATGTGGAGGTGCGGTAGGGGTCCTCCAACAAGGCGGTCTGAGTAAGGCGGTATCCCGATTTATATACGGCGGTCAAACCCTAAATTTGTCGAACTCACAGCTGACGAATTTAGAACTATTTTATGTTCGTAATCGCTCTGTGCGACTGGGGAAATTGCTCTCAAAACCTGGAATTTATTAGGCTGCTTCCCCCTATAAGGCGGTCATGTGTCTCCGGCGCAGCACCGCCGTACTGGGGGGCCCCTTTTGTATGGTAGGCCGGTGATGGGACGTTTTCTACGATACAGGTAGCATTTTTTCACATTTGGGCAGATCACGTTATAGATGGATTAGTCTATACCACATCACACCATTTTTTCTCTTTTGTTTTATGTTTTTTCCAGAGGCATTCATCTAGTTCGTATATCTGTGGTCACTGTATGTACGTTGCGGAGGATATGTGCAGGACAAAGAGGTCCGAATTAGGAAAACGTGTGCCAGATCATTCAGATGGTACGGCTCCCATGCGGCAACATGATCTATAGGCGGTGTAGATCATGTAGACCATGGACCTACCTGTCTTCCCTGAGAGACACAGATCATGAAGAAATAGAGAGATGATCTTGCCGATGGGTACAAGTTTTTCGCCAACATGTTTCAGACTGACGGGGGGCTCTACCTGAGGAGCTACCTAGTATCGATGGGTGCAATATACTAAGCTATAAGCTCGTTTGGGCTGGTCGGTGTTACTTGCCGCGAGGAGAGGAGGGGAGAAGGGAGAGAGGGGGAGGGGGAGGGGAGAAGAGAGGAGAGGGGAAAGAAGGGAAGGGGGGGGCGGAGGGGGGACGGGGGCGGGAAACTTTGGCGTTGTTTTCTCAGGACGTCGCACACCGCGGACGGCACACCAGCAAGCAGAACAGTATTGCATGAACATAGTCCTCCCTGTTCGTTCGTGCCCCTGCGTGAAACACCCGTTCTTGTTCGTTTGCGCCCCCGCTTTCGGATGACGACGTGCGCGTGCAGAACTTCGAGTACACCCCGAAGCCGTCGTTCCCCGGACCGTTCCACATCTTCAACGAGCCCAACGAGGAGGCTTTGATCCGCCGCTTTCTCGACCACGTCGCCGAGCTCCGACCGCAGATCATCGTCACCTACAACGGCGACTTCTTCGATTGGCCTTTTGTCGACGAAAGGGCTAAGGTGACGAAATGAGGCTACAGCGCTGGTTATCTTTATAGTGCCGGTTGCATCGCCGGTGAAATCGCTAGCCACAAGTGGAGAACAACCAGTGGTGGCGGTATGCGCAGTATCGCCGGTGGCCGCTGCAGTGCCGGTGTTTTCCGCCTGGCACATACCGGCGCTGTAGCGGTGGCCGCTGTAGTGCCGGTGTTTTCCGCCTGTCAAATACCGTCACTGTAGCGGTGGCCGTTGCAGTGCCGGTGGAGTAGTGCCGGTGGTCGCTGTAATGCTAGTCTTTTCCGCCTGGTGCACACCGGCGCTGTAGCGGTGGCCGCTGCAGTGCCGGTGGAGTAGTGCCGGTGATCGCTGTATTGCCAGTGTTTTCCGCCTGGCACATACTGGCGCTGTAGCGGTGGCCGCTGCAGTGCCGATGCTTTCCGCCTGGCACATACCGGCACTCTATATCAGCAACCGGCACTACTCTGGACCTGGTACTATATAGATTTTGATCTCATATGATCGCAATGCTTTCCTGGCCATTGTGCTTGTACGAAGATACAGGATTGACAACAGTTTAATTATATCAGGGAGTTCCAGTAGTAGATTGGCGTTATTGTAGTGAGGAATTCAATCAGCTACTGTATTTGGAATCACCACTTTAGAACTGCACCTACTTTTTTTGCGGTATAAATTGCTTGGAATTAGTGTAGGTCGAGAATCAGGCAGCAGGTTACCAAATCTCATCCGGTTTTTTGGAACGCGCTAGCTTGTAGATGTATTCTAATGTTTTTTTGTTTCACTCAGGGCTACGGAATCGACATGGAGAAAGAAATCGGCGTGGGCCCGCAGGCGAACGGGGAGTACCGCGGCCGCTGCTGCGCGCACATGGACGCCATCTACTGGGTGAAACGGTGAGGCCTAACCGTTGATGAAGCCTTACGAACGGGTAGAGGCAGCACGTTTAGCGGCGCTCAATTTCAGCGGCTCGGGACCACCCGCGCTGGTGGCTGGCTACCCGAGGTAGTTGGACGTCTCACGCGTTTGAGCCTTTTTGGGTTTCCTGATGGGTGACGCGTGCTGCAATAGAGGTAGCACTTTTTGGCCAGAACTTTTTCTGAAACGCGGTCTCCTTAACCCAAATTTCGTCGGGGTGTCATTCTTGCCTACTTCTTGTTTTGTGCGCCTAGGCCGTGGGTTTGTTCATCTGGCTGCATCTTCTAATTTTTTCTCAAACTCTGTTTCTGGGTCGGGGTACAGAGCTCCTCAAGTGAGGAAGGAGTCCCAGAAAAAAAACGTCGCACCTATACCGTAGCATGTGTCAGTGTGCACTGTCATGGAATTGTTCGCACGCCGCACAGATCACCGATCCCTGCTTGATGTTCTAGTTCCCTCCGAGGGAAGATCTGTATGATCTACCCCAGGGGAGCACACCAAAAAAGAGAAAACGGGGCCACATTCCCAGGAAGGTCCAAAACCAAAAACGGGTCGGAGCGTTGCGATTTCTGTGCGAATCGAGAACTAATACTATAATACGGTACGTAGCTCGGTTCCGTCGCTGTAGCTCGCTCGTGGGTGCGATGGCGAAAATAAAGTGTCGGCATGCCCACAGCTAGAAATCGTCCATGACAGTGACTATCCCCCCTCCCACGGGTACGGGATGCTTTTCTTCTTGGAGCTTGTAGAAGTGCGGGGATTGTAAAGTGCGTCACGAGCTCAAGTATACGTCGCACGTCTTTCAATCCTTGTTTCGGTCCGCGCGTTTTTTTCATCAATTGTTGTCGTCGGTGGCTCGCTCGCTAGTGAGTTGGTGGGTGGGTGGGTAGATGCGTGGGCGGGTGGGTGAGTGGGTGGGTGGGCGGGTGGGCGGGTGTGTCTGTGTGTCGACGAGTGGACAGGTGGGTGCGTCGGCGACTAGGTGCGAGCGTGGGTGGCCGGAATAATGGTGCGCGGCACGGCCGCTTGTTGCTTTGCTTGGAACTTGGAATGACCTATCACATGTTCCCCCCCCCCCGCCCCTGCTGCCCTTCCCTGTTCCCCTTTCCGTCGTCACTCCGAAAACGCCTCGGCGAATACTCTATGGTTAACTTGTGCGGTTCTGACCCTTGGCTCAATGTTTTCGTATTGGGCGCGCAGAGACTCATACCTGCCGCAGGGATCCCACGGCCTCAAGGCCGTCACCAAGTACAAACTAGGTGAGTTTTTTTTTGTTTTTGTTTTTTTCGCACACTTCTACTTTCCAGCTTCTGGACAAGCCGTGGTCACAGGTGTCGTCCCTTCTCCCCCCCCGGTTCTTGCCTTCAATTTTTATCGCGCATAGGGTTCAGCACTCCCACTGCTCGTCGATTTTTCATCGAATGTTGCTAACGCACTCTCTCGCGTTTTCCGCAAGTCAATTTGAGCACAAGAAAAAATTCCCAACGAATTTCTGCGAGTATGCACTCGACGGGGTGACCTATACCAGGCTTGAGGATAACCTGATACGCCACCGAGGCGACCGGCAACGTGAAGAACACACCTACTACACCAATGAGTGGAAATAAAATATCAGTTTAGTGTGAACAGCACACACATGTTGTACATACGACGAATAGCGTTTTTATTTTTCATCAAGTACCAGGTATATTTTGTTTCTCCTCGGACGGATGGGGAAAATGAAGCCTGCCTTGGCCTACCACACCTCCATCTAATGCTAGAGCGTGTGTGTTCTTCATATTAAACTGATATTTCCACCCATCCATCTATATACATCCAGCACAACCAACCAGGGTCCGTGCCGATGCCTCCTAGTTATAGACTATCATATCAATATACTATGAATAGAGAGGCGAGCTCTCATATGTGCTCACAAACTACGAGACAGAGATAAACATTGCGAATACTGGACAGCTAAGTGATTTGGCCATGATGGCATGCACTGAACACGAGGGCAAACAATATATATGCAGGCCAGCATACCAGACAAACAGAAAACGTACTTTCTTTCATACACGGCTTGTGTCCATTTAACTCAATTGTATTAACAATCCGGCGCTATGATAGGCTATGTATGAATGTATGAATGTATGTGTGTGCGTTTTTTTTTTTCTTTATTTCACTCGCATTACTTTCCAGCTTCTGGACAAGCCCTAGTCTCAGGTGTCGTCCCTTCTTCCCCCTGGTTCTTGCCTTCAATTTTTATCGCGCATAGGGTTCAGCAATCCCATTGCTCGTCGACTTTTCATCGAGTGTTGCTAACTCACGCTCTCGCGTTTTCCGCAAGTTAATTTGTGCACAAGAAAAAGTCCCCACGAATTCATACGAGTATGCACTCGGGGGGATTCGAGAGTCATTGGTGCTCGTGTATCCTTGAGGTGTGCGCCGCGTTTTTCTTTGGCACGGGGCGCGCTTCGGCGGTGAGCCTTACCCTGTTTAGGCTGTACGTGCGTCGTCGGCGCCCGGTGTTTTGGCGGGTAGTAAATGCTTGCGATGGCCGTCGAGGCAAACGCCGCTTTTGGGTCTTCTGCCGACAAACATGTGTTTGCGATAGCGTCATACCTTGTCGGTTACGATGGCGTTTAGAGTACGGGTTTAACGCTCGGAGGCTCTTTCGCGGTTGTTGTTGTTGCTGTGTTCACATGGAGTCGTCTCCCTAATGTATTCAGTGGTCGTAATATACCTTGCGTGAAAAACGGCAAGTGACCCCCCCCTTGAGCCCACCCAACTGTGCCCAGGCCTACGAAAACGCTTACTAGTGATGTCAAGTGTAACCGTTAGCTCCGCCGCCATATTCCTCCTCGGCCACTGAACGCGCGCGCACAGGCTACGACCCGGTAGAGGTGGACCCCGAGGACATGGTCCGTTACGCTTCGGAGCGCCCCACGGAGATGGCGGCCTACTCTGTATCGGACGCAGTGGCGACGTACTACCTGTACCAGACGTACGTGCACATGTTTGTGTTCAGTCTGTGCACCATCATTCCGATGGGACCGGACGACGTTCTGCGAAAGGCGAGTATTATTTTAGGGCATGTGTATGAACATACGAGTGGCATGTTTTTTTTGGAAATACAATAAAAAATATGCTTTGTACACTTCAGTTGTGGAGATAAAGACACAAATATTTCGTGCACTTCAGTGGTGAGATCGAGGGTTTCGTCGAAAATCATGTATGCAAGCCTCGTGTGATGTTTTTATTGTATACCACTCTGGACGGAAATATAGAAACCGCTGAGCTTAACGTGAATAAAAAACGGTCTTTACGTTGCCGTCCAGGGAGGTATGTATGTACAGGGCGTGTTTCAGTTGTGGTGTCGGAGACCGCTTTCGGCGTCGACGCGGGAAGAACCGCGCCTTGATGCTGTATTTTACAAAAAATCATTATGCTTTCGAGGGTTTCCATTCGATTGCGGCGGCGTTTGTGTCGATGGGTGATGTTGTGGGTATGTTACGATTTATTTCGCCTGTCGGGGGTGTGAGCTCTAGCCAGATCGACGCTGTAAGGGCAGCCCCGTCAGCTTCCGGGATCGGGCATTGCCCGGACGCGCGGCTGTGTCGGCAAAGCCGCGTGACCTTCGGCTACATGCCAGGGTGGCGTGGCATCGAGCGCGGGCTCCCTGCGCGGTGCGCAGAACGTTCTGTGTCCGGTGCGGTCGGTTTCAGATGATGTGATGCAGAGAGGCGGTGTCTTTTTTTTGTAGCTGTGGCGTGCCGCGATTACAACGGCCGGATAGTTGATTCAATGCGTAAATTATGTCAGTTGCCGTGTTTCCCTCTTATTTCAAGCCAAACGTCATGCGCGGCGCGAAATGCCGCCAGTATTTGACCCAGCTATCTATTTTGTCTTAGTTTTCGTGTTTATTTGCTCTTCATGTTCGTGGTGTCATGAGCAAGTTGTGTCAACTCTCTTTCTCGCGATGCTTGCCCCGAAATTCTGCCTGTCTGGGGCGTATGCTGATGCTGTGCATAACCTACTCATTCTATGCTTACCCGCTTATGCTATGTTACCCGCTGATACTGTGCTTAGCCATTCATGCCATGCTTACCTACCCATGCTATGCTTACCCGCTTATGCTATGCTTGCCTACTCATGCTATGCTTGCGCAGGGGTCTGGGACGCTGTGCGAGGCACTTCTAATGGTGGAGGCTTACCGGGGCAACATTGTGTGTCCAAACAAGCACGTGAGTCGAACCACAATTCATGCAGTCATGCGTAGCGTACGTTGACAGCTTGCGTCGCGTTTGTGTCCCATACGCAGTTTTATTCACCTGGATAAACGAGGTATGGGTCGTTCATTCGGGTGGCCATGGCTGCAGCACCTGTTAAGGGCGTTTCTAGCGACACATTGCATATGGCGAACACTTGCCGATTTTCTTGCATGTTTTTGGAAATGTTTTTGTTCACATCTCGATTTAGCGCAGTTAAACAGCAAATATAGCAAATGTAATTTTTCCTACGCTGTCAACAAAGGACTACGGAAATACCCAATAATTGTTTTGGCCAAAAACGTACTGTTTTTGGCCAAATCCTGGTTTCCATAATATTGTGCCATTTTGCCGAAAAGAGTTGGCACATGTCGGACAGATGATCGGTTTCCACTTGATGATACTATCATAGATCTTTGAGAGAATATCTGTACGGTGTAGCTCGTGGTAGCCGTACGATCTGCACGATCTAACAAATGTTTCCAGGGTTGGATCTGTGCTCTCGGTATATAGGTTTTGCACAACATGTCATAGCGGCAGATACAGAATCTATTTATGTATATGATCTAGATCATGATCTGTCGGAGGTGTTAACATTTGCCAAATATGTACCGTTAGAGATGGCCTTTAGATATAGGAACGCCCGCGAGTGTTTGCGTGGCGTCAACAAACGTGATTTTTGGGAACAGCAATGAATGGTGCAGGTAACTCCGGCTTGTAAACTGAGGGTCGCTTGGTTAGCGCCTTTTTTGTCATCGCTTGTAGACGTACCCACCTCTACTGTTGAAATGGTTGTCCCAAAACAATAGCCAAGGTCGCTTTGTTAGCCCCCTTTTTATCGCTGCAAGAGTGACCCCGCGCTTACCTTCGATTAGTTGTGTCCCGAAAAATAGAGGTGCAGCTCTAAAGGGGCTATAACTATTTTAGAACTTAACCCTTTGTGGAACTTGAGGGGGGAAACTTGGCATCGGCCATTTGAGGCAACGCTGGCTTCCTCGGGGAGGCGTTGCGGCGGACAACGTGGGAGCATGAAAGTACGGTGGGATGTTGGTGATACAGTTCGTGTCGGAACTGCAGTGATAAAACAAGATGCACGACGTGTCCCATTCGTGCTGCTGCGCACTGACGGAGGCGGTGGACAACGTCGCATCTGTCGTCTCTTTGGTCGCTATACCTGGGCTCCAGTAGGGTGGAGAACAACTCCTACGCTAATTCCGAGTAATGTGTCTTGAAAAAAACGCGGGTGAAGTTCTGAAAAGGTTGTTGAGGATGTTCTGAGAGCAGCTGATTATTGTGGGCAGGCCTGTTTCGCTCATCCGCAGTGCGCGAAGAGACTGCGCAACAGCAGTGTGCACAAGAAGCTGCTCAGCACTGTTGTTTTTCGGACCTGAGACGTTAGCTAGCGAGCGGCACGCAGTAAGCTGGATGTGCGCACAAACTATCGGATGATCGCGTCTGCCTGGCCAATTTTCCGGCACGCGCGCATGCCCGCATCGATTCTTCAAGCGCCACAAAAGCGGTTGAAGTTTGGGGGTTTCCGTGGCGAAGTTTTGCGCAGGCGATTATTTACTTGGCTGATTTTGCTTCAGCGTTTCTTTTGGCTGATTGGATCTATGTATACTTGGCCACACACGTTGTGCGCTTTTTCACCATCAGACCGGTGACAATGGAAGGCCAAAAGTTTGAAATTCCCGAAGATCCCAGCCAAACTTTGCCTAAACGGTTGCCTATATGGACCCAATTTGGTTATTTTTTTAAACGTTCCAGAATTCCGGAAAAAAACGATTTCTCGCGGCGATCTTGGCGAACATTGGCCTGAGAATTTCTCAAGCAGATCTTGGATTAGACGCGGCGCAATTTCGTGTTCTCCACACACTTGATTCGACGAAATCAACGACAGCGTTACTCTGAACGTGCGAGCTTGTTAGGGGCTCCGACCCCCCCTTGGTGTAGAGTGCTCACTCTATGGCCGGTGATTTGTGGCGGGCCCCGATCAGGCTTGTGTTAAAAACACATTTGGCGGCTGGTGTGTAGAATACGGCGACAAAAACTCTCTATCGTCTCCCAAAGGGCGAAAAACAGAATTTTGAGAGGATGTGACGGAAGACCACAGAACAGCACAATCAACCTCCCACACCCTAGGGCATGAATCGAGATAAACTCTTCAGCGCTGTCACCTACACTCATGTGGCCTTGTCCGGAACAAAGACGAGTGACCATGGGTTTCCTCTATCTCGAGATCGAAGGCCAATCGTGTTTGGTGCGCAGTGTTGATCAAGGCTTGATGAAAAATGAACAAATTGACCTGTTGGACCGCATGACCCAAAAAAGAGCCAGAAAAAAAACGTGTTAAGTCATATTTTCCCCATAGCGACGTTACCCGGAATCTTCAGCAAATAGCCCCCCCAAAAAGTTACAATCTTGTAGGCCAAACTATCGTCTTTCCATTGTCACAGGTTTCACACCATTAATTTGCCTATTCGCCGCTGTTGAATTGTTGTGGTGCCTCTGCTGTGCACCCCGCCTTCCCTCCCCGCTTTCGTGTATAGGTGGACCCGCTGACGAAGTTTCACGAGGGGCACCTTGTGGAGTCGGAGACGTACATTGGCGGCCACGTGGAATGCCTTGAGGTGTGCAACTTGGAAGCGCGGCGGACTAGCTTGTAGTTGGTGGCGCGATCGCACTTCACACACGGGATAGATCACGATCTAGATCATAGAGTAGATCACGATCTAGATTATATAGATCATCTGTCTACCGTCGTGGTATGTTGTGCAGGATGTGTGCATAATCGTACAGACCCAACCCAGGAAACATGTGCTAGATAATTCAGATCATCTGCCTGGATCATTCAGATCATCTGGCTAGATCAGTCAGATCATCTGGCTAGATCTTTCAGATAATCTGGCTAGATCAGATCATCTGGCTAGATCGTTCAGATCATCTGGCTCTCGCCCTGCTACATGATCCATAATATGTCATGCAGATAACATATTGCAGAGATCTGTCTGCCCTGAAAGACACAGCTCATATAGACCGTTGATAGGGATCTGATCTGTCCCGTGTGTGCGCAACTTGGGCGCACGGCGGACTAGCTTGTGGCTTGTGGCTCCACTGAGGCGGCTGATGGCCGCGGAAAACTGCTCGACAGGCGCCTGGCGTAACAGCGGCTGTAGATTAAGTCGGCGTGCGCAGGACGCGCCCTGTAGACGTGCTGGGTAACGCAGGAACCCCGTTCCGATTTGGTCCTGCGGTTAAGTTGTGTATTTCAGGTGTTTGGTCTCCTGGCGGCTTGACGAACATCTCATGCAACGTCCCTGTTCGTCAAGGCCCACCACCCCTAATCCTAGTTTC
Organism: Undaria pinnatifida; assembly: GCA_012845835.1. Taxonomy (NCBI): domain Eukaryota; class Phaeophyceae; order Laminariales; family Alariaceae; genus Undaria; species Undaria pinnatifida. The sequence continues at coordinate 11,044,369 of JABAKD010000022.1, forward strand.
CCTATGCCTATTTTCTCTTGTCCCCCACGCTGCCCGTAAGCACTCTGGACTTGCCTGCCAAGTTTAGAAGCTTCCCTGGACCATAACGGTTTCAAGCTCCCCCCTTCGCTTTCTCCTGTCAAGCTAAACCGTAACGATCTCCGTCTCCCCCTTCGCTTGCCGCCGACGGGCGTGGTTTTTACTCCCAGACGGGCGTTTTTCGAAGCGACCTTCCGGAGAAGTTTCGGCTGGTGCCGAGCGCCCTCCAGGCGTTGATTGACAACATCGACCGAGACCTGACCTTCGCAATCGAGGTGGAGAGCGGGGTGCAGCGGGACACCATCAGCAACTACGACGAGGTATGATATCTGCGCGCGAAGCCATACTTGTGCACTTGTTTAACCAAGGCTGCCGTAAGGCTTTTCGGCGCGTTTCAGCCTGGCAGTCCCCGTGTCGGCATCTTTCGAACGAACGAGAGATGAATGCCTTCATGCCTTCGACGTTTCGTCGCGCGTGTAGCAGTTCCTCCAGGTCAAAGAAGTTACGGCGCGTGACACTTTGTTTTCGGATTTTTTTGTTAGCCTCCAGCGGATGGGGAAAAAGAAAGGTTAAGCTCACCACACTTCCACGTATTTCATACACGTCTTGCGTCAATTTGACTCAATTGCATTCGCACTTTGTTTTTGGAGCCCACGGGTGTTGGAAGTCATTCAAGTGTTTTTGGAGACCTCGAGCATGGTGTACCTTAACGTACCGGTGTCTCGATGTGTCCTCTACGACTTGCTTCTACTGCAGCGAGCGGATTGTGCTCGTGCTTTTGCGGCCTCTGCGCCAGCACTCGCTCCTCAAATTTGATCTGTTTGTTTTACTTATTTGCCCGGGCTCCCGCGCTCCCGCCCTCTAACTCGGCCTATTGGTTTTCTTTTTGCCTTGCTCACGCGGGGCGCCCCCCAACCTAATTTTTTGCTTGATTTTTGCGGTTTTGTTTCGGACTGCAAAGGTACGGAGCGAAATCATCGAGCAGCTGGAGATGCTGCGGGACAGCCCCCTGCGCGAAGAGGAACCGTTCATATACCATCTCGATGTGGCCGCCATGTACCCCAACATCATCTTGTCCAATCGGCTGCAGGTATGTGCGTGTTCTGTGTGTCGTGTCCTGCCCTGCCCTGGCTTGCCCTGGCCTGGCCTGGCCTGGCCCGGCCTGTCCTGTCCTGCCCTGTCCTGTCCTACCAGCCGCCCGGTGTGCTTCTTGTTTTGTGTTTTTTCCGCCGTAAACGAGGCTGTAACTTGAGTGCCGGGTGTGTAACAAATGGCGCTGCGTGACGCCCCGTGTACTTCTTGTTTTGTGTTTTTTCCGCCGTAAACGAGGATGTTACTTGAGTGCCGGGTGTGCAACAAATGGCGCTGCGTGACGTGCTCTCTGCACCTCTCCTCTCAACCCTCCTTGCTTTGACCCCCCCGTTATTGCGTTGTTGTTCCAGCCGGGGGCGATTGTCAACAAGGCCATGTGCGCCTCGTGCGACTTCAATCAGGAGAGCAGCAACTGCAAGCGAGCGCTAACATGGAAGTGGAGGTGATAATTGTACCCGTCCCCGTCCCCCTGCTCCCCGTTTGCGCTCGATCTTTCGACGTCGCCTCGAAAAAAACCAAATCCCAGCAACAGCAACTCTGGATTGCCTTGGCGTGTTTTCGAGCGTTCGGGCGACCTGCGGGAGGTCTTGCTCGTCTGCTGTAAGCTTCAGGTTGAGCCCCACGCGCCGTGCCGCAGTGACGCGTGTGATTACCATGTCTGCGTGCGCCCGCACCTCTCAGAGAGGAGTGACCCCCTCCCCCCGCCGCCACCAACCGCTACCACCACGATTGCCAGCACCATCGCCGCTACCATCACCACCAGCGCCACAACCCCCTCTCCCCCCCCCCTCCCCCCCACCACAACCACAACCACCATCACTAACACCTACACCAACACCGCCAATGCCAACACCACCGCCACCAACACCAACACCAACATCCCTACCAACACCGCCACCACCGCATTCACGGGCTCCTCGGTTATTTGTGGTCGGCTGGGTTTTGTATCCCGGCTTTTTTTTCCCTCTCGCTGTTTTTTTTGTTTTGTGTAAAAGCTGAAAGTACACCTTAAGCTGTGAGATGGAGATTTTCGTTGACACGCGTCTTTGTCGCGTGTTTTTTTTGTGCAGAGGGGACATGACCCCGGCGTCGAGAACAGAGTACCAAAGCGTGAAGACGCAGCTCACGTACGAGAACGTGGATGGAAAGCCGTTCGTGGAGTTAAAGTGAGTGAAGCGGCGCGTCGTGGCATGGTGGTTGCTATGCGCTGCTTCAGAGGTTTCTGGTGCTCCATTTTCTTCAGATGCTGTTGGTGTTGCGTTTTTTCCTAGGCCTTCAGCTACTGGTGCTTCTGCTGCTGCTCTCCGCTGCATCTTGCATTCATACGTGCGTGCGGCGACTTTTGATGGTTGTTTTGCTCTTTTTTAGAGGCCTTTGGTCGATGCTGCTGCTTCTCTTGCTGCTGCTACCTTTCAGCCGCCTCTGATATGCTACAGGAGTACCAGTACGTGCGTCCGGCGACTTTTGACATGCTTGTTTTGCGAAATTTTACTTAATAGCACTGCGCCGTACTGACGTTTTTTTTCTCTTCTAATAATATTTAGCGGCCGGAAGGGGCAACCTCGCTTTTGACCATGGACATGTACAAGTATCTCTTTCAGTTCCGATCCCGCACGCTAAATTCAACGTGGGTTTTTTTTCCCTGTGTGATTGGAGTTCTTTTGTTATGTCGTCGCACCCAGGGGCAAGACGACGTCGGTAGCCCCTGTCTTCCCGTCGCAATATTGATTCCACCACCACGCGCTCACCCGCCTAACAAATGCAACCCGCCCAGAGGGTTGTCTTGGGCTTAACGTTGGGGTTAAGCGTTCTGTTATCCCTGCCCTCTCATAAAATTACGCGAACACGCACTGGTAAGTGCAACCCGATTTACCCCAAAACTTCCCCTTTTGGCATGTATCCTTCTCGCGTGGATTTCGAATATTAGCGAGACGGACCAGGCTCTGAACGTCAAGGCGCGGCTGAAAAACTACGCCCACAAGGTTTACAAGAAAACGAAGGTACTACGAATGCGTCATTTGCCATGTACGCAGGGCGCGCGATCCCGATTCGCTCTTGCTTGAGTCACGTGCTAGGATTGCCATGTCTCTGGTCTGGGTTAGCTGTGCCTGTCGAAGATGGGGGACGACATGAGTTTTGCGACCCAGCGCTCCTGCTGTTTTCGCGTCCGTATTTGAAGTGTGAGGGCAAAAGCGCAGGGCACCGCCCTCAAAGTCCGCTTGCTTCCACTTACGGATGGGGCGTGACGATAGGAGTTCAGTGCTTTTGTTTGGCCGAAATATTTCCGACTGCCGACGTTCCTTGACTTGGACACTACCCGGCACTGTAGGCACTGCTGTAGGGATACCTTTTGTGTTTTACGTTATTGCTGGTTGTACGACTAGGCCGTAGGGCTTGTCGGGTTGCTGCTTCACGTTTTCTCCAGGTCGGTTTTTGGGTGAAAAAGCAGAGCTCCTCAAATGAGGAAGGGGCCTGGAGGAAAATTTCTGTGCACCCCACCTGCCGCAGCGTGCGTCGGATCCGAACATGACGCTCTGCTTTCGGCCGCCGTATACAGGTCACGAAAGAGGAAGAGCGCGTGGACACGGTGTGCATGCGCGAGAACCCGTTTTACGTCAACACCGTTCGGGCCTTTCGCGACCGCCGCTACGACTACAAGGTGGATTTACAGCGCCTGTCTGGCGACACAAGTAGAAGCGTAATATCGATGCCCCCCCTCGCTGGCCTTCCCCTTGCGCACCGGAAGGCACAGACGCCAAACGGCGCCATTATGCACAGCACAATACGCTCCTCACGCCGAGACTCCCCCCCCAGCCCCCTCTCCACCGTCGCCTCCCCGGTTGCGTTTTCAACGGCATGAACCGTGCTTTTTTCACGAACGTCATGAAACTCGCTAATATAATTAAATCGCGAAAAACAATTATACATGACACGAAATTTGCCAATGTAACAAATATCGAAATATCGCCAATGTAATGAAAAATGTGCCTAAAATATCGAAAATCGCCTTATGAATGAAGATCATGACCAAGAAGGCGAAGAAAGCGAAGTCCAAGGCTGCCGACGAAGGGGACGTGGTGGGTGCTAAAGAGGCCGGTGACAAGGCCCAAGTATACGACTCTCTTCAGCTGGCGCACAAGTGCATTCTCAACTCGGTGAGAGAGAGCTACCGGTATATTTTTACGGGCGTTGCTGGCAAAGGAAGATAAAATGAAACTCGCAGCTGAAGGGGAATTTCACGTTTTGATGCGACTTCAATCGGGAAACTGGTGTGAATGGATTGTTGTTGAGCACAGGGGCTCTCTTTGTGTCTTTCCGTCCTGGCGCGTCCTGTTTTCCATTCGTGTGGCTTCTGTTTAGGAGTGACGCCCGCACGGCGTCCATGTATCTGCTGTGCACGCACATCGACGCCACGTGCCAAATTCGACTCGTTCGAGTACCGCAATAAACAAAGAAAAATGAACAACACGCTGCTCATTGGTCGTGTTCTGCTCGTCTCGCCGAACATATCCCTGACGCTATACCTTAACCTTACCCTGACCCAAACCCTTACCCTAACCTACCCTCAGTTCTACGGATACGTGATGAGAAAGGGTGCCCGGTGGCGGTCGATGGAGATGGCGGGCATCGTGACCTACACGGGGGCGTTACTGATCAAGCAGGCCCGGGAGCTGGTGGAGCAGGTGCGTGCGGGGTCTCGCCAGGCTTACCCAATTGACGCGAAGAGAGAGCGCAATCGTTTTTGAATCGACGGACAACGAGTCCCCACTGCCCGACGTTGCTGCAGGACTTTCCCCGTGCTATTTTTAGGCGCTTGTGACAATGCTTGCCCGTTTCTGATTGCCCCGTTCTTTGGCCGTCGTGCAAATGGTTGGACAGATCGGGCGTCCGCTGGAGCTGGACACTGACGGCATCTGGTGCATTCTTCCGTCTTCGTTTCCGGAAAATTTTACCTTCAAGTGGGTTTCGCAAATTCTCCTTTTTACTCTTTTGTTTGTCCTGCTATTGCTGCTGCTACTCCTTCAAGTAGGTGTCCCCAGTTTTTGGTATGTGCTCTGTCGATATAATGCATAATGTGGGCCTGTTACACTAATAATTGCGGTGCAAAATAAACCAAATGCGGTGCAACATGAGCCAAATGCGAATCAACCTCAGCCTAATGCGGTGCAACCTCAGCCTAATGCGGTGCAACCTCAGCCTAATGCGGTGCAACCTCAGCCTAATGCGGTGCAACCTCAGCCAATGAGCTTCAACACGTGTAAATAATATTCTGACCCCTTTGGAAAGGCAACCGACTCGTTTTTGCAGTGGTACAAGAGATTAAAGCGTAACAACCGCAATGCTTTTCGTCTTCCCTGCTGTTGCTGCTACGCCTGCCCGTGTCGCCGCGTCCCCACAATGTCGGGTGAACGATGTGTAATTCTAATGTGGCCCCAGAACGGATGGGTAGAGTTGTCCGCGTTCTTGGCGCGGATGGGCGCCTTTTCGACTTTAGCAGTTTCTTCATTCCCCCTGTCCTGTCTGTGTGCCTTCGTCTCTGCCTGTGACCGTCAGACGTGAGGTAAGGTCATGAAACCTAGCGCGCTCTGCCTGAACGCCTAGTCTTGTTCGTTTGCACAACAAGCGTAAAGCGTGTACGCAACGTTGAATTCCAGACACGGACAAGGATGCCGTGTATTGTAGTACAAGCGGGGCTTCGCCGCGGCTGGCTCCTTTCAGCTGGACCTAAACAAGGATGATATGTATTGCAGTACACGTGGGACTTCGCCGCGGCGGGCTGATGCCGGCTCTGCGTAAAGCACTGACCAACCCACGCGTGTGAGTTAATGTCTTGCGGCCGGATGTTCCATTGCCGTTTTCTCATGCTTCCCATCGGGCTGTTTCTGTCCCGTCGGGCCGTTTCTTCCGCCGCTGAACAGAACGAAGTCGGGAGGGAAAATCCGCATCTCCTACCCCTGTGTGATGCTCAACGCGGACGTGCACCAGAACTACACCAACCACCAGGTCTGTCCGGATTTTTATTTTTTTTCTCGTGCAGTCCCCGAAGTTGCGTCGTAAGTAATAGCCGATTGTGCGGAATCTTTACTCTTTTTGGCTCAGCGCCCGCACTTGCGCCATAAAGAAGAGCCGATTTCGTATGTGTGCTAGGTGTATTGTAATATTTTGAAGCGTGTTGCAGGCTGCGATGGTGTCTATATGCACGCATGTTATGCTCGGTTGAACGCCATCTCTGTGTCAGCGGAAGGAAACATTACGGGCTTGTGTGCTTCGAGACGTGTTTTGACACTGTGGCTTGGCGGGCCGCCCTACCTCTCGCTCACCTTGCCACCGTGAGAGTTCGGAGTATCCAGTGATCAGACTCCAGTTGTACCTTTGGTTCCTCCCGCTGTGCAACCCATCCATTAGATTGATCCGAGACTCCAGACTTCAAACGAAGTCACATCGTTGAGTCTCACAATCACGGGAGGTCACAGATAACGGTTGATGCGGATGCGCATGCATACAAGCGAACAACAGTGTTATGCACACATGTGAACAGTGGCCATTTTGCACATTAATTAGGGTTTTAACTTCACTTGTTCTTTCACATTGGGATGTTTCGAGGCCGAAACCGTGAGGTACAGTCAAAACACCAGGCTAATCTCCGGCGGTGCAGCTTTGCACTACCTTCTTGGAAGGCGCTATGCCACGCTGACGGTTACAGTTTTTACCGACCAGACAAAACGTCTTTCCGCGCCCACAGAACTACCCGTCCTTGTTCTGCGCCCGATTAAGCCGCGACCGTAAAGCCGCAGACATGACCCACCGTACTTTTATGTCCCACGTCATCCCGCCGCCGTACTAGTTTTACTCTGCGGGAACATGTGTATACTCGCATGTGCCTATCTCGGTCGAAACGTTTCCATACTATACGAAACGTAAAATACAATTTTTGTGTTGTGTTTTAGCCCAATCAAATCAAAGACAACATTTTTTTTTTCTTGTCGTTTCACGCGAGTTTGTGGACGTGTGAAAAAAACTGTGCCTGGTGACTTGGTACCCATCTCGACGTTTCCGACGCTCGCACGGGCTTTGTGCGCGCTTCTGATGACAGTACCAAGACCTCCAAGACCCGGCCACGCGCAAGTACAACACCAAGAGCGAGTGCTCCATTTTTTTCGAGGTCGATGGACCTTACAGGTGAGACTCTTTGACGATTGGCCGTTCTCCTGAAGCGTGCTACGATAAGGGGGGGGGGGGTGTACTCAGTTTGTGCATGGCCGTAGTCTTATGACCATATACTCTCGCATCCCTACTATGCCGGGACGGAGCACGTCGGGTTTTCACCAACCAGACAGACATTGCTTGCATCAAGCGCGAAGCGCCGTGAGATGTTCGGCGAGTCGCATGAAGGGTGGACTGCATCCTTCCAAGAACCGCTCGTAAGACGGACTTCGGCACCTTGTTGCTACAACAGGGGTGGCGGTTTTGGCCAAAGCATTGTTGGCAGGCGGGACTTTGGCGTTTCTTTTACTGCTGTATATGTGTACGCATACGATATTCTCGTTGAAATCCAGTTTGCACTACTGTGTTGTTTACGATACCATTGACGCCCAAGTGATGGAAGTGTCTCTAGAAGGAATAAGAACGGTGCTCCTATCTCGAAAGGGATGCGTGGTCAATGGTCGACGGACTAATGCAAGCAACAAATAGGTACGCCCCCCACGCCCCCCTCCCATGCCTTCGTAGATGCATGGTGCTCCCGTCCTCGACGGAAGAGGGCAAGCTCTTGAAGAAGCGCTATGCCGTGTTCAACCACGACGGTTCGCTCGCCGAGCTGAAGGGCTTTGAGCTTAAGCGCAGGGGAGAGCTTGAAGTGATCAAGGTGTTCCAGTCCCAGGTGAGGCGTCGCCGTCCGTCTGTCCCCAATGCTCGGCGATTCAGAAGCCTTCTTACTCCATATCCCTTCTCCTTCTCCGAAAATTAAATTCCAATTGTTTTCGTCAAAAATTGGGCGCTGTTTTGCATACCGACCGGCTGCAGCCCTTTTGCTGCTGTAAATTACATCGCATGACCTTTCCCAGTAGTTTGTTCCCAAAAAGTGAGCTCCGTTCGAAAGGGGCTAGACAACGTTTTCTCCCTCTCGTGCTCAGACCTTCAGTCATGCCACGAGACGGAACGCTGCACTGCTGTTGGCTGATCGGACGTAAACCGGCGCCATTACCCTACGCTAACCTCAAATAGCTTGTCCCCAAAAGCGTGGTTGCTGTTCTTAGGGCTTCAACCGGTCTCAGAGGATCTCACCCTCCATCCCGTACAGCACCCCTGAACCCAATCCACCTCCTCACGCCATCCCACGCGCTCGCTACAAAAATTGGTCACCCGCCGCCGTTGCGAGCATCGCTGTTCGACCGCTGTCACGCAGTAGTGGGTCGCTAAGTGTGTTTCCTTCACTTCTCATGCCCTCATCAGCGTTTCTTGTTGTCTCTGATATATCCAATGACATACCTCGTCAATGTTTCTGGTGACGTGCTCGCCTCGTTACCTTGGCAGGTTTTCGAGAAATTCTTGCGCGGCACGACGCTGGAGGAGTGCTATGCCGCGGTGGGGGAAGTGGCCAACCAGTGGCTGGACGTGCTGTACTCCAGGGGAGGCGGCGTGGACGACGATGAGCTCATGGAGCTGATCTCCCAAAACAAGACCATGTCCCAGACGCTCGAGGATTACGGGACGGCCAAGGTGAAGCATAGAGGCTCGGGTTTGAAGTCGCTCTTGCTTCGAAGGTGCTCGTTGTTCATGAATGGATCGGGGTTTCCAGGGACAGGCGAGGCGTGTCTGCGAAGAAGCTGGCGATGCTCCCGTGTGAAGGCGGCGGTCGTCGCTGGCAACAGCGGCAAGCACGAACAAAATGTTCCCCATCCTCCTTGTCGTCCTCACCCTCCTCGTCCTTATTTTTATGAGTCGCACGTTCTCGGCAACACCTACTCGCCGGCCCGTAACACACTTTTGTTTTTTTCGTCCCCGTCGCTTTCTGGAGCTACTGCCGATACTGCTGCTGTTGAAGGTGCTGATGCTGATATTGGTTCTGCTAGTTGATGCTGTTGTTGTTGATGCTGCTAATTTCATGTTGATTCCGCATGCCGACGCTACTGCTCCTGCCTATGGTACTGCTGCCGATGCTTCTGCTGCGGGTCTCCCCAGGGTACGAGCCAGACGACTGCCCGCCGGCTGGCCGATTTTCTGGGAGCGGAGATGGTCAAGGACAAGGGGCTGAACTGCCGCATGATCCTCTGCAACCGGCCGCACGGTGCGCCTGTGACAGACAGGGCCGTACCTACCGCCATATTTTCCGCCGAGCTGGCGGTGAAGAAGCACTACCTGCGCAAGTGGCTCAAGGTGCGGAGTGGTCGTCCCGGATAGAAAACGGTAGCGCGCGCGCTTGGATTTTTCGTGGGCGACGCTGGGAAAAAAAATAACCTTATTTGTGCATGTATCGCTGTGGTGACGTGCCCTATGTGTGCATGACTACGTGTCCTGCCGCTGTGTCGTGGAAGGGGAGAAGAGAGGTTCGCGCCGTATCCATTTATCAATAATTCGTACCTGGTACATGGGACAAACGAATGCCGCGAAAGGGTCGTGTGGTAAAAGGCACACCGCAATGAGTTTCCGGCCGTGTACGTACTCGGTAGGTCGTACCGCGGTGGAAATTTTTGTTTTATCCAGGCTAGAGAGTTCGAGAGCACGAGAGATATATAGGGTGGGCGGCGATTTTCGTGTTTTTGAGCAGGCGTTACGCGTATGGTATACCTGGTGTCGTGCCGGTTTTTATGAAGGCGCATACCGAGCTGTAGTTTTCCCCGTTAGACGGTGTTCGGACGCTTTTCATGGAATCGATTACGGATATCCACAAAGTGAGACGCATTTGCTGCGATGTCATCAGGACGGCCGATCGCGCGAGCGGTCTGCTGTTGTACTTCGTACGCAACTACATTAAAAATATCAGACGTGGGCCAGCCCGGCGGCGCGCAAGCCACCAAAAGCTACGCACACAGTCATCATCACGAAACGTGGTGTGCTCTTGACATGCCAGAGTATCGGACAACAACCCCAATTCTCTCGTGTCCAAATAAAGTACAGACTACCACGTGGCTTCCGGTTCCCTATGCGGTGTGATCTTCTCTTTTGTAAGTATCGACTTATTTCCCCCCCTCTGTGGGTGGTTTGCGTTTGCCTCGAAGGACCCCGCGATGGAAGACTTCGGCATCCGCTCCGTGCTGGACTGGGATTACTACGTGGACCGTCTCGGCAAGTGCATCCAGAAGATCATCACCATCCCCGCTGCTATGCAGAAGGTACCCGAAAGCTGGACTTGTCGGAAGCTTGCGTTGTAGGGGCCCTTGCATCCAAGCCCGGGATTTTTGTTTACGCGGGAAGGCAGTCGCGTATTATCCCGGTCGGTGCTTGAGAGGGAAAACATGCCGAACGTACATAACGATTGCAGCAGCGGCCAAACGACCCGCCCGCGCTTTAAACGTAGGGGATGCGTTCGAAGCGGATAGTCCCGCGGGGGTGGGGGGGGGGGGGGGGCATCTGTGACTACGGTTTGTCCAAAAAATGCAAAGTAAAGGTGATGATGAATGCATTATTGAGGCGATGGTTTCTACGTTCGCAGGTAGACAACCCCTGTCCACTAGTGAAGCACCCGGAGTGGCTGCGGAAGATCGTGAGAGAGATCAACGACGGGTTCCACCAAACCAAGATCGATCAGCTATTCAAGGCGGCTCCTGCTCCAGCAGCCAAGGTGTGTCGTGTGTTGGCGCGAAGCGGGGCTATGGCGGTACATACGATGTCCGATACGAGGTGTCAATACACCATGATGTGTCATGTCGTACCCTGGTGCAGCAGTAGCTCTGCACGCAGTTTTGTTTTGCGACGGACAGGCGTATGAACAGTCGAGCGGAAAGTTGTTTTGGTTACTCGTACGATGTACTCGCACATCGCACAGCCTACGTCGGTTCCCGTACATATGACACTCATGCTCGGCTGCTCACATTAGCGAAAAAAACCCAGACGTCAAATCCGAGTTGACCCTTTGCAACACCCACTGTTTTCGCCGCTTGCGATTTTTTATACCGTTGCGTTCCCTGCGCCTGGCACAACCAAAAACGTTTTGAACAGCTCACCAATGCCGGGGATTCCACCACGACGATGCCCACAACCGACATCGAAGACCTGGCGAACGGAGAGGCAACGGGCGGCCGCAGCATTTTAGGCGCCCGCGCGCGCGTGACAAAGCGAGTCGGCAACGGGAAGAACACCCTCGCTTTTTCCTCGGGCGCCGCCGGGAAGGAGAACGCCTCGCAAGGGGGCGAGGGTGGGGGTGAGGGTGGTACCTCTGTGGGCGGAGTGGCCCCTGGGGAAGGGGCGGGGGCGGGGGGCGAGGAGGCGGAGGTAGAGGAGGTCGCCGTGATTCGTCGGGAGGATGACTTTCAGGGGTGGCTGGCTCAGCAGAAGGCGGGCTGGCGGAGACATCGGGAGCAGAGCCGCCGCAATAAGTTGGAGACGCGGTCGGAGGTGTGATACGATGGTGCTGGTCTGAATTCCGCGCTCACGTCGTGCGGGCGGTTGTTGTTGTTGATTTGTTATGGAATTGTTTGAAACACGTCAGCGGTGAGTTCGGCCGATTTTGTGGTTGATACTTGGCTTTGCAAGCTGCGCGACACGTGTGTTGGGCGTTTTCTACAGTTATCGTAAGTCTTACCAGTGTTACGTCTGCTGTGAGTTTCGGAAGTATAATGTGTTGTGGTGGGCGCTGGTGGAAAGTGGTGCCATCGTAACGCATAGGAAGGGGCGGAGGGGGGGTCTCTTCGGTTAGGGTGCAGGCGCGAAAGAAGGGTGAACGACTGATTCCACGAACAGGAACATCTCTCGCAACAAAGCACGCCATAATTTTATGCAAACCCACAAGGTGTCTCGATATTTTTCGCCTGATTGCCAAGACGCCCATTCTTCTGTCGGCCAATGTGTCCCAGTAATTGTGATTTCCTAGGTAATTTTGCCTCATTGCCGAGACATCCAGTCGTTGTTGTCAGCAATGTGGCGATTTCGCTCATCCAATCTTCGTCGCCGCCGCCGCCCCTCGTAGGGTCAAACGTTTTGTTATGTAATAATTGTAATGTGCAACATGTGGATGAAACATAATGAGCGCCCAAATGCTGGAGTTATCTCTTATCTGGAGTAGAAACGGTGCTCCGTCTTGAAAGGAATGCGTGGTCTACGGTCAAATACTTAAGGTAAGCGTAAAATGAGTACCCCCCCCCCCTGCTGTTTTGTGGGTGCACCCAGGCGATGACGGCTTTTAGAGGGTCAAGCGGGGTAGGGAGCGGTGGGGCGAGGGGTGGCGTGGGCGGTGCCGGCGGGGGCGCCGGGGAGCAAGAGAAGCGGCGGCGCACCGCCGCCATGGGAAAGTCGGGGCTACAGGGCTACTTGACGTCAACCCAAGACACGCTCTTGCGCGGTTTCTGGCAGGTACGGCTTGGTTTTACGATAACGCCTCTACGGGCTGGAGCCCTGTCGCGTGGTACAGTAGACGCATGCCACACGATATGGGTAGCGTTTTTTTTCCCCATTTTTTTATATTACCGGAGCTCCCCAAACGATATACCATCAATGTCTTTACTTCATTTTTTGGTTCATTCGTAGGCACCCCTTGTCTCTGGTGCTGCAGGTGTCGTGTAGGCAGCGCTGGACGCTAGTTGCTGCTGGTGTGCCTGGCTGGACTCTTACCGAACGCATGAGTGTTTCGGCCTCTCGCTTGACCTTCGGATAATTTTCGAGGAAATTCACGTACCCTTCGTCGCCCTGTTGTTCGTGACTCTCACGGGTGGGCCAGCCTCGTCTCCGCATTTATCTGCCGCCTTTCACCCTTCCCCCTCGACGTGTGTCTCGATGTCTCTGACTCGACAGATTGTGGAAATCCGCCCAAGCGATAAACCGGGATCGTTCACGGTGTTCGCGATGACCGGCCCCGGGGAAATGCAGGTGATTTCATCATATTCAGACCACAGCTGATTTTTCCATGCTGGATTGTTTATTTTTCAGCTTTTTTCTTTTTGCCTGGACAAGCTTGCCACGGGGTATTAGCGTCATGCAGTATATCCCATGCATAGGCTACACACGATGTCCTATCTTAGATGACAGTACAGCATCACCGAGGGTTTGCGGCAGGTGTCATATGTTATCGTCACCGCAATAATACCGGCGACGTTTCCTTCCTCCGTAGATCATTCCGATCACCATTCCCCGGGTGTTCTACGTAAACTGCCTGGAGGACAAGGGCCCCGAAGCGTCAACCATGGGGCGGCGGGTGGCCCGGATCCTGCCCAATGGCCACGCATCGCCGTTCCTGCACGAAGTGGCGATGGATGAGGCAAAGTTCCAACGAAGCGAGAAACAGGTGGGGGCATATCTCGATCCAGCTTGATCCCGGACGGACATGCAGCAGCATGGTTTTGTTGTTTTGGCTGTGGTGGTGGTGGTGGTGGTAGTGGTGGTCATGGTGGTGGTCGTGGTGGTCGTGGTCGTGGTGATGTTGCTGTTACTTTCGTGGTTGTTGGTATTGCTGTTGTGATAGTCGGTTTTGTTGTTCACGTTGTTGTTGTGGTTATTGTTATGGTTGTTGTGGTGTCGGTGTCGGTGTCGGCGTTGCTGCTGCTTTTGATTTTTTTCGAGGGTCTGCGGTCTAAACACTATGACCGTAGTGATGATGATTGCCCCCCCCCTCCTCCCCTGCCATCGCCGCTACCGCTGTGCTACTACAGGTGGAGGATTTTCTCCACCACGCCGGAATCGAAGGCGTGTACGAGCTAGGAACGCCCCTGGTCTACCGCGCCGTGTTGCACCTGGGTTCGGTGGCAAGGGTAGCGCAGGGGCGGGTAGCCGCGCTGAAGGGGGTTCGATCGGGATCGGGTCAGGCTCCGGGGTTCGAACTGGAGGATTTGGAGCTGGTGACGGCGGTGAGGATGCCATGATTTCGATGAATCGATCGGCTACCAAAAAAGCTAGAACCAGTTTAAAACCAATCCTGAACACATCTGGTTACCACAGAAAAACAGCCTGCTGTTCTAAAATATGCTCGTGGGTCGGATTCGGCTGTGATAGTACGCCCAGAGTGGGCTTGGATGGACCAAACTCTTGAACACAAACGATGATATATGGAGGGCAGAGCTTGAACATGTCTATGGCGCCAGTCGTACCTCGCCTGTTTGCGCTGTCAGCTGTCGTGCTCGGCTGGTAGCTCAGTTTCTGGTGCAAAACATGAAATGTACGCCGGAGGCATGCCCAAGTCTTCATAGCTCCGCAGAACGCAGCCCCCCCCCCCCCCCCCCCCCCCCCCTGCCGCTCTTCGTTGCCTCGCCTGCCGCTTCGGGCCTTTCTACAAACCCCTCAGGCGGCACACCCGTATCTGCACCCTTCGGTGGCCACGTTCAAGCACATCTACCTTTACCACTCCAGCTCGGGCAAGAGAGGCATGGTGGGACTCTTCTACGTGGAGGTAAGATCTGCCTGTGATCTGTGATATGCAAGGGATATCCCAGATCCATATCCATCCACCTAGGAAACCCGGGGATTTACCCAGTACCCCCTGGCTCAGATCACTACCGCCAAAGTAAATCATCCGTGCGCACAAACCACCCCACCCTCTCTCTCGTACGCTTCCGCCGGATGACGGTTTCACCTGCCACCAGCCAACCCCCCCGCCTAGCGTAGTCGAAAACATATGGAAAAATCTAGGAAGCCAAGAAGAGATACTGTCCATAGACAAAGTTTGGGGGGTGCAAGACAGAATTTAAAGAAACGATAGATGTAAGGAAAAGGCTAGCGCTAAAAAGGCGAATAATGAAGAACTTTTCGATGTATACGGGGGGTTAAATGATGGGATAGGAATGAAAACGTATCTGCCCGGCCCATTGGACTGCGCCAAAACGCTGAAACTGTGTTTTCATGGAGGGGACCTGGACTTGCTAGAAATAAAAAAGAGGTAGTCGGGTAGAGGAGGAAGAAGGCGCACAGAGCTGCTCTTGTGGCAACGCAAACGAAAGTAGAACTCACATAATGGGACAATGTGACTTGTCCAAGGAAGATGATAATGGGTTAGAGGGAGATGAGGAATATAGACGGATGCGGCATGCAGAAGTTTGGTACATTAGATAGAAGCGAGAAAACGATATCCTAGGAGATAGATCGTGGCCACACACGGCCGAATAGGAAGGAGATTACATTAGCAAACAGTTTATATGTCTCATATGGAAGAAACGTGCTGATCGCCCAAAGGTTGGACGTGTTTCTGTTTGGAGTAGGAGCGGTGCTCCGTCTCGAAAGGAATGCGTGGTCAATCGTCAAATGACTAAGGGAAGCAACCAATGAGTACCTCCCCCCCCCTCATGTATCCCTTGGCCGTAAAAAACCCGAACATGAAACGCTTCCGCCTGATATCCTCGCCTGTCATCAGCCCCCCCCCCCCCCCCCGGTCTCGCAGTGTATCCCTTGATCATGAAGTCCCGAACCTCCCGGCAACTCCGTTGTGTGCATCTCTGGTAGGAGTCAAGAATGATTCGGCATGGTATGGTATCTGTATTTGCACCGACTATTCGACCGGAGAATCCCGCTCACGGAAAACACCCCATTTCCCCTTCCCTAACCATCTTCTCTCCACTCTTAAATTTGATGTGCCTGTTTCCCAGGGCACGAACGAGGACATCGAGCCGGAGCCCATCGTGGAAGGCGGTGCTGGCGAGGAGGCGGAGGGGCCGGGGGAACGGCCGGTGATTGCGAAGGCGTTTGTCTGGCTCGTCAATCCGTTCGCGAGGAGGGACGGGGAGCAGAGGCCGCCATTCTCTCGAATCTTCGAGAAGTTCACGAAGTGAGCGCCCGTGCATCGCGAAACAACGATGACTTGATGCGGTGGTGGGGCGTTGTACATGCGTTTAGTTTTGTTGCCGGCCCCATCGTCCTTTCAGCTTCAAACGTGTTTGTGTAAGACACCTCATGCCTGGTAAGAAACAGGGCAATAAGAAAGACAGGGTGATATTGGCTGGAATGTTTGGAATTGGGGAGCCGTCCTACTGAAGTCAATCTAGAACGCATCCACTTCCAGGTGGGAAGCCCAATCTAGGTCAATCGTCGTGTCTCATGGTTGCTTTTATTGGTTGGTGCCGTGTCCGGTGTTTGGGTTTCTTCGGTTGTATTTTGCTTCGTTTGCATGTGTGTGGTGATAGGTTTTTGTGTGCGTATGTTTGTTTTCGCATGTGTTTTGTGCGTGTGGTTGTCTTGTGAACGTGGTTGTGTGTTAACTCTGTTTGTGATTGTGATTCTGTGTAGTTGTGCTTTTGTGCGTATTTGTGCATGATTGTTGTGGTCGTGTGTGCTAACATGTGCGGTGCTTGCGGAGTGCCATCGATGTGGGCTTAAGAGTGAACCTCCCTTGCTCGTCCCCTCGTCGCAGCTGACGGGCCAACTGCAGCCGGGGATTTACATCCTGATGTCTCTCTTCGCCGTTTTTTTTCGCTGTCTAACCCCCGTATTCCTCGCCCTGGCTCGTGCCTTGTCATTGTGAAACCTCTCAGCCATATTTTCCGGGAGTGTCCCGTCCGTTGTTTTCGGCAAAGCAAACCTCTCAGCCACATGTTTCCGGTCTTATCCTCTTGGTTGCTTTGGGCCTGCAATCCACCGCTCGCTTTCTTTTTTAGTGTAACCCTGCCAGCTTTTGTACCTTCAAGCCGTGTTCCCCGCCTTGGTGAGCGTCGCCACAGAAGTGGAACCTCCCAAGCAATATTTTTACGGTCGTGTGCCGCTGGCCTCCTGTCTTCCACAATTTTCTTTTTTTTCACAGCAATCCTGCCAGCTCTTGCACTTTCAAGGTTTCTTCCGCGAGCAGCGCGGAGGATGCCTGGGCTTCGGCCGACGCCTCTTTGGCATCGTATTCCCGCCAGCGGAACGGCCCAACGTTGGTGCTTTCGCAGGGGCTTGTGCATGGGCAGGTACGATGTTGGGTTTCAGGTGTTGATGTTGATGGTGTTGGTGGTGGTGGTCATGGTGGTGGTTGTGGTCGTGGTTCGAGGTCGTGGTGGTGTTGGTTGTTGTTGTTGTGTGTGGTTTTGTTTTTGTGTGTTCGTGTGCGTGTTATCGCCGTCGCTGTTGTTATTGCTTCTCTCGCAGGGACTTGTGCATGGGGCAGGTACGGTATACTTCTAAGCAGCTTCGATGGGTTGCCTCTCGTACCTGAGTGCCGTTGTTTGGCTTCAGTTGTTGTTGTTGTTGTTGTTGTTGTTGTTGTTGCTGTTTTATGCTTTTTTTTCCCCTTGACGATACTTCCGTGTGTACGTGTAAGGTTCTAAGACACCTCTACTGAGCCGGGCGTGTAACGTCGCTGACCCTGGGCTCCTACTGAGTTCAGGGGCGCAGGTGTGGAGGTGTTGCGCTCGCCTAGTCGCGAAGACCCAATAATTCGACCGACCCTTCGTTCCGCTGCGCATGGTGCTTTTGCAGGAGCTTCGACGTCGCCTGCCCGCGCTTTCCGAGCTGCCGGTGACGCACATCCCTGGCAATGCAGAGGACGAGCGTTACCCAGCGCTTGGATGGCAAGCGTTCGCGGCGCAGAGGATGGTGCAGAGGTAAGGGTCGCCAATGTAACCAAATGAATCTTGACACCTTGCCTGAACTTCGCTCGGGCGGTTCATGTATACGTGGGTGTCGAACGGATTGCCCGCATGTACTAATAGCTCTTTCTTGTAGCGGGACGTAAACATCGCCCAACAACGCATGCCTGAGCAACCCACCCGGGACATGTCTGGCCAACGGTTGTTAATGTCTCAAGCTTTGCTGTAGAGTAGCTTTTCCCCCCCGCAAGACACCCAGATCGCGACACCCAGTCATAAGGTACCTATACGTAGCGGTTAACACCACGCTTGGCTCCTTCTTGGCTTGAAATAATGTATCCCTGAACCCCTTTCCAACTCTTAAATTTATCCTAGTCCAACTCCAAGTGCTTTGTCCCCATGTCGGAAGTCCGGTGCTAAGTGGGTTAAGCCTTGTACTTGTCCCGCCAATCTCGAGCTCGATCATCTTTGAAGCTGCCGTCTCCCCGCGGGGGCATTCCGTAAGCGCTCCCGACGGCTTTTCATCGTTTCGAGATAGCTGCCCTCTCCCCGCGCGCGCATTCCGTAAAAATTAAGTTCCCGACGGTTTTTCATCGCTCCGAGATAGCTGCCCTCGCCTTCACCTCACGCGCGAGCTACATAAATATGAGTTACAACTAAATCTTCAGTACTCGTATCACAACTGAGTTTTTTTTTTTTTGTAATATGACCATCCCGGAAGGTTATGCCATCGCTCCGACACGCCCCGCTGACCGGCTAATATGTCGCGCATTCTTGAACATTCACGCATTCCTAAACGTTTCCGAAGGTTTTTCATCGCTCCGAGGTGGCTCGCCGACCGCCTCCTGTGCGCGCGGTACGCCCACCTTCCGTTGGCCAACATCGGTGCGGATGCACCATGCGCGATGGCGGACGCATTCTTCGGGAGACTGCTGCGGCACAATCGGCATGTACTTTGGGCGTCGGAGACATCGCGCCCGGACTTGGGAGGGACGGAAGGAGATGATAACGATGTAAGAATACAACGCAGTAGTATTACTACGTGTGCTTATGTAGACTGTCCGTTATGCTCTTTCCTTCGAAGTTTTTATTATGGTTTTGCTGTTTGATATTTAGGTGCCTGATCATGGTGGTGCCGACGACGTGCTTCTCTCCTCTTGCCACTGTCGCGCTCTTCATCGCTGTATCAGGTCTGGGCGGAAGACTTGGCTTCCCCTACCATCCTGCAGCCCGGCGCGTACCGCAATATTTGCATCGAACTGGAGATCCATGGGCTCGCCGTGGGCGCTGTAATCGTGAGTTACGGTCGGTAGTGTGATTTTGCGGTTGGTATCGTGACTTGCGGCTGGTATCGTGACTTGCGGTCGGTATCGTGACTTGCGGTCGGTATCGTAACTTGCGGTCGGTATCGTAACTTGCGGTCGGTATCGTGACTTGCGGTCGGTATCGTGACTTGCGGTAGGTATCGTGACTTGCGGTTGGTATCGTGACTTGCGGTCTGTATCGCGAGTTGCGGCAGGTATCGCGACTTGCGGTCGGATCGATTTTGAGGCCCGTCTTTTTGCTACTCCGCCAGTCAGTCGAGGCCCGGCCATGGGCCCCATCTCGCGTACAGCATTCTGCAGAAATATGGAGCACTGCTGTACGTATTTCATATTTTCCGCAGCTGTGCGTGAGCTGCAGAAATACGGAATGTACCCCATTTCGCGTACAGCAGGCTGCAGAAATTCGGAGTATGTTGGTGTCGCGTTCTTGCTTGTGTGTTTACGGTCTGCCCATGTTGGAAGAACGGGTAACACGTTAATGTCCCGTTCGACGCAATATGGCCGTGCTCGTTGCATTCCCTCCGTAACCTGACAATCGCAACAAATTATCCCCCCGGCACACCGGGTGTTGGGGGCTCGTGGGGAGTTTTGTATTTAACTGGGGCAGACTTTATCTCCAGAAACAGACACCTTTCTCCAACATACCTACGCCGAGGTAGGCGTTGGTGGGGGCGGGTTGGCCGGGCGCTCTCCTGCTCGGTCCCATCGCCCGCGTCCGCAAGGAAGGCCCTGTTTTGTCGTAGTGAGGCGCGCAAGGTGGCTGTTCCTCGAGATCTTGTACGCCGTGGACCTTCGATCGATCTCACCTCGAGAAAAACTCTCTCCTTTCCAAGGAACACCTTTGTCCCCTGGCACATGCTACGGCAGGGAGGATATATAGCAGGGCTTTTCACGTGTCATGACCCGCCCGGCGGGCCGGGTCATTAGTTTTCTAGACTCTCACGGGTCGAGTTGGGTAGGGTCGGGGGGTCTCACGGTACGGTTCGGTCCGGGTCAGGAGGTTTTGAAGTCTCACGGGTTGGGCCGGGTTGGGACGGATCGCCCTGGCCCGACCCGACCCGCGAGAACTGACCTGATCCGTGAAACTCCCTGGTTTATAGCGCTTTCGGGGAAAACGTTTGTTGCCGACGGTGTTCCTCAATTATTATTCGAATAGGCCAGAGTCAGCTGCCCAGTTTCGCTGGAGTTACCGTTTACGTTCTGCAAAATGAATCGTTATTTAATGCTTAGGCCATGGAGTTGTTTATCGGGGTTTGCAGTTTCATTTTTTCTCACAAAATTTCAGTTTTGGGTGAGGCGTTTTCCATGAAGGGTAGGGGCAAATTATTCCCGATAGAGCTCCTTCAGTGAAGAAATCCAGAAAAACTTATGGGCGCCCGTTTTTTCCCGTAGCATGTGTCCGGTTCGCCTGGTAGCTGCTTCCTCGTTGATGAGTGTGTTGCACCGTAGAAGGCGGCATTACTGTGCGTCCCCTTTTCCCAAACCGCCCCTCGGTGATCCCCCTGTTCGAAATCCACGTCTGACCTGCGGCCACCCACCGATTTTCCAACCATCTTCCGCTATTTCAGGCGACTGCAGTTTTTGCTTGCCGTCAGCCACAATAAGACTTCCTCATGCAGTAGAGATCCTCTATAATGCCGGTTGAGTAGTGCCTGTTGCCCGCTGCAGCGCCGGCGAAATCGCTTGGCACAGATGATAGCAACCAGTAATGGCGGCTGCGGAGTAGTGCGGATTGCCGCTATAGTGCCGGTATTGCCGGCTGGCACGTACCGGCGCTAGAGAGGGACCGCTACTGTATAGTATACTGTGCGAAGTCTAGACCGCCGCCTCCGTCACAGGTCTAATCTGCCGTCCCTTGACGGTCTAGACCGCCGTCCCCATCACAGGTCTAGGCCGCCGTCCCGGTTACAGGTCTAACCTGCTGCCCCTTGACGTCACTTCTAACCAGGCGTCATCGCAACTGGAAGCGCTGGAGGGCAGCCAAGGTGTGACCGCACTTACCGTTGGCAACGAAGCTAGTGGCGGCGGTGGTGGGGGCAACATTTTCAATGGGAGCGGCGGTGGTGCCGACGGCGGCGATGGGGTCGGGGGAGGAGGCCGAGGGAATGGGGGGGGAGGGGATGACCAGGCTGTCGCCTCCGCGTTCAGGATTTTGAAGGTTAGATCGAGGTTAATAGGTTGCCGCTGACTCGCCGGATCAAGTGTAACCCTTTTGGTAATGCAATAGAATATGCCACACTAGCTTCAAGTTGAAGCGCCGCTTTGACTAAAAAGGTGCTGCAACATATACGCTCAATGGGTTTGCGATACGTACTGTAGCCTTTCCCCCTTCACGTTTTTTCTTCGTTCCCCCCCCCCCTCGTTCGTTTTCCCCATTTATTCCAATGTTTTTGTTTTGTTTTTGTATTTTTCACTTTTTGTTTCGCCCTGCCTCTCTCCCTGCCTGCCGCCGCAAAAACTTGGCCACTAACATCCAACCGTGTTTTATTGTTGTTGCTGTTGGTGTTTTTATTTTTTGCAGGTGTTGGTGACAACTTGGTTGGATGAGGTGACTCACATGGGCAACGCGCACGCAGACAGCCTGCTTGTACACTTTTACCGGTGAGGGGATAGGGTGCTGTTTTGCTTCCGCGCTCCGAACGCTCTGGACACATGCTGCTACAGTGGTACAGTGGGCACCCTGATATAGGAGCACCCTGTGCCAAGCCAAAACAAGCGCTCTTAACTATCAGTAGGCATTGCTCTTATCTGTAGTGGGAAGTATATACTTGGTGTAATTTGGTATAGTAGGCCGGGCGTGCCGATTTTTGACCGCTCTTTTTTTTTTTTTTTTTCTCACACTTTTACTTTCCAGCCTCTGGACAAGCCGTGGTCACAGGTGTCGTCCTTTCTCCCCCCCGGTTCTTGCCTTCAATTTTCATCGCGCATAGGGTTCAGCGATCCTACTGCTCGTCGATTTTTCATCGAGTGTCGCTAACTCACGATCTCGCGCTTTCCGCAAGTCAATTTGTGCACAAGAAAAAGTCCCAACGAATTTATACGAGTGTGCACTCGGCGGGGCTCGAACTCACGAAACTGACCTATACCAGGCGCGATGATAACCTGATACGCCACCGGGGCGACCGGTCTTAAACCTCTTTGAGATTGAGAGAGGCAATTGACGACGAAAATTGACGATTACGGCCTTGGCCACTCTGCTGGTGGTTGGCGATGAAAGAAATGGTGTCCGGACTACAAGGATGCAAGACACTCCCACGGAACGGATGCATCAAGATCTCTACGTGTGCTGCTACGCGCTCACGCTGCTCGTAGACGCTCGGAAAATATCGCAATCGTGGGGGGGGGGGGGGTTATTGCTATACACGGGTCCCAAAATGGTTGAGTCCCAAAAACCGATTTTGAGGAGACTGTGAAATTTCAAACCGATGAAAAAAAGAAGAATACGACATGCCGACGATTTTGGGTTAGGACGCCCCCGTCATTAGGATTTTTTTTTGCCTACAAGTGCTCACTCTATCGCAGCAGGCATCCAACCCCTCTGCTGTGGCGTGCGTGCAGAGCCAATAGCTTTTACGTATTTGTGTACGATGTGCCAACGATGTGTCGACGATGTGCCGAAGACGGATGGATTAAGACACTTTTTTTATTTCTCTTTGTTGCGCCCTCGACCGTCTTTTTTGCTCGCTGTCCAGGTGGGTGTGCGCGCACCAGTCGCTGCTGCACAACGCCGCGCTACACCGCCTGGTACACCGGCTCATGCACAAGGTTTTCAGCAGGTGCGATATAGTAAAGGTTTGGTTTGTCCGTCCGTAAACGATCACTAACACCCCCCCCCCCCGTGCTAACGCAGTATCGGGCTAAACGTCGTTTATTGTGTACATGGTAGATAATCAGGCATGTCTGTGACGGGAATCGGAGTCAGAAAAAGTGAATTGAGACGAAGGCTGCGGTTGTTGGCCACTCACTTTTGGAGCAGATCTGACGTGATGGATGTTTTTTGGTGGGCCTTGTCAAAACCTTCCTTCGAGCGTGTGCACCAAGGGTGTTTGCCTTCACACCCGCACATCTTCCACGGTGAATTCCTTTCGCAGGCTGACAGCCGAGCTGCGCCGCCAAGTTTTGACGGCCCTTGCATCTACGCCTTGAAGCGTGTTGACAAGGGTTTCCACCCGAAGCAGGCGACGATAGAGGGGGCAATTTTTTTTTTTTTGTTCTGAATGACGGGGCTCCTCCACCCGAAATTGTCCAAATATAAAATCGTTCTCGTTTCTAAATGCAATTTTATTTTTTGGTGTATCTAGGCTGTCGGGTTTGAACTCTTTCAATTTACTGAAGACACTTTTTTTTTGCGTGAGGAATGGGACTCCTCAAGTGGGTAGTAGCCTTGAAAAAAAAAATGGTGCAGTTCTAACCCAAGGTTTTTTACCTCCGCACCCGCACAACTTCCACATGGTGAATTTTGTTTCGCAGGCTGATAGCAGAGCTGCGCCGCCTGGGGGCGTGCGTGGTGTTCGCTAGCTTCCAGAAGGTGATCATTGCCACGAACAAGTCGGACGTCAAGGCCGCCCGGGACTACGCGAAGTTTGTGGTGTCCACGGTGACGTCGAGGGACCTCTTCAACACCATACAGGTATGAACACCATACAGGTATGACGTAGGGTGGCGTTTGTTACGGCATGTGCTGAGCTACGAGAGGAAGCCCTTTTTTGGCGGACAAGTTTTTTGGGTGACGGGGGCTCCTTGCACAGAAAACCGTGGCGATTTCATTCTTGTGTGTGTGTCTTTTTTTATTGTTCTACGACGGATGGGGAGAAGTAAATCTTAACGCCTTTCCAACTGGAACCCGTTTTTGGGACAAATTTGTCTGAATTAGTATAGGGAGAGATTTTGGGGCTCTAAGCTCACCACACTTGTTGTGTTTTAAAATTGCTTTCGATTTGTGTCTCTATGGCGTTATGGGATTTGTCATCGGGTAGCACTTCCGGTTTCCTCCAAATCAGTTTTTGCTTCAGATGGGTATAGAGCTCACCTCAATGAGGAGCCTCAGACAAAAAAATGGTGTACCTTTGTCGTATGACGTGACCGCACTGTATGGGAAAAAAAACGCGGCGTGATCGATCCTTGCTAATACGTGCGGAAACACCTACCCTGGTAGATTTTCATTGAATGAAAATCGGTGAGCGTAATAAAAAAGCTGAAAAAGTGGAAATGCTGAACTCTGTACGCAATAAAAATGAAGGCATGTCCCGTGAGGGAGAAGGGGAGATGCCTGTGACCACAGCTTGTCCGGAAGGTTGCTGAGGGTAAAAGGTGGTACGGGTTGAGCTGGGGAGTAAAAGCGATGCTTAAAAAAGAAGAACAAAAAATTTGGACACTGCCGCCGAATACACCCCGTGCCCGCTGCTCGTTTCTTTGGCGACGTGCCGCCACATATATGTTTATACCATCTTTGCTTTTTACCACCTTTGCTATATGATGATGCTTATGTCTATGATTTGTTGCGATGCTTGTGGCGATACTTTATTGCGAAAAAAAGTTGGAGCCGAAGATGTTCTGGGAGCAGCTACTCTTCCTGGACGATCAGAACTACGGGGGCATTCAGGTGCAGGGGCCTCTCTTCGAAGGGCAGGACGGCGTTGACGGAGAGGGCGACGCAGCGGGCGAAGCAGATGCCAAGAAGTCGAGCGGTGACGAGGATGGGGATAGCGATTCGGACGGAGAGGAGGATCTCGATGAAGCCGATTCGGAAGGCCTGCAGGACAGCGAAGAGGAGGAAGAGGAGGAAGAAGAGGGGGAGGAGGGTGGAGGGGGCGGGCGCAGAGGGGGGAGACTGAGGCGCTTGAAGGGTAAACAGGGATCCGGAAAGAAGACTTCACCGGAGGTAATGGGCGTGAGCGCGCTGTTGCGGCGGGGAGCGGGGGGGACTGTCTGTTCCATCTCGATGTCTTCCGTATGATGGCGGGGCGTTGGCAGGGATTGTCGCACCCGTCTCATGTGGCTACTGTTTGATAATTGTGCCGTGAAAAATAGTACGTTGCCGCTCTGGCGTGCGCGGTCAACGAATGACCCAAGCATGTTGGCTGTTATGTTTTTCTAGTATGTGTTGCGACTGCCCCCGTCCCTGTTTCTGCTGGGTACTACCGGGTATGTGCGGTAAGAGCAGGCGAAAGAAACAAAATCCGGGCACCATCCGATGCATATTCCTGTCGGTATGCATCACAGCAAACCTGGTAGAGCTTGAGGCCGATCGACGCTATTTTCTCCAAAGCTGGCTTCACTTAGATGGTCAAATTTTTGGAGACCCGACCCGTGAAGTTTTGAACACTTCCTGACCCGACCCGACCCCACGCGATCCGTGAGATTTGGAACACCTCCTGACCGGTGAACAGCCCTGAATTTCTGGTGGAACGTTTGGAGATATTCAAATTAGCTTTTTCCCTGCGACGCCGACCTGGTCCAGGCCAATTGGAACCGACCTGGCAGAGCGAGACGACGAAGCGGGCGGTGTAGGCAGTATTTTGACATAATGCATCACTGCAGAACCTGGTAGCGCTTCAGGCCCGACCCACGCCATTTTCTCTGCCAAGCTGGCTCAATTATTTGATGGTTGGAGATATAATCTGTATTACATTTTCCTTCAACCCCGAACTGGTGCAGGCCAATGGGGACCTCGACCTCGCAGAGAGAGACGATGACGCGGACGATGTCGCCGTGATGGAACCTGCGGGCGATCAAGCGGGCAGCGGGGGGACAACCCTCGCTGGTCGGAAAATTCCGCCGATTGTGTCGCACTGGAATCTAGCGGAGTACCTGCCTGCCTCAGTTCGACAGGTTTTCCTGGTGAGAGCCGCTTAACCCCTTTAGAGCCCTAAAACCCCTCCTTATACTAAACCCAAGTAATTTGTCCCGAAAAACGGGTTTCCAGTCATTTAGGCGTTAAGAACGACCTTGCATGTTCCGATTTTTAACCGCTCTTCCGTCTGTTTTCTTTGATTGTGGACGCCCTTGAATCGAGTGCCCCACTGCTGTACACATATCTGAAGCAATTGTTCCGCCTCCGCCCCCGAACCGGCAGATCTTGGTCTCCACATTTCTCCTCAAGCCCCACGAGAAGGCGCGACAGCTACGCGAGCAGCACGAAAAGTGAGCGCGGTGTTGTATCTTGAATGTCCGAGCACCCGCGTCTGTGCCTTTTTCCGGTGACGTTGACGTACCAAGTCGATTACTTGTGGTACCTGCTGCGGTGTGTGACGTCTGGGGCCGTCCTAGCGAGCGGGGTGTGCAGTAATGCTGGCCCCGGGCTCCTGCTGAGTTCAGGAGTGTAGGTGTGGTGCTGCGGCAGGCTCGCTTTGTCTCGATAACGTCACGGATGCTTAGTCTCCTTTATCGTATTTTACAAAAATATTTCAAAGACGTCAGCCGTGAGTTCGACGAATTTCGGGTCAAAACTCATCTTTGCAAGCTGCGTTGTTGGTACTTGTAATATACTATGTGGGTGAGTTTTTTCATAATGGGAGGGGTCATATTGTTTTGTTAAAAAAACACGTATATATACGAGTATAGTCTATACATATTTTATAAAAAATATTTCGAGGACGTCAGCCGTGAGTTCGACGAATTTCAGGTCAATACTCATCTTTGCAAGCTGCCTATTTGTTCCTACCAAGCGTGAGGTTGCGTCCTCTGGAGTCCACCCTTCGTTCATGGTGCAAGCAGTTGCTGTCTGGTTGGCGAAAACACGGCGTGCTCCATCCCGGCTTTATGGGGATGTGAGAGTCTATGGTCCGTAAAGACTACGGCAAAGCATCATACACCCGCCTACCCCCCACCCACCCCCAGCGTCGCTGGGCCTTTCGGTGTGCTACACTTTCGTGATTGGCGTTTACGGCACCATGGGGGAGAAACCATTGTACGTGTATTACCCAATATAATGGTGGCCCCTCCATAGTGCCGGTTGCCTCTAAAGTGCCTGTTGCCTACTATGGTGCCTGTGAAATCGCCTGGCACAGATGAGAATAACCAGTAGTGGCAGTATGCGGAGTAGTGCCGGTTGCCGCTTTATCATTGTGCCGTTTTTTTTCCGGCTGGCATATACCGGCCGTACAGCTTCTGTACCTTCGATGAGGGAACCACTGAGAGAGCCGGGCATCTCAGAGTGCTCTTTTGTTGGACTTGTCGTCTTGCAGCTGAACCTCTTCACACATGGGGCAGATCACGAGCTAGATGATCCGGATCCTATAATATGTCGTTTTGATGTGTTTGCTGGATCTGTATAGTACAAATAAAACATAGGAAACATGTGCTAAATGATGCAGATTTTATAGATTCCATCCGGCAAACACAGGAAACATGTGCTAAATCACACAGATCATACAGATCCCATCCGGCAACATGATCTACCGTACACTATGCATGTCGTGTATAGACCAGGGATATATATGCCCTAGAATACACAGATCATGATTCTAGGACCTGACGTGATGCTACGATGGAGGTAGTTTTTTTTTGGCATTTTTTTTTCTGTCTTAGTACGGGGCACCTGAACCCAGTATCGTCGGCGCTTTCGTGATTTACTTGCAATATTTTTCGTTTTGTACCTAGGCCATGAGATTGTGCATCGGGTTGCATTTTCATTTTTTCTCAAAATCGGTGTTTATATGTGGTCCCCCAATGAGGCGGTGATGTGCCAGAGCAATATGACCGCCTTGTAGGGGTAAGCCGCCGTATTCATTCCAGGCTATGAGTGCATTTTTCCTCAGTCGCGCCAGGCGATTTTGACCGCACTATATCGGGATACCGCCTTATAGGGGG
This sequence comes from Undaria pinnatifida, assembly GCA_012845835.1. Lineage (NCBI taxonomy): Eukaryota > Phaeophyceae > Laminariales > Alariaceae > Undaria > Undaria pinnatifida. The sequence goes on from JABAKD010000022.1 coordinate 11,072,252, forward strand.
ACCCCTGCTGCATAGAAGTCCTTAAATAGAAGTCCTCAAGTAGGGAGAAGCCTTAGACAGAAAATGGTGCACCTCGAAAACCGACCCGACTCGACCCGCGAGATTTTGATAACTTGCGGACCCAGCCTGAGGGTCGGATTATGACCCATGAAAAGCCTTGTTTTTTACAACTAAGTCAATTCGTTGGCATACTTGAGCGCACTCGGCAAATAACTAGCCGTCAACTCCCGCCGACTCGCAGCCCGCCATGTTTTTGTTTTGTTTCACATTGACTTGATGAGGCAGATAGAACTTTGGCTGTCTTGGCCTCCCTATAGCCGCCAAGTCTGTGTCCCAACCCGCAAAGCCCCTATCCACCACTCTCGCGCCGCTCTGGCTTAACCTCCAACCGAGCCGTCCTGCGGTTGTAGGCTTCAATTTTGTAGTAAAAACATCGCTCACTGACTGGGTTCCTCAGTAAAATTGAGCTATGCATTATCTTGGGATCCGATGTGGGTTTTGCTGTACGCTTCGTTAGGTGCCCAGTCTAGCCCGCGGGACTGCGCGTCGGACACAGGTTTCTTATGAAGTCGTTTTTGTCGGGTTGTATAGATTGTATAGAGCTCCTAGATTGACACACTTCGACCAGAGTCGATGAAAAAAGGAAGCGTGCTCAATTCTGCTGGGTTCCTCAGTAAAATTGAGCTATGCATTATCTTGGGATCCGATGCGGGTTTTGCTGTACGCTTCGTTAGGTGCCCAGTCTAGCCCGCGGGACTGCGCGTCGGACACAGGTTTCTTATGAAGTCGTTTTTGTCGGGTTGTATAGATTGTATAGAGCTCCTAGATTGACACACTTCGACCAGAGTCGATGAAAAAAGGAAGCGTGCTCAATTCTGCCCGCGATAAAAACGAAGGCGGCGCGTACCGTATTGGAGAGGGGGAAGAAGAGCTTGCTTGTAGGGACCCCCGGGTCTGAGTTAATTCTAGGGAGGGAGAAAGAGAAAGGGGGAAAAACAGTGCGAACATATTAAGTGGGATGAGCACAAACAAAACAGAGGTGAGGCACCCCGGAAAAAACTGCTAATAGCCATTTGTTAGATGCCCAGTCGAGACTATGATGCTATCCTTGCCATAGCACGTGAGCGTGTGACCCATACGCTGACAATCGTTGCCTGATGTTCACGAGCAGGATGGTCGCGAGCCTCAGCAATCAGCTGACGCAGGGTCTTCAATCTCAACCGGATGCGCCCGCGTCGTCTGGCGCGAGCGGTGCGCCTCTCAGTCAGGTTGGCGAGAGCACTGTGGAAGCAACCCTCGCGGTGCAAGCGGTAAGAAATGCGCGTACCGTTTAGCTTGGCGTATAGTTACTTAGGTAGCGTTGGCATGGAAAAGGGTAGGCTGCCTGGTATTGACATGCGTGACTAGGTTGGTATAGAAATGCCTGCGTTGCTTCGTATGGAAATGTGTTTATAGAGAGGTTGGTATTGATATGCGTAGGTAGCTTGGTATCGGCTTGCGTAGGAAGCTTGGTATAGAAACGCGTAGGTAGATTGGCATCGATTTGTACACCGCACAGGTAGCTTGGCTAATAGAGTTTTGCCACCAAACAATGCGAGAATGGGTTATTTTATTGACATGGCCATCGGCAAACGTGGGACGCGCGATGGTCTCTTGCTGTATTAGTCTGCTGGAAATTCCTTGGGCATGTTTGTTTCTAATGGGGGGGCTTAGGGATGTTCCTCGTTCCTCACTGTGCTGTGCGGGTGTGCATCGTGCCTCGAGGCGCATGCTTCAGTGGAAACTTGAGTCGCCGTGAGTGTGGCAGACATTGCAGCCCACAGTTGTTTCCGGGCTTGTTTCCGGGTGAGTGTGCTCCGTTTTCATGCTTACTTTGAACGTTTAGCGGACCCTATGGTTTGTAGGCTCACCGTATTTGTTTTGTAGGCATTGATGTGTTTGGCTGTTGCAGAGCCTGGTTCCTCTTGAGCATTATTCCTCGTGAGCTCACTGTAAGATTTGTTGTGGACCCTGTGCTTCGTTAACTCAATGTAATGCTATGGTAGACCCCCATGGCCCTTTTTGCGTTTTTAACCGCGGTGTCGCTTTGGACAGGCGCTGAGGCAGGAGGAGGCGAGCGAGTCGCAGTCGATGGCTGAGTTCCTGGGGGACCTGGTCAGCAAGACGCTCACCGACAAAGTGAGCAACACCTACGCTTCCGAGTAATCAGTACCTTGGCCCTATTGTACCTAGTGCATTGCATCCCTTTGGCGTGTGGGTCCCCGTGTAGGTGGGAGCAATACCTGGTTTATTGAGCGGTAGGTTATCGAGCACGCCTGAGATTCGCGCGTGGACGCTTGTCTATGTGTTGCTTGGAACGCTGTGCACGCAATGCGGAAAGGCCCTGGGTGGGCCACGACTTCGTCTTCCGACAGTGCTATGACGCGAAGGAACAAGATGTGGCAGGCCCGCGCCACCGATACCGTCGTTGACGATTTTGCAGTTATCGTAGACGTACCGTTTTTAGCAGCTGTTGTAGTTGTGCGATTTCGCAGAAACGAATCGCGAGCTGCCCAAGCCAAGTATCTCGTGTGAGAGCACCTGAATACATGTGAACGTCGCTTGTTGGGAGTTATTTTTTTGAATAGTAGCGCGTTTTTTCTTTATTGCCGTACCTTAAGCGGCTTCGCTTGGACTTCCATCACCGAATCAGGTCCTGGAGACGGTCCCCGCCATCAAAAAGTACAGCGGAAGTGGGCCCGATGCTTTCCCCCACAAACCGGGAGCAGCGCGCCCGCTCACTAATCCAGCGCTGGAGTTCATCAAGAGCCTCTGCCACGTCCTGAGCCTTGACACCAGCGTCACGGACGAGGTGAGTGCGCGGTACGACTGCGTGCGTCCGTCCAAAGAATATTCTTCCAAAGAACCTTCTCCGTTCCAAGAGCGTTCTCCGTTCGAACAGCCTTCTCCATTCCAAGAACATTTTCCATTCAAAGAACCTTCTCCGTTCCAAGGACATTCTCCGTTCAAAAAACGTTCTCCTTTTAAAGAACCTTGTTCGTTCCAAGACCCTTCCCCGCTCTAAGAATCTCTTTCGGATCAAGCAAATTTCTCCGCTGAAAGAACCTTCTTCGCCTCTAAAGTGTGCGGCGCGGCTTCGTGCGCTTTACCTGTGTGATTGTTAACGCTGGAAAAAACATGTTTTGTTGTTTGTCTGCAACATATTCCCGGTGTTAAAGCAGCCGCCACGCCCCCTTTCTTGTTGTCGCTGGTGTTGTTGTCACGTTAACTCATGACCGTAATCTAGTTCGTGATCGCAAGACAGGCTGCAATAAATGTGGAGTCGAAGAATATCTGCCAGGGAAACGTAGGTATCCTTGTCTGGAGGAACCATAAATACCACACAAAAAATTACAGCTACAGAGTATTTGTTTAGGTCCAGTCGGTCGTTGGCTAGTCCGGGGGCAACGACACGAGTTTCTCGTCACCGATAGCATTCAGATACCGGTTACGCTCTCCCGGAGGCAACGATAATCCAAATCACCGATAGCATGCAGATGACGGATACGCTCTCCCATCCTCCTCGTTTCCGCTTCGAAACAGGTTGAAAACTTAAGAAAACAGGCGCTCGCGGAGGTGGGCGTGCGGCAGTTCTCGGCCGAGGGCCAGTTTAGCGACCCGTGCGTGAGCTTCGTGTTGCCCGACGTGATCTGCTCCTTCTGCAACCTCTGCCGCGACTTGGATCTATGTCGGGACTCGCGTCTCATGGACGAGGACGAGGTGAGCAGAAATAAACACAGGCACCAGATGGTGTTATACTGGATGTGTCTGCATCAGGTGCACAGCGCTGGGTAGAATCGTCACTGCTGTGCAATGCCCGCATCATGTAGTCTTCGTGGCCCTTTGTGGATTTGCTATGATGTGCTCGAATACATTTATATTGCTTGAGCAATGCTTTGCGTGTTCCACCCTCCAAAGCTCAGCGCCTTAGGCGTAGCGCCACTGCCATGCTCCATCTCCTTCACCCCCCACCCCCCCTCCCCCCCCGGGCGCGCTTCCCCTGCACTGATACATATCACAAAGCAGACCAGTCATGGGCCAAGTCGTAGACTTGTGGCCATACAGATGGCATGCAGGCTCGGCTCAGGCCTTTGACGAAATTCCGTTTTTTTGTCTGTTTCACCCGTCTCGTCTGTCCTGCGGCGCAGGACGAACGGTGGCAGTGCATCCAATGCAACCACCCGTACGACCGTAGCAGCGTCGAGCTCTCCCTTATTGAGGCCGTGCAGCGTCGAAGGTAAGAAACAAGATTGCCGTGTGCAACAAAACCATTATAACATTGCGATTTTACTAACTCTGGTTGCGTCGGAGTTGGGAAGGAAAGTGTATTAAGAATAGTGTTGGAACCGTCGGACGTCACACTCCCAAGACCGACCCAACCCACGAAAAGTTAGCGGGGATTTATGTTGGAAGTATGTTTTTTAACATTTTTCTTTAACTTCGAACCTAATTTTTTGGTGAGTTGGTCTTGGGATATTTTGATATTTATGGGTTTCAATACTTACTTTTTCCAACCCAACAGAGTTTAGAAATCGCAAACACCGTATTCCGTCGTCGCTTTAATTCGTACCAGTATATGGTTGGGGATCAATGAGGCCTCTCTCCTCCGATTACCGGGAAACTCTCTCAAGGACCACTACCCCCGCATTGGTCAACGCGGCGCTCTCGTCGCAGACAGTGGTTCGTCCGGTAAACCCTTGTTTTGGGCTCCTTTTGTGTAGGGACTTTTTGCATAAACTCGTTTTAGCTATGAAGATTCCGTGCTACTTGCCTGGTGACTTGCGCGGTTTCATTTTCTTTAGTTTTCAAGGGCGTTTTGTTTTATGTTATGTCTGATATAGCTCATGCAAGGAACGCTTGTGTTCCTCCTGTTCAACTTGCGTTACACCCCTGGGGACTTCGAGGCAAACCTACACCCCGAAGGGGAACCTTGTATTACAAATATGATTACGACGTGAATGCGAGTTTTTCTGCATTACACCGCGCCAAAAATTTAGGAAACCCCTTCTTGGGATCGCCGAAGAAGCCGGTATTTACCTCTGCCGTCGCCGACCGAAACACGCACGCACAAAAATTGACGACAATTGCAAATATCAAATCTCCTCCTGCGCGAGTTCTCAGCGACACTTAAGTAGTCTTTTATCTTAGCTTGGTTTCTGCCTACCTCGTTTGCCGGGACGTTTTTTATTTCGATTCGCAGCGTGCGGTACCAGCTGCAGGACATGAGGTGCAAGAAGTGCGGCGCGGTGGCGACAAGGGCGATGAGCCTTACGTGCCCTTGCTCGGGTGTTCTGGTCGCCGAAGAAAGTGCTCAGGAGTTCCACAAGACCATGCAGCTTTTGAGGTAGGTCATGCCCAACTTGGTACCTAGCGTGTCACGCACCGCCTGGATGTCTACTCTGGGAGGTGTTGCCTGAGGTCACAGTGTTGTTGACCTCCATTACATGCCGTCAGGCCGCTCGATAGTCAAGTCGCGCGCTCCACAGCAGCGTCGCCATCTAAAAATACAGAGGCGGCTTTTTCCCGGCAACGAAACTCAAACGCAGATCCAACGCCCCTTGCATTTTAACATGATACGTCCTTTTGCCTGGCAAAGAAACTCAAAAATTAGATCTGACTCGTTTGTTTTTCGTTTTTGTTTTGCGCTGTTTATATCCTTTTTGCAGGCAACTCGCGTTGTTCCACAGGTTCGAGTGGCTGCAGGAGACTGTCGAACATATCCTTGTCACGGACGGCCAGTTAGAGGCCGCGCGGGAGGAAGCTCATGAGGAACCGCAAGAAGATGACGAGATGGACAACGAAGCTTGAAGTCCGCAAGGAAAAGCTAGCTTTTGAACCCCTCCCAGCCTCATCCTCTGCGTATATACGAGGATTGTTCTAGATCGGGAATTGAACCAAGAACAATCTGCGGTTTGTTCGCTAGTAGGAATAATCTGTGGTCGTTTATTAGTGAGAATGAAGTGTGTTCGTTGATATTCTAAAATCTTGTGTGTCTATCCGGCTTGCGGAGGTCTAATCCACCCAAATTCGTGATGGTTTTTGCTGGGCAAAGGAGAAGATTCCTTCGAGATCGGGAACAAAATGCGTGACTTGCTCGTCAGTGGGACAGAATCGGGCGAGCTGGTTCATGTTCCTTTCTGTGCGTGAACAAGTAGACTTTTGGGCAGAAACGTGGCAATGCTTGGTGTATCGCGTTCGCGTCAGTCCCAATTGGATACAGCGTGGGACGGTGCTGATACACTGGTAGAACACGCAAACAGATAGTGCTGCTGCTCGTACTCTTTCCAGCTGTGCGTGCATAGAACAGCATGACCCGAAATAATGTTGTGGAGAAGCTTACAAGTTTATCAGGGAACGGTTTGGGACATTTTGAGGTTTATTGGTTCAGCGTGAACGTTGCTATGCGGCGTCGGGAGGCATGGTGCCGTCGCCGCATGGAGATGTACAAAAAGGAAGCGCTGCAGGGTGCAGGGCAGGAAACGTGGAGGCATAGGACAGCCCTTTAAAGGGGTCTCCGTGTGTGGCCGTTGCTTGTATAGAAGTGTTTCCGAAGTTCCTTTTTTGTTTTTACGAGAAACTTGGGTAGTGCTCAACCTGCGCCGCCACCTTGTTGTCGGTTTGGTTTTGTGCCGCTGTGTTGTGTATTATAATTACAACCTTTTTACGAAATTGTCTCGGTATCAGCTACCCGTGCGCTCGCGCCGGCACCGTCAAAGCTAACGTCCCGCCGATTCTTGCCCAAAAACGGCCATAGTCAAGCCTGAGGGGCATGGAGTGAGCAGTGCGGACAAAATTAAAGGTGGCTCCAAAACAAAAATGAACCTGGGCGAACAAACGTGTTTCTGGGGTGTGTACGTAACAGCACAGGGGTTCTTGCTTCAGTTTGCGCTATTTAGTGGTGTTTTTTTTTCTCGCGGTGGGGAACCGAATAGGTTCACTCTTAGGAATTCGTGGCGGGTTGCAGAAATATCGGCAACCGACTGCTTGCTGTTGTAGTGCTCGTATCAGTGTCGGGGGGCAAAAGCCTGTCGAGAGCAAGCCACTGCACCTAGAATATAAGTCTGATATAACTCAGCGGGTGCATGATCTCACATGACGAGGGAATATATCGAAATAAAAGCAAGCATCAGTTACAACAGATGCCGCCACGATGCGTTGGGTCGCCACGTGCAAGAACTGATGCATCCAATAAATGAACGGCAACAGGTTCACCAGCAGTGATTACCCCTTTCAGCACTGCACTCTCCCGTTACGGGGGGAAAACATATTTGGAATCAGTGACGAAAAACGTTTACAGTCGTAGGGGAAGGGTCGAGTGCACGGTCATCTATTCGCCAGCAGTGAGCAAGGCGCATCCTTTAGCAGGTTGGGGGGGGGGGGGGGGGTAAACTGGAAGTCCCCGGGTGAAACATGCTTTCGTATGATCCGTTGTACGCCTAAGTCAAAAGCCATGATTACGTTCATCGGGATGCACGTTCGTTTGTTTCTTTCAAAAAAACACTCAGTAGTAATATATATATATCAAATATATTAGATCCTCCTGGAGATCCGGGTAAAAAAAGCTTAAGCTCCATACACTTTTGTTTGTGTACCAGTTTTTGTCCATCTGCAAAACACAGACTCGGTGTTAACCTCGCCCATTCGGTTAAGTCAACACCGTGGACTTGCCGGCCTTCGTGGGCCGAACCCTATACAAAGTAAGGGTTGGGCGAGAAGGTGAGATAGCCACCAATTGATAGTAAAAGCTCCTCGAGAGAAGACCCTTAAAATGGAGGTGCTACCCCATGCGTACCAAAAGTTGGCGGTGCATATAGCGGAACAGGGTAGCCACTCACCACCCGAGCGGCCCTTAGCCGCGGACATAACGACCCCGACAGCTCACGCTGCTGCGTGTGGGCATGCTCGAGGTGGGTGTTCAGGGAAACCGCGAAGAACCTCGGCAGGTACTCCAACCTTACCCTCTGGGTGATCAATGTGAACTAATTTCCCTAAGGCTATACCGGCACCCAGCTAATAGTATCACAAGTGTGCCCATCGCAACAGACCAAAAAGTCGTCAACATGAGCATAAACACAGGCTTCGAGAGCTTGACGGATTAGCATATTGCAAACCCCAGCCAGCATCTGAATGCCGTCCCCCTTCCACTAGAGTGCAGCAGGGATCTTCCGACGGCTTGAACCCAACTCATGCTCTTAGCCCCCCGCACATAGCTAGTACTGGTGGCTACGGCAAATCCTCGTGTTGGTATCTAATCACCTCTCCGCCGTAACACTTCGACGTGCATACAGCCAAGTGCGCGCAGAGATTTGCGAACCACCGCACCTTGAAGCGCACTTTTTTCACCTCGCATGCAGCAGGAATATGCGTGCGCCAATTTCTCCAGACACCAGATTAGACACCATGTTGAGGGAGGGGTGCAAGTCGTTCAGAGGGCTTCAAACCGACAACTAAACACCCCTCAAAGGGGCGTCTCAAATTGACCAAAACATCATTGAACATCATTGAAGAGGGCTTAATAAACTTCAAAATTCGTTCGAGAGGGCTTCAAAATCGACACACGTCATTCAAAGGAGCTTCAAATTGACCACAAGGTCGTTGGAGGGGGGTTCAAAATCGACAAAAGAAAAGCCAATCAGCGGGGCTCCAAAATAGACAAAAATGGATTTAAGGACCTGCAAATTGACCAATGAGTCATTCAAAGGGGCATCAAAATGATCCAAGTCAAATCAAATGCACCAAAAAAATCCATTCAAGAGACCTTCAAAATTGACACTAGTCATCTAAGGGAGCTTCAAACTGCCACAGGCCGGTCACCCACGCCACCCGCGATATCGTGCACCGTCTGCATGGCCTTGAGGCACAACTCGTCGGCGTCCTTTTGCGTCGCCGCTTCCGCGTAGATGCGGACAACGTCTTCGGTGCCCGAAGGCCGCACGAAGCACCTTCCCCACAAAAACAAAACAAAACAAAAAGTGGCACATGGATGGGGAAACGGGGCGTTGGTGTTGACTTCGAGCGAATGCGGGTTTCAACTTCTGTACCTTGTCACTTGGCCCTCGGAGCGAGACGGGATTGCCTCGTGTCGAGTGTGCTGAGGTGGGTGGAGTTACCGACAGGTAGACAAATAGATGACGTATATTGAGCGCTTCTCTCGAGCATCCGTGTAGACATCATAAAGGTCACTAAAAAAAGTAAAGTCAAGTGGAGACATGACATGCGGATAAAAGTGAAGTCGGCTCCTCTCGAGCATCCATGTCGACATCAAAAAGGCCACCCATAATGTAGAGTCAGGTAGAGGGGGTATAGAGAGAAGTGAAGCCGGGCGCTACACCAACACAATAAAAAATCACAAGATCCCTATATCCCGCTACGACGTAGCAACCTAGTATTGGAACTCCCCAATATAATCAAACCGTTGCCATATCCTGGTACAAGCATGTAACTGGTAATCAACAAGTTCACGCGGTTCAGTTTGAGGCTATTTTGGTTATCTGCTTCACAGACTGAGTAACCTCATAATTCCTCTCTCTCCAGGACGAAGAATGAGCATGGGACACTGAGCGTAGTGATGTCGTTGGGTGGAACGAAAGACTTGGCGCGAAGACGACACACACGGTGCCGCAAAAAGGGACGACCGCTGTTGAGGTCGCTGAAATCGGATGTTTATGTCCGCCGCCACCAACTTAAAAGACGCACACAAGAAGTTGACTACAGTTAACCCAAACGCTAACCCTAGACGTGGAAAACGTCTTCTGTTCCCGATGGCGCCACGCAACGCACCGTCCCACAAAAAAAAATACACAAAGTACCAAATTGATGGGGGGCAAAAAAAGTGGCAACGTGGACGGGGAAACTGGGCGTTTGATATTGAGACCGTCTTCAGTGTGGGGAATGATCCTCGGGGACAATAATGGCATTGAAATTGACCCTTTGCCGGTGCCCGCAGTGTGTTTATCGTTTTCGCAAGTGTGAAATACAGCAAATTCAGCAACAATTTTTCTCTGAGTGCAACTCCAAACTCTTCATCCTTTAGTGTCTCGGGCCTCCATCTCGCCTCATACACTTGGAAGTACAGCAGTAACGAGACAGCCGGCACGTGGCCGCGATGGCGAATCAAAGCATGTTGTTGCCAACCGACAGAAAAAGCGCGCGCAAGTCTTTCCGCCGCAAAGCAAGGCAACTACTAGGTATGACAGGTGTACGCCTACACTCGTTACATCGATCTACATGTTCTCCGTGCGGTTGGGCACAGGACACCTTAACTGGGCACAATCGGGAGCCCAAGACACAAAGCTCACCTCCCGTTAGGAGTGGTAGCCATGGTTTTGTCGAGCGTCGCCTGAAGACCCGGAGGGGACAGCGCGCTGGTCTCATCAGGACTGCAAGTGATGACGGAACGGTCGGCCACGGCCGTTTTCGCCTGACGGCTAGGAAGGTCCATGTACAGCGATGCCCACTCCTGAAAAAACGGCAATGGTTGCACACAAAAAAAGGTCGGCAGAGGTTGAACACCAAAGGTCGGCAGCGGTTCAAAACAAAAGGACGGCAGAGGTTGAACACAAGAAAGGCGGTCGAGGTTGAACTCAAAACAACAGCAGAGGTTAAAAGCAGAGGCTTAACACAAAACAGCAGCAGAGGTTGAACAAAAACCGACGACCGGAGTTGAACAAAAATGGACGGCAGGGGGCGCACACAAAATGAGTGGCGCGACCACACTCATTCCTGTACAGCGTTACAGTAGACGCCAACGCTTGCCACGTCTTCCATTTTCCTTTTCCTTTCTTCGTTTGTTCCCCGCTCGGCGCCCTGCGAACTTGTATTCGACGGAATCAACCCTGTGGGGGGTACCAGGTGCTCGATGCAAGTTCCCCGATGCTATCTGCATTCTCCAATCCGTCCCAGCGCACGGGGTCATGCCAGATCGTTGCATGTTGCTATGCGACTATATGCCAAGCTCTTTTCGGATCTCGGGACAACTCGATCAATCATTTTCGTCAGCTAGGTCAATATTTTTACGCGGCGATATTACAGTTAATTCGTCCCCAGACCGAAAGCATGCCAAGCAGGATACATTTGGTTGATCCAGGTCGTGCCGTGAGCGCCCTAAAGGCCAAGCCTAAAGGCCACTTCGCATCAAAACAAGGAAAAATCGTGCAATTTACGACGTGATATCAACACTATTCATCCTGACGGCTAGGAAGGTCCACGTACAGCAACGCTCAATCTAGCTACATACACCTCAGGACAGATTATGAATGCCCCAAGCGGTCCTTGCATTTACGTTCACAGTGGAATGCGCACATGTACACAATTTACAGCTCACAACGTTAGTGTACGTTTTAGGGGGGATACCGGGGGTTCACCTCACAGCCCCATCCCTTGAGGCGAAGCACGGCCTCGCAAAACAGCAAATCGCTAAGGGCGTCGCCGACGGCCTGGTTGATGAGTGCCGCCGAGGACAAAAGCCGGCGCACAGATTGTTCCGCGGACTGGTCGCCTGTGCTGTTCTGATGGGCGATTTGCGAAAAAAAAACAAAGGGCATGGAAAAATAGTCAAAAGAAGCGATGAACAGCTTGTGAAAAATGGCAAAAAGGCAAACAAGATCGTGAAAAGCGATGAGAGATTTGCGAGGAATCGCAAAAGGTATAGAAAATCGTAAGAAGCGGTGAGCGATTTGCTAGAAATGGATAAAGGCATAGGGGATCGTAAGAAGCACGGTTCGATGGTGCATCGCCCCCAGCACTCCGAGTTGGTGATACTGTAAACGGTTGAGACAACGGAGGTAAACGATACCTGCAGCACTTTTGTTGGGATGATATGCACCATGCATCACACAACGACGTTTGGAGTCTACACCTCGTGTCACTCCTTTCGGATCAAACACGCTAGCGTAGTATATAGTCATCTGCACCTTCGTGTATACAGCATACGCGCAACGTTTGCATCTCGGCGAGGCGGGCCAAAACCTTATCCTTGAAGAGAACCACTTATGTCTGAATCTGCAGCTGTACGTGGCCGTGGCTGGTACTCGATGTATTCGTGCGCTCTGTTCAAGCACAAAAAGGTTACCTTTCACATTCACGAACGATTACCTTTGGTATCCACAAAAGTGTACTTTCTGCAATAAAAAAACCTTACCGTTGCGCCCACAAAAATTTACCTGCTGCATCTCAGTGAGGCGGGCCAAAACCTTATCCTTGAAGAGAACAGTCCCGTGACCATTGGCCTCGAAGTAGATACCCACATCGTACTTCTCCGCCTCGTGGTGGACAAACTTTACCCCAGTCTTGGCCATTGCCACAGGCACACCGTTCGACCTTAGGTATCTGTTAAGGCACATTGCCGACGACGCCATGCGTTAATGTACGATACAGGAAACCTATTACTAGGGAAAACACATGGTTAGAAAACATAGGGGAATACACTGATTGATGCGCTTATAGTGGGTGCTGCTTACTATGGTTCACCGAAAGTAGACATACTTACAATTACGAATAGTCATCATTTGTGCTTTCGAGCTAAATCCGTAGGAGAGGCTTTGCCTTCAAACATCTTCTGGACACGCCATGGCCTGGGGGTCGTCCCCGCCCCCCCCCTCCGGGTGAATACTATATCCCAGGCTGGGTTTCTAGTTGGGAGAGGATGTGTTCTACACCAACTTCGGTAGAACGGCTACCGGATTCCTTAGTTTTCCTGTAAAACTCAGCCTGCATTTCTTACTACCTTGCTCCTTAGTACGTGTCCTGTAATGTGTTAAGAAGGTATTGTATGAAGTTATTACAAAAACTTCACCTGTGAGTTCGAAAAAATTACGGTCGATACTCATCTTTGCAAGCTGCTCGATACACCGGGCAGCCGTTTTTAGTTAGTGAGTTGCCATCATTCATCCTTGTTAATGGCAACATTTAATATATACAAAAGTACCGTATTGATCCACTTCATCCTTTTGACTAATGCCACAGGGCTGATCGATTTCCTGCCCTACCTAAGCCATATCATACTGCTGTGAAGCATCCACGCATAATAGATCGCGAAGGGAAAAAAAGGTGGGCAAAAGGAAACAAGACCTGATAAACAACCATTCTCTGCATGGACGCTACAACTTAATCAGAGCGGAAAAGCTGGGAAAAGGGAAACAAGACCTGTGAAACTATCGCTCTGCTAAGTAGACTACAACCTGATAGCAGTCTCCCCAACCCGTGAGACCAACAGCGACGGCAAGGCGTGCTGCTGCTACAGCAAGATCCAGTGTGACAGCATGTGCGTTCTGCAAAACAAATCTCGTTCTCATGCGTCTGTTCCGTCAAGCGACACTATCTGCATCCTGAAAAAAAGCCCTTTTTCATGTTTTTCGCGAATCTGTTTCGAACCGAAGATGCACTTACTGAGTGGACCCGCCGTTAGCATAGGCCGTCTGCACCACAGACATCGAAAACTCCTGCTCGACGCGAAACGATAAGCACAAGCGGTTGAAAGGTCAAAATGAGGGTATCAGTGAAATTTGAAGCTTTGCTCCTTTTCTTTTCGATTTTCAGTTTCGTTTTTCGTTTGGTATATTTTTTGTGAGCAATGTTGTTGGCGCGCGGGGTGGGGCATAACGAACAAGGAAAGTAATCCAGCATAAAGTAGCATAATTTCCGACTTCATTGGGGGCCTGCGAGCATAGTCTAACCGCGTAAAACCCGGCATAAAACGGGAGGAATGCTATGGATGAAAAAGAGCAGAATAAAAAATAAGCCAAGGTATGGCTGTGTCTTCACAAGTCGGGCGCACCAGATTTCTTAATGTTCTCTCCAGAGGAGTAATAAGTTGCCGCTCTCACTAGAGTCAGTAGCAAATGGTCATGGCAGTGTATGGGTGTTGCGGGAAATCAGGGGCCACGACAGCTTTGAAGGTTGCGGGACACCAAAAACGGCGGTTCGGTCGAAACACGAGCCTTTAAAATAAGACGCGTCAGTCTTTGGGGAAAGGCAGTCTGGCGCGATCTTGAAGAGCGCATACTGCGCCGTACCACTAATGATGCACCGTACACACCTTGTCGAGACCGAGGTTTGCCAGTTCCTCGTGGATGAACGCGGCGCACAGTGCGGCGATCTTGTCGCCGTCAAAAAGAACCCACTTTCCCCTGTAAACGGTAACGCCATTGAACGAGGCGCATGAGAACGAAGTAAAAGAACAGTGTGTGTTGCGTACGACTGCTAAAGTTGACCGACAAGCGTGTCTGTTACAGCGTTGTTTCTGGTACAGTAGATCCGCTTGGTTTCCAGAATCTTGTCTCATCGAACAGCCTAGCAACACATTCCGGCTACATACGAAACGGCACGGACGTTCAGATGCAGAGAGTGACGCGTGTTATCGTATACCTGGAGGTTTGCGGAGTACACCTGAGGGATAGGTGCGACGAGCAGTTGTTGCCGAGCTGGTGAGCACCCACCCCCGCGCACTCTTTCATCCTTCTGGTTCGATCACGCAGCCGTCCTACGTAAGAAAACTACCGATAGAGACAGCTAAAATATAGATGGCAGAGGCGTGCGGGCAGCATGGTGCATGGAACTATGGCAATGCAGGTAACAGTCTTTCGAATGAACTCGGAAGAGCTTGAACGTGTCTATGGCAATGGCAATATATCAGGCATACAGGATGTGTGGTGCATGGATCTGCAAGTTTACTAAAATAGTAAATACTCCGTATGTTCTTAGTGCGAAACTATAGATTGTGGCGGACCTGGGAGACAGGAGCGGCCACTCTACCAATGATGCAGATACAGCTCGGTTCTGTAACATGTCCGTCATCTGCCACGCGGGTCCGTATTCAGCTGCTCAGCTCCACTCCAGCTTATACCATAGAGGGCACCCAGTCCCTGTTCGAGCACGCTCAGGCTCACGCTATCGCTACAGTGGGATCCGAAGGGTGTGCCAGCCAGCGTTGGGTTGCGAAATCAACTGAGTTAAATTGACACACGACGCGTATGAAAATACGTGGAAGTGTGATGAGCTTAAGCTTTATTTTTCCCCATCCGCCGGAGGATTGAAAAAAAAAGAAAAAAAAAAAGAGCTCAGGCGATCTACGAAGACCCTTCAATCCTTTTAGAAGAGCGTTTTTGGAGGAAAAAAACTTGAAGTTAGTGTGGAGTTGTTTTGCGATAGTACAAGGGTTAAGCCATGGCAACGCCTGAGGGTAAAATCCGGGGCTTTTCAAGGATCAGGCCGAGCCAGCGTAATCCGTCCCGACCCGCGATATTTGAAAATATCTTGACCCGACCCGACCCGTCCAGTGATAGTTCTAAACACCTCCTGACCCAACCCCACTGGACCCGCGAGATTTGATAACCTCCGGACATGATCCACGGGTCGAGCCACGACCCGTTGAAAAGTCCTGGTAAAACCCAGGATCGGCCGCAACAGACTGATCAAACAAACGAGATATCAAAACCCGCCATAGCAAACCAACTACTGTCCCGATCCGTAGTCAGATCAACGCCTTGCGCCTCATATTTCGCAGTCTCACGTAGTATCGTCAAAGAAGTGGTAAACGAGTTGGTCGGTGTGGCTAGCTACCACCCCCGCATTGATTCATCCGTAATCAACGCAGCACCTCGACACAACTTCTCGCGTCCCCGCCTTTTCGCATTTCAAGGTTACTCTGTGTCTTCCCCCGCCTTTTGGTTCCAATGGTACGCTGCTGTGTCTCACGTAGCGTCGAAGAAGTGATAGACGAGTCGGTCGGCGTCTCCATCGAAGCTGCACAGGCGCTTGCCGATGTCGTCCTTAGCCGAAACTCCGGACGGCGGCACTCCTTTCTGTCCGCGCGGAACGACGCACGCGTTCGAGAAAAGGGTTTGAGGCGCACTGCTGTGTACGGGACGAAAAAGGGTTGAGAAAAATGCTCGGGACTCACACATTGTGTGCGCGACGAAGGGCCGAGACAATGGTTCGAGACACAACCGTACACGAGACGAACGGAGTTATTTGTCCCTGCAGGGGTCGCTTGGGTTTGATTGGGTTTACGGTGGTTTTGGTTAAGATATACAGTTCGAGAGAATGCTTTGAGGCACAATGTGGGCGAGACGGAAGGAAAAACAATATCCTCACCATGGTTGATTGGGTTGAGATAAAAAACATTATCCTTGCGATGGTTGATTGAGTTATGATTGGGTTAGGGTTAGGGCTAGGTATAAAAATTCGAGAAAAAAGGTTGAGACACAATGTATGCGAGACAAAAGGAATTATTATCCATACATTGGCTGATGGGTCCACGATTAGGATTGGGGCTACAGGGCTAGATCTTATTCAAGGTGTTTGGTAACATTTTCTCGAATAAGCGGCAAAGGCCCCCTCCAACGAGGCTTGGGAGTGAAACCGAACCAAGTCGCGCCAAGGTGGTTCACACCAGCCACAGCTTTCAGAAAAACAAGACAAAAAAACACTCTTCGGCTGTGAGATCGAGGAGGATTTCGTCCAAACTCATACTTGCAAGCTGTGTGTGTGATCCTTCGATCGCGCGTGCTACGGAGCCTGTATATCTTCATGAAGGTTACAGGTCGGTAACCTCTCCACACCAAGGTTACAGTAGGGGGGGGGGGTACCCCTAGTTTCACCACCCCGGGTAGGCTCTGCACCTCACTCAACACTGAATTATGAAATGTTTCGTTCTTTCCCAGCTTAACAAGCAAATCCATGATCGGGCGTCTCGCGAACTCGACAAGCACAGAGAAATAGGGGAGCGATTCTCGGGAGCAGCGCTGAGCCGCTAACATAAGAGACGCTCAAAACGACTAGTACTGACTAGTAGTGACTATTTAGCAGTAGCGGCTATTAATAGTATCCCCCTCTCATACCGTAGCCTTGTTTTTCAATTGGTCAAACTCATAGATGGCGAGACCACTGCGCTCAATATCGTCCCTCTCGAACGTGATAATTGACTAAATACTTCCCCACACTACTGCACAGTCCAACGGACTGCGCGAAAATGCTGAAACTGCGTTTTTGTGTAGGGGACCTGGACCTGCCAGAAAGAGCAAACACGTATACCAGTAGTCGGGTGGACGAAGATAGCGCACAGAGCCGCCCGTGCGGCAATGCAAACGAGAGTAGAACTCGCCAAGTGGCGAGATGTGAATTGTACAAAGAGGAACGGAATGTTAAAGGAAAAGACGAGGAAATAGACTGATGTGACACGGACAAGTTTGGTACATAAGCGAGAAAGGACCGCTATCCCAGGAAATATATGGTGGCCACGGACGGCCCAAGAGGAAGGAGACAAGATAAGCGAAAACCAAAACTTAATAAATGGAAGAAACGTACTGAGGGCCCAAACGTTGGAGAGGTCTCTATTAGGAGTAGGAACGGTGCTCCGTCTCGAAAGGGATGCGTGGTCAATGGTCCACCGACTTAAGGCAAGCAACAAATGATACCCCCCTACACACACCATTACCTACTACCTACTGAAGTATACGTACATCGTCTTCGGCTACTCCTAGGCATCACTGCGACACCTAGTTTACATAATTTGGCCCAGAACAGGACGCGTACTTCGCAGTTGACATACTCATCTACCCCAGCCAACACCTTATTGTTTATATCAATTGTACCAGTACAGCAGGCGTAGTTGGTAGTTGACGTACTGATCACCACAAGTTATGTTTACATAGTCTGCCCCAATACAGCATGCGTAGCTTATAGTTACCATACTGATTTACCCCAGCCAAAATATTATTGTTTTATTATACTCTGTCCCAGTACACCAGTATAGCAGGCGTGATTTGTAGTTCCCTTGCTCATCTAACACAGCAAAAAAATATCTGTACGCCCCCGTACCTTCTGAACCCACTCGGCTCCGCAGCCCTCATTCAGTTGCCCCTCGCCGACACGATTCCTGACTTCCACCGAGAGTTCACCTCCAGGCATTTCTTCCGCCAACACCTGCCAAAGAAAAGCAATACATTTCTTCGAAATGTTAGTTTTGTTCAGAACCGGAGTAAAAAAAAAACAGTACCTCTGGTATACTGTGTAGCACGATACTGGGGGATACTGGGGGGTCCTACCATCGGATGCAAGGACAAGCCGTGACGATCACTCTCGAGACATCAAGCGTCTCACGTGCATAGCCCCGCGAAAACGCACGTTCATAGAATGAATCGCACGACAAAAAAAGAGACAACCACAACGAAAACGTTCGGACGAAGGCTATACACCCAGCCTCGAAGCAACTAGCGTGGACGGAGACGCTGGAACACAGAAAAGTATCGCGATGCTTCTTGCGCTGCTCTCCGGTGGATGGTGGCCACCTTCCATTCAGTTGGCAAGGCGCTCAAGAGATAAAAGGCTACTCGTACCTTTATCGTGCTCCGCGTCATGCCATTAGTACCATTAGTATAGCCAGCCAACCTACAGCGCTAACATTTTAGCGCGTGCTAGATATCGAGTAATCCCACGGCAGCAGTGGATGCATTTTTGGGGGCTACACGTTTTTGACCTTCTGACCTTGCTACCGGTTGAGCTCCTCGAGCGTGCAACTGTCGGATAGTGCGATAGGCTGACGAGTACAACGATTGTTATTAGGACTAGCGCGTAGAAACGTTGGCCAGGTTGCGCGAACGAATGCTTTCGACGTCATATAGTATCGGGTGAGATACTGAGAGAGCCCCTCGTGCTATCAACAGGAGCTCAGAAAAAATTCGCTGCATCGCTAGCGTGGGATAACCCTAAAAATCACAACTTTTTTTTCTGTTTTATTTTAATTTTTTTCGATTTGGGACCTCAAGACCTCTCTCAAAAACTGATTTGGAGAAGAAAAAAAAACTGTTGCAGGATGAAAAAATCCCATATAGCCTTGGTACACAACGAGAATCAAGCAAAAAAACGGCGTATTTCCGACGATTTTGGGTTAAGGAGCGTTAACCCCTTGAGAGCCCCCGAACCCCTCCCTATACTAAATCCAAGTAATTTTGTCCCCAAAAACGGGTTTCCAGTTGTAAAGGGGTTAAGGAGCCCCGTCATTCAGAATTTTTTTTTGACAAAACATGGTATACCTCTGTCGAAGCACGCGTCAAAAATCACAACTTTTCTTCTGTATCCGTCTGAACCATTGTTGTCCACCTCAACCTTTCCCTGCTGCCAAAAACTCCCCCATTTGTTCAGTTTTGAATACGCTGTGCCCAAAACCTTGGGGCTCAGTGTTACTGAAGGCGTTAAGCGCTACGAGGAGCATAGCGCGAGTTAAGTGTCTGTGTCCGCATAAACCATTGCGCACCTTCGCAAGCGATTCCATCTTCGGGGCTCCCACGCCATGGGCAGCGTCGATGTGGATGCCTCCCTTGCCGGTCTCTTTCTCTTTCTCGGCGGCGTCGCGAAACCACGACGCCTTGCGCTTCTTAGAGTCCTCCGCTGTGGCGGAGACGGGGAAAAACGCACGGGAAAAACGAGGCGCTTAACAACACCTAAAAGTTATACTTCGGAGTGTATGTTTAGGGAGGGTTCATTGGTGAATAGGTGCCAGTCCGACCACAAATATAAGCGCGATATAAAATGCTTGAACAAAGTGCGAAACCTCGAGATCTAGGGGAGGGGACGAAAGTGAGCATCCCCGGGTCAACCCATGGATGCTTCAATCAATTGATCTATCTGCACGGGGATACGATCATCAACGAGTCTTGGGGTTTAGGATAGCAGTACCGCATGGCCTCAATTCCACATCGAGTTTATATTTATTGCCGAACTTTTTGTACTATCTAGGTATTTTCGGATTCGGGGGGACAAAACAAAAAAAAACGAGGCCTTGCGCTTTTTAGAGTCCTCCGCTGTGGTGGAGGGAATAGCTCACGGTGAAAACGAGACACATGCGTACGAATTTGGAAACAATGAAATACCAGGTACGAAGAAAAACACACAGGAGCGAGTCCGAGGCAAAGCAGTATGCAACTTGGGCAACAGCTTCCCTTCCCGTCTTTACATAGTGGGTGATGGTGCACAAACGCAGCGGTCGGTTCAGATGTTTCCTCCGTTTACGCGCTTACTGTATTACCCAAAATTATTTCCCGCAAGTAATAGTAACAAGTTCCAGACGGGTCGGATGATACGTTGCCAAGACCGACATAAGGTACCGCTCTAAAACGCTAGCGAAAACACCGCATGGTACTCATATTATAATGTCTGCGATTACCAAGTTCTATTGGGCTGAAAAAAAATGAGACCGTAAATCCTCGAAGCCTGGTTGGGTGTTAGCTCATTTTCGGTGAACTCCTTTCGGCTAGTAGTTGGGGCTGGAGTTATCCCGACCAACCCAACCCAATACATATTTTCGGAGGGCTATAAGGGTAAAAAGGGACGTTTTCGCCGTTCTTCGACAATTTTTCGTGGGTTGGGTTGCGGCCTTGGGTTGTGACATATTAGTCGGTTTCAATGCTATTACATTATGTTTTCCTACCCAACCAAAATTATTTCCCCGCAAACACCCTATTCATGAATACCAGGTACCCCAAACGGTCCCAACATTTCAACCCAGAGTGGAAGTCGGGAACGGTTCAGAAAGTCGAAGCTCAACGAGTAAGGCCGACCGATAAATGATCGAACCTGGGGGAAACGGTATTGGTTGTAGTCGGCCTAAACGCGGCGCGATTATGGTCCGCATGTATCAGCACGGGCCTGGTGCCCACACTCTACGTGAGCGCGAGAGAGCGCAAATACCCTTCAAGTGGAACGTGAAAAGCCAGCACAGAAGTACAAGCGTCCGCAGGGTTTCTGTCATGGCTTTCTCCGGACCCAGGGAGAAACTTCGGAGAACCTTCTTTTCTACCAGTGGTTTTCCTCCGCGATACGTACGTAGCGAGCTAATAAATAGCGAGGTGTCGACGGTTGTCCTCGCCACTAGAGCTTAGGTTCGCAAAGCTCGAGGCGAGCATCCTGTGTTTTTTTAGGGCTGTTCACGGATCGGAACACATCTCGCGGGTGGGACCCGATCAGGGTGACTCGACCCGACCCGTCCCGCCGGATTTGAATACCGCCTGGCTCGACCCGTGAGATTTAGAACACCTCCGCGACCCGACCCGACCTGACCCGACCCGACCTGACCCGACCCGACTCGACCCGACTCGATCGACTGAGTTTTTTAAACCTCCTGGGCCGACCCATGGGCCGGATCATGACCCTTGAAAAGCCCTAGTAGTGTTCTTTTTTACAGTCCATGCCTGGTGTGTTGATTTATCCCTGGTGGTGTCGAGTGAACCGTTGTTATGATTTTAATACAAACGCACAAAACTTGCTTCCCTTTCAAGTGCGGAAGAAAAATCTGTTCATGGCGAAGGTTTGCTGTTAGCTTTTGCTCTTACCACTGGAGATCAGGTCCGCATAGCTCGAGGCGAGCATCTTGTAGTACCCCTTCTCGCCGCGCCACTCAGGCTTTCCCCAAAACGGTCCGGAACCAGCCTCTTCATTGGACATCCTGAAAAAAAAAATCCGGACGGAAAAAGTTGCCCGCGCAAACACGTAGACACGCAGAGGACACCACTGTCAGTCGAAGGTGGGGAACTTGGGGGCGAAGCTGAGCGCGCCTTAGCACGTATTCGACACCTTGGTTGAGGGTCATTGTGATGAATATGGCAAACCATTTCCCTAACCATAACCCTCACCCAGTCAACCAATGTCTAGGCCTAGTCCCCTTCGTCTCTTACACAGGTATGCGTCAACCATAGCGCCCAACCCCTGGTGAGTGGTAAGGTTTACTGACGAAGGAGGACCGTCAAGGACCCAAAAAACATCGGGCGGAGCTGAAAAAAAGCCATCATACAATGGGTGATGATCTGGTGTGTGATTGATTCTATTGGGGCAAGAACTCTGCAGTCCACTAGCATGCAGCTGATTCGTCGTAATCACCAAAGCTTGCTGATGGGCTGTGAATAATCTTAGCGACTCGACTCTTTTTACACTTGCTGAGTTTGTTGTATTTTACGATCTTCGCGGGGCTCAGTCATGGTTTGTCAACCGCATTGGTTTTGGCATGCGCAGCCCTTTGACATCGCCTGACAGCTACTCGGTACGAGACATGCGCGTACCAGACCAAAACACAACTGCTCGCCAAGCACATCCTCTGGGAGAGGGTGGTTATTGCGCCAAAACAGCTGCTCAATGCTAGGGCAAAGCAGTAATTAAGCACCCCCTTCAGAACTGCACCCACGTTTTTGACGAAAAAATACTCGAAATTAGTGCGGGGCAGTTCTCGCCGTTCTCAAAGAGCCAAGTAGGCGGACAAAACCGGAAAAATAAATCGTCCCACCAGCGCTCCACGCCCTCCTCCCGTGGTTGGTATGTACCGTAGGGTGTACCCTAGATGCTACCTAACACCACGCTTCTCTATTTAGTCGTGGCTTCCGCCATTTCTAATAAAAAAAACGCAATGGAGATAAACAGCCTCGTTTTGACTTTTTACAGACGAAAACAGTCTGGTTTTGACAATACGCAAGATGCAAACGAAAACTGCTTGCTTTTGACCATTGCATATAATGCAAACGAAAACGCTTTCACTTTTGCAAATAAACGGGAACAAAAAGCAGCCTGATTTTGGCCTTATAGACAAAAAGCCAACGAAAACAGGCTGGGTTTTGACCAAGACGCCAACGAAAACAGTCTGGTTTTGACATTACCAACGAAAACAGGATGTTTTTTTTACATTACAAACGACAACAGCGTGGTTTTTAACATCACACATGAAAACAGCCTGGGAGCTTGTTTTCAACTTCACACTACATGACAAAAACGAAACCAGTCTGTTTTTGAATTTACACAAAAAAATAATAACCGAAAAGAGCCTCGTCTTTACTCCACGAAAAATACAACAACAAGAAGCAGCCTCGTTTTCGCTTCGACTTGGCATTCACCTGACGCAGTGATGCAACATGGGTGTCGTAAGGACGCCTTGATCGAGCCCTTCCCCGCCGACCAGTTTGATGCCGTGGAGAGCCAGCGCAGCCAGTTTTGGACTGTGCGGCCTTGTGTCCTGATTTACGCAAAATCGCGTTACAGAAATAAAAATCCATGCCATTGCGTTCTTATCCAGAAATCGCAAAATTACGCAATTGTTTGACTAGAATAACACATTTCAACATAATCAGGTGACAGGAATCGCATATTTACGCAATCGCGTTATTATACAAAAGTCGCAAGTTTACACGTGATAAGGATCGCAATTTGACACAGTCACGTGCGCTACAGGAATCGAAAAGGTACGCCATCAGGTTATAGGAATCGCAAAAACACGCTATCGCATGACAGGAATCGAAAACTTGAGCGAAATCGCGTGACAGGAATCGAAAAGTGACAGGAACCGAAAATGTACGCAACCAGGTTACACGAATCGCAATTTTACGCATTCGCATGACAGGAATCGAAAACTTAAGCAATCGCGTTACAGGAATCGCAAATTTACGCAATCGAGTTGCAGGGATCGAAAAGTTACTCAATCTCGTGATAGAAGTCGCGAATGTACGCAATCGCGTTGCGGGAATCACAAAAATAAGAAAAATCGCGTTGTACGTGTAGGAAAAAAAAAACTGTTTACGCAATCGCGTCATAAGAATCGCAAATTTACTAAATCGCGTGACAAGGGATCGAAAGTTCACTCAAAACCGCTTGGCAAGAACTCACGAATTTACGCAATCGCGTTACAGGAATCGTAATTTTTTACGCAATCGCGTGACAAATAAACGCAATTTTACGTAAAATCGCGTTACACGAATCGGCAATACTTACGCAGTCGCGAGACAAGACTAAAACAAATTACGTATTCTCGTGAAAGGGATCGTAAGCGCGGGAGGGGGTGGGGGGGGGGGAGGCGAGCACGAAAAGAACACTGGTACCGGGACCGTGGACGACAAAATAAGTTGCCCGAGAGAAACTAAATGTCACCTGGCAGGCGTTTACTACCTAGCAGTGGGCTCGAGGGTGGGGCTTGGGATTCACCCTGCCGTTTTTGCACGATCGCGTGACAGGAGTCGCTAGCGGGGGCGCGAGGAGGCAAGCCACAATAAGAGGCTCGTAACATGATGGAGAGCTCTATACCACTCCACGGCAAAAAATTGATTTACACTTGTAGGGAACAAAACAAGTGCCACGCAAATATATATATATATGCATGCCCGATGGACAATCCCATCGCCTAGCCGAGTATACAACGAAAACCATTCGATTTTTTTTTTTTTTTTTTTGCTGTCAATTCCGGTGATTCTGGGCAAAGGAGGGTTAAGGAGTCCCGTCATTCAGAAAATGATTCACCCCCCCTCTATTGTAGCACGCGCCTGAGAAACGAATAACACATTGGTATGGGGGAGTGGACGGCCCAGTCCCTTGAGAACTTGCACTACTTACGGAGATCTATCGTCAACAGGATGAAGTTACACACAAAAAAGGAACGCATCGCCACCTTTCAGGCGAGCGCTCCTACGCCACGACAGTGTTCGATTGAGGCTCTGCATACCTGTTAACACCAGCCAAAACAATGAACTTTAGCAAAACGCTATTAAACAAAGGTGGGTGCTGTTTCGCCCCCTCTTTCGTTTGATGACTCACCTTGCTAACAATAGACCTCCGTAATGGCGGTTTTGGGGAACAAAACATTTGGAAGGGTTTCATATCTTGCCTGTCGAAAGTGAAACTGGTAGGCGTTTTCACTTGGAACAATGGGCAGAGTGGGGGGGGGGTTGAGGTTCATTTGGCTGCGAACGCGGAGAATGCCTTCGAGTCTTCAAAATCGAAAAGTCGGGCACGTTTGGGTGTCTATTAGCCGCGGCATCGTATACACGAAGCTGTACCCCACGCTCCTCTCTTAGTCGGACCCTGCTTGTCCAAATAGGGGTGTATGGGGGGTCCCAACTCTAGACGGGTAGTAAGGTCTGTAGGAAAACATGTAATAACAGCACTGAAACCGTCGAATGCAATTTTAACGCAAGGCCCACCACACTCACCAAAAAAGGCTAAAACGGACCAAAATGGCACTTCTGACCTAATATTTCGTCGGCTGGGTTTGCGTTCGACGGTTTCAATACCATCACTATCTGTTTTCCTACCCAACAAAATCGGCATCTCGCAAAACGTCCTGGAAATTCGAAGCATTTCGCCTTGCCGAGCAGGCGATTCCACAGACAAATTCTATATCTCGCAAATATCCTGGTGGTTCGAAGCGTTTCGAGTTTGCCGAGCATGCAATTCCACAGACAAGTCGCAGGAAATCGCGCCTCGCCGATCCATTACGCCACGTGAAATAACCTACACTGATCAGGATCGAAAAAAGAGTTCCAGTCGTCGTCTTTCATTGCCGCGGATATACCCTCAGCAGGCGCCTTTGTAGTCTGGTGAATAGTGGCGCAAACAATCAACCCTACATGGAGCCGGTCGCCCCTGTGGTCTAGAGGTTAACCTCAAATACTACTAAGGTTGGAGTCAAGGTTCAAATCTCGGTATGGATATTTTTATTTCTAGAGACACCAACTGCCGAGAGCACTTCATAGCGTAGGTAAGAACAACTCGATGCGAGTCGACGACGAAAGAAATAGCTGGAATCTTCTCGCGATGAAAACGAAAGGCGCCTACCGTAGTGGGGAGGGGGCAGAAGAGCCTGCTTAGTGACCCCGGGTATCAGTTACGTCTAGGGAGGGAGAAGGAGAAAAAAAACGTGCAAATATTATACATGTGATAAGCAAAAAAAACAAAAACATGGTATTTTGGTTTTGCACTGCATTGCAAAGGCGGTCTACTGCGATATGAAACCACTAGCGCAAGGCAGATTCGACATCTGCGCTGTCAGAAGATGAAATTCATTTGTTTTTTTACTCTATCCGCCCCTCGATTCAGCGCGCAAGCTACTGCATGTTCTCCTGCTGCAATGACGTTAGTCTCTTGCCGACACCATACTTGCCGTACAAATCCATGCCGCCCTACAACAACTCACTTTCGCGACATACACGCACGGAGTGCACTCCTTCCCCTCTTCGTTTTTGACCTGCACAAGAAGGATGTTCTCCTTTGTGCATATCTGTGCAAGAGCCTCGGAAACCTTGCCATTGGGAGCATTTGCGAGCATCTGGCCGGAAGAGTGCACGGGAAAAGGGGGCGTCGACAAGAGGCGCACAGAGCGATTGTGACGCTCTCGTCCGGCTTAACACTGTTCAAAGAATTTCTCATCGCCCTTGCATAAAACAACTGAAGTAGCGAAAGGCCGCTTCGCCCAACCTCAACCCTAACCCTACCCCTAACCCTAACCCACACCAAGTTTACGCCCCAAGTGCGGCGTCGCCGCGTGTTAAGGACTTCTTGAAACAAGAAAGGGCGGACCGCCTCAAAAGCTGTACCTGTAGATATATACCCGATACTTCATCTGATATGTTTTGAGGCTTAAACACGGCGACATCTACTGAGTAGCGACTATGTCTCTTGAGCTAACCCTCTGCACAAAGGAACACGGTGTACACATCATACCCACGGCTATCATAAGCCTGATGCAAGCTACGCCCCAAACTTACCGCACACCAACGCACACGCTGTGTTTTTCTCTTGTGCACAACCCCGCTCTCACCTCTGCGTGCCCTTCCCAGTCTTGCGACAGCATGCCACCGCTGGGATCAACCATCTTTATGCCATTGTCGACTTCGGCGTTGTGCGACGCGGTCACCATCAGTCCAACGGCCATGCCAGTTTTACTGGAAACCAAGGCACAACAAGTTCAAAAAGAGAACAGAGGCATCTCAGTGAGGAAAAGGGAGATCAGATATCAACCTAGCAAGCGACCCATCTTGGACGATTTTTCATGAGAACCCGCGCACGCCCATGGAAAAGAAAGGGCACCACAGCAGCGAGGAAAAAATGGAAACCGGACACAAAAAGTAGCAGCCTAACAAGCCACCCATCTTGAGTTGCAGATGGGCAGAGAGGAGCGCACAGAGGGAAAACGGTACCGATGTACCGGAAATAAAATATCAGGTACCAGGTATCAACTTAACAAGCAACCTATCTTGTGATCCAGACGGGTGGGGAGGACGATACAAGCGAAGACGGTAAATATATAGCAGCAACCCCAGCTGACAG
The DNA here is from genome assembly GCA_012845835.1 of Undaria pinnatifida. Lineage (NCBI taxonomy): Eukaryota > Phaeophyceae > Laminariales > Alariaceae > Undaria > Undaria pinnatifida. The sequence continues at coordinate 11,099,360 of JABAKD010000022.1, forward strand.
GCGACACATCTATATGTATATATATGTGCACGGTGTTGGTCCGATATATCTCGCAGAACGCGGTGCATTGCTCAGCTTTTTGGCCGTCGAAAACATAAGTTACACGCTGCCCAAACAGCCTTCTTTCCGTGCAGTGCCTGGACTAGGATGTTCAGTGCGCCAGCATTAGCAACGTCGGGCCAATAAATAAGTATAACGCGGTGCAAGCGCCTCTCGCAGCGGATTCTCGCCACAAGAACCGCAAACTGGGCAAATACGTGAAGCTTTTCGTAATTCTTTTGGAGCCTCAAAGGGAAAAATTGACAAAATACAACCGGCGACAACAGCATTGACCACTCGAAGCAAAGCCGTTTGCTGCTGGCTTCGACAACAAGTTAGCCCTTTTAGCACCGCACTCCCGACACAAGGACAAAACACTTGGATTTATACTAGGATAGTTTTTGAGGAGTTGGAAATGGGCTAAATACAGCATCAATCAATCCAAGGAGAGTTGTGCAACACGCTAGCGCGGCATCACACATCATACCATGACGCTTGATTAAGGCCGCACGTCTCGACTGTTTCGATGCTATTATAGCTTTTAGGGGGGGACCCAAAAAGTGTTGAAAATCGGTACTTTAAAGAAACATCTCACTCTAGTTTAAAAAAAAAAAACTTTCCCGAAACGTTGTGTGCATTGCAGAGCAATCCTGAAGGTGCTAAAGACGAACTGCTGATAGAGCTTTTTCTGATAGAGCTTATTCCCCAGGCTTGAATGACCGTCTTATCACCGCAGAAATCATTCCACACTAATTCCAAGTGGTTTGTTCCCAAAGAAATGCGGGTGCAGTTTGTGCCAACTCGCGACCGCGGGCCCGGTGGTATCAGCTACCAGGACTTCCCCTCGTAGGCTCGGAGTGCGTTTGTACACAACGCAATAGGTCGTTCGTTATCATACGGGAAGGGCCATGTTGCCGACCATAGACCTTCCGTCCATCTCTCAAGAGCTCCCTAGGAGCGGAAACAGCAAAAGTGGAACTCCCTCACAAATTGTATCCAACCATTATATGCACGGTAGAGTGCCCAATGATACGACCACAGCGGTACAAGTTCTTTAAAAGGTTGTGCTATGGTATCCCCTCTCCCCCGTTGCCGCGTTACGATTTATAGCGCTTGTTCCCATTATAGCTGGCAGGCGTTACCACCTGCCTGAACGAACCGCTCCGCCCCGTCTTCTGTCAGAAGGTATCCCGGCGGACAGCAAGCAACGTATACCAGAGATGTACCGGTAACATCCAAGTGTGAGTGACCAGAAAAGAGCCAGAGGCGCCCCTCGATAGCAGTAGTCGGTCCCTAGGTCCATACTGCCCAACACCATTACAGTTAGAAGTTTAGACACGAACATTGATTGCAGCATCGAATTTATTTCAGACGCACCGGCTCCTCAGCACCGCCAGCATCCCCATGCGCAGAAAAGTTGATTCCAGCACTTCGGCGCGGTCTCGGAATCCTAGAACAAGCGACGTGCGACACGGAAATGCCACTGATTGTCAGGAGAGTTGCATTTAATAAGCGATTTTGCGACGTTGTCACGAAAATGCGACGTCTGCAATCGAGATGTGCGACATTGTGGCCAACCACTAATACGAGGAGAGCGACATTGCAGCTATTAGCGATAAGTGCAACAGAAGGCGGTAACATATCGTAACTACTTCAGTAGCTCCAAGGGTGCCACGACTAGTAGTAAAGTGTGCGCGTGTGTGACCGGGGGGGGGGGGGGTACCAAGCATGCATGATCACGCATGACCGTAGTCTTAAAATACCAAAGACCCCCGCATCCCTACAATGCCGGGACCGAACACTTCCGGGTTTTCACCGATCAGACAGACATTACTTGCACCAAGCGCCAAGCCTCGTGAGGTGTTCAGCGAGTCGCATCAAGGGTGAGCTGAAGCGTTGGGGAGGGGGGAGACCAGTGGGGCTGGGAGGCGGGTGTCGATGAAAACGGGGGGTGGGTGGGGGGCGGTGGGGGGCAAGAGAGAAAAAAAAGGGGAGGGGTGATTGACACCAAGCAGGAGGCGTATCGCCATTTGACGTAGATCTTAATTCAGGTTTATCTACTGTAATGCTGTGATGGTGATGATGGTGGTGATGATGATGGTGGTGGTGATGATGGTGGTGATGACGATGATAACATTACCACATTAGCTCATTCATCAGAAACTGTAGCTCGCGGTCACCAAAAAAGGCTACGTAAGAGTAAATAAATACCGCTCGAACGACCGTGTACGAACTTGAATATGGTGAGGGTACAGAACACCAGGTTAAGACTACGACTACGATAACAGTTGGTAATATGTTACCAGGGTATGGTCTACATCGCACGATCTGCCGGGGACCTGGCAATATTCAGGGAATATGCCTATTATTCCTCCTAAAGCTAGGCTGGACGGTGCTACGTAGTTGGAAGGGAAATAGGGAAACGGTTGGCGGACAGTCACAGGAGATATACTACTGTTTTACGGAAGATTTTTTTATTTATATCGGAACGGCATGAACGTTATGTTGTCGGAGAGCCAAAGAAAAACAGAATAATAATACTAACGGCACTGGCTTTGATAAAATGTACCTGATAAAAGGTTCCCGGTACTAGCTTTGGTAAAATGCACCTGATGAAAGGTTCCCCTCCGGGAAGTGCCTAGGGGAGTGGCGCAAGGACACATTATTATTATCACTACTGGTCGCAATGGCCATTTGTTTGCACACACAAAAAAAACTCACCCCGAAAAAAGAATGAATTCGCATTTTACCGGCAGTACTTCTTGGGTTTACTCAATAGCAGTACTTTTAGCACTTTTTGGAAACTCGATATAGACGTGCCCATGACCGATTTGTTGTTGAGAGATTTGTTGTTAAGAGAATACACACAACACACAAAACGTTTACACCGTATGGCATGTATGATTTCGAGAAGAGCGTCACCACTTCGAACTCCAGCTCAGGGACCGCCAGGAAGCGAGCAGGGGCACGTGTGGCGTGGGATGCGGCTTACTGTAGAATATTATGTAAAGAGCTCGAACTGACAACGAGGGAGCAAGAGGACAATACGTGACAGGCTATGACAAAATAACTCGCCGCCGTAAGGAGAGGACACGGCACGCGCACATGGTTCTACCTGTAGCGTTGTGCTCTCCGCATGTTGTCTGCTGTCTGTCATATGCGATCTTCGCAAAAAAAAACAGACAAATTACTCGTTGAAAAACTGACTCTGTCGACGTAAATGTAAGGATGGGTAGGTATCTAAATTACTAGTACAAAGGTCCCTATGTTTCAGCATCGATGGCCACGCGCACCCAGCGGCAGCACAGCAAAAACGTGTGGTATGGTGGGTTGACAAATGACAGGCTCCGACACAAGCAACTCGCCGCAGCATAGCGAGGACACGCCACGCACACATAAATGGTGTTGCCTACCGCCGCTGCTGCGCGGCAGAGTTGTAGCGTTGTGCTCTCGTGGTATGGTACGATATCATATACGAAGCACACCAACATGGACATCGAATACAAGGACCGGTCAAGTATTAATATGATATTCAAACGATCCTTACCAGAGTGGCACTTTACGCCGGCATGTTACCTGACACTTGACAGAAGCAGCAGTAGTAGAAGCAGCGAGAGGTAGTGGCGTATAGGAGGGTAGAGCATCGTAGGCTCCGATCAAAGCAATCAGCTACGACAACAGCAGCCACACGCGCATAGAATTGAAGGCTGCTGTTTGCTAGGGGGCTGGACTGCTGCTAGGCGGCAGGATCGTAGCGTGGTATTCTCTGCAAAAATAAGGAAATGTACGTGTACCCTCTCGTAGCAGAAAACCCCGGTTCGTTTGCATCCAAATCTTACGTTCGTACACGGGGATAGGGGATGCGGAAACCCAATCCCCGTGGGATGCGGAAACCCAATCCCCGGGGGATGCGTAAACCCAATTCCCGGGGGATGCGGAAACCCAATCCCCAGGGGGATGCGGAAACATCATTCCCGGGGATGCTGCGGAAACCCGGGGATTTTCCTTAAATATGCCCAAGGCGAAAAAAGTTTAAAAAGCTTGCCACGCGCGACACGCAGCACGGATCGCGCCCAAACCTCCGGCAACGTGACCCCGACGGTCGAATTGTGCCCACTCCCTCTGACGTTTCGGATAAAGGTGCGAGCACAAAGAGATGTGTCCGAAAAAAGAGGCACAAAGGGCAATTATACGTATACTTATACTTCGAAGTATATAATAAAACCTCTGCCGTGAGATCGAGGATTTCGTCGACAATCATTATTGAAAGCTGTGTGATATGTATGATACTTCGATCGCGCGTGGTACTGATGCCGTCTTGTCGTTGCGCCGTCGCTGCCTAGACGGTCCCTGAACAGAGAACATTGTAAGACGAGCGCCGCTCTGCGTAACGCACAGCCGCATTGATAAGTTGATATTTTGGCCTCAAGAAAAAAAAAAACGCCTTGTTGTCAATGCGGATATCGGGATTCACAAGCCAGGTAACGTCATGCTATCGCCACATAAAAAAAAACGGCTCGCGACTTATCATATGCAGGAAATAGACGGCACGGCCCACCTTTCCCCACCAAGACTACGACGGCACTCGCACGTACTTGCGTATACATGCTTTTGCCGTTGTTTTTTGTTTTGCTCATCCCTTCTGTCATCTTCGCACTTTTATTTTTTCCTTCTCCCTCCCTAGACGTTACGCAGACCCGGGGTCACTAAGCAGGCCCTCCTCCCCCCTCCCCACTACGGTACGTTCCTTCATTTCTATCGCGGGAACATTCCAGCTATTTTCTTTCCTCGTCGACTCACATCGAAGTGCGCCTACCCACGCGGCTAGGCGCTCTCAGCAGTTGATTCCTTTCATTTTTTATTTTGGTGTGGATACCAGGCCCTATTCCCTAGATCGCATCGCCCCGTTATCACTATAATCCTTCAAAACCATCCTGGCTCCTCGAGGGCACTCTGGGGTGTTCCCTCATCGTTGGCCCCCGAGCGTGCGGTTGCGCACAAAACCCACCTCGGTGTGTCTCCACACCTGAATATACGGAAGAGATCAACCTGCGAAGGGACTACCGTCCCACATTGGCAAATTAACTAAAAGAGCCCGACCCACGTGGGATTCGAACCACAGAACCAACTCCAATAGCATTCGAGGGTAACCACCAGACAACCGGGGCGACCGGCTACATGTAGACATTTTAAACGTGCGTAAGTTACAGTAGAACGCATCGCATTTCTCACAGTACTCGAGAGACCATCCGAATGGTTGAAATTTCAAAAATATTTCCGCAAACCAGTTCTTCGGACGTGCCGTATACGACTACTTGCTGTTGTTCCTGTTGCCTTGTCGTCACGTTTCGAATGCCACCAGAGGGTACTTCTGTTGCGCGCGAAACCTCAATTAATAGCTTGCAGCTGTGATATATACTGCTGCTGTAGCGCTCGCGTGCTTGCTTACTGCTGCGCTGATCCACCCTTGATAATACTCGGAGGCATTTTCTGGTTTTGCGCTGGTTTTGAGTGCCGCCAAAATTCCCAACCCATTCGCGCATGCCAGGACGAATATACGAGGGGTACATACATACCAAGTACGTAGTAGATCGTGTCTCACTCCGTCATGGCGGCGAGTGGGATCTCGTTTTCTCTCTTTTTCTCTTCGTATCATGTTTCCCCTGACTACCGGTATACCGGTTAGTACAACCTGGCACAGCAGCAGCAGTGGTCCCTGTGTAGCGCCGGTTAGTGCCAGCTGGAAATACCGGCATCATAACGGCAACCGGCACTACCCCGCATACTGCCACTGCTGAACTATTGCTAATTGTTCTCATCTGTACCAAGCGATTTCACAGGCATTGTAACGGGTAACGGGTACTACTCAGCCGGCACTATAAAGGGACCAATACCACCGTACTTTTATTACTGGAACGAGATTAACACGCTACTGGGCTGGCGTGAGTGGGAAGAAACGTAACGAAGCGCCTGCCTACACACTGCTGTTGTTGTTGTTCTCACATTAACTCGCATAATCAAGTCCGTGGTCACACAACGGGCACAGCAGTCAGGTCAGTGATTGAATGTTCGGCGAAAATTCAGTAACCCTGTGGCTTACCTGCGGTTCCATACTTGAGCACTTTGTCCGGCTTGGGCACCTTGCATTCCTCGGCCTGGACGTCGGGGTACTGCTGCTCCACCATGTTCCCTTCCACTATGATATCATACGGGCAGTCGTTCATCATGTAGATTGTATTAATATTTACGGGGGACCCTAGTAAATAGGACCTACGGTGGACAAAAAACCCTACATATTCATCTATTTTTACTAACAATATTTGGTCCTGTTTACTATCGTCCTCCGTAATAGATGGATCCGCTCAAATCCAGAATTCGTTCAAAAAAAGCGGAACAAACGGCATTTTTCGAGTCAACCGTGAAGAACAAAATAAAATATGTAGACTATAGTCTATACTCGTATATATACGATGTATTTGTTTTTTTAACAGAACAATATGACCCCTCCCATTATGAAAAAACTCACCCACATACGAGTATATTACAAGTACCAACAACGCAGCTTGCAAAGATGAGTATTGACCCGAAATTCGTCGAACTCACGGCTGACGTCCTTGAAATTATTTTTATAAAATAACGCGACGAGGTGCGCGAGGTGCACTGAACGCCATTATTAAAACCAGTATAACATGAACCATGTTGCCATGTTGCCAAATACAGGAGTGTCAGGTGTGGCGGAGGTTGCTGTGACACCTGCCTCAAGTTCACAGATGACTGCGCGAGACATTCCACACGGGGGGCTAACCGCTGCTGTTCCCGTGTGCAAGCAAACCCAAGGCAAAGTTGCCGGCGTCTCGTTGAGCCTGGAGGTAGGCACGGGGCGAGAAGAGTCTCTTCCGACCCGGAAGAACATGCTTGTGGTGGAATTTTTCGTGAGAACAAAACGATTCCGAGTTTTGCGTCAAGAGAGAGCCACCGCACGTCGATCCGTCACTACTACGAGCATCGACTCCTTTACAACAGACAGCAGCAGTAGCCAAGCCCAATCCATATGGTAGCAATCAGCACAGTACAGCACAGCATCTAGAGACCATGAGAAGTAGTAGCTGCTCGTACGACACTCGCATATCGCATCGGCCCAGCACAGCAACAGCAGCAGCACCCACCTCCCGGAACTTTCTTCCCGAAAAAGGTACCAGGTATGTACAAAACAGCGCATATCAGGTTCATGGGTTGTTTCCATGTACCACCCCAAAAAAAAGCACAGCGCATCATTCTCCATGCTTTGCCTTCTACAACCATGAAAGCAAAACCGTCGATACAGCAGCAGCAACAGCAGTACCCAAGGCCGCAATGAGGGGCACGGCGCTACTATGCGCGTGCCACTCAGTGACATGAGGCAGGGAGGGGGCTCGCCACATGATCTGTTATCGAACAGAATCAACGAAAATCATCCGCACATCTGTTTTCTCACTACGGACATATATATAGGTTACGTTTTGATATTAATAATGGTATAAAACTATACTTATAATTATATCCACAGTGCAATCCCGCATCACAGGAGAACCAACGCACATTGAAAAACGTTAGCTATGAGTACAACCGACTGAATGATTTGTCATCGCCAATACACGCGCAGCGCTTGTCTTGTATTCTCTCACTTGTCTCTCTCCCTGTTGTACTCTTCTTGTCAGCTGGTGAGGTTGCTTGGCTCGGACTTGCTTCTAGCTGATGTCTGCTATGAGGCGGTGGTGATGTGAGATGCGATGTACCTCTGGAGTGAGGTTCCCCCCTCACCTGCGTTGCTTTGCCCACAAACAGCAAAACGAAAAATGCGGTACAATCTCTTTATAACGCCAAATATGATTGAAACCGGGGATGTGTCAAGAACAGCCCCGAACAATTCCCTGTGGGTGATGCAGCGCGCGCTATGCTCTTTCGCCGGGACCGTGCACCCCATTGAAGCCTTCAAATGACACAGCACGCCCGTAGGAACCCCATCAACTCATAATATAGTCCGATATGTAGTTGGTGTGGCCTTTGTCTTGCTAGAACTGTAGAGACCCGGTGCGCCGCGGCCATGCCACGTAGTGTTTGTTTGCGCCGTTGCTACGTATATAGACTATGCTCCCAGCAACGGCGCCGCCAGTTTTTATTAATTTTTTCACGGTCACTACTACTACTACTTACTGCTGGTGTCGTGGTGGTTCAATACACGTTGATGAAATCGCGTAAGACTCGCCGCGTGCTCGTGTACATAGGTAGGGAATGCATTCCAGGGCGTTTGGCTCTTTTTTTGTGTCACGACGCCGCCATCGCTGGAGACGTGCCTCAAAAACCAATTACAATGAAGCGTGGACGAAAGACGCTGCTACTACGTACTACTACGTACTACTACTACTACTACTACTACGTACTACTACTACTACTACTACTACTACTACTACTTCTACCACTACTACTACTACTACTCTACTACTACTACGTACTACTACTACTACTACTACTACTACTACTAGCAGCACTACTACTACTACTACTACTACTACTACTACTACTCCTGATTGACTGCGTTTTGTAGTGCGGTATATCATAGCTCTAGCTCACAGAACAAAGTATTTTTTAAATTTGTGACGAACTGCAAAGCAACATGTACATTGTAGTCTAATCTCTTTACCGATACGAAACCCGCGGCGCCGGCGAAAACGCTGGTACCAGTTGTTGAACCTGCTCTTGAACTCCTCTGCCTCCTGCCGCGTAGCAGTGGCAGACACGCCCCCAAGTGCATCAGGCTTCAACTCTAGCAGTTTCTTCATAACCTCCCGTCTTCCACAGCCGTGGTGTTGCTTACGCTGGTCATTGATGTAGTCTTCCAGGGCTTGGTCGATATCCACGGTCGAAGCTGCAGCTCCAGCGTGAATCGACTTGGCCTTCGATAGCTTGGGGTTTTTCTCCAACAGGCCTTTGAGGTTGTCCTCTTCCTTCACCCAGGAGATGATGCGCTTTCTATCCACCCCGAAAATTTTTGCCGCTCCGCTGTTTCCCACCGGGTTGCCGTCTGCGCAGAGGACTCTCGTGAATCCCGCCGCCTTCACTTTGAAGCTGTTGGTGTAGCTCCCTCGCCCTCGTAGTGGCCCAGACCTTTCGACTGCGAAGCCAGGCTCTGGGTACTGGCGTTTTTTGGAGGGATTGGGGCCGTCGTTTGCTGCCTGTAGCTCGTCGATCGTCTCTCCTGCGGGCAACGGGTCTGCTGGCAATGGGTCCGCAGACGAAGCCGCACTACCACCACCACCACCACTAGCACTGATCTGTGAGGACATGGCCCCCGCGCATGTGCCCTCTGACATGGCACAAGAAGAGTGAGTGTGTGCGCCGAGTTGTGTGCGCCCCCTCTGAAATGACGAGCAAAACAAATGTCAGGAATCGTACCAGGCAGGTATTTTTTTTTCTGAAAACGTAACCTATTATTTCAAAAAAACGTCAGGAATCGGGACAATGTTTTTATTGTGTCGGGGCATGTGCAATTATTTCGCCGCATTTTTTCGTGTTGCGCCGCGTCTGTGGTCTGTGGCCCGGTATGTGCGTTTCGTGTGAATCTGGTGTGAGTGCGCTGCTACTATCCCGTGCGGCAAAACAGCAGTAGTATGGTACAAAGAGCGACGCTGTGGTATTGTTCAATATCGCACCTACAGCAGTAGACTAGACTACTATTATTTCATTTATTTGCCATCTGCCAATGTAGCGTGAGTGTCAAAAACCAGAAACATGATGAAAGAACACAACACCCCTATTTGATACAGATGAAAAGGGGGAAACGATGTTTCTAACAACCACAAACTACGAATACTAGATGCACCTCTCTCGCCGTTCGGTATGTCGCACCTATTATTCGAGGTATCGCGCACCGGAGTGTGGCTGTCTACAGCACCACCCTCGTAGACAACGTATGTATGCGGCGAGATTATTATAAGACAAGTTGCTCCGCGTGCTTCGAATTGTCACTTCTTGATTGGCTCACTCACTTTGACCGCGTGACGTGCGACGTGTGACGTGTAACGTCGTGACTTTTTAATTTTCGCACCAAGCAGTTGCACTTTCAGTACCAACGCAGTACGCAGGTACGGCCCAGTACGATCATTTTCGTGGCACAGCAGTACAAAGTACATGTGGTACTGCTGCACAAGTAGTTACAGCAGCATTAGACTAAGTCTATAGTCTAGTCTATATCTTAGTAGTACGACGTCGTAGTTAGTACTCCGGAGTAGTAGTCTGCGCATGACTTGACGACAGTGTGGATGTAACGATGACGGCGCAGTATGACGGACTGCGGGTGCATGTTAGCGATAGGTGGCATGTCTCGAAAGCTGTGCTAGGTTCTCCAGTATTATGTAGCGTCCAAACATTGGGGGGCGATATGGGTCGCACGTACACTTTCTACCGTCAAAAGTAGGCAGATATTCTCACGTGAAGACTTGTTTGAACGGTAGCCGTTCCAGGGGTGTTGGATATCGTGTCTTGTTGTACTAAAAGTGGTCGTGGAGTCTCCGTAGATTCTGATGACAGAGAGACGGGTAGTCACGTTTCCGGCTGAGAAGCAATCGCTATCGACCATCTGTTTGCCTCTGAAGCACCCCTCGTTGCCTCGGGGCACTTCTATCGTTACCGTCGATTGGTTCGCCGTCGAACCTTGCTCCAGCCTGGCGTGTCCTCCACGATACGCAAGACAAGAAGAAAAGTTATTGCAAGTCACGAGTCGAACCTGGGTTACCCCAAACCCTCAGTAGTAGTAGTAGTAGTAGTAGTAGTAGTAGTAGTAGTAGTAGTAGTATTACTAGTAGTAGTAGTAGTAGCAGCAGTAGTAGCAGCAGTAGCAGTAGCAGTGGTAGTAGTAGTAGCAGTAGCAGCAGTAGCAGCAGTAGTAGTAGTAGTAGTAGTAGTAGTAGTAGTAGTAGTAGTAGTAGTAGTAGTAGTAGTAGTAGTAGTAGTAGTAGTAGTAGTAGCAGTTGTAGTAGTACGGCATCTCCTTTGACCACTACTAATAATACCTTCAAAAAAATAAGGTGTTTCAACCTGATTCGAAGAAATTTGTGCTCAAAGAAGGGTTGCAGCTATTAACTCCTTTAGCAGCGCACTCCCGACACAAGGACCAAACACTTGGAGTTAGAATAGGTTCAATGCGAGTGAGCGTGTGCAACACCATCAGAGATGGCAATCCCGACGCCAAGGGAGCAGCAGTCCACGTGCAAACAAAAACCGAGCAAGGTTGGCGAAAAAGAGGTCGAGGTAAAACAAGATGACGATGCAACAAGTTATCACTGCGGCTAAAAACCGCTGGAACAGACAACGTTTAACGTATTGGACAAGGCACTGGTGGCATGGTCAATAAACAGTCTACGCGTGCAGCAAGAATATTCTCGTCCACGTGCTGAAAAAGAACCAGGCGGGCCGGAGCGTTTTGGGGGCTCTTTAATGAAACTCCCAGGGCCATACCATGATGACAGGTTGTTGTGCTGTTCTTGCAAGGATCAAGGTTACCCGAAGGAGGCCACTTTGAAGGCCTTTTTTTTACAGTGGCTCAGGGTCACTCGCGCGAGTGGCTACCTAACTGCTTTGCAAGTCTTACATTGTCTTAAGCTTTCTTCGCGCTTTGTTATATTGCGAAATACGCCACCATCGAAGTATGTGTCAGGGCGCTCGGAGCAAAAGTTGGGGCTTTATAAGGGGCCTCTCAGCAAGGCCGTGGTGTGCGAGAGCAACATAACCGCCTTATTGAGGGAAGCCGCCTCATTCATTCCTGGTTATGAGTGCAATTCCCCGGTCGCACCAAGCGATTTTAACCTCCTTATATCGGGATACCGCACTACTCACACCGCCTTATTGGGAAACCTCTACTGTTGTACTGTACCTCCTCACCGTGGCCGTGGTCCGACGCAGGGGTGTCACGTCGCCGTATGTCATGGGGTACTTACTGCTGGTTGAGTGTCGGACAGAACCTCAATACTACCGCGAGCGGGTTTGGGTTTTGTTCTGGTTAGAAACAGCATCGTATCGTAAGTCCACCGCTGGCCGCTGGAGTTCCGAACCAGTTCAGAACGAACAACCTTGCCGACACTTTTTCGCCCTTTCGGCACGTGTTCAGCTGTCCGGACCATACGCTTGTCGGGAGAGGAAGTTGCCCTTCGGCGCCGGTATCGCGGTCGTGATAGTGATTATTATGAACAATTACAGCTCTCGCAGGGGAAATATTGTGCACCGTAAGAGCATCTCTACCCAGTCACCGGTCTGTCTCTATTCTTTGTGAGGACACACATTCCCCGGAGCACGAGCGGTTGAAGTGTCACACGAAGCCTGCGAAGACAATTTTTTTTTTTTTTTTTTTTTATCCTCCGGCGGATGGGGAAAAATAAAGCTTTAGCTCACCACACTTCCACGTATTTTCATACGCGTCGAGTGTGTCGATTTACCTCAGCTGCTTTCGCAGCCCAACGCTAGCTGGAGCACCCTTCGGGTCCCATTGTAGGTATAGCGTAAGCTCTCCCTATCAGTGGTCTTCGTTACAACCCCGGCAGCGCAAGCTGCCGTTGTATACGGATGCGTGTGTATGTCAAAGACAAGTTTAAGTTTCGACAAAAAATCCCGATCTCACAGCTGACGTGTTCTTTCACAAAAACGTAAGACACAACCATAAACTTGTCTGGGCTGGTCGACACCGGTGTTATATGCCGGGTTGCTTGCGCCGGAGCTAATTTGTTTCTCGTAGTTTTTTCGAGAGTTTTTCGTTTTTCAATCCCCCTTTTCAGCTTGCGACACCCCCGCCTTGGATTTCAAGCGAACCAAATACCGAAGACGCAGGCTGCGATAGAGGGGTGTGCGCCAACCATTGTTTTTTCTGAGGTTCCTCAACTTGGGAGCTCAAGACCTCCTCCCAAAACTGGTCTGGATCGATCAAAAACAAAACTGCTGCCGGGTGAAAAAATCCCGTCGCCTAGGTACACGGCGAGAAGCATGATAAAACAATTTTTGGCTATTTCGGACGATTTTCGGTTAAGGAGCCGAGCAAGGATGCGGTAGGGGGGGGGGCATCTCGTTTTTCACTACCTGGTCTGAGCCAGTCGCACGAATGACTCTGTACCCTCACTGACCAAAACACGTTAGGTGGTTAGTTTGGCGCAACGTACTTGTAGCTAACCATCCCATTAAGGATTCATATCAAAACATTAAAACAGCACAAAAGAAACCCTGTGACCTCAAGGAACAGGGGGGTCACTCGCGCGGGTGGCCTCGAGCCGAAGCTGCTAAAAAAAATATCTCCCGCAAAAAAAGACCTTCCTACGGTAGCTTTTGGTCAGCCCCGTCGTTCAGAAACAGTTTCAAACGATAACTGTCACCTCTGTCGTAGCACGCGTCCGAAAAAAACTTGTATGGCAGATAAAGGCGCACCAGGAAAAAAGTAAAAGCTGGGTCAATGTCCCAGGATACGGTTGCAGTGCAGTAGAAGCAGGATGAGTTGGTAACAAAACGAACGATAAGGCTGATCCCGCCCTCTGGTAACAGATGATGGACACTTCAATATGTGTCCGCCATATCTCTGGTAACAGAAGATGGACACTTCAAAATGTGTCCGCCATATCTCTGGTAACAGAAGGTGGGCACTTACAAAATGTGTCCGCCATACGCAGATTACTCCGTTTTTTTGGGCGTTCAGTGAAAACAAATTGGCTGCAACGTACAAGAGGGTTGCAATCGGATGCATCATCAGTACTGTAGAATTACTGTACCCCCCCCCGCACAGCATACAAAAGTTGCTTCGCGGTTTTGCATATCGTGTTGGTATATACCCTTGACAAGTGGTAGCGCAGGCTTTGCTCTGGTGGAGGTTGAAGTACCCTACGACGCGTGCCACGATAGAGGTATTAAGCTATACCTTTTATTGGCTGAACTACGATAGAGGTATTAAGGTATACCAGGTACCTTTTATTGGCTGAACTACGATAGGGGTATTAAGGTATACCTTTTATTGGCTGAAATATGATGTAGTTATTAAGGTATACCTTTTATTGGCTGAACTACGATAGAGGTATAAATGTATACCTTTTATTGGCTGAACTACGATAGAGGTATTATGGTATACCAGGTACCTTTTATTGGCTGAACTACGATAGAGGTATTAAGGTATACCTTTTATTAGCTGAACTACGATAGACGTATTAAGATATACCTTTTATTGGTTGAAATACGATAGAGGTATAAAAGTATACCTTTTATTGGCTGAACTATTTTCTGAATGACGGGGCTCCTTAACCTTCCCAAAATCGTCGGATTTTTCATCCTTTTTTGTCGATGTTTTTTTTGGTCGTGTACCTGCGTTGGGCCATGGGACGGTTCACCGGCTATTACAGCACTTTTGGTTTCCTCCAAATCAAGTTTTTGGACGGGGAACAGAACTCCCCCTCGTCACGTGAGGAGCCTCAGAAAACAATGGTTGATGCAACTCTAACGTAGAGCTTTGGAACGACTGAAGAACTACAGCTAACAGTCCGCTTTTGGACCAGAAAAGGATACGCTTTAGGACCAGGAAAGGACAAGACAGAAATTAATCTTGGAGAAAACCCCGGGGGCGGAAGACGCTGTGTTATGGTATTGCCTTGGGAATCGCCGGGGTGGGAGAAAAGCCGCGGGGGTAGTAGCCCTCGGTGAGTCTCCAGCTGACCGCAGCGGATAGGCCCCATTAATCCCAAACTATGTACGAGTTGAAGCGTCGGCGAAATGTTACAGCAGTAAAAAAAAGCGTGGAAGAGGAGTGTGGGATACGGACGGGAACAGCCGACCTCGCCCATTTCCCTTAGCGTTCGTTTTTTATCTTCCAGAAAACGACTCTTCAAAAGGCTCGTCACCTTTGATTGGTCTTCCTTACGTTACATCGCCGGCTGCGTAGTGTCACAAGCAGTAGTACCGTGCAACAGAGCATCTACTAAGAAAACAAGCAAAAAGAAAGCCAGGCTGAAATTGACAGGGAAAGAAAAAATTCGTAAGCCTTCATACTAAAGCTAGTGTGGAACTCACCTATTTCAAATAAGAAAACCCAGTCCGGACCACATCTTATTTTTCTTATTCGTCAGGTGTCCTGTACTCCTGTACTGCGACCACCGCGTTTCGGTCAGACATCCATTCTACTTCAGCACTACTTCGACCTCACTCGGTGGTCGACACAACACAAACGGTTTCGTCGTTTCGTCAGCTAGTGCCACAAACGAAGGCGTCACAATTATTTTGCCTTCAAAAATCAATGCTACCACCCAATCGGTCAAACTCACAGCTGACGTGTTGGAAATCATCATGTACCGGCAAGCTCAACCCCATTGCAGTAATGTTTCGATGTCAGTACTCGTACCCGGAGCAGCACAAACATTTGCGCCGCTCGCGTCGGCTGATGCCACGAAACAGTATTACCACAACATCTCACTCAGAAAGTCACCCAACTGCAGCGTTATGTCCACCTCAAATCCGACGCAACACAAACACGAACAAACAAGACTTCCTACATCTCTAAACTATCTACTGCGACCGCTAGCTGCATGCTGTTGCATCCCCTATACCTTCCACCACAACCGCTTCCACCGCTACCGCTGCTGCCGACGCCGGTACCGCCACCAACACGTCAATCGATTCAAAATTTGCCGGGGTATATGCTTACTGCACACTGTCACCCGACCCACACAGCAAAGCAACTCCCCGTAAAGTCCAATGACTAGGAGGTTTGGTTCTCGCCGCCAAAGTGACCAAGAAAATTATGTACTTGTCCGTCCTTAACGAGTACTTGTAAACAGGACAATCGAAGCCCCCCTGCGGCCCGTAGTCTCCGCTTAGCGCCTTCCGCTGCGCTTTGGTGACCGCCGTAACGTACATGACGGGCACGCTGCTGAAAAGCTCCTTCGGCTTGGATTCGACCAGGCTAAGAGACAGAGGGATGCAACATCGGTGGGAGGGGGGGGAGAGAGAGAGAGGGGGGCGTACTCGTTTATTGCTCTTGCCTTAGTCATTTGACCAGTGGCCACGCATCCGTTTCGAGACGGAGCACCGTTCCTACTCCTAATACAGAGACAAGTCCAATGTTCGGGCGCTCGTTACGTTTCTTCCATATTCTATATTATCATGAAACCTTTTTCGTTTGTCTTGTTTCTTTCGCCGGGGGGGGAGGGGTTAAGGCATGCCTCTATTTGGGGGCTTCGAAATGAAATTGACGATTCGGCCGCCACGCGAAGCAACCTGGGACGCCGGGCAGACGGTGTGTTCAGAGCACTACGAACGGTAGGAGCAATATACGGACACGCACGGCATTCTCACATTTGTCAATGCCACTGCTGCATCTGCTGCATGCTCTTCCTACTAAGCGGTTGATAAAATCTCGGTAACTTTTGGTTGACATAAGCAGGCCCCAGAAAGGGCTAAGATTTGTTTATAGCGTTCTGCAGTCTTGCTTGCCGTACGACTCCTTGCGCTGTAGTTCGAACACTAGTAAAGAGGCGTTCCTGCTCGCCGTACGACTCCTTGCGCCGTAGTTGGAACACTAGCGAAGAGCCGCGCTAGGATAGGGGTGCGCCATTTTTAGCCTTCTGAGGGTGGTGGCTTGAAGAGCTCTATATGCGTCAACCTAAAAAAAACAACCAATCAACCAACCAACCGACCAACCAACCAAACAAACAAACTAAAACAAAAAAATTGGGAAAACTGAAAGTGTAACTCGATGAACAACTCGACGAACAGACTCGTGGCCTAGGTATTCAACGACAAAAAAAAATGGCAAAAAATGAACGAAATTCCGACAAATTTGGGTTAATTAAGAAGCCCCCTCGAGTCACAGGAGAAAAATCGCCAAGATCGCTACCTCTATCCTAGCAAGCGTCTAAAACGCAAGATCAGCATTTGCGTGTGCGAAGTCCTTGAAGGACACGCGAGTACCGCACGATAGGATCAAACTCTTCATCTGCTCTCTTTTTCAACATCCCGCTGGATACAGTCAGGCTGTTTTTTTCATCAGATTAAACCTAACCTCTCTGCACAAAAACACATTCAAGACAGCCCGAAGCTCTGGATTTTTGGTCACCTGTTTTCTGCTCGATTCCATTGGGCACCGTCAAGGTAGAGCCCGTGAATATACACCCCCTCCTTGGGCGGTGCCTTCACTTGATCCGCCTTCTCAAACTCGGTCACCTGAGAGCAGCGAGTCAGTGCATCTGGTCAAAGAATGCAAAGCTTCACGACAAACAAAAAAAAAATCACGACAAAGGTTACGGTAGGGAGGAGAACTTTTCCGGATTCCGACCTCAGCAGCTAAGGGTCTCTCGCGCGATTTTCTGCCTTGTTCATTCGAAAGTCGTGGGCTTTAACGCGTCTGAGTTTCACGTTGCGCACTGCGATACGGTTGTAAGGTTCCGCTCGCGTTTTTAAGTGGTGTACAGAGCCATTTTGCGCGTTAGGTCCGAACCCAGTGACGAAAAAAATGTGATCACCCCTCCAACCGAAGCACGTGTCTCGTCTGGACCTGTACTCTCCGGGGGGGGGGGGGATTGTACAGTCATCTGATCCACGGGAAGTTTAAGAAATGACAAGTGCTATCTTGATCGGTGATTGTATGCATAGCCAATGTTACGCACGGAAAAATCACGGAATGAGAAAAAAATGCTGTCTTCCATTCCAACATGCTTAGTAACGTCTAAACCAAAACATTAATTGTTTCCTTCGAAGACAAACGTGCAGCGTGGGAAGCACAGAGAAGGACGGCGCTATCCTGCCTGCCATACCCTACCCTGAACTTCTATACCCTACCGCACCCTACTCTACCTCACTCTACCCTGCCCTACCATACCCTAGCCTGGCCTAAAGTACTCTAACCTACCGTACTTTACTCTACCTCACCCTACGCTATCCTACCGCACCCTACCCTACCCTACCTTACCCTACCCTACCCTACCCTACCCTGCCCTACCCTACCCTACCCCCTTGGTATTTTCGAGGGTATTCTCGAAGTTTCTCCCTACGCCCGTCTATGAGCGCAGTATAACACGCAAATGTACATTGTTGTTACCATCTCGGTGTGATGTAAGACTTCATTGAATATCTGCTGGACAACATAAACAACAACAACAATATCACCGATCACCTCGGTGTGGAGCACAACTCCATCGAGACTCCACCGGTCAGCCTTATGCGCCCGAGTGACCTCTTGCTGCACTGCCGTAACGAAACCCTGACAACATAAAAACAGGGAGACCCGAGTGGGAAAAGGCGGTGGGAGGAGGTAAGGCTATTAGGGGGAAGGGGGGGGGTACTCAGGTTGTGCATGGCCGTAGTCGTATGACCATAGACCCTCGCATCCCTACTGTGCCGGGACGGAGCATGTCGGGTTTTCACCAACGAGGCAGACATTGCTTGCACCGAGCGCAAAGCGCCGTGAGGTGTTCGGCGAGTCGCATGAAGGGTGAACGGCATTCTTCCAAGAACCGCTCGTGAGACGGACTTCGCCACCTTGTGCCTACTTTCATGCTTGTGGATGACAGCGCCAATGAGTTGCTTTGTTTTCTGGTACGACCACTCCGGAGACAGCAGTGGGTACTACTCGTAACTTTCTCGTGGGCGCCTTACCGTATTCACACTACGTGATGCGATCATTCCCTTTGTAGGGAGTTAGGTTTCTCCACCCCGCACAATTTGATCTACAGCAACTCGATAACCATCATCGTGACCGCCAAAAGCAAAAAAAGGTACCACCCTGGGTGTCTAGCTCACGCAAGGACTGGCGTGTTTTTCAGCGTCGTTACCAACCAACGCCAACCCCAATATACATATAATGTTTTACAGCGTCGGTGCCAACCGAGGCCAACTATTATATATAGGCTATTGGGGGGGGGGGATAAATACAATGGAGTGGGGGGAGGGAGGTGCTCTTATCGTGCATGACCGTAATTTTGATACCGTAGACCTTCGAATCTCTACAATGCCGGGACGGAGCGGTTTCACCGACCAGGCAAACATTGCCCACATCAAGCACGAAGCGCCGTGATTTGTTCGGCGAGTCGAGCGAAGGGTGAGCAGCATCCTACTAAGAACCACTTGTGAAGCGGAATCCCACGCCTTGTGCGTACTTTCTTGCGTATCGGATGACGGCGTGGAGTTAATTGTTTTTGTTTTGTCGTGTGGCCACGTCCAGAGACAGAAATGAGCATAGTATGTAACTTCCACGTGGGTGTCTTGCCGCAACCTCACTACGTGACATCGTCCCCCTTGCACAGAGTTAAGGTTCTCCACTCCGGTAGCATCTAACTCGACCACCAGCTCGTTTACCACCAAGACGTAAGAAACGAGGATAAGCAAATAGACGGATACCCTGGTTGTCATAGCTTACGCAGTGAGGGACGTTTTCCAGCGTCGGCGACAAACCGACACCAACTCTAGCATAGCAGCCGCAACAGCGTCAGCGCGGTAGGAGTAAATATATCAGCGAGGGGGAGGGAGAGGGGGAGGGGGGGTACTCGGTATCATGCATGGTCGTACTCTTTAGCCCATGCATCCCCGCATCCCTACATTACAGCACGGAGGGCCTCAATTGCAACTGTTTTCTCTCCAGCACGGGAGTACTGCACTAAAAGAGGAAAAAAAAAGGCGGATCGGTCGCACAACTGGCGTCTCCAACTCAATCGAGCGTACCGGATTCGACATCGCCCAAGCGCATGCGAAAAGCGGCAACAACGTTATGGCTGTTGTTGTTGTTGTTGTTGTTGTTGCTGTTGTTGTTGTTGTTGTTGTTGTTGTTGTTGTTGCTGTTGTTGTTGTTGCTGTTGTTGTTGTTGTTGTTGTTGTTGATGCTGTTTTCACATTATCTCAATCGCTGTCACTTACTATAGCCCGTGGTTGCAGGACAGGTACCAAATCACTCTGGAATCGGAGAGTATCTCTCAAGACAAGTATAGAAGACAACGAAAAAATTAGCTGAAGCCAAAAAAACAATATAACCCTTGAACACTAAAAACGTAGTTCTGGGAATGTTTGGTTAGTGGTCGATGTTGAAGCTCATGCTGCGTATTGTTGGACGACAAGCACAACCATGATCGTAATTAAAAGCACACTGTGGCCTGACCTGGGGATTGAAGAAGCCGGTGAGCCAGAAGCACGGTGGTCTTCCGTCGGAAAGCCAGCCGGTCAACTGCTCATTCCTTGCCGTGAAGCTAGAAAACCACAGCCCTAGGGACGCGGACATCCAAGATATCTCGTCGCCCCCGTAGCTTAACACCCATTGTCGCGGCACTCGTGCATCGTAAACAGCGTTGATTGCGGACATGAGATCTTCTGTCACGACTACTTCGCCCCGAATGGCCTGGAGGAGTGTCTGAAGGCAGGTGGCGGTGCGTGTGGGGGTGGCGAACGCGCGTCAAATCGGAACGTTCACCGTTTTTTGCTCTCTACCCCTCGTCTTTGCCTGTCGCAAATTTTCCACGCGAGTTCGACTAGGGTCCCCTCGGAGCCTCCTTTTCTCTCTATTTCGGGGAACCTAGTAATCAGAACCAAATTTGGTTCGAAAAAAACGTGAAATATATAGGTTTTTGAGTATATCGTGAGTCCTGATTACTATGGTCCTCCGTGAATAATAGTTCTGGAGGTTCTGGCCCGGGAGCGTGAAAAGTATTCTTCGCGACTAGGCATACGGGGATGCCGCCAAGAAAAACGCACCTAACCATACAGCGCTAAAGCTATTGTGTACGCCTGATTACGTTGTCTACTAGTCTGGGCCCAAACATAGCCACGTTTACATTGGCTCACAGAATGAAAAGTGGCTTATAATTAGATACAGATTCTGGTATTGTTTTCGCCGTCCAAATCTGACCATGTGCATACGAACCTCGACGGCGATCAATCAATGAATTTTTCCCATAAAGAAGACGAAACACCGATTTCGATTCGGGTGGAAACGATCTCTGTACCTTTAGCATCCCTCCGACGTTCACGACAACCAGCTGAAGCCGCTGCACCTCCTGCGGTACGGCAGTATTCACATGGGGAGCAATCCGCAGAGAAAGAGGGAGCGAGATATAATCGGCAAAAAGTTGAGATTCGATCCGTATGCATGTGTTAAGGAATTAGAGGGCCTTATTCCGTTCGACCACTTGCAAAGGGTTAACCAATTGCTTACCTAAACTAAGCCTTATAACACTCTCCCCCCCCTGAAATGGCGGGGTGGCAGGTCGGCCGGATATACCGGCGGACCTGTCAATATGCAAGCGGTTTCGTTTCCTGGGGATACCGGGGAGAGTATTTTTCAAGTTCGACATGGAGAAAGTCGTCAAGGTTTATTATTGGTGGATGGTGGGATTCGAACCCACGACCCAAAAAATCATGGTCTATCGACGACGCCATTTGTTGTGAGTCTTTAGAGAATGGGCGTGAGACACGACACATGGCGAATATAGATCTATCTATCTTTCTATATATCTATCTATCTATCTATATATCTATTTATCTATCTACCCATCTATCTATCTACCCATCTATCTATCTATCTATCTATATATCTATCTATCTATCTATCTATATCTATCTATCTATCTATCTATATCTATCTATCTATCTATCTATCTATCTATATATCTATCTATCTATCTATATTTATCCATGTAACTATCTATCCATCTATCTATCTATCTATCTATCTATCTATCTATCTATCTATCTATCTATCTATCTATCTATCTATCTATCTATCTATCTATCTATCTATCTATCTATCTATTCATGTATCTATCTATATCTATCTATCTATCTATCTATCTATCTATCTATCTATCTATCTATCTATCTATCTATCTATCTATCTATCTATCTATCTATCTATCTATCTATCTATCTATCTATCTATCTATCTATCTATCTATCATCTATCTATCTATCTATCTATCTATCTATCTATTTATCTATCTGTCTATCTATCTATCTATATATTTACCCATCAACATAGGTTGTTTAGCAAAAACGGAGGCCCTTACAGCAACTAGTTTACTCCCCCAAGAACCCAAGAACTATGATACCGACACATGCTACCAATAGTACGGTAAAGATGCACTGCCTCTTTTTTGTCTTCTGAGGGCGGCGGCTTGATAAAAACAATGGTCGGTATCCTCTCACTCACAGTTATTTGAGGAAAACCCGGAAGTGCAACCAGAGACGAACAAACCCCATGGCCTACGCGTCAAAAAACAAAAATGTAAAAAACTAGAATGACACCGTTCCGAGAACCATTCCGACGATCTTGGGTTAAGGAGTCAGCCGCCGTCATTCAGGAAGTTCAGCTTCTATCATGGCACGCGTCTAAAAAATACCCTCTCTCTGCCGATTCTACGATAATCTCCTCCCCAAACCCAGCGATTTTCTTTCAACGAACGTTTCGTGGCTGCCCGACACGAGAAAGGATGCTATGAAATAGCATGATCACATTTGTTTCTTGTCCATCGCAAGAGGCACTATCGAACGATCACATCGGGGTGGCGAGGGGCACCCTTTTTTTGTCAGAAAATGCGGCCGGCAGCTGCTTTCCAAAAACGGTGATTTCGTTTAAAGAAAAATTGAGGTGGCTACCGTAGGACGATTCCCCCGAGCTAACTCTAAGTAGGTTTTCCCCTCAACAGTGGTGCAATCATTTCCCCACACTAATTTTAAGTAAAACGCGGGTGGGGTTCTGAAGGGGGCTAGTCCGTCACGAGTACAGACCACGCGCACGGCAAAGCCGCCCTTCGAATCACCTCGAATTGGGTGCATTTTATTTTATTTTCGAGTGAAACGCGCGTTTCCGTTTTCTTTCATGGGCGCCAAAAAAGTACTAGGTTATGAGCCCTTTCGAGATGGCCGTTATGACCGACCAAGGGTACGGTATTTATAGGGGGATGTTACGACGGTGTTGTGGTATACCCCCATTCCGCACTACCGGACTTTGATTTTTTCACCACTCGCACGAGTGACTCCTTTCAAACCACCCACGACGGACAAAACTGAATTCGCCGTTCTGGGAGCCTTATGCAGCTTCAAACGCGTCGTACTCTTTTTTTGGGGGGGGATTTTTCTTGGCTCAGCGGCGTAGCTTACCATTCTAGTGAGTTTAGTGTTATCGCAAAGGTAGAACAGCACGAGAGCTCAAGGTCGCCAAAGGAGCAGGGGGGGGGGTCACCCGCGCGAGTGACCCCGAGCCACTGCCAAAAAAAAAACAAGACCCCAAAAGTGATCCCCCCTACCGTACCGTTGGTCGGCCGTTGAACGGACCCTACCTACGACAGAGGTATACCACTTTTTGGCTATTTTTTTTCTGAATGTCGGGGCTTCTTAGCCCCTATACCCCTTTAGAGCCCCCACATCCCTCCCTATGCTAACTTCAAGTAAATTTGTGCCCGAAAAAGGTTTCCAGTGGTAAAAGCGTTACCCAAAAAAATGTTCGGAATGTGCGTCACATTGTTCTTGCTTTTCTAAACGCTGTATGAGTACTTTTTTATTGCCCAGGGCATCGGGTTGAGGGCTTCAGCTTTGCTCAAAACTAACTTTTTGGGTTAGGAGAGGCACACGAGAGCGCTCCTCAAGCCAAGAATCTTGCAGGGAAAAAAAAAAGAAGGTTTTGCTTTTACCGTGGCACGTGTGACCGCCGATCGACAACGCACAAAAAATTTACAACAGGTACAATTACGCCTGCTGCGTCAATTTTTCCTAGCGGATTGATTCTACGATAGTCCCCCCCCAAAACCAGCGATTTTCATTTAACTAAGGTTTCACGACTTCTCGGCACAAGGAAAAGTGGCAGAAAAACGTATTCTTCATCGTACATGTTTTGTTTGCAAAGGGCTATCGATCGATGACCGTCGGGATGGCAAGGGTAACCGTATTTCAGGAGATACGACCGGGAGCTGGTTTTGAAACCGGCGATTTCGTCAAAGAAAGGTTGGGGAGGCTACCGTACAACGACTCAGCGACAGCAGTCTCACGTTAAGTGCTCCCGCGGTAAAGGCTCCACGTTTTGGGTCAAACGTTTCTGATCGGTTGATGTTGAACTCAGGACTCCCGTGTGAAACTATCGGTTTGTATGACAAGTTTTACGAGTACAATGGTTGTTTTAGGGCTAACGCATAGAATATATATGTTGGTTGGGTTCCGAGAACGAAATTCTTCGAAGTCGCGTTTCGGGTGAGATATTGAGCTCCTCGCATCAGGAGCTCAGAAACTTCTAAGAACCTGCTTCACCCCCAGCGTGGGATGACTCCGCTGATTTTACTTATGAGGCTCGCCGTCGGGGTATATGTCGGGCGAGTCCCTCCGAACGTGCACAACAGCAAGCTCTTTGTTTTGTACGATACATGCCTGCTCTTTTTGCTACTCTACAGTACGCACGTGGACGTCGTTTTAGGCGGGCACACGTCTACGTACGCGGATGTGTCGTCAATCGAAAAATTATCCCAAATATTATGAATTAAGTACCCTCACGTTCTCTCCTGGCTACGTGAGATATCGTCTCCCGCGAGGTTGGAAAATTATTTCAATGTTGTGCACTACAGAAGTAGTACGAACTACAGTAGTAATTTTTTAGGACATCTCTTTCGCCTGTTGATTGCCACACTAGCTACGACGTATACCCACCTACCACTCCGATCGATAATATTATTTGCATCTGGATTTACGAAAAGTGTACGCTACATTCCCATGTGTTGCATGACACATCACCCTTTTGGACTGGAACACGCACCAGCTAAAATAAATTCACAAGCAGTTTGTTTTAAATGCTCTTCCTTCTTGGCCGGCTGGCTGCGTACATACGATTACCTCGTACGAGAAACGAACGCCTGTGTTACCTGTTTTTACCTTGCGATACCCTGGGGGGATTTCAAAGTCAGCCAAAGTACCGAGGGAGGACACTGCAATAATTTATGATCGTTCGTTGCGACCACCTGCATGATAAATATATATACATATATTGAGCGGCACGCTCAAGCCTCCCTGAATTGTGCTTTCTTCCAGGTACTCGATCTAACGCAAACTAAACCCAACATCGAATTTAGAGCCAAAACGTATCTAACCAATCCAATTCGATCCAAATTAAACCAAACCAAACCAAACCAATCCAATCCAATCCAACCCAAATCAAGCCAAACCAAACCAAACCACACTACACCAAACCAAACTACACCAAACCAAACCAACCCAATCTAGCCCAGACCCGAACCAATCAAATCAAATCAAACCAAACCAAACCAAACCAAACCAAACCAAACCAAACCAAACCAAACCAAACCAAACCAAACCAAACCAAGCCAAACCAAACCAAACCAAACCAAACCAAACCAAACTAACCAAACCAAACCAAACCAAACCAAACCAAACCAAACCAAACTAAACCAAACCAAACCAAACCAAACCAAACCAAACCAAACCAAACCAAACCAAACCAAACCAAACCAAACCAAACCAAACCAAACCAAACCAAACCAAACCAAACCAAACCAAACCATACCAAACCAAACCAAACCAAACCAAATCCAAATCCAAATCCAAATCCAAACCAAACCAAATCAAACCAAACCAAACCAAATAAAACCAAACTAAACCAAACCAAATAAAAGAAATCAAACCAAATCCAAACCAAACCAAACCAAACCAAACCAAATCAAATCAAACCAAACCAAATCAAACCAAACCTAACCAAACCAAACCCAACAACACCAGACCTATGCTTCACATACCTGTTAGCCAACATTAACTACGCGTACCCTGTTACTACGTCAACTTCGTTACAATCACCTGCATGAGGAAAATATTGAGCGGCACACTCAAGCCTCCCTGAGCTGCGATGTCCTCCAGATACGAGGCCTCCGTGAACCCTCCTGGAACAGCGGATAGCAGCTCCGTGCACTTTTCGAGTACCTGCGTGGAAGGCATAATCGATACCCAATCAGACGAACCCACCTTTGGGACGCAAATGTCAATCCAATCTGTTTGGTCCGAATATACGTGGAAGGTAAAATCGCTATCCAATCAGAAGAATGTAGCTTTTTAGGGCAGAAAACTCGTGGTCTGAGTGTTTTTGGTGAATTAGTCAATAGTGCGTTACGAGAGTCGCAGCAGAAAAGTTTACATCTGAGTGTTCCTGGTAATTTGGGTCAATGATATCTCGCCGTCGCCGAATCCCGAAACTAATTAATTATTCACCAGCGCCCCTCTTTATCCCTTTTACCCCTTCCGAACAAAAAGATGGATAAATTATTAACTTCCCCCCTTCCTCGTCTCATCCTCATTCCTCCCTTCAAAACAAAACAATCAATTCATTATTATTCAACACACCCTGTATCCCCATTACCGCCCCCGAACAAAACAAGCAGCTGATTACCTTATGTACGTATACATCGCCTTCTTCGACGTCGGAAAAAATAACGAACGTCTTGAGCTAAGCATGAACCAAGTACGTTTCAGGGCTTTTCAGAGGTCATGACCCGACCCGCGAAGATTTCAAAATATCGTGGGTCGAGTCCGGTCGGATGAAGAGGTTCTAGAAATTTCACGGGTTGGGTGTCAGGAGGTTTTCACAAGTCACGGGTCGGGTCGGGTCGGGTCGGGTCGGGTCGGGTCGGGTCGGGTCGGGTCGGGTCGGGTCGGGTCGGGTCGGGTCGGGTCGGGTCGGGTCGGGTCGGGTCGGGTCGGGTCGGGTCGGGTCGGGTCGGGTCGGGTCGGGTCGGGTCGGGTCGGGTCGGGTCGGGTCGGGTCGGGTCGGGTCGGGTCGGGTCGGGTCGGGTCGGGTCGGGTCGGGTCGGGTCGGGTCGAGTCGGGCCGGGTCGGGTCGGGTCGGGTCATGCCGACCCGAAATCGACCTGACCCAACGATACGTGACCCCGTCAAACGCCCTTAAATTTTTCACCCTCCCCCCCCCATATATCTTTCTCGAAGGTGGACAATAACGAACGTCTTAACCCCTTTAGAGCCCCAAAATATCTCCCTATACTAATTTTAAGTATTTTCCGTTAAACTAGTCTTCGGTGAAGGGTCCTGTACTGTACTGGCCAAAACTCGGAATGGTATGTATGTACCATGTCCTCCCTCGTGCGGCCCGTGCTCCCAGCGGCCTGCTTAGGCTGCGTCTCCATCAGGGTAGCCAGGAGTTGCTGTCCTTCCTTGTTTCGGAAGGTGAGGTCGGCGTTGGGGTGCAGACCGAAAACTCCTGGCCCGTCGATTCCCGGAAAGCTTTGGATGTACGCGATGTAATCGTCCACCTGGCGAGATATCATTTGAAAAAAAAACGGAACTTTTGGTCGGCGCTAAAGTTGCACAGACCGAAACCTCTTGCTTGGCCCGTGGATTCCCAAGAAAACTTTGGATGTACGTAATATAGCCGTCCGCCTGGTAGTATACAGTATCATCAAACGACGTGGAGTTAGGGCTTAGTGTAGCTTGGGACGGTGATCGGTTAACCTTTTACCAGTAGTCAAAGGGGCTGGCACCCTATAGTGCATTCATAAATGGCGTCGTCGGCAGGATAACGGTATGGTATCGTCCAACGGCAAACCGGCTAGTACCTGGTACCCTCTAATACCATAAAAAACGGCGTCGTCGGCAAGATAAGAGTGGGGTATCATCAAACGGAAAACCGGCTAGTACCTGGTACCCTCTAATACAGTAGCAGGTGGCGTCGTTGGCAGGACAACTGTGCGGTATCATCGAACGGGGTAGGCTATCACCAGAAGAAGACGGCTCTTTGAATGGGGAATATTTCCTGCCCCCGTGAAGCATGGATGGTTCATTTCGTTATTTTAGGACCAAGTAGTCGTCACAGAAAAAACGTCTATGCATGGATATAGTCGAGCGACTTGTGTGCCTCGCGTGTCTCCCGGTGCCTAACGGGTTACCAACCGCACTTGAACCGTTGTCGCGCGTTCCTTGCGCTCGAGTTGCACAACACATACGAATATCCCCATGCGTTGTGCCGAAGGGACATGCTTGCCCTCGAATTGCACAACACTTAAATAGGTCCGAGCGTTGTGTATCGAAGGCGAGTCGTACCTCTTGACTCTTCGGGATGACGTATTTGAAGTGACTCACAACCTCCCTTCATCGGCACACCCGTGGTTGCAAGCAACACAGCCTACACTAACTTTGGAGTGGAAGAGCACTACTGTACCAGGTCAATCGGAAAGAAAAGGAGAGCGCAAACGCGCTGTATGAGTATGAGAAAACAAATGCGTTGCGTGAAAAAAGAAACACGTCGCATGGTATGATAAAACGAATGTGTTGTTGTGTGAAAAACGAATGCGTTGTCTGCAAAAACAACTGCGTTTGACGAATGACACAATAAATCCGTTGAATGGAAGTCGCACCCGCGGTCACAAAACAGGCTTCATCAGTAACTCTGGAGTGGAAGAGTAATATGAGTATCATACCTCGGAAAAAGAAGACGAAAACAAATGCGTTGTATGTATGACCAAACAAATGCGTTGAAGAGTACAACAAAAAGCGTCGTAAAAAATCCTTGCGATACAAAAACACGCGTTGTACGGCAAAGCAAACGCGTTTGATGGTTATATCTCCCCGAATCACAAAAATAATGACACAGCCCAAGAGGATTATCCCACATTACATTAATGACGCCCTATGATATTCTAGTACGTTGGTTCGTTTCCCCGAATTCCGAAATGAAATCATAACTAGTTTAACCCAAACGATTTATATCCCATAAACTATTTAGTTAATTCATTTTCCGCCACGCCCATAACATGTTCCTATCAATAGCGTACCTCTTGGCTATCGGGGATGACGTACTTAAAGTGATTCACACCGTTCACCGGCACACCCGGATTGAAGGAGAACGACGGCGAGAGGGCGGTGGGACCCATCCAAGTCCCCGTGTACGCCTTGAACAGCCGTCGGTCGAGATCGTCCGTAATTTTTCCTCCGTATTGCACCTCCCCCACCTGATCGGGACGGCCGCGAGGAATTAAAGCAACGCCTCTTTATGTTAACATTTTACATCTCAGCGGTTCCCGTCCGCGACGCAACCGGTGGTGCGCGGCAAAAGCGGCGGCTGTCTTGCTGCCTTGTGCTGTGTAGATGCTCCCGATGTGATTCTGTCCCGGTGTGACAAAAAAAGTATATCCTCGTCTCTTTTTAGGGAAACGCTTACCAATATTTATGGCAACCATGCCTGTGGAGCGGCGGACGTTTCAATCATTTTGGAAGGGGTCTGTACGAAGTTTTAGGTATGATGCAGGTTAGAAAGTTGTGTTTGTTTGCAGTTGTATCCTGTACACCCGTTGGGGGTAACTTTACTTTTTATCGACGCTTGACGTTGTGAATATGATTGAAGTCGTTACTGCTTTTAAAAAAACACCACCTTGACCCTTCGAATTGACTCATGCGCGGCATGATTACTAACTACCTGGTACAAGATATAGACAGTCGTCATACGCTATTATCAACAACAACGCGCGCACACACGAGCTACTCTCGAAACCGCGCCAAAAACCCACACTCAAGACCGAAATATATCCAATGACGGTGTCATGAACGGCAACATTTAGAAAAAAAATGCGCCCGTGAGTGAGGCTTACTAATGCCGTAACTACTAGGTTTTAGCGTGGAACGCGTCGGCCATACAACGCTAGGTAACGATTTTCATATTTCAACTGTGCGGGAGAGTAGCTCCGCGAGATAGTAGCTGTGTAGGCGGGGTTACTAGCCGATAGAGAAAAGCAAAGCGTACATGAGTAGAAAAGATAGAGCACGGGCTCATGTCGAGACGAGTCGAGCGCGGCTGCACACAGTAGAATATAAAAAGCCGCCCAAGCGGGGATATTTTCGCCATGAATCTCCCACTACAATAACTCCAATCTACTATTAGAACTCCCTACTATAATCAACCATCGTCTTATCCCTATTGTATCTAATGAAGAGGATCCCACGCTAGGAGTTGCACTTTCGTTTAGGTAAAACATTTCTGGCCGTTTGAGTTCGTCACGCGAGGAAACTACCTGTTAATTTGATCCTTTTACGAGCATAGTTGTTTTAGGGCTAGCGCATAGAAACACTGGCCGGATTCGTAACGCGATTAATTGCCTTCGAAGTCACGTTTCGGGTGATAATGGATGATATTGATATTGACCTAGCTCCTCACATCAGGAGCTCAGAAAATTCTTAGAACCTGCTGCACCCCTACCTACCGTGGGATGACACCACACAATCAACGTTTTTCTTTTAGCACAATTATATGCATCATAGCCCGACCCGTGAGACGAGCCAGCCGGTTTCTATGACCCCGCGGGTCGAGTCCGGTCGGGTCGGGACGTTTCACGGATCGGATGGGGTCGGGATACATGCTACAGTAGAGGGCAAAACCGTTTGATTTTCTGAGGCTCCTGCTTGCTCGAGGAGCTCTATATCGGTGTTCTGAATGCCAGAAAACGGTATAACATACGCCAGTAAACGGTAAAAACAGGCCTGAGTAGATTGAAGTCGTTGTACTGAACGATTTGTGGCCAAATAAGGATGTGCCGTGCGCTTTGTGGGACGTTTAGCGGTACATCGGCCCCCCGCCAGTGAGCGCTTCCGAGGTAAGGTGATCCCTGTGGAAAATTGTCCCTATGCGGTTTATACCTCATCCCGAAAAAATATTTTTGGAGTAAACTGAGAGTGAAAAACCCCGTTGAACAAAAAGCCATGGCCTTAGGTATACCTAAACAAATAATAACATTGTGAATCAAGAACGACTAACTCCGACGATTTTGGTTCAAGGAGCCCCATCGTTTCGAAAAATAATTCAGCCAAAAGTGCTGTGCCCCTATCGTAGCGCGCGTCTCACGGGACGGGTCAGGTCGGGTCGGGTCAGGCGAGACCCGATCCGATCCGACCCGACCCGACCCAGCCCACGAGAAACGATCTAACCCGTGAAAAACCTTGTTTTTCTCGACAGGTCATTCCATCAAGGCGAGATCCGACCCGACCCGGCCCGACCTGACCCGCGATAAATGACCTGACACGTGAAAAGCCTTGGTGTTCTCGAGAGGTCATCCATCAAGGCGAGGCCCAACGACCCGATCCGACCCGACCCGACCCAACCCGCGATAAATGACCTGACTCGTGAAAAGCCTTGGTTTTCTCGACAGGTCGTCCATCAAGACGAGGCCCAACGACCCGACCCGACCCGACCCAACCCGACCCGACCCAATCCGACCCGACCCGACCCGATCCGATCCGATCCGACCCGACCCGACCCGACCCGACCCGACCCGACCCGACCCGACCCGACCCGACCCGACCCGACCCGACCCGACCCGACCCGACCCGACCCGACCCGACCCGACCCGACCCGACCCGACCCGACCCGACCCGACCCGACCCGACCCGACCCGACCCGACCCGACCCGACCCGACCCGACCCGACCCGACCCGACCCGACCCGACCCGACCCGACCCGACCCGACCCGACCCGACCCGACCCGACCCGACCCGACCCGACCCGACCCGACCCGACCCGACCCGACCCGACCCGACCCGACCCGACCCGACCCGACCCGACCCGACCCGACCCGACCCGACCCGACCCGACCCGACCCGACCCGACCCGACCCGACCCGACCCGACCCGACACGACCCGACCCGACCCGACCCGACCCGACCCGACACGACCCGACCCGACCCGACCCGACACGACCCGACCCGACCCGACCCGACCCGACCAGACCCGACCAGACCCGACCCGACCCGACCCGACCCGACCCGACCCGACCCGACCCGACCCGACCCGACCCGACCCGACCCGACCCGACCCGACCCGACCCGACCCGACCCGACCCGACCCGACCCGACCCGACCCGACCCGACCCGACCCGACCCGACCCGACCCGACCCGACCCGACCCGACCCGACCCGACCCGACCCGACCCGACCCGACCCGACCCGACACGACCCGACCCGACCCGACACGACCCGAACCGACCCGACCCGACCCGACCAGACCCGACCCGATGCGACCCGGCCCGACCCGACCCGACCAGACCCGACCCGATGCGACCCGGCCCGACCCGACCCGACCAGACCCGAGCAGACCCGCGAGAATTGATCTGACCCGTGCAAAGCCTGTTTTTTCTTTTCGCAAGAGTCATTCCACCAACGAAACGAAACCACTCACCATATATTGAACTGTGGGCCAGGACACGGATCCGGCGTAGAGATGTTTTTCCAGAAACGTTGCGCATGCGTTGAGGTCGCCGTCGTTGAACTCGTAAGGGATGCACCATCCCAAGGAACCAAACTTTCGTCGCTCCTAAAAAAATGATGATGTACAGAGAAAAAATCCAACACGTCGCAATAGTACATGATGAGAAAAACAATCGTTGCGCGAGCAGTAAGTACTGATAGTACTACTAGTATGTCGTCTCCCTCTACCATTGATAATATTGAATTAATACGGGAGGGCATACAAGACTGGTTCTACGATAGCCCCTGCCCCGCAAAAAACAGCTGTTGTCTATAACGAACGTTTCGTGGCTGCTCGACACGAGGAAGGATGCTACGAAAAACAATGTATTCATGTACTTTCTTGTTTTGCAAAGAAAGGACTATCGAACGATGCCGTCGGGGTGGCAAGGGGCACCGCATTTCAGGAGATACGGCCGGGAGCTGGTTTCAAAACCGGCAATTTAGTTGAAGAAAGTTGGGGGGGAGGCTATCGTAGAACTACCGTTGAACGGCTTGTTCATGGTAATCAGGACAAATATGGCTTCGAAAAGTGGGCAATATACAGGTTTTTGTGTACTCCGT
Source organism: Undaria pinnatifida (assembly GCA_012845835.1). NCBI lineage: Eukaryota > Phaeophyceae > Laminariales > Alariaceae > Undaria > Undaria pinnatifida. The sequence goes on from JABAKD010000022.1 coordinate 11,132,222, forward strand.
AATAGCATGAGTTAATTTAGCTTCATATCGTCTCCGTCTACCATCAAAAGTATGAATAATGAACGTCTTGAATTATTGTAGACGTCTCCCTCTAATATAAAAAATAATTAGTGTCCTTGAAACAGTGTTAACTATTTAATTTTCACCACCCCCTGTACACACTCTTATACAACTTGATGCGAGTCGACGGACGAGGGAAGAAAGGACTGGAGTCTTCTCGAGATGCAAATAAAGGCACGTGCCGTAGTTGGGAGGGGGGAGTAGTGACGCCGGATCTGTGCTACATCTAGGTAGGGAGAAGGAGAAAGAAAAAGTTGCGAAGATAAAATAAGAGAGGAACAAAACAAAAAATATACATATATACACTTTATAAAAACCTTCTAAACACGCCAGCTGTGAGTTCGATAAGTTCAGGGTCGATACTCAAATATATGTCGTCTTCCTCGAACGTGAAATCTCACACATTCCCCCTGTGCTCCTCCGCGTGCAGAGCTTGTCCCCGTGGCTCAAAAGTGAATAACCCAGTGACCAACTCTTTTTTTTTTCACACACGGCAGGGGGCTTGCTGGTATCACTCACCTGCACAACCGAGTGCATGAAGCACAGACTGTACAACAGAGCCCGCCACTGTGAAGAGTCAACGCGTTCCAGTTTGTCCTGGGGTTGACACAGCAAAAAACAACGGTGGCGTTATCTTTCGTCGCAAAGCAAGCAATGAGAATGATCGCATGTAGCCGCAGAGCAGGAGCTTGTGCCATTTGTGTCGGCAAAACTGGCGCTGATGTCTGTTCAATTCCACGACGGCAGTGTCTCCAACTGAAAGTCCACTGCAAGGTCCACGTTCGGAATAAATTTTGATGAACGCTAAAAATAACGCCAACTTTCGGATCTTCGTGGTACGATAACCCCCCTTTCGTTTCACGTATTATCGCGAACCTAGGGGCGTCCACGTCGGTAACTCGCGAGGTGGGTTAACTCTTTCAAACGCCAGCTTATGCGCAGGCGTAAAATCGTTCCCATGATCAGAAAAAAAAGAAACGGGCATCAACTTTACCTGGTCAACAATGACTGTGAAGGATCGCAACAACCCGGCTCGCAGACCCTTCGGCGGCTCGTTCGTAACCTTGATGCTCATTTGGAGAAGGCCTATCGGAAACTTCGGATGCGGCTCGCTCGTGATGAACAACCGGAAGTCGACGTGGCACGCTGGAAGTGTCTGATAAGGTGGTTTGTCCAAAAACAGCGCGAAACGCCATACGATACATACGCGTGCGCGCGTTAGCACGGCAAAGGTGAAACGCGCCATGTATAAATACACTCTACAAGTTTTTCTAGCGCAATAGCGCGAGAACCATCACGCGCGGAGTATTCGTGAAATAAAAAGGGTTTGAGGACAATATTGTACTTATATCGGAACCAAATTTGCCGGGGCGTAGAAAAAAGGATTGAAACTACTCGACCAAAACAAACAATAACGAAAAAGGTCGTTGTGGCACATGAAAGTGTCTTATTATATAAGGCATCGGAAAAAAAGCGCTCGAACAGCCGACCATGCGCGCGCAGTGTTTCGCTACATTAAAAATGTCGACCGACAACCCGTACCGGAACGCGGCCAAGGGGTTCAATGAAACAGCAAACCGTGCCCTACCGGTGTTTACCTTTTTTAATACTGCAAAAATTATCCCATACTAGTGTAATTCCGCTTAGTTTATCCCCAAACACGTGGGTGAAGTTCCGAAAAAGGGTTTACATGAGTATTGAAAGCCACAGTATAGACCCACGAATCAGTTTTTTCCAATAAAAACGTCAGACTCGCGTATAAGGACACGTTCAGACTGTTTTATAAAGTACATCGTACTCAGTGGTCGAGCGCCAGAAGACTAAATTATGAATATTGTATTCTATTTGCTATGGAGTGCTCTGCGTAGATGCGCAAGCGATAGATGAAAGACGTAGCACGAGATATCAGTTCTCTCGTGAATTGCAGGATGTGTCATATCGTACATAGCTCCCCGTATGATTCAGTCGGCAGATCTTGCCGATGCTTTCATGAAAAACATCACAAGTCGGGTCATAGGGTTCCATAGCGTACGATGTCAATCTGGTCTTATGTGAGGTTTTGAGCCATGAATTAATAATGGAGCAATACATGAGATGCCATAGGCCATGGAGCAGAGCGGCCTACCCAGTACGACACCCTGCGTGCCCACGGCACTGCATCACACTATGTTCAAGGTTTCTCAGGGTTGGTCTCGTAATAAGATTCCGAGTCACTGCTCAAACCAGGTATTTTTGTTGGAGAAATAGCCGGAATCTTCTCGCGATAAAAACGAAGGCACATGTGTTAGTGGGGAGGGCGGAAGAGGGGCCTGCGTAGCGACTCCGGGTCTGAGTTACATCCAGGGAGGGAGAAGGAGAGAGGAGAAGCGCCAAGATAATAGAAGGGATGAGCAAAACAACAACAAAAATCTCCGGTAGCATGCGCCACGAGCATTCCGACACCTACCTGGAGGTAGTCTTCCATGGTCTCCATGTAGTCCAGTCCTAAGTGGCAGTTCTGCAAGAGGACCCAGCTCCCGCTGGCTATCGCCGCCGCGATTGCCCGAGACGCAACCGCAGATTGGCCCTTATCGTTTTTCGATGCCCAGACCACGGGAGCATATCACATCACCCACAAGAAGATTGGGGCGTTAGATTTGTTTTCGCTTCTTGTGCGAGCAACAATGAGACACAAAAACGGAGCTGCTCCTGAACCTTGAGGCAGCGCTAGCGTGTTGAGAAAAACAGCGCTAGCGTGTTGAGTAAATCGTAAACGGGTGTTGATAGCTTGTGCATTGGTTACCGGCCCAGATGACGCGCATGCCTGACGCAGGGGCGGAAAGACAAAAGACGTAGACACATCGTATGTACGCTACGTGCGGAGCCTCTGAAAATTTGGCAGCCGATGCCCACAAACATTTGTGTTGTATCATGCCGTCGTCGGTATAATTCGTACCATGCACAGCGGGTACCCCGATTTAAGAGGGCGTAAGATGAGAACATTCGCGACTTAAAAGCGGTCAAATCGGCGTGTCTCGCTTGTGCTAAGTGTTACAGATTCCTTGCTACATGTGAGATTATGCATTTACGAGCGCGTGTGTTGGCTTGTTGCGGGGTGCTCTTTTATCGGAGTCCTTACTGTAGATAGTTTGGGATCAGCGAGGCGTCTCTGCTGCAACCAGCTGGAGACTCTCACTCTTGGCTACTACTCCGCATTTGATAGGTTGGTTCGTTTGTAATCGACGCACCACCTCGTAAAAGGAGAGTAGTTAGCTCCTCCAGCAAACGAACATTTGGTAAGTGCTGTTATTCGCTGTTATTCTCGTCCGCGTCTAGTCTTTTCGCGCTGTCGTAGGATTGACCAAGATGGAAGTGGAATCACTTCTCTCTGTATTTACAATCCACGAGACTTTCTCCATCCCCGGGGACACGAGATTTGTGCCCCCGTGTTTGTTTCCAAGATTACGCCGGTAGTCAACGAATATGACAGCCATGAACCGTGCTCCATTCTATGTGGTTGATAGGCGTCGGGATGAAATAAACAACAGGATTATTGCGCTTGCCATCCGACAATGTGGAGCATGGGCTTCAACGTTGATCACTCACAGTATTCCCGAAATAAGAAAGCCTTGGAAACAACAGGAAGCCTACGCACGAGAGTCTAACTCCCTTCAATTCCCACTTCCCGCTTAGGCTTTATCTACCCTTCGTCATCCTTTGGTTTCTCCTTCTCAATACGTACGTGCTGTTTACATTATATTGTTGTTTTCCTCATTCAAGGGAGACGATGCTATTATTGGGGGCGGATGGTGAGATTAATTATGCATACTAATTCAAAGGCATTATTACTTGCTTTCGATGTTCGAGAGAGGCGGTAAAAATTGTGTTTCACGAGTGTATGCGTAATAATACAGGTCTCGGGGGCTGCTTCAAACTTCGCTGTCAGTAATGTTTGTATTTTGCTCGCGACGGAGAAAACCAAAGAGTAAACTCTTAGGAAACCTTCGAGGGGGCGGAGGTGAAATTTAATGAGTTCATAGAAATTCAAGATAATTTATAATTTCCATGCTCGAGGGAGACGATCCTTAGCTAATTCATACCGCGAAGAACTAACTCAAAACATTCATTGGTTTCCGTCGTCAAAGCAGACGAAACGTTATACTTTATCGCTTGCCTCACCTCTCCCATGCTGACGCACGCGACGTCTCTGCGTTTTTTCCTGGCGAGCCCCTCTATGGAGTCCGTAGGGTCGGCCCCCGCGCTGAGCAAGTATATGACAGGGCTCGTGTGATCCATCTCGTTGAAGACAGATTCCACCTTTAGAACAAAACGAAATTAACAGGAAAGTACGGCGATGCATCGGCCTAAGTGGGCGTTGAGACACATAAGTTTGTTCGCTTGACATGCTTTTTGAGGGAAAGTGTCTATATGATCTGCTGAGACAGCTACTACTGCACGAGTAGTACACAGGCGGGTCTAGGGTGCAGAAAAGAGCTCAAACGCAGAAAAGAACGCAACCAAATTATACGATCGTCCACGTTTATTTCATACCTGTCGTTCAAAAACGAAACGATTATGGGGAAACAAGGCTACTTACCGTATCGGTTAGCGGCTCCGCGAAACGAGGCCCCATGGCTGGCAGGCGTGTCCCAGCGTGCTCAATGGTGTCGGTGAGCCTAATGAAGTTGTTCACACACAACAAGGTGCGGTCCTCTCGCAGTGATCTGCTCGTCGGGGGAGGCATCATGCATCTGCAATCAGTGGGAAGGCTAAACGTCCTCAGCCAAAATAGTTGTAAGATACGCACAACAGGGCGCAATACAAAAAATTAAATAATTTGAATCAGGCATATACACGTGTGTGTATATACCAGATAGCGATAGTCATGTATGGGTTAAAGTGCTCAATTAATTGAGATACTAGTTTAAGACGTTGTTAGGTTTTCCACATCGAGGGAGACGACACAAACCAGAAGACAACATATTGAAAAAGGTCAAGAGGTTTGAATATTTTATTATATAATATTTCAAATCATAGCGTTTACTTTCCAGCTCAACTCGTATACTGAAGGTTTTATACCCTCAGCGACCGTCTGGGTAGGCCGAGGTCACACGTGTCATCTCATCCCTTCCCCCTCGACACGAACGTGCACTAATTTCTACATGCACAGCGGGTTCACCAAAAATCCCACTGCTCGCGGATTTTACATCATTGCGCTTACCATTTCGCGCTCTCGAGCTTTCAGCCCATCATTTTGTCATAGATAAGCAGATAAAAAAACAGCCCTTGCGAGATGTCAAAGTCACAAAATTGGTCACGGTAGTTGCGCGGCTTACCTACCACTCACTGCACCACCAAGGGCTGTTATTTTTTTTTTTCAAGTTCTATCTAGTTCCAAGTAGTCCCCCCCCCTCCCAGAAAAAGTGGGCGCAGTGAGAGGGTTAAACGTTTGGCCACTCACTGAGAAAAAACATTTTTTCTTCATCTCTAACTCTACGATCAAAGAAGATTTTTCTTTCTGGCTGTTTTTTTCTTTTTCTCCTTTTGAATAACGGGGTGGCTGCTTACTATACATCAACCCAAAGGCGTTGAAATTCTGTTTTTTTCTTTTTTTGGGTGCAATATTTGTTTTAGTTACATTTACCTACTACCTAGAACATGGGCTTGTTCATCGAGCATATATATATATATATTTTCAGAGGCCTCCCACGAAAGTGGTGCAGCAGAAAATTTTCAATAGCAGCAGAAGAGTCTAAGAATTTTTGTGGTGCTCCTAAGATGAGCAGGAGCTCAATATCTCACCCAAAACGTTGACTTCGAAGGCGTTCGTTCGCGCAGTCCGACCGATACTTCTGTGCGCTAGTTTTTACGACAAGCACACTCGTAAAAATATGAGACTGACCGCTAGTTCCTCGCATAAGGAGGTCAACCAATCACAAGGCCAGAAACCTTTCTTGGCGCCAAAACCTGCAACCCCTATGCCGTGGCGCCAAAAGCGCAACTCCCCAAATCCGATTTTTTGGGCTGGGGGAACAGATCTCTCCTCATGTGAATATCTTCAGAAAAGGAAAATGACGCACCTCTATCCCCGAAGAACGCGTCTTATTCTCCCCCCCCCCGAAAAAAAAAGAAGAAGAAAAAAAGCGTGGGTACCCTTCTGGAAGGGATTTAATTAAAGCTCGCACCTAACGAGAAGCAACCGGAAAAAAGCGCCCACGGAAGGGTCGACCGCCAGTCGTCCCTCGAAAGAGGGAACCGGGACCTCCTCTGGCTCGTTTTCGCTGTACCAGACCTTCCACGCTGCCTCGTTTCGCACCAGCTCGTCTGGCAGAGTCTGCACGAGGTTGAAGAAAATTGCGGCAAACGCGTGAGTGACTTGGTGTCGGTTCCTGTAGTTCAGCCGGGGCGAGCGAGCGCCGTATGGCATGAAACGCGTTCATAAGATAGGGTTTGTGCATGGATTTTCCTTCTTTGATGGGTTAGATTTCGTGCATAGGCTTGCTTTGGGCGGGGGGTTACCTTGCTGTTTCTTCTGCTTTTCTTCGGAGGGAAAAATTGACCGACAAAAACTGAAGATTGCAACATTCTCCACACAAGAAGCAACCCGGGATACTAGATTAGGTGGCGACGATTTCGCCAGATTGAACTCCAATACAAGCACCCGTGAAGACACGCAGGCGCACAGTTCTTGCACTTGCCGTGTGCCACATGCTTGCACCATGATACGAGGGCGTTTTTTACTTCCTAATCTCGCGGCACATGTGGGTCCTCAAAGAGTTAAGAGCGAGCGTTGAACGTTGACGCTCAAGAAACCTGCACGTTTTCGGATGGCCAAAAACCAATATATTGCTATTGGCACTGACGAATCATATCAACTTACTGTCAATGCCTTGGGATGAAGCACGTACAGTAGCTACCATAATCATTTTTGATAACATTTGGTCAGCTCACCCTGACAACATGCATATTAATAGCCATATATATCCTAAGGATAATGCATCTTGAAAAACGAGCGGACGGTGTACCACGCAGCTTGCAAAATATGAGCATCGACACTAAACTTTATCGAACTCGCAGCTGACGCATTTATAATATTTTTAAAAAAATATACCAGGTACTTGTACACGATATAATCATAAAAAACAAATGGTTACAACATTTTAGCACAGTAACCACCTTGGAAGTTAACGCCTTTACAACTAACTGGAAACCTCTTTTGGGTGACAAATTTACTTGAAGTTAGTATAGGGAGGGATTTGGGGGCTCTAAAGGGGTCAACGCCTTTACAACTGGAAACCCATTTTGGGGACAAAATTTACTTGAAATTAATATAGGGAGGGATTTAGGGGCTCTAAAGGGGTCAACGCCTTCACTACTGGGAACCCTTTTTGGGGACAAATTTACTTGAAGTTAGTATAGGGAGGGACTTGGAGGCTCTTCTTAAGAAGAGGGGTTAAGAGGGAAAAATCAACGACGAAAATTAACGATACGGCATCGGCCACACAGCCGATTGGTGCAGAAAAGAAATTGGTGTCCAACCTCCAACAATTCGAAAGACTCGAACGGGACGGGTGCAGCATGCTCCTCTCTATCCGAACCGCTACGCGCTCACGAACGCTACTCATAGACGCTTGAAAATAACGCAAGTAGTCGTTTTCTTTGCTCGCTATACTGCAATCAAAACTCAATCAACTCCAAAAAGGGTTCAGCCGGAAATAACACTCGCACGGAAGGCAGTTAGGCTATGTGTTTGGCTTTCCTTCCTTTTGTCTTGTTTCGTCTTGTTTTTCCCCTGGCTGTTTTTCTTCTGCTGTAGTAGTCGCAGTTTCTGGGAATGTTTTCAGGAGTGATCGATGTGGACGCTCATGCTTGTACTTCGCGGGATGCCAAAAAATATTCAAGATAATATTACTGTCTATTGGCGTCGTCCCTCGGTAGGGGATGCTTGTACTCCGTCGGATGCCAAAAACAGTCGCGACAATATTGCTGTCTATTGGCGTCGTCCCTCAGTAGGAAATGCTTGTACTTCGTCGGATGCCAAAAATAGTTACGCGATAATATTACTGTCTATTGGCGTCGTTCCTCGGGCCGGTTGAGCTCCCCAAGTGTCGAAATATCGGGTATCATAGTGCGAGATTTTTTTTACGAGTATGCTTGTCTTAGGTATGATACCCGGTAGGTTTTTCACGAGTACATACGTGTTTCAGGACTTGCTTGAACGAAGTCTTGGTCGGGTTGCTTGAACGAAAGGTCTTCCAAAAAGTAAGGCTCCGGGTGAGATACTGAGCTCCTCACGATGTAGGAGCTCTAGGAGCTCAAGAATCTTCTGCTGCGCCCCTACCCTACTTCTGCTGCGCCCCACGGGGCGGTGAAACCGACGTCGGCTGAGGAAGGTCCTCGCGGATGTGACGGAACCTTGCTGCACGTTGAGGACGGGTCGACAGCTTTACACAATTTGAACACACTGGGAGGAAGCATACATCAAACGCGTCGTTGAGCTATCGCTGCGTCTATGTAGTTTTATTTTCATATACGAGGGAGGCGATAATCAATCCATGCTAATACTGATTCGAGACGCTCATTATTATCCGCCGTCGAAGCTGGCGACAAAACAAACCGGGTGATTTATATATATATAGGTATAGCGGGTGGTGAAATAGGGTGGGGGGGAGAAATTGGTTTATACTATTCCAAAGACGTTAACTGGTTTTGATGGCAGAGGCAGACGATACCTGCAATATACCTACCGGTATCTAAGTCGAGCCGTGTGATATTTTCCCCCAAACTTTGATACATTGAACAATGGTGCCGTTTCTGTGCTGAGTTGGCTCGTAAATGATACTATTTTTTGGCCATCCAACTATTAATATATGCGGCATTAACCTTCAACATCGATCGCTCACATCAAAATATTCCCCTATAGAAACGAAAACATATTCCAAGAAAGAAACGAAAACCAATTTAAAAAATAAATACTATAGACTATCAATCTATCTATCTATTTTTTTCGAATTTCTTTTGCCTTGAGTCTAACATATAGTGCCCACGACAGATCCTTCTGTTTTTCATGTACAAGACTATAAAAACTGTCTTTTGTACGTATCGTGATAAGGGCAAAAGCTTTGCAAGTGTTCACAGGGCACAGAACCTTGTTCAGATTTCGTACTTGCTTAATCTCCAGCAGTAGTTTCTATTAATAATAGTGTTGTAGAGGCAGAGGCAGGACACACCTTTGTAACGACACCTCTGCTAGACGTTTCAACATAGTAGCAAGTACAAGTACATGTTGGAGAAGCAGAAGTAGGACACATCTTTGTAAGGACACTTCTGCTAGTACATTCCAACTTAGGGTAGCACCTTGATTGAGTGCTTCTGAATTGTTATCTTGATGTCTTGTTTCCAAGTAAGTTAAACTCTGCTTCTACAGCAGTCTAGCCGAATTTCTGTCTGCTCTTATAGTCAGAGTATCTAGCACTCTTCTTGACTTGTATTCCCTTGATTGAATGGATCTTGTCTGCCTGACTTCCATTGCGGGAGGGTGTTGGAATATTCAATGTTCAGTCATCAGTATTGGTACTGCTGTAAGCTACCATACTTGGCCCTAAGCCATAGGAACCCAGTAACTATTACTGGAATAATATTAGGCTAATTGTATTGAGTGACCGGAAGGTTGTACACACCTACGGGTTAAAGCATAGTCATAGGCTATACACTTAGCAGTATACATCCACTAGGATATTCTAGGATATTGTGATACCATCGGACTATCCGATTATCGGATGGATAGCAACAGCCCGAGTGTGACGTTTCCCGTGATAGGCCGGAGGGCTCACCCCTGTGGTGCTCGCCCTCCACCTGCTCACTCCTCATCTGTCTCTACATTTCGGCCACCTAACCGCCAATCCAAACCATATTCTGTTTCAACCTATATCCAATTGATTTCACGATCACTCTGTGAGCCTCTGCATCTACACTGTTCCATACACAGTGACTAGTGGCAGGGATACAACCTACACAGGTTTACATCCCACAAAATAAAAAGGAAAGCTCACTCTCTGTCCCAAGTTTTGATTGATACCTTGAACAAGGCGTTCTCTCTGCTGAGCTGGATGGCGTTGAGCCACGCAGGATCCGCCAGCCAGAGATACGGTTTCGGTCGGACGGCGTTGAGGTCGAGCGCGGCTCCTCCCTTGATGAATAGGGTGACGTCTGCCTGGTCCAGCCGACGCGCCGTGAGCAGAATCTTCAAAGCTAGGATTAGCTTAAAGCTGAGCTTGTCCTGCTCGTACAGTCCCCTGTTGCACATTTTTTACACGACAGCACCGGGGGGAAGTGGGGGTAGACCACGGGGGGTGTAATGGCGGTCATTTTTATTTTTGCTTTTACTGTGTTGTTCGGTAGATTTGGTCGGCCGTTAGACGTTCGACGTGCTGTTTGTTGTCCAGGAACTGAGCCAATCACGTGGTTTTCTTCTATTGGTCATGCTTTGTGATTCCCCACAATGCAACATGTGCGTAATCTGCACAGCTAGAATCAACTTGAAGCTAAGCTTGTCCTGCTCGTACAGACCTTTGTCGTGTGGTATGATTGCGCGACGGCAAGGGGAGGGGTAGAGACCGCGGGGGGTTGCAGTGGCATTTTTTCAGGCGTTCGGTGATTTTTTTTGCGTAGCATGCCTCTCACGTGATATATACACACAGCGAGCCATAAGTTTATGACCCCCCACAAGTTACTGCTGCGGTGATGCTGGAATGAGCGCTCCAACAAGTGTTCAAAGCTAGAATCAGCTTGACGCTAGGCTTGTCCTGCTCATAAACAATCTTCTGTTATGCGGCTTGATTGCGTGATACCGAGGGCGGGAGGAATAGACCGCATGGGGTGAAGTGACATTTGATCGGCCGTTAAACATTTTGATATGCTCTTGTCCAAGAGTTGGGTCTTTTATGTGATTTATGATTTACACAGCGAGCCACATTGTTGAGCAGTGGCTAGCGCTATGCTACCGACCGCACGCGGAGGCGAGCATCTCGAGGTGCCCGCGAGAACGAATTGTTCCTGCGAGTGCCCCCCAAAATCATCGCGACCACGAGCGCCAACGAGTCTGACCGTGCCTTTGACAACCTCCGCGCCTTGAAACGTACCGGTACACGTTGAAGGTCACAGTAGATAATGTTGCGCCACATACCGAAAAGGCAGCGGCGGAGTTTGGTGCTTGATTGTGGAAGGAAATATAATGTGAGATTCATTGTTCCATGATTTGGTGTGATAAGAGCACATCACGTGCAATCGATAACTTGCTCACCTTGAAATGTATCGGTACACGTTGAAGGTCATAGTCTCGATGATGTTGGACACGCGCTTCGAAGCAAGGGGTGCCTTGTCCGCGACGTCCATTGCCCTGCACGCCGAAAAAAGCGCGCGGAGTGTTTTCGGATGCATGGACTGTCGAATTATCGGAAAACCGGGGTCCTTCGACAACTAACTGGTTGCACGCATTAATACGAGAGCGCCTGGAACTGGTCGAAGAAATGCCTAATACATTACGTTAAAAGGCACATAGAGAGGGATAACATAATTAATTTAACGGGGGGGGGGGAAACTACAGTTCGAGGAGGCGACCTTAAAGCTTATTCATCGCACATATCTAGGGCGAGAGAGTGGAATTCAATTAATTCACAATGAAATTCAACGCTCCTGCTCGTTTTTTTGCCCACCTTCAAGGGTGGCGGTGCATATATCCACAACGTGATGCGAGATAAAAAGAAGCCCTCGGTTAGTTGGCTACGCGTCGACGGCTGATGATACACATCTTCCCTTGTCACAGCGAACGTCACAAAATGCCTTTGACAGCAAAGAGTATTTGAGTGAAGAGGAGCGTTTGGAACTGGTCCGAGCTTGGTCTGGTGCACTACGTTGACACGCACCGAAAAACGTGACAAAAAGTTATGTTATTCATATTGTTTTCTTTGCAGTGTCATGGGAGATGCTCCTACAAGGTTGTCGAACATTATCTAGGGCGCGGGGGTCGGCGAATGAAGGTCATGTGACAGGAAATCGATATTTTCACAAACCCACTTGTTTTGCCGAAGAGTACCTGGTGAAAAGCGTCTGGAACTGATCCAAGCTGGTCTGGTACATGACGTTAACGAGACTGAGGTCCACCACGGTGAAGTACATCACCGCTCCCCGGGTCGCAACAGGGCGATACTGCTCCCGCTTCTCGTCGATCCCTTGCCGCATCTCCCCCGCCGCCACCAGCTTGTCTCGCACTTGCACGGCCTTTTTCTTGGTTTCCGCGAGGGCACCTTGGGGAAGGGGCGCGATTATTACCGCGACACGAATCGTAACTGATTGGAGTAGGGCACGATTTTTGTTTTTGTCGGCTTTATTCTGGGAGGGAACACACGGTTTTATGGCAGCATGGAAGGCAACTGATTGCAAGTACGCGGATTTTTTTTTTTTTTTCCGAATTGTTTTGGCGTTTTACCGGAGAATAAGTTTACTCTCTGTGACGAGATGCTGTGTTGATTTCATCCCCGACGAATCGAACAATGCGGGGGGGTAGTAGAGCTCGTTCCTCACGGTTGCTATACGAAGCATCTTGCTTTTTTCGCCCCCGAAAGGGAGCACCCAAGGGGGACAACGATTTTTAGACGAAACGAACGGGAAAAGTAATACCTGTCCGACAATAAATATAAGCTCGATATGAACAACAATACATATACGCTCGATGTTTTTAACAACGTGTGGCATACGAGCTCGATACGGAATTGAGGCCATGGGGTACATATATCATAAACCTAACAATCGATTACGATCATGTCACCATGCGGACAGATCATAAAGGTTGAAACATCCAGTGGTTGACCGGGGGATGCTTGTTTCATCACCCCCTCCCTAACATCCCGGGAGTTTTCGCATTTTTTCAAGTGTTTTTTCGAATCGAGCTTTCGCTTACTGTCGGAGACTGGTGTACCGGCAAAACCAATAACTGCTCGTAAAGTAACCAAGACACAACGCAAAAAAAATCCCCCCGAAATGTCATTTGCTTTGCTATTTTCCATCAGCGTGAGAGAGCGCAATATAGTGAGAGGGGGGGGGGGGGTTAAACGGTTGACGAATTTCCGCTTTCGAGGGAAAAATTACAGCCGTTGCAGGGGGAGTCGGTATAGCCAAAAAAAGGTACACCTTTATTGAGCTATCCCACGGTAGGGGTGCAGCGGATGTTTCTGGGCCCCTAACGATAAGGAGCTCAATGTCTCACCCGTTGCAGGGGGAGTCTGTATAGCCAAAAAAAAGGTACTCCTCTATCGAGCTATCCCACGGTAGCGGCGCAGCGGAAGTTCCTGGGCTCCTAACGATGAGGAGCTCAATGTTCCACCCGAAACATGACTTCGAAGGCGTTACTCGTTAGCGCAACCCGACCAACGTTTCTGTGCCCTAATCCTAAAAACAACCGTTGTACTCGTAATTTTTATCGTGCTAGCCGATAGTGCCACACCACGAGGAGCTCAGCCGGTCAGAAAACATTAGTAAATAAAAAAACGCATCCCGTACCGTGGGATGCCTCGGTTTTTCGTTTCGAGGACCCCCGTATGCACGTGGGGCCGGTTCGCTCGGCCGTGCCGTTGCTCACCAATGAGTTCCTCGTCGTCGAGGAGGTTGCCGGTGTTGGCGCTAAGCCGCTCTAGGAGAAGCTGGTCCAGCGCCATGAGTGCCTTCGTGTTGCTTGTCACCTGCCATTTGGCACGAAGAACAAGTCGACACCCCGCACGTTTCGCTTTGTCGTAAATGGGACGGGGTGTACTCGTTGAAGTGCATGGCCGTGATCTGTACTACCACTGACCCTAGCATCGCTATAATGCCGAGACGCGCGGGCACGTTGGGTTTCCACCGACCAGACAGACATCGCATGCACAAAAAAGCGCGAAGCGCCGTGAGGTGTTCGGCTTTGAGTCGCATGAAGGGCGGGCTGCGTCCAAGCTCTGAACCACTTGTGAGGCGAACTTCCGCGTCTCTTAGTGCGTGCTTTTCTTGCATATCCGGTGACAGCTTCGAGATTAAAGTATTGGTTCGGGGTTTCAATCATGGTCATGCATGACCGTTGTCTGCATGACCACAGACCTTCGCATCCGTACGATACCAGGGGTTGGGGGGGGGGAGGGGAGGGGGGGGGTACGCAACCACGGAGTGGAATCACCATGCTGATTCTCCACGTAAGCATCAGGAGGGTTTCTCGCAAATGGGGACGCCCTGCTGGCGTCCCCTCTTTTCTGGTTTCAGATTACTCGTTTCTTTCTGGGAGTGGTGATGAGCGATCGATGTGGAAGTACATGGTGCACACTTGCAGCATGGCAGAAATGCTAACAACAATAATGTTACGAGTCGATCGCTTCTTTTAGTAGTGTGCGTTTTGACGAACGCAATGGTTGATCTAGGAACGGGCGTCATGGCGTCAAGATTTCGATGGCTACGTACTTCACGGTAGACGGAGGATGTGAAAAGCTAGCTTCGGTTTCGACCGTACGCGTGCATAACGGAGATAGATGTAAAATATTTTCAGTTCTTCGTGAGCGCCCACGGAAGCTTCCGCGGTACTTGGTTGCATTTTGATGAAATCTCACGGCAGTTTCGTGTGGCAGTCTCATGAAAGCCCGTGCACGTTCATGAACGTCCACACGCATTAAGGGCAACGCCATGGCTATGCTATGGCACTGCTATAGAAAAGGAACATAATGTGGAAACCCTTGGTGCGTAACGGTATGACAATGCCATTGCACTGCCATTAAAAAGGACGACAACGTGAATACTTTATACCTAGCGGGGAGGTTGGCACGGTGCGGTCTCGTCGACACATGGGATAATTTGTATTACTTTCGCTGTTGAAAACTAGAGGCTCAAAGCCGTGAAACACTAACGATTTCGACACGGCGTGCTTAGTTTAATTAATTTCAATGTTACACGTTGTTCCAACCCCGCACGGAACAACCACGAATCACGGAGAATGATTGGCTGGCCAGCCTGAACCAACAATATCGTCACCCTTTAACATCGAAAAGCACTATTATATACGATGAGCATACATATATTGTAATATACTACAAAAATATAAATACACTCCAGCTGTGAGATCGAAGATTTCGTCGAAACTCATCTTTGCAAGCTGTGTGTGATACTCCGATCGCGCGTATTACTGGGTGCGTGTCCTCATTAAGGACATAGGTCGGCGACTCCCCTTGGAACTACAGCGTAGCTATCAGGGTCAACAGGGTGATCCTAATCAATCTGTGCGCGGAAACTATAAAAACCCATTTTTGAGGGGGACAAAATCTGACAACTGTGGAAGGAAATGCATCAGACACGTATAATATACACCAGGTATGACATATACGCATACACTCCACCCCTATTGAAAGTAAGCAGATTTGCCTGGCCCGCGGCGGTGTACGGCAGTATAGTATGCGCTCCTCCGACAAACAGTGTCCAGCTCAGACCAAACAAACTCTGCTCACAGCAAAAATAGAAAGGACTTTTTTTTAGAGTCCGTTCGTTCAGCGGCACAGACCCACCCGCTCGCGCGAATAGCTTCTGTTGGCGTTTTTTGGTTGTATGGTGGCAAGCACCACTCGCGGAGTCTCCGCCCTGTTGAGGTTTACCATTCTGTTCGTAAATATAAGCAACATGTTATTTCGATATTAATGTCCAAGGGCTTCTTATATTTACGTACACAGATGACGTTGCCGTTGTAATGACGATTATTTTTGGTCGCATTCGAGGGAGCCGAAAGGAAGACGAGAACACTTGACAATATCGAGAGAGATGACGTTGCCGTTGGAATGACGATTGTTTTTTTTTCCCAAGTCGAGGGAGGCGAAAGGAAAACAATAACACTTGAAATATATAAATACATGTGTAAATATGGGGAGAGCGTGAGATTTAATCAATTCATATTATTTCAAGACATTGCTTATTTTTGTGGGTGGAGGGAGGATGATGTGGGAGGTAATGTAATGGATGAATGAATTACTTCATTGCGTGATTGATTGCAATGACGATTGTTTATTGGGTGGGGGGGGGGTGATGGGGACGAGGGGGGTTGGATTATATTTTTCGGGGTTCGGGGAAAGGATATATCGAGTCACGTCTACCGCCCCCTTCCTAACCTCTTCCAAGACGTTGTTGAGCTGCTCCTCCAGGCTTTTTTGCTCCTTTTGGATGACGCCCCCCAAGAGCTGCTCTTCCAAGCCCTTCTGCGTCACGGTAAAGTCCACCACCGTTGTCTGCACCAGCGGTAGAAGAGCGCAGTACGACGGGGAAAAAAGGAAGTGGTGTGTGTGGGTAAAATAACGAATATATTTTCTCATTCGAGGGTGCGACGAAGCCGTCGTAACGGCGGCAACAGCAGCAGCAGCAGCAGCGAGTGGCGATGAAAACGACCAAGCCAGCGTAGTGCACTGCGAAACAGGCTCATGATCTACAGTAGCTCGTGACCTATCCGAGGGGTGGAATATTGCCAACACGTCTTACGACAATACGAGGTTGTTCGTGCCTTGGCCTGGTTTTCTGGGCTCAGATGCGGATTCGGGAGCCGCGTGGTCATGTAGAGCATGAAGGAATCGTTGAACTCGCACAGCTTGTCGGCCACGTTGATGTACTTGCTGCGAGCTTTCAAGATAATCTGGCAAAGTACAAGACACGACGCGTGGGGGAAAACAATGTTTGATCCTCGACAATGATCTGGCGAAGCATAAATCGGTCTCCCTGATGGAGTATAATTAATAGGTGAATATCGTCCGTCCTAAAGTCAGAGGTCGTGGGATCAAGTATACGCCGAGTGCATACCCGTGCTCGGAGGGACTTTTTCTGGAGAAAAATTGACGACGAGCGGAAAGCACGAGCGTGATGTTGCGAAAATCGATGAAAATCGACAAGCTTAAAAAGCCGAAAAGTGGGAATGAAGGTAAGTACCGGGGGGGTAGAAGGGAAGACACCTGTAACCACGGCTTGTCCAGAAGGTGTGGCTAAGGGTAAGACCTTTTTTCGGTTGAGCTGGAGAGCAAAAATGATGATAGTCGGCATGTGGCGAAAACATCACAAAATCTTAAACCAGCAAAGAGGGGACGCCAGCAGGGCGATCCCCGTTTCGGGAATTCCTCTACTTACAGTTGTGACTATTTTTTGCCATCCGATAGCATAATGTGCAGCATGAGATTTAGTGCCGAACACTCATAGACATCCGCGGAAAGTAGGCTAGAACCAAGGGAAACCCGCAAGAAAATAAATACCGCGGTCGGCACCAATCCGCAATCAAGCCTGCTTTTCGAGCACTGGATTAGCGTTTTTCTCCATCCCGGCAACAACGAGCGCCTTCCCCTCCATCGTGCAATACTGGAACCGTTTCACCGAAGCTAGTGTTGAGCGCATTTTTTTAACCTAAAAAATCCAGCCTGGATAATATTTCAAGGGACTACTGATTGAATCCCACCTCCGAGGGCACGCGATATCGCGCGGTCGGCTCCACTCCGCAATCAAACCTGTTTTTCGAGAACCGGCGTGAGCATCGGGTCGATGTCTTCCTCCACCCCGGCGATAATGAGCGCCTTCCCCTCCATCATGCAATACTCTAGCGTATCCCTGAGCTTATCACTAGAGAAGGAAGTCACGCCCGCCGCGGGCAATCTGTTTTTCTCGTGCCTCCGTATCCAATTTAGCGCCTGACCCTGCGGGTCTATCAGCAGCGGGTATCTCGAGCTCCGCGTCACCTGTGCATACGACAGGGGAAAACATATTGGGGGGGAAATACTGAACTCAGCGCCACATGTCTGGGCCGGTCGCCCCCGGTGGCGTATCGGGTTATCCTCGAGCCTGGCATAGGTCAAATTCGTGAGTTCGAGTCCCCCCGAGTGCATACTCGTATAAATTCGTGGTTTTTTTTTCTTGTACACAAATTGACTTGCGGAAAGCGCGAGAGCGTGAGTTAGCAACTCTCAATGAAAAATCGACGAGCAGAGGGATTGTTGAGCCCTATGCGCGATAAAAATTGAAGGCAAGAACCAGGGGGAAGAAGGGACGACACCTGTGACCACGGCTTGTCCAGAAGAAGCTGGAAAGTAGAATTGTTCAACATATATATGTGTATATATGTCTGGGAGACGACAACTTCAAGACATAAACTAATTTCTGTTCGGGTGCATCTTACACCTTTAGAAATCATCTCACCTTCGAGGGAAGGGGGGGGGGCGTACTCATGTGTTGCTTGCCTTAGTCATTGGCCATTGACCGCGCATCCTTTTCTAGACGGAGCACCGTTCCTACCCCTAATCCTCCAACCTCTGGGCGTTCAGTACGTTTCTTCCACGTGCTACATTAAAAAAAGCAAAAGAAGAAGTTTTTCTTATCTCCGTCTTATTTGGCCGTCTGTGGCCACCATCCATCTCCCAGGATGTTCGAGGGCGGCGAAACAGGGGGGTAATCTTTTGACAAAGTGGAATATATATGTGTATATGCTCTTTGCTTTGTTCGCGGTGGCAGTAAGGACAAAAGGGGGTCGCCCCTATCGTCATTTTTTTTTTTTTTCCCGGCATGTTGCGAAATTAAATGCAGAGGGTATCGCGAGCTCCGCGTCACCTACTATTAATACCAATATTAATGCCACTATTAATATGACACGGAGGGTGGGGGGGCACTTTTTGGGACTCTGTTTCCAGTGGATCTGGCTCACTCGCGCGAGGGCGACCCCCCTTTGTTCTTTTGTAGTTCTAAGCTTCCGTGTTTTTTGTTTTTTTGCGATAACACACCGCCATGAAATGGCTAGCCGCGCTGCGTTAAACAAGAACGCCTGTAGTCGTTCTACGGTAGCCCCCCCCCCCCCACACACTTTTCTTGAACGAAATCGCCAGGTTTTGTAGCCAGCTCCTATGATGCCGGCTGTGTTTTCTGAAGTACGGCCCTTGTCACCTCGGCGTCATCGTTCGTTCGATCGCCCTTTTCAAACAAAGAAAATAGGTGTGAAGACACTCTTTTTCATAGCGTTCTTCCTCGTGTCGAGGATGCACGTGAAGTATTCGGCAACATAAAATCGCTGGCTTTGGGGTGGGGCTATCGTAGAATCAGTCGCCTGAAGACTGTTTTTCTGTGAGGTGCAGAGCCGGCGAGCGAGCGACCACCCAAAAGCCGGCAGCAGTAAAAAACAACGGGTACACCACTTTTTTTCTTGAGGTTTCCTCGAATTGGGAGCTTAAGACCTCCCCCAAAAAGTGATTCTGGGAGAAAAAACAAAAACTTATTGCTTGATTGAAAAATCCCATGGCCTCGGTATACAAGCGAGAATACGTGCAAAAATGAAGAAAAGTGGCCAATTTTTTCCCGGCGATTTCGGGTTAAGGAGGAGCCTCGTCATTCAGAAATCATTTCAGCCAAAAAAGAGGTGTACCGCAATACCTTTATCGTTGCCTTGGTCGGGAATGATGACGTGAAAGGTTTCGTCGTTGTTGTTGTTGCTTTTTTTCGGGGGGGGGCGTTAGTTCGCTTGGTTTTCTTCTCTGCTTGTTGGGAATGTTATACGGGTGATGGACGTGGAAGGTCAGCTGCACGTTATACTGTCAGATGGGAAAAGCTAACCAAAAAGATCCAGAAAACAGAGCGACGGGGTAAATGGTAGGTGCACCGCCCTCTGCAGTACGCGTCCACAGTAAACACCACACTAGAGTCATCCCATGGCTAGGTAGGGGGTGCAGCGGAAGTTTCTAAGAAGTTTCTGAGCTCGTAACATGAGGAGGTCAATATCAACATCACCCGAAACATGATTTCGAAGGCACAAGACATTCGTTCGCGCAAAACCCGACTAAGCAACGTTTCTCTGCACTGAGAGTCCCCGAAAAAGACAAGTACACTCGTAAGAGTATCAGACGTTAGTCGTTTAACCGGTAGTTCTTTCCTCGCTTGGGGGGCTCAAAAAAAAAAAAAAAAATCGGTCCTCTACGGTGGGACGCCTCATCATAGAATGGAATGTGCTCGAAAAGGGAAATGACACGGCAGCACAAGCAACAATAGTAGGATTGCGCCCTTTCTTTTTATATATATATCCAAGAATCCCCTCTATCGGGGAGCGCCCTGGAACCTCACCCAAAAACAACTTTGAGGATTAAGCTGTGAGCTAAACCCGCGCGAACCCGTTCCCGTCCCATGGCCTACACGGATTAAGGTACACAACGAATCATGCTGCAAAAAAGCACAAAAACGAACAAAAATATCGAAAAGTTCCGTCGATTTTTGGTTAAGGAGCTCTCCACCGTGCAGAAAAAAAAAAAAAAAAAAAATGTCCAAGGATCAAGGCTGCGGTACGGCAGGGGGGATGTTAATACAATGATAATTCCTCCGTTTTTCACGACCGGGAGTCAAGTTTTCACCACTCGCACGAGGGTGGCTCTGCGCCTCACCGACAAAAAAGCCACGTTAGGCGATCATCTTGTTCTGGCGCAGCGCAACCAACCCCTCCCATTGGGGATATTCTTATCGAAAAATTGACACAGCACGAAGCCTAAGACCCCCCCGGGAAGAGGGAAAGAGGGGAAGAGGGGTATTCACTCGCGCGCGTGACCCCAAGCCACTGTGAAAACAAGGTCCCCTAAAAGGGACCCTAAAAAGGTTCCCTAAAAGGGAACCTAAATAGGTCCCCAAAAAGGGACCCTGAAAAGGTCCCCTAAAAGAGACCCCTTGCCTCCGTACCCTTGGTCCCCGAAAACAACAAGCTCCCTCACGTATCTATCGTAGGGCACGTCCGCGTCCGGCCCTAATCTCACGAGGAAAATGTTTGCTCAGGCCCGAGTTACGGTAGGTGGAGGTTGCCCTCCATTTTTTCGATGCCAGGTTTTTGGGCCACGGGCGCGGACGGCTCTGTACCTGACGAGCGCTACGATAAGGGGTGGAGTGGTACTTTTGGGCGGAAGCATTTTTCTGAAATTACGGGGACTTCTTAACCCTTGTTTTAGAAAACATGGCTATTTTTTGTGCCTAGAAGATGGGACTGCTCATTCGGGTTGCATTTTTCATTTCCGTTTTTCTAACGAAACAAAACATTTTTTTTCTTGGATGCGGTATATAATGAGTCATCCCTCCCACGGTAGGTAGGTAGAGGTGCAGCAGATTGTAAGAATTTTCTGAGCCCCAAAAATAACACGGGGAGCTCAACACCATCCATCATCCATCATCACCCGAAGAAGCAATGCCTTCGAAGGCATGCAACCGCGCAACCCGCCCATCGCCTCTATGCGCTAGTTTTAAAAACAAGCATATTCGTACACAAAAGCATCAATCAAACTAGCCGGAAGTTAACCCAGGTGAGGAACTCACCCGGCCAGAAGCGAAAGACTGCAACCATTTTTTTTCAGACGCGTGCCACGATGGAGGGGTGCACCACTTTTTTTTCTAGTTCTACTCCTCATTGTGGGAGCTCAAGACCTCTCGTGAAAAAAACTGATTTAAGAGAAAAAAACAAAACTGCTGCCGGAGGATGAAAAAATCCCGTGTCCTGCGTAGGTACACAACGAGAATCAGGCATGAAAAATGTCGAATTTCCGACGATTTTTTGTTAAGAGCTCCGTCATTCAGAAAACCATTTTCGCCAAAAAACAGTATACCTCTATCGTAGGACGCGTGTTATCGTGAGGTGTCTCCGACACAGATAGATCCTCGTGTGAGGAAGCCTCGAGACTGTTTTTTTTGTGTACTCGTCCCTCTCCCGTAACGCGCGTCCCCTCACTCATCTAACGATCCCAAAAATGCTCTCGTGCCGCCGTGAAAACAAAAAAAATAGTGCTAGGCCGGACAGCTCGCGATCTACAGCAGATCACACAACCACATAGATCCCGTATCTGTCGTCATGGTACGTTCCGCGGGATCCGTGCAGTGCAGATCCGGCCGCGGAAGCATGATGTACCATAGATCAGTCAGATCTTCCGGCTCTCACCCGACGACATGATCTATAGGCCTTGCGGATTTTGTAAGATCAGAGGGGTCTGTTCGCCCTGAAAGGAAAATGGCATCGATATGATGATCTGATCTGTCCGACGTTGTGAAAGAGATCCATGACGTGCGGTGCCTGACGGAAAATGAAAACAAAAGCACAACACGCACACAAAAAGCGTACAAAAATACTTGCAAATTTGTGGACAGGCTATAACCCTGAGCCGCTACGGCAGTGCAACGGCAAGGGCATCATTATTCTACAAAAAGCGAAAATATGTCTCAAGACAGAGACGCGTGCTACCATAGAGGTATCGCTTTTCGTTTGGATTTTTTTTTCCGAATGACGGGGCTCCTTCTTAACCAAAAATCGTCGAAATTTCGTCCATTTCTTTTTTTTGGCCATGACTCTCGTCGTGGAACCCAGGCCATGGTATTTATTCATCCCGTATACAATATAGCGGTTTTGTTTTTCTCTCCAAATCAGTTTTCGGGAGAGTGGGCTTAAGCTCCCAAATTGAGGAGCCTCCGAAACGAAAAACTGACCAAGGCTACGATAGAGGGATCATTTTTTTTTTTAAAGTGTCTCGGGGTAACTCGCGCAAGTGACCCACCTGTTCCTTTGAGGTGTTAAGCTCTCGCGCTGTTACGATTCTTGCACTATGAACCCGCAATGGAATAGCAAGCTACTGCTATAAGGCTTGGTTTGGGTAAGCTATTGGTTAACCTTTTGCAAGTGGTCGAAACCGACTAACACCCCACTAATTCCTACACACTACGCTGCGCCAAAAAAGTCGCTTGAAAGTCCTTTTTTGGTCAACAGTGAGGTACAGCGTCCCTTGTGCGATTGGCTTAAATTATGTAGTGAAAACGGGGGGATAGCTCCCATCGTCTTGGTCCACGGTTAGAACACCTTCTGTGGTTTACAATATTGTTCGCTGTTTGCGTAGGCCAGGACGGAAGGCCCGTCTCGAGTTGCGCGTTGATTCTTCTCGAAAGCCAGCGCTTGGGTAAATCAAGGTAGACATGAATTTCAGAAAGAAAAAAAAAAAATGTGTTGGCTCCCATTGTAGCACGCGACGAAAAGTGGTTCTTAGTTTGGGATGCAGCTCACCCCTTCATGGGACTCAGAGCCGAACACCTCACGGCGGCGCTTCGCGCTTGTGCTGCAAGCAATCCCTGCCTGGCCGGTGAAAACCCGACGTGCCCCGTTCCGGCATTGTAGGAATGCGAGGGTATGTATATGGTCTTTTTTTCGGCTATGCATAAAAATGAGCAATCCCTTCCCCCCCCTCCCTACCTACCACAGCCCTTGTTCTCACCAGTATTCCGTTCTGGATCGAGAGCGGGTCCGTTGGAAGGCCGTCTAGATTCCAATCTCCGATGGTGCCCATGTCCACTAGGAAAGACGTCAGACCTAACCCTTTCGTCAAAGGGATGCCTCGCGTTACGAGATCTTCACAAAACCTTTCAACGGGTGGATGTATCGACACGCAAAAACGACGCGAAGGTGAGAAGTTTTAACAGCGACGGGCCGATGTTAAAAAGCGTTGGACGGGGAGGGGGGGCGTTTCGTCAATCCGAAGAACGCTTCGTTTCCCAAGCATGCCACGAAAGTATGATTCGTTTTTTTTTTTATGAAAGCGGTTATTGATAGTCAATGAGATCCCCATAAAATCTTCAGCGGGTGTGGATGTATGGACACCACAGAAACGGCGTGAAGGGGATTTCGTTAAAACTCGGCTTGCCGAACTTCAGCAAATCGGTGGGGAGATTTCATTACTGCAATGTACTTGAATGACTTCGTCCCAAAACGTCACGGAAGAAATGTGATTTCGTTCTCTTCGTCGAAAGCATCTATTGGCAGTCAACGAGATCCTCGCAAAACTTTCAGCGGGTGGATATAAAAATTCATCAGGAGATATGTATATCTGTTAAGGGAAAACGCGCGTTGTCAAGGGTGTAATTCCGAGTGCCGCGCACTGAAACCTACCAAGCAGTAGTTTAGTGTAGTTCAAGGTCAATTTAGGCAAATTTGTTGTCCGGTAGGGGCGTAAGAGTGGAGTGTTTGGCACTTAAAACTGTAGGAGGTTTTTGTCAGTCATGGAAAACTCTGAAGTTAAGTAGATTTTTTGCCGTCTGTGAATGGCTGGAAGTGCTGTCTCATGGACATCCTTGGTGAACAACGGAGACGACGAAAAATATTTTGACGATCGAGTTGTGAAAAATTATGGGAAGGAGGAGGCGTTTCGTTGCTGCGAGGCACGTCACTTCGACCCAAGCACGTCGCGGAAGGAAGCATGGTTCGTTTCTATTTTAAAAGTACGTAATCAGGAAGACCCCCACCAAAATCTTCGAGGGGGGGTATAGACAACGAAAAATCGATGCGACGGTCACTTTTCACGCGGAGATGGGAGGCGTTTTCATCGCAGCGAGGTGCGCACTTCGGTCCAAGCACGTTGCGATCATTCGTTTTATTTATTCACGGTAACCAGCTTCCAGACACGCGACTACAATTGTTTCATTGAACAAAAGCAGCTTCCAAGGCGGTCGTTGTTGTTTGTTTCTTGGCTCAAAAGCAACTTCCTAACACGTCATTAAGATTCGTTTCTTCGTTCGAAGTAGTCAGCTTTGATCCGTTTCTTCGTTCAAAGTAGTCAGTTTCCTAGCACGCCACCCTCGGATGGGGAAACTATTAATTTATGTATTGAATAAACATGAACCAAAAATAAATTGCATCCGCCCACAAAAATAAAACATTTATGCGAGAAGAAGCAGCGGCGGCGGGAAGGGGGCGGGTGGCAGACCACACCGATGGCGTGGGGTGGCTTGGATGCAGCTTTTAGATTTAGGAATATAACGAACCTAGAGAGGGAAGCAGACATAGACGGGAATTAGGCTTTGCGCATAGGCTTCGTCTTGCTTCCGATGCTTTCTTCGTCAGGGAATGCGTATGAACGATCGATGTTGAAACTCATGCGGCACATTGTCGGATGGCAAGCACATGAATAAGAGTAATTAATTCATCGTTTTACTCACTGTTGTCCCATTTGATACCCTTGGCCATCTGGGTTAGATCCCATCCACATACGTACCTGGTTTTAACCAGTTGATCTCGAAACACTTGGTTGAAAGGTCCGCAGTACCCCACGAAAGCGCAAGACAGGGCTACGTCGCCCACGAGCCTCCGCTTGGTGTCTGCAAACTTCCGGCTGTCCTCTGTCCAGCGGGCGCGCTCACCACCCAGGCCAACGATCAGGGCAGTAGCCTAAAATACGTTCACACGAACGAAAAACGGAGATACGTTATGTTATGTTATGTTATGTTATGTTATGTTATGTTATGTTATGTCACACGCGGACGCCTGCTACTTCGTACTACATAGAGGGTCGCACTTTTGTTTTATGGCGTTGAAAAAAAAAAAAAAAATCGGGCCTCTTTAAGCCAACATCGTCGGAATTGTTACTAGGCCACGGAAATGTCCTCATTTTTTTTTTTTTTGGTGCTTGGGTGAGGTACAGCACCCAAGAAAAAAAAAAGGACTGACTCTGCGATAGTCCCTCCCCCCCAGAAACCAGCCACTTTCTTTAACGAACATTTCGTGGCCGCTCCACGCGAGGAACGATGCTAATAAAAGCCACATTTGGTGTATTTTCTTGGTTTGCGAAGTACTATCAAAATATGACGACGGGGTCCGTATTTCAGTAGATACGGCCGGGAGTTGGTTTCAAAACCGGCGATTTCGGTAAAGAAAAGTTGGAGGGGCTGCCGTAGAACGGCGCAAAGGGGATCGTACTATACGTCAATGACTCGAGGTTCTTTGTCCCAGATCGTTGTATGCGTCGATGAATCGACCTTCCGGGTGCGGGGGTGCAGGAGGCGTTGAGCTGTCGATGGAGTGTGCGTTTCCATCCAGCGACCCCGGAGAGGGGAGGTGAACCTTGCATATATACCAATAATCGGGACGGTTGCCTTAAGAGATCGAAACGAACGACAGCGCAGATACGTTTTGTGGTGCACTGTCACGAACGAGTCGAGGGCTTCTTAATGCGCGCGCAGGGTTATATGTCGTATTGCCCATTCAACGTGGGTGGAAGGCAGGCAGGCAGGCAGGCAGGCAGGCAGGCAGGCAGGCAGGCAGGCAGGCAGGCAGGCAGGCACGCAGGCAGGCAGGCAGGCAGGCAGGCAGGCAGGCAGGCAGGCAGGCAGGCACGCAGGCAGGCAGGCAGGCATCCGCTCGATCTATGCAGGTGTAATTTTCTTTGGTCTCCCTGTTTCTCTTTGTCGTGGGAATGTTTTTATGAGTGGTGGGTGATGAACCTCATGCTGCATGCTGGCGGAAGGAAACACAAAAGCAAAAGTAAATATATATATATACACACGAAATCCTGTGTATGCCAGTAATGTTGGGACCAAGGGAGAAAGCGCGACTTGCCGCATAAAAGGCGTCGATACATGCACGCTGTTGTTCTAACTTTGCCTTGTGGTCGAAACAAATCTAGGCCGTAGTCATAGGGCATGCTCCACAAATTCCTCTCAGGAAAAACTAAGCAACGCAGTACACGACGACGTCGACTTAAGAAAATGGTATATCGAATATCGAGGCACGTCCCACGGCAAGCTCGGCGGGAGCCAAGTGTCAAAATTGCTATTAACCCCTTTTTGGACTTACTTGATTATTATGGTATAGGGAAAATTGAGGACAAAAAATGAAGTTTTTTGCATCGGTCACTGCTGGTTGGCGATGATAAAATTGGTGTCCGAGCGACGACGCCAACCAACAGTGCAAATACTCGTACGGGACGGGCGCAGCATTGTGATCCTACTCGTGCTGCCGCGCGCTCACGCTGCTGGCGGGCACTTGCAAAAAAGTATAGCAACCGTTGTTTTTTCGGTCGCCATACTATAATTAAGACCTAATGAAGTCCCAAAAAGGCTAGCGGGGACCTTGGTAATCAGGACCTACGATAAGCCCTCAACCGTATATTTCCCTCGTTTTTACTAAATATACTCGTACTTGGTTTTGGTTGCTATGTTCTTCTGTAATAGAGGTATTGAGGTATACCGTTTTTTGGCGAAAATGCTTTCTGAATGACGGGGCTCATTAACCCAAAATCGTCGGAAAATAAATAAATAATGCGCCCCATTTGTTTTTGCATGATTCTCGTTGTGTACCTAGGCCACACGGGATTTCATCCGGTATCATAGCAGTTTTATTTGTCTCCAAATCAGTTTTTGGGAGAGATCTTGAGCTCCCAAATTGAGGGGTAGTGTTGAAAAAAAGGTGGTTGACCTCTATCATAGCACGCGTCAACCATGGATGAAATTGCTGGCGGTGTTAGTACCCATCCAGCCCGCGACACATGCTGGTGCTGTGGCGGAGAGGTGCACCATTTTTTTGTTTCGTTCTGAGACTCCTCACATGACACGAAGAGCTCTCCTATAACCTACCCAGCAATTTTTATATTCTAGGGAAAAATCAAAAGTGCAACCCGATGAATAATCTCGTCGTGTCTTAGCTGGGAAAAAACAAACACGAAAACAAAAAATGTCCAAACGAAAGATGTTCCAGCGATACTACTGTAGCCTTTTACCACTGGAAACCCTTGCAGGGGACAAATTTACTTGCAGTTAGTATGAGATGGATTTGGGTTGGGGGCTCTAAAGGGGTTAAGGAGTCCCAAAATTCAGAAAATATTTTTTGCCAAAAAAAGTGCGACCTCTACTATCCTACCCTAGCAGACGTCCCTGTCCCGCCTCGAACATGCCACCTAGGGTATCATAAAGGAATCCAACGACTGATCGCTCACCTGTTCCATACGACCTCGTGTGCGCGCGGCGTTGTTCTCAATAGCTCTTTTCTTCGCCATCTGGGCTTCAAATTCGCCTTGAAGCTTGGCAAGAACGGCCTACGAGACGACGACGGCGGGGGGAAATCGATCGTGGGCACATATGCATGGAAATACTGGTTGGTGGGGATGCGCGCTACGGTGGAGACTAGCAAGTTTTGGGCCAAAACAGTTTCTGTAGGACGGACTTCCTATATCGAGGAACTACAGTAGCTATACCTAACATCTTCGGGGCAATCACGTCTTTTGTGTTTGTTCCCCAATTATTCGATTTGTTGTACGCCCTCTTAGTTAATGGGATTTTGTCCGTCGATTCGAACGTTGAGCATAGAGACAAGGTTTTGTCGAAAAAATCGAACTTTTTGGGAAAGGTACGGAAGATTGTCAGGTGAGGTTCGTGTCAGAAAGCATGAAATTGTGGACTTCTACCGTGGCGAGAGTCTGTGATGATCCCCCCGAAGACGTGGATTTGTACGGCATCCCTAGGGCAAAGGTGGGGAATCTAATGTTTTCGGAGGCTTGCCATTTTGGGTGGGGAGTCATCTGACCTTACCGAAAAGAAAAACGAAAAAACTTTTGTGAGAAAACAAAAAAAAATGCGCAACGCCAGTATCAATAACATGGTGGCCTAGGTATACAGTCTAACGAAAATGCCACAAAGCAGTGTACCTCTATCGAGGTATGCGACTCATGCTGTGGAAGGGCGGGGTCCACCCATTTTTTTTTTTCCGAGGCTCGTAACCTGAGGAGATCTATTCCCCCACCAAAAAAACTGTTTTATTTTTAGAAACATATTTGAAAAAGTACAATCCGATCGACAATCCCATGGCCTGTCCTGGGTATTCAATTAGAAAAAAATATTGCCGAGAAAAATTGTGAAGGTCCGACGATTTTGGGTCAAGTAGCACCGCCATTCAGCAAAAAAAAAAAAAACTTCACGTACCTCTATTGTGGAACGCGTGAACACAATGGATTTTTTTTAACGATATTGCACAATTCTTCAGATGAGGAGCCCGTCCATCAGACCCTTGGCGAGGGGAGGGAGAGCCCCGGGTATCCCTGTTAGGAAGTCGGCCAAAGTCTATTAACGAACCCCAAAACATACATTTTGTTGGTTATACGGCACTACCCACTGAGCTACTGAGTCACCAAAGTGACTCAGTAGCCACAGTGACTCAGTAGCTCGGTGGGTAGTGCTGTATAATCAAAATATTTGTTTAGGGGCTAATTTTCTCTATAAACTGTCGTAGCGAGCCTCCATTGCACACCAAGAAAATGTGTGGCGGACGGTGGCTCTAGGTCTACAGCACCCGCTCCCCCCTCTCAACAAGGCGGTCTAAGTAGTGCGGTATTCCGATATGAGGCGGTCGAAGTTGCTTGGCGCGACCGGGTAATTGCCCTAAAAGCCTGGAATGAATATGACGGCCTCCCCCTACAAGGCGGTCGTATTGCTCTGGCACACCACCACCTTGCTGGAGGACCCCAACTGTATGTTGGAGCCGATCTCGCTTCCGAACATCGAACACCCGCAGAGTTTGACACGTAGTACGCGATTCTCTGCGCGTTTGTCCCCGTAAGCTATTGTGTGTTTTCGTTGTTTTGTATCAGACCAAGGGTGCTGTATTGGTAGAGGGGATGTTACGATGATGTTTCGATGATGTTATGATATATCCCCTTGTTTCACTACTGTGTTTTGAGTTTTTTCACCCAATCACACGAGTGACTCTGTTCCTCGCCGACAAAAACACCTCAAGCGACCTTACCTGGTGCAGCGTAGCCAAATACTCATCTGCGGATTTCATATAGCAAAACCAACAAGAAAAAAAAGAAGAAGGAACCTTACACCCGCGCGAGTGACCCCGAGCTACTGCAACCCCCCGAAAAAAAAGTGACCCCCCCCCCCCCCGCCCCCGCCCCCATAGCTTTGGTTATCACTTTTAATTTCCAACTTCTGGACAAGCAAGCAGTGGTCACAGATTTCGTCCCTCCTTCCCCCCCCAGTCCACTCCTTCACATTCGTCTGGCCGCGGGTTTGGCATTTCCACTAGTCGTCGTCGCTTTGCACCGATTTGTCGCAAAACATACGCCTTCGCGATTTCGGCTAGAACAGGATGATTGACTACCTTCGGTCCCCGGGATGTAGAAGAGCGTTCGAAGAGATTTCTCAAGACGTACGGCTAAGTCCTAAGGGTCGTCCCAACGTACGGCTGCTTCACGCTGGCCGTTGGATCCAAGTCTATTGCTACTGTAGTGGCAGCAGAAGAGGCAACTAATACCAGAGATAACATCCAAGCATCTCTCGTGTGAGTGACCATCACAGAGCCGGAGAGGCACCCCTGCATGGCGGTGGTCGTTCCCTGGGTCCATACTGCCCCAATTCAATTACAACAACAGAAACAACACGGGGTAAGGGCATACCAGCCAATCGCGCTCTGACGCATGCTATTGTACGGAGGACCGTAGTAATCGGGACCTACGAGATACACAAAACCCTATATATTACCCATTTTTGGCTAAGCATATTTGGTCCTGATTACCTGATTACTGTGCCCCCTCTAAGTGCTAGCAGTTTGTGAGGTTCTTCGCCAGCGGAGCTCGAGAAAAAAAACGATTTCGATCCAAAATGAAAGGGCTACATCCGTCCGATCGATCGATGAACTTAATGGCCCCATGTCCCAGCTACATATTAAAAAAATCGTTGAACATAAAGTCGTACGTTCCCCAGAGTATGAGGTACCGTAGTTCCTCAGTCGAGTAGCCCCGCCCGTCAGACTATTGTTGACCTAAACATCCAACCCTTATCGTGGCGTGGCGTGACGGCATAACCCTACGGCAGAGGTGAACCGATTATGTTTCGAGACGCGTGCTACGATAGAGGTGCACCTTTTTTTTATTGAGGTTTTTCAATTTGGGAGCCCCTTTCGAGCCCTCGAACCCCTCTCTGTACTAAACCCAAGTAATTTTGTCCCCAAAAATGGGTCCCAGTTGTAAAAGGGTTAAGACATGTCTTAACCCGAAACCTGATTTGGAGAAAAGTCAAATGTGCTACCGGATAAAAAATCCCATGGCCTAGGTACGCGACGAGAATCATGCAAAAAAGAGGCGTTTTTTTTACCGACGATAGTATTAGTAGGTCAAGGAGCCCCGTCATTCCGAAACCATTTTCGCCAAAAAAAAAAGTATACCTGTATCGTAGCACGCGTCAAGAAGGCATCCCAATTGGTTTGAGCATGTAGATTGTATCTTTTTCCAAGAATTGACTTTGGAGCAAAAAACCAAAAGCACATTCCGGTGGAAAAAAAAATCCATGCCCCCCCCCCAGATGTAAAACGAAAAAAATGATTTGCAAAAACCAAAATGCTGAAATTACCACGATTTTTGGGTCAAGGATCACCGCCGTTCAGAAAAACTTTCTGCCAAAACATCGCCACCTCTGTTGTACAGCGCGTCGCGTATCCTATATCGGCGCCACGATGGCTAGTGTAGTACCTGGCACCCCTGAAGCTTTGATTCGGCCGCCTCCAGCTCCTTCTGCGCATCTTCCAGCTTGACCTCGGCTATTCTCAGTGCCTCCAGCTTGGGCTTTACAACCTGCCGAGCATTAGGGCGCGGCAGCGTTTTGGGAGGTGTTCAATACTCCTTTTTTAGCGTTTTCGTGGCCGCGTTTTTGGGGAAAATGCTTTGAAATTAGTGTGTGATCGTTTTTGCAGCTCCGAAAGTGTTAAATGGCCCACGGCTAAGGCAAATTCCCATACTTGCTTTTTTTGCTTTAAATCTCGCTCATGCATTCCAGCTTCTTCTGGACTAGTCATCGTGGCCGTCGATGTCATTCCTTCTCCCCCCCTCAAATACGTGCCTTCGCTACTATCGTCCATGGGGCTTCAAAATTGCCAACGATCCTCGAGCTTTGTTTTGAAGTTTTGCTACCTCGACTTTATTTTGAAGTTCTGTTGGTGAGCGAGTGAGGGTGCCCCACGTTTGATTAAGTTGTTCTATTAATAGAAGGCAAATGTTCTCGAAGGCACAGCATGTTGGCTTTGATGCCTACCGTAGAGACTGGACTAACCGGTCCTCAGTGCCGGCTATGGCGCGTGCAATGCCCGGGGTATTAGCACTTTTCGGCTGAAGTATTTTCTGAATTGCCAATATCATCGAGAATGTCAATTATTGCTTAGCAAAAAAAAAAATGTTTTGTACGCCTATATAGGCCATGGGATTTTTTTATTCACCGGTTGTGCTTCCAGTTTTTTTGAAATAAAGTCAGCACTTTTGGGGTAGGGTATGGAGCTCGCCAAGCGAGGAGTCTCAGAAAAAAATTGGTTGAACCTCTACCGTCAAAGCATGTTTTCTGTCATCGTATGACGTCAGCAGCTAGGGATGTCACGCGTGCTACGATACAATCAGCCCTTTTTTGGCCATTTTTGTTTTCCTGAAATGACGGGGCTCCTTCGACGTCAAAAGTTTAGGGATGTCACGCGTGCCACAATAGAGTTGGCCCTTTTTTGGGGCCTTTTTTTTTTATTTCTGAAATGACGGGAGCTCCTTAACCCAAAATAGTATGATTTTTCGTCATTTTTGTTGTGATTTTTGTTTTTGTACGTGCCTATGACCATGTTCTTTTTCCTCGGATCGCACCTTCAAAATAACTTCAAAGTCTAGAGTGTTTGGAGTGAAGGTATACACAGAACTCCCCAACCCGTTTTTAGCGCCCCGCACTCCCGACATGGGCAACAAAACGCTTGGATTCATACTAGGATATACTTTTTCAAGTTGGAAAATGGGTTAAGCAACCGCCCTCAGAAGCGAACAAAAAAGGATGAGCATCTCTACCGTAGAGAGTGGAGCTATACGTACCCCTCC
Source organism: Undaria pinnatifida (assembly GCA_012845835.1). NCBI lineage: Eukaryota > Phaeophyceae > Laminariales > Alariaceae > Undaria > Undaria pinnatifida. The sequence continues at coordinate 11,164,933 of JABAKD010000022.1, forward strand.
CAAAAAACGGTACGCGACGCCAAATGTGGGCAGCGCCCCCGGCAGGTTATCTCTTCTTTGGTGCCGTGTCGTGTGGGAGAACACACCGACGTGGGTCGGTATCTCGGGTCAGCAAGGACGGAGTCTGCGGGACCTGTGGTGACCTTTTTTCAGCACCGCACTCCCACCACGGGGACAAAACACTTGGATGTATACGAGGATTGTTTGTTTTGGAGTTCGAGATGGGTTAAGCAAGGAAAAATGGCGTACACCTCTATCAAAGACCGTGTCTGTAACACTGACACGCCTCGAGGCTCTGTCTCAGTGCTTAGATTTGGAGAGGTGGCACCGAAGTGTCTGCCAAAATCACTTGTGAAGAAGAAAGAAGACTGTGTGAAAGTGGTGCTTATGTGATCAATACATAGAGGGGAGCACATCAGAGTCGTGCGGCGGTAAAATAAGCAATGGACGTTTGTGGCCATTATTCTCTTCAGCGGGCACTTTATGTGTTTCCCACGAATGGTAATTTTGTGCGGTGTCTTTGCATTTTGCATGAAGTCATTCTTTTTTTTTGCCGCCTCAAACTACCACCTGTATGTTGCATTTTCCCTCAGATGTGCAGATAAAATAATATTTCATTAGACGCCTTGAACTATGCTCGCATACGCAACTAAACCAGCAATCGATCGACAACTGAATCGTCGATACCCAGTTTGTTTTGCTATAACAAATAGCTTCATTGAATTTTCTCTACGCGTTCCGAAAAGCTTTCCTCGTCGAGAAACATGCATCGAACACAGAGCAAGCCAACATCTATTTTGGGGCTTGATTGTAGCATGTCGGCCAAAGAACGACGAGTGCAATGTTACCAAGCGACTAGGAAGAGTGTGCCGCAATACGAGCACCACCATGCCGCGTGCATGTGTCGTACAACCCGGACACGCTAGCGGTTCAGGATGATTCGTGTGGTTGATGCTTTTGTCATAATTTGTCTTCGACAACTTTTTCCCTCTGAACCCCCGAGCCGGAGGAAGAAAAAAGGACTTTGCACGGGTTGTTATCCGACACGCGAAACTGGTCGAGTCGGGTCGGGTCAGGAAGCGTTCGAAATCCCACGGGTCGGATCGGGTCAGGCGGTTATCAAATCTAGTGGACCAGGGTGGCCCGACCCGATTCGATCCGACCCGACCCGACCCGACCCGACCCGACCCGACCCGACCCGACCCGACCCGACCCGACCCGACCCGACCCGACCCGACCCGACCCGACCCGACCCGACCCGACCAGACCCGATCCGACCCGACCCGACCCGACCCGACCCGACCCGACCCGACCCGACCCGACCCGACCCGACCCGACCCGACCCGACCCGACCCGACCCGACCCGACCCGACCCGACCCGACCCGACCCGACCCGACCCGACCCGACCCGACCCGACCCGACCCGACCCGACCCGACCCGACCCGACCCGACCCGACCCGACCCGACCCGACCCGACCCGACCCGACCCGACCCGACCCGATCCGAACCGACCCGACCCGTCAAAAGCCATGAATAAGGTCCGTAGTGCATACTGCTCACTTTTGAAGCTTCGTGGTAGTAGGTCATCGCTCTGCACCACGTACACAGGCCTTCCGCAGCTTTTGAGGCGTTTCTAGCCACCGCGGGGTTGAACCCATCTAGCTCTAGGTACGGTGCCATCAGCTCCACCGTCTCGTCGTTCATGAAGTCCTTTTCGTTTTGGGAGAACGCGAATATAGACTGCAGGAAACGTGCATCGGATAGCATTCCCGCCTGCATGTACTTGTACGAATCCTGGTGAAGAAGGTGAAAAGTAACCACACGACAGCGACAGTGGTTACAGCCAGGTCTATCCCCATGGGTCATGTACAAGCGAAACCAAGGTCCGGCATCTTTACGTTTGTCTCAAAACTTTTGATCATGAAAAATGGGCGAGGGGGAACACTGAAATCCTTCATTGGCACACACTTGAAGGAGATAAGACATCAGCCTGTACCGAAACGTCTGTCGCCTTTCCCTGTTGTGTTGATTTAACCTCTGCGGTTAGTGTGAGTATGGGACTATATGACCCGCGCCCCCGCCCGACAAGGGCTCCACTCATACTTCCGTCAGTAATAATAACCCCCCAAAACAAATTTAGGCTGCATCTCGTGCAGTTTTGTTTTCAGGCTATCTCTTATATTAGCGTATCCGAATCCGAAAATGAGATGGATTTTTGGGTCGCAGAACCAGACGGGCAGAATCAGATCGACCAAACTTATTGTGCAGACCCGAATCTACATATTTCTTTTGGACTTTGTGGCGTTCTGATTTATGTATGGACCCTCGGCCTGGTGTCACGTTGCCTCACCCGCAGTAGTTGATAGTCCATGTGCTTCACGCATAACTTGGCGCGCACGCGGTACCAGTATTGGCGGCTTATGCCTTCCCCCTTACCCCTCTCGAACGGCACGCGTGATCAATGGTCAAATGACTAAAGAAACAACAACCGAGAACGCCCAGCCCCTCCCCTCACCCCCCCCCCCCATATTCGTAAAAAACTACACCTTAAGGAAAGGCAGGGTTTGCTTCTCCTTCCCGATGCCAATCGTGATCTCGTCAACTTGCACCGGCTGTACTTTCTCCATCTTCAGCAGCCCGACACAGTCGAAGATCAGCTTGATCACGTCGGACGGCTTCTGCAGCTTCTTCAATTCGTTCAGGTCGTTCGCCTGTCTCCGGGGTTGGGTGCCACAATACGCATTTTAGGTTCCGCGGGTTTTTGATTAGACGCGCACTGCGGTAAAGGAGAGGATTATGCCGTTTCGGGAACCGGATTGCGGCGTAATCTGCCATTTATTTGAAACGCGTGATAATTAAGGTTGCTGTTGTTCCGTGATCTGGTTCACCAGCGGTGGTTGGTTTGCGGGTTTTTGATTAGACGCGCGCTGCGGTAGAGGAGAGGAATATGCCGTTTCGGGAACCGAATTGCGGCGTAATCTGCCTTTTTTTTTTAACGCGGGAGATTTTAAGGTTGTTGCTCCGTGATCTGGCACCTTCAGTGATTCAAGTTCTTATTCCAAGTTTGTGTGGGCAGCAATCGTTGGTGGGTGCTGTACCACTGCTTCGAGAGCCACGCAGCAAGCACTTTACGGCCCAACCATTCTTGACCGGCAGAGTCTCCTCGGCTGACATAATATAACCAGTATATCGCTGGATTGCTATTTGAGGTTTACGGTATAACTCATTGTACATACAGTCACTCCTGCCACGCTCGGAGTGCAGCAGAAGTTTCCAAGCTCTAAACAACGAGGATCGCAATATCTGAACCCGAGACACGACTTGGAGGACATTCGTTCGCGCAAAACCCGACCCACATTGCCATGCGCTACTAATATTACTAGTCCCTACTGCTGTAAAATAAATACTTCGAAGCATTGTGGGAGCCATGTCTCGAACAACTTGCACATATCCGGAGATCGCCATGATTCGACGGACGAACTATGATTGGTGATATTGACCCCGAGACCATCTGATGCATGAGAAGATGGGTCACGCACATCTTTCACTGCTCTCTCGTTCCATGCTCGCCCTCGAGTCTGTCACCCAACACCTGACGTGTCTTTTCTTGCTACGCATATCAAAGAAAAAATGTTGCAAACCTCGAATCGGACGTTGGGTACCTAAACCCACAAGTACACTCGTAAAATTACCGTACAAAAAACGGTACTTTCACACTTGAGCAGCTAAAAAAAAAAAGATAAGAAACGTTTGGACCCCCAAAAAATACAAATCCTACCGTGGGATGACACTAGTTTCTGCGTTGACCCGTGGTATTGTTCATCTTGATCTGGTCGCATTTACCAGTTTCTTTTTTTTCCTTCTCAAAACCGGTTTTCGAGCAACCTGTTGAGATCCTCGGAGGAGGAAATGAGGGAAAATTCGATGCAATGCAACCGCAGCGTGCGTCGGCCCCTACGCTTAGTCCCCGTTTTGAGGGGAGGATAACGTTTTTTCTCCTGAAAAAAAAGCCTACTACTAAAAAATCAATGAAAATAACGAACAGGGGATGGAAACGGCCCATCCCTCTCGAAAATTCCATAGAATCTTCCGATTTGATAAGCTTCACCTCCGCGGCACGCTTATCCTCCCATCCTCATTCCTCGTGGAGAGAGGATAGCGCTTTATCACCAAAAACAACGCCTATCGAATGGATGGAAGCCCCAAACGGGCATCCCATCCCCGAGCCAAACGCCTATTGTGTGCATGGAAGCTCCAACCAGGGGAAAGAAGCGAGAAACGACCCATCCTTCAAAACTTTCAATTTGTCTCCCACCTTGATAGATTCCACGGCACGCTCGGCCTCCTCCAAAAATGGCTTGGCCTGGGCAAGGTCTTCTTCGGCGTCACCTTTCTCCCCTGCAATGCGCCTAGCGTCTGCCATACACGCCTCCTTAATGACGGCCACGGCGTCGGCTTCTTTTTTCGCCGCCATCGAGCTTACCTGGCGGGAGTGTCAGATCGTCACGTTTTTAAAAAAATGAACGTATTTGTTTCTACTTGCAGGGAATATTTCTGATTGGTCGATGTTGAAGCTCATGCTGCCTGCGCGCTGTCGGGTGGAAAAAGCAACAAATACAGTAAAAGTTGGAGGTTGGGAACAGGTACGAATACACCATGTACATCAAGCATTCGTGGTAGCGTGGGGTTCATGTTTTGAACCAAATCTACTGCTGATAGAGCCTGGCGTGTGTACGCAAAAAAAAACGTCGCGAGGGTTGATGAGGGAAGAAAATGGTGCCGTTTCGACCCTTCTCGCGATAAAAATGAAGGCGCGTATCGTGGTGAGGAGGGGGGCCTGCTCTAGTGACTCTGGACCTGAGCCACGATTAGGGAGGGAGAAGGAGGAAAAAAAAGTGCGAAGATAGTGCATGTGATGAGCATGACAAAAAAAAGGTACGGGGGTGAAATTTGTACCTGGTAGCTGATTCCACATTCAGCGGGGGGAGGGGGACGATGAAAATACTAAAGTCAAACTTCGAAGTACAACTTCAAGAAACCTTCATTTATTTTCACTTTCGAAGGAGACGATAAAGCTCTCCTGCAATACGCCTAGCTTTTGCCATACACGCCTCCTTCGCTTTGGCCACGACGTCGGCTTCTTTTCTCACCGCCATCGAGCTTACACACTGTAAGTATTAAGGCGATGATTAGCTAATGTGTGAACAACGACAACGACATTGCCATCGCCATCGCCACTATCAGGAAAAAAAAAGCAAAATAAGATACAGAAGGTCAAAATAACAACTTTAACCACCGCAGTTTATTTTCGGGGGATTAAAACCGCGGTGGAAGTGTGAGTGTCACGCGTATGTTGTGAAAATGCGAAAACATTGCTGAAAAAAACAAAGCATATTCTTGCAACCACAGAACAACTGAAGAAATATCACGATGGAACGCACTGTTGTTTTTTCTCGTATCAAGTATGTGAAAGCTTCCACTACTCCCAACGAAACTTCAACCACTTCTATGGAAGCTTCCACTACTTCCAAATGAAAGCTTCCACTACTTCCATGGAAGCTCCACTGCTTCCATGGAAGCTTCCACTTACCCCATATAAGCTTCCACTACTTCCATGGAAGCTTCCACTGCCTCCATAGAAGCTTCTACCACTTTCATGGAAGGTTCCACTACTTCCATGGAAGCTTCCACTTACTCCATAGAAGCTTCCACTACTTCCATGGAAGCTTCCACTGCCTCCATGGAATCTACTACTTTCATGGAAGCTTCCACTGCCTCCATGGAATCTTCTACTACTTTCATGGAAGCTTCCAATGCCTCCACGGAAGCTTCTACTGCTTCCTTGGGAAGTTTCTATCTACATCTGCGAAAAAAATAAAATAAAAGATCCTAATAGAACAACCGCCACCACCGATCGGCTGGGACCGCCATTTTTTTCTTGTGAGAGACATCGAAGAAGAGATCGGAGCTATGTTTTTTTTTACTTAAGGGCTGACCTCCAATTTGCTGAGCATCGCTGTTGTGGCCTGATCGGCCTCCTTGAGCTTGACCTCCTCCTCCTTCAGTTGGACCTAGACAATCGTTTATGTTATTTTGAGCGACGTGAGAGTCATATAGTTATACGACGTATCTTATAAAATATTCATATCGAGAGCCGCCGACGTTAAATCAACTACAGTAACGAAAATTATTTCAGCCGGTTACCCGCAATACGAGCAGAGTAGCAAATGCGGCAGGCAAGAGGGCCTCGTACTTGCAGCTGTAGGCCATATGCATTTATCGTTCGTTTTCAATTCTCGCCAACACCATACGCAATCGTTTCTGCGCTTGACCGGATTTTAAATGAACCGACCGGTTACCGCCTGCGGGAAAATAGAGGCTTATCAGGTACAAGCATCTCTCCACGGCAAGCGTTAGCTTTAACCTACTCCTGGTAATACTCTTGATCTTGTGACTTCACCTTCATTAGCTCGACGTCGGCTGCGCCTTTCTTAAGTTTTTCTAGCCCCACCGTGACCCGCTTGCTTTTCACGTCGACCTCCTCTTTCTTTTTCAGGTAAAGTTCCTGGCGGGACGGAGTGACATGCGCATGTCAGGAGTCTCCCTCGCAGCTTGTTACATCGTGGCTTGCTACATCGAAGTCCGATACCGTTCGCAAAAAAATGAGTCACCACGACTATTGATTGCGATGCGCTGTTTTGGCCATGAACTCGCCACGCCAAGCTACAAACAAAAAACGGTGATCTCTCGGAACCTGAACCACATCCTGTGCACAGGATCGAAGTTGACGGATCGCTTGGAACACGTGACGTAAAAGCGACGGTGATAGCAGCTGCACCGAACATTTCTCAAAATCCTACTGTAGAGGTGGGTGCACCCATGTGTTTTCTGGGGCTTATGACCACTTGAGGAGTTATGTGCCTCACCCATAAACTGACTTATTAATGGTATAGAGTAAACTTAAAGGGCAACACGATGAAAACGCCTATGGCCTAGGTATAGAAAAACATGTTGAAAACAAAAATAGCGTTATTTCCGACGATGTTGGGTTAAGGAAAAAAAAAACGCCAAAAAGTGGTACGCCTCCGTCGTAGCAAAAACGTCTGAGGCTCCTTCCGCGCTTAAGGAGCTCTATAAATCACCCCCCCCCCAAAAAAAAAACGAGCTTGAGGAAAGAAAGAAAACTCCAACGCAACGATTAATCCCACGGACTAGGAAAACATCGAGGAGGAACAACGCGGCAAAAAGCAGATTGGTATTCTGACAAGACGTGAGGCCTACTAAGATATAAGTGTGAATGACACTATTTTTTTGGCTATAAAAAAAATCTGAACGACGGGGCGCCTGAACCTAAAATCGTCCCAATTTCCTTACCTTGTTTGTGAGAAAAAATATGTATGTATATATATATATGTTTTTGTACGCCTAGCCTCCATGGGCCGGGCCTGTTCATCGGATTTTTTTTTTCACTTTCGGTTAACTTACAATCAGTTTTTTTTCTGGTGAGCTCTTCAAGTTGAGAAGCTTGCAGGACCAAAAAAAATGGTGCCCCTCTATCGCCGTAGCACGTTTTTTTTTTAACTTGTTCATAGCATGCGCATACAACGTGCGTATTGGGCAGCGAGACGAACCTGGTAAGACCCGAGGAACGACAAGAAGGACCGAGGCGTCTGGTACACCCGCCTTCTCATTTGCACGAAGTAGTCGGAACAAGCCTCCACCACCATGCGGTGGACCATGCCCATGTGCGTCACGAGCTCCTTCCGTACCTGTGCACGGTAGTGACGGGAAGAAAGAAAGGTGGGGGGCGTGACCGAAGGCTCAATATGTTGGAACCTTCCGCTCCCGGCGCTTTAATCCGTACGACATGAAGACCCGTCTATGTTGTCAACCATTCCGTCGCCGAATTCACTCGATAATAGTTTGGGATCAACGAGACCTCTCCCCTGTGATCAGCCGAAGACTCCCAGCCGGGGCTAATACTATTGACATGTACACCGCGCGTTGGTTCGTCGGTATTCGACGCGGCACCTCGTCGCAGAGGAACTCGAAGAGGAACCTGAGTCGAGAAATTAAAAACGCCCGACCGGAGTATCACGCAGCTTGCAAACATGAGTATCGAGCCTAAAATAAGTCGGACTCACAGCTGAGGTGTTTGAAACAATTCTATAAAATTGATACATTCAGGACGGTTGGGTTCTTGCCGTGCGCATAAAAGCTGTCACCGCAAGTGGCCATAGGATAGACCTTTACATTGTTCTCTTCGGGGGTCAACGCGCGTTGACGACGCAAAACGTAGCGGAGCGGGGGACCAAGAGCACCTCTCGAGTTAGGGTATATTCGTCGTCATGTTCCACTTTCGCGGAAACAATCGGAAATGTTGAACTGATTGTGTCGTTCATAGGTGGTATGTGATCCTTACGCCAAACGACATTTATTTGACTGGTTCTACGATGGCCCCCACCCAAAACCAGCGATGTTCTTCAACGAACGTTTCACGACTGCTCAATACGAGTAAGGATGCTATGAAAATCATATTTTCATAAATTTTCGTATTCACGAAGGACTATCGACCGAAAACGTCGGGGTGGCAAGGGGCGCCGTATTTCAGAAGATACGGCCGTAGGCTGGTTTCAAAACCGGCGATTTCGTTCAATAAAAGTTGGAGGGGCTACCGTAGAACGACTCATTTTTGCATCGCTACCTTCACCTGGCAAGCGGGGTATCGAAGTATCACAACTAGGAGTGTTCACGACGTGTGAACTAACGAACTCAGCCGACTGGCCGCAACAATTTGTTAACCCTTTTTATTTCTACTGGAAATTAAATCCTATACTCATTCCAGGTGGTTTGCCGCCAAAAACGTGCGTGAAGTCCTAAAACGGCTCAAGACGCCTGCTACGGTAAACAGCAATACCATCTACCCTTTTCTGAGACTCTTAACCTGAGGAGGTCTTTCATTCCCCCAGAAGTCTCTGACTTTTGTAGAAAAAAAGTTGACAAATCCCATGATCTTAAGTACTTACCCTAACGAATAGTGTCGTGAAAGCAAAAATGAGCTTTTGGACAACCTTACCGTCTCCCTCAAACATAAAATAATAATCAATGTCTTTGAAGCAGCATGAATTAGCTCAAAATCGCCATCCCCTTTTTTTATTATAAATATCACTCACCGAAAAATCGATTTTTATGTAACAAAATTTTGCGTGACATGATGAACTACCCCATGACCGAGATGTTCAATTTAAGTGTTGGGCAGTTAAGATACAACAATGACTGTCATTCATCACAACCACTAGCGGGAAAAGGAGAAATAACAGACCTCAGCGGAGCACTCGAATGGAGAGTTCTCGAATAAAGTATTACAAACCGTCACAAAATTGATGTTTCTTTGGGTGCTCATCGACGCGTGAAATATCCCCGCTGGTTAGCAGCAACCACCGTTTAGCATGAAAATAATCTTCCGCCGACTGGTCGTTTTTTTAACACAGTGACAACCCGGGGGGAAAAGCTGAATGGATCTCAGCAAAGCACTCGATTGGAGCCATTCCAATTAAGCCATTAGAACCCAGCCAGAGCCTCGGTTCGAACCACAAGAGGAACCAGGGCCGGTCCCCTCGGCCCCGATGAAATCCTAGGTAAAGCGATCTAAAAACACTGCCGACTGTCCTAGCTATAGTGTACAATGTTCTGATAATTTCCCCCAACGGGAAAACGAGAACGAACGTACCTCAGCGGAGCACTCGATTGGAGCGTTGCCAATGAAGCCGTTTGAAACCGCGACCAGAGCCTCAGCCGGCCACGAGAGGAACCAGTCGATGGTGCAACCGTTCACCAGTCCGGGGAACTTTCGCGCGCGCTCGGGAAACCTGCGAATTTTTTGGCAAGAAAAAGAGTACAAGTTTTAAAGATATTGCGAGGCATCATCACCCCTCGTTTCATTTTTTGCAGCGGTGGGTGGATCTTTTTGTTCGATTTGTGTGCGAAACGTGCATCATTATGGTAGAATGCGTTTAAGAGAAAAAAAAAAGCAGAAAATAATATACTCACTTGGTGCTGACGGGAGACATGCATATGATGCAGTGGAGGTTGGCGCGCACCCGGTCCACGAAGCAACGCGCCAGGTTCTCGGGGGTGTCAACAAAATCGGAGCGTCTTGCGATCGCGTAAGGCCGGATCTCTGCGGCCATCATGAACAACTCGTCCTGTTTTGTGTTGGTGCAGCACAACAATGCGAGACGCGTTTTTGGTCTGTCGGGTAGGGAGGCTGTCAAGGGATTTCACCTTTTCACAAGCCGGGCAGATCAAATGCCCGTGTAGTGATGTATGGCTTTCAGGGCAGATCGATAGGTCCCTGCTCGTTTATCTGACCTGCAAGGTCTACATAGACAAATCATGTTGCTGAGGGGAAACCATAATATGGTCTCATGATCTACAGTAGCACGTGCTTCCTGGGTCGGATCTGTAATACGCAGATCCTGCACAACGTATCCCCCGGCAGATGTGGGATCTAGACGACCTAGATCGTGATCTAGATCGTGATCTGTGCGATGTTTGGCACTATTCCATTTTTCCGGCCGGGGAGTTTTGTAGCAGCACGAAACGGAAATCTCGCTTCTCTAAAGCACGGGACATGCATCTCTCGGGGGTGTCACCGGTAGGCTGCTCGGGGATTGGAATCATGGCTTGAATTTTGTGGCGCCTCGGGGCACTCTGTGACACCATTTTTTTTCTTTCATTTTGCGTGCGGCAGTGATACGTGTTCAAACTCGGCGTTTTTCGTAGGAACTGCGTTTCTGTTGCCAGTCCATTCGTAGCTGAGTGGTCAGGGTGTCTGAACTGCGTTCTGACAGCGATTGAGACCAGAACTAGAGCACCAATATTTTTTCCGGTCGAGGAGACGATTGTTAGACCGGATTATGGGTTGGTTGATTTCTTGGTTGTTCGATGGGGTGGTTGGTTGATTCGTTAATTGGTTGGTTGGATAGGTGGTTGATTGGTTGATTGGTTGTTCTTTAGTTGATTAGTTGATTGATTGGTTGGTTGGTTGATTGGTTGGTTGGTTGGTTTACAGGTTGATTTGTTGACTGGCTGCTTGGTTGATTTGTTGATTGGTTGGCTGGTTGGTTGGTTGATGGACTTGTTGATAGGTCGATTGGGTGATTGGTTGATCGATTGATTGGGTGATTGCTTGGTTGATTGATTGGTTGGTTGATTGATTGATTGGTTGGTTGGTTGATCATTTGGTTGGGTGGTTGGTTGCAATCTGTTTGTCTCCAAGCATATGTTGTAGCAAGCGCACGCACCTTGGGAAACAAGTTCGGCACTTCCCCGGTCATCAAGAAGCTGTTCATGATCTCTAGGAAGGTCTCGTCCTTCATTTCCGCCTCCGTCAGTATGAACGTCACCGGCTTTCCTTCCTGCCCACATTTCTTGTACATAGCCCTGAAACCCACACCATAAGGCCGATGCGGTGGTGGCACGCGGACAGCATGATGAGACGACGTAAGGAAAACAAATCGCACACTTTGAATAAAGAAAAAAAGTTTTGAATAAAACGAGTGGTACGGAAAAGAAGAAACGTAACGGGGTGACGTCACTATTTTATTTTGCCAAATTCACTCCACATTCGTGCAGAGAAGAAGCCAATGACGCGCGTGGCGATGCGTGCTACAATAGAGATGCCACGTTTTGGGTTGAATCGATTTCTGAAAAATCGCAGGGCTCCTTGACCCAAAAATCTTGAAAAAAAAAAATGGCAACAATTTTCGTTGCATATCTAGGCCATGGGATTTTCCATCGGTGTGGTGCTTCTATTTTTGCTCAAATGAGTTTTTGGGGCGGGGATAGAGAGCTTCTCATGATGCTGGGAGCCTCAGAAGCAACAATGGTTGGTGCACCTCTCTCGTAGCGTTTGCCTTGGACACGATGACAAACACGAGGAGGCGGCACTGGTTTGGGGGTGTTGCAGCTTAAAGCATTCACGCCGTTAGTAATTGAAAGAAGATACCATTGAATTTCCGCCGGTCTGAACGTCGCCGCGTTCTCTTGAACAGAGCGCTGGATCCTACCGTGCCCCACGAGCGTGCAGAGACGCGGCCGATGATGCAGGTAATAACGTAATAAAACACGAGAGAAAACGTAACGGCTAAATTAGCCAAAGCATGTCTCCTTTATCGTGGCAAGCGCCTTCCCTCCTGGGCGTATTTCCGACTCAGCATTGACCTTTCTATGTGTAGCATGAACTTTAACGTCGCGATCACTGGCAACTATGTCCAAAAAGCAGAAAAAAACATGTCATTAATGCTTTGCGGCCTTCCCTCAGGGGAGATTCACGCGCACCTTGTGCCATCCAAAAAATGGTTTTGAGCGTTTTTCTTGTTGCTCTAGGACGCCCTCCGGCGGGAATTTGTGCTTACCTCATGTCGTCCATGAAGGAGTTGAGGTTGTAAGCCTTGGTGATGGTGATTTGGAAGGTGTAGTTCCCGGCGATGTAGCTTGCGAGTCGCGTTAGGCTTTGCTTTCCCGATCCCCCCACACCGACAAACAGCATGTTCCCACGCGGCATCCCCAAAATTCGGGAGACCGTGATGAGGTGTCTCAAGGCATCATCGAAAAGCACCAGGTCCATCTGCATCATTTGGAGAACAAGATTGTTCGGAGCACATTTTTTCGGAGGAGAATTTAGCGGGTGGTCACTTGACGAGAACAGCACATGCCGAGGTGAAGTTAAGGTGTCAAGAGTGAATTCAAGTTTCTAATTCCCCAAATGCCGGACACCGTGATGAGATGTATTAAGGCGTCGTCAAAAAAGCACCCGTTCCATTTGCTTGCAGTCGGAGAGAAGAAGATTCGGAGAATATCCTTTGGAGCAGAATTTCGGAGAAAAGTTAGCGGCGGTTACTTGACGAGAACAGCACATACGGATGTAAGGTATTACGAGCGTAGTCGAGTGTTTAGCTCCCAAATTTCGGAAGACCGTAATGAGGTGTCTTAAAGGCATTGCCGAAAAGCACTACCCAGGTCCATATGCATGCATTCTGAGAAGGAAAATATCCAGAGAAAAGCAGCGGTGGCTTCTTGACGAGAACAGCACACTACAGGAGAACGTTTTTATGACTTACGAGGGAACAGCGGAGGGTAAAACTGACACTTACATGACCACCCACTCGTAGAGACGCGGGCTGCCGAGTTAGGGACGGCGGTGAGCCAGAGCAACGTAACCGCCTTGTCGGGGGAAACCAACCTTATTCATTCCACGTTATGAGTGCACGTGCAACTCCCTGGTCGCGCCAAGCGATTTTCACCGCCATATATCGGGGTGCCCGCCTTACCCATACCGGTTTATTGGCGGACCCCTACTGCAGCGCATTTTTCGTTGAAAAAACAAAGTGAACGACGGAGCTTAGTAACCCCTTTAGAGCCCCAAAATCCCTCCCCATACTAATTTCAAAAACAAAATCCCAAAAAAGGGTTTCCAGTGGTGAAGGCGTTAACCCCAAAAAATCGTCAGAATGCCATTATTCCTATTTTCCAACATAATTCGGTAAAATGCCTCGACCATGGGATTTACTGATGTTATTTTAACGACGTCAGCTGTGAGTTCGACGAATTTAGGGTCGATACTCATCTTTTGCAAGCTGCATACTACACCGGTCGCTCGTTTTTTTAGTAAGTTTTCATGAACTCATCGGGCTGGAGTTTTTCGTTGTTGTTGTTTTTTCTCGGATTTTTTGTCTCAGTTTTTTTCTTTGTCTCAGTTTTTTTTCTTTCTTTTGGAGAGGTAGGTCCTCAAAATGAGGAGCATCCCCGCCCCCCCCAAAGAAAATGGCGCACCTTCACCGCAGCAATGCGTCTCTGCGTATAGGGGTGAAGCTTGACAGGCCAAATTCAATGCAAGCTGCACGACACGCGCGTAGCATCAACCATCGGATGCTGCGTGCTCAAGTCAACCATAGATGATAAGACGGCGCTTCTCATCCGTTTTTTTTCTATCGCTAAACATAGGACTCCAAAGGGGTTAATCTATGCAGAGGGATGGCGGCACACCGTGTCCGGATCATGTTCATTCGCAGGCTACAATGACATGTGGAGGCCTTTCTCAAGCGCCACGACGTACCCTATTCGCCGGGAAATCCGCGTTGTACTGCTCCGCGAAACCGTGCACCATAGCTCGGAGGACTTCCAAGTCCGGACCTTCTTCGTACACCTTGGGTGCCGCCTGCACAAGAACCTGCCTCGAAGGGAAGAAGGGGATACACCGGAAAACCCCTGAGCCGTACGTGTAAAGTGGAACAATATTTGAGCCGTACGCGTCAGAAATAGCAGTAGTAGTAGTAGTAGTAGTAGTACCAGTAGTAGTAGCAGTAGTAGTAGTAGTAATAATAGTAGTAGTAGCAGTAGTAGTAGTAGTAGTAGTAGGAGTAGTAAAAACCTTAACTAACCCTACCTAGTACTAGTAGTAGTAGCAGTAGTGCCGAGATTGATTGGACGTGAGGTATACGTATAAAAGTGATCTCAGGCGAGTGAAGCGGGGAACGAAGGCATGTTCGGCGTTGTAACTTCTGTGTGCCCCCCTGCTGAATACCAGTCACCAGTTCGACAACGAGGCCAAGGTAGACATGAAAAACAACAAAAAAAATAGGCTCGGTACGGGATCGAGGCCATGCGGTAACCGCTATCACATAAACCCACGACCTGTTGGTAAAATCGTTTCGCCATGCAGACAGATCAAATGATCGAAACACCCATTGGTTGACTGACCTTAGGGATGCTCGTTCACCAATCCCTCTCTAGGATCTCAGAGTTTCGTAATGTTTTTCAAGCATTAAGCGTAACGAGCTTACGCTTATCATCTGAATTTACCGATAGGTGGTGACGTGCGGGTGCAATCGCTATAAGCATTATCCACGTTCCAGGGAGACGATGTAGACAAAAAAAACGTGCAGTGCGACCCTATCGTAGAGGGTTTCCTCACCCCATCCTCGTCGTGCTCGTCGGTCCTCAAGAAATCCACGAAAAACGCCTCCTTCGTGACCATTGTTTGGAGCGTCACATCATCCGCTGGGGGGGACACCTCGTCCTCGCCCGGACTCTCTCCGGTTACCATCTCGTACGTCAGCAAATGCCCCTGCAGGGAAGGCGTGTGATGTGATGTGATGTGTTGTGTGACTTCAGGCCCAGAGGTTCAACCAATGACCAGCCGCGTGCAGGTGGCGCATGCTTACACCGCAGGAGGAGTGCACGTAGTTTTTTTTTTAAGTTTTTTTCTTGTTTTTTTTTTTTTTTTTTTTTTTTCACACACTTCTACTCTGCACCTTCTGGACAAGCCGTGGTCACAAGTGTCGTTCCTTCTTCCCCCCGGTTCTTACCTTCAATTTTTATATCGCGCATAGGGTTCATCGATCCCTCTGCTCGTCAATTTTTCATCGAGTGTTGCTAACCCACGCTCTCGCGCTTTCCGCAAGTCAATTTTTGCGCAAGAAAAAGTCCACACGAATTTATACGAGCATGCATTCGGCGGAACTCGAACTCACGAAACTGACCTATACCAGGCTCGAGGATAACCTGATGCGCCACCGGGGCGACCGGGTATTAAACTCGCTTGAGAAGCGTTACATGCCATCAAAAGCAATAAACCAGAGTTCGAGAAAGAAAAGAACGGGGCGCCTCGGCGAAAAGCTCCCATGGCCTAGGCATCTAACAAAAAATACAGCAAAAAAAAATACTTCGCAGTGAAGTCCCTCCAACGATATGGGTGGTTCCTCAGGTAAATAGCCCTCTCAGTCACCAAATGGCACGGCCAAAAAAATCCACTCTCCTCCTAGCAGAGCACGCGTTGGTCGTAGGGCAAGACACAAATTTACCACAGCTTTTTACGCCGGTGTTGTAAGGCTTAGTTTGGCAAGCTATTGGTTAACCTTATGCAAGTGGTCAAAACGGACTAATACCCCACTAATTCCTTAAAAAAAAATGGCTTCGTCGGCAGGAGGACACGAACCTGCGCTAAAAAAATCACAATGGGTTTCCAATCCGTTGCATTTCCCCTTCGGGTTGTGGTTTGGTTGAAATATCCGGGGGAGTGTCGCAAGCCGAAACGAGGGGGGTCGAAAAAAAAAAACCCTTGAAAAACAAAAAAAAAATACAATACAATACAACACTGTAGTCATACAGCCACCGCGCAAGTATCCCGCCTGCAAGTAAACGCCGACCAGCCCAGACGACTATTTTTACAGCTTAGTCTACAATTTTCCCCGAAATGATGTGGTTCGACTATGGCCTAAAATCCCGGGCGTGTCGCGAGTAGAAAGGGAGCGACACAGGCGTCCCGATGAGCCTCGCATTCCAGATATAAAATTACAAAAAAAACTTGAAAACTAAAGAAAACCGATGAGCCTCGCATTCCAGATGTAAAATAAAAAAAAACTTGAAAACTAAAAAAAAAGGTAATTTAGCCACCACCCCGCTAGTAGACCACACTGGGCAATTAACACTGATCAGAACCCACGATATACTCTACAACCCATACATTCCCCTGTTTTACAACATTCTCCCGCAATAGTCTATTCCAAACCCTTGTATCACCCCCCCCCCCGAAAACTGCGTTACCTGAGGCGCGCTGAGCACCCCGCGTCCTAGAACCGCGGTTTGGTGGTCCAACTCCTTCAAAAACGCCGCCCTGTCCTCCAGGGTGGTCAGCTTGTCCGCGAACACACGGCTGCACTCATGC
This sequence comes from Undaria pinnatifida, assembly GCA_012845835.1. NCBI lineage: Eukaryota > Phaeophyceae > Laminariales > Alariaceae > Undaria > Undaria pinnatifida. Next base: position 11,181,663 of record JABAKD010000022.1, read on the forward strand.
CTCCATAGTTTCACCAGGCAAACCTCGGTCGAGATGCTTGCCTTCGGGGCACGAAGAAGGCCCTGTATCACCCACAGAAAGAGCGGGATGTGGGTAGGCGGGTAGTTAGTGGTATCTTAATATTGTTTACTTATTTATTTCTTTTATCTGTTTTAATATAATATGATGTTGTTGTTACTACTAAAATGTTTGCCGTCCCAAAATGTGCAGCACGCGTCATTCGCCAAACAAAAGACGAAGAAAACAACAGTGCAAAATAAGATACGCAAAAGAACAACACACGAAACCGATTGACGAACAAAACTCTTCCTCCTACTGTAACATTTCGCCGACGCTTTAACTCGTATACAGTTTGGGATCAATGAGGCTTCTCTGCTGCGATCAGCCGGAGACTCTCACCCAGGGCTACTGCCCCCGCGTTGATTCGATGGTAATCAACGCGGCACCTCGTCGCAGAGAGTAGTCACCCGGGTGAAATAAACACTACAAAAAAACTGATGTCGTTGTCGGCGTGTCTCGCGTACAATGATGGGCGGGCGGGATGATCTGTTTTCCCTAACCGCTTCCCACTCTCTCTAGCTGCTGCACGGGAGCCGACAATGCCAGCGGAACCATCTTTCTTTTTCTGCACATCTATCAGGCTTTTCTCCTACCCCGGGGACGGACTTTTTCTGTCCCCGGGGTTTTGCTCCATGATTACTATGTATGTTTTATTGACTTTCATATCATACGAAGTATCCTATGATAAGGTATTCTTATGTTTGATGCGTTACTGGTACGTTAGGGTTTCACGAAAGCAGGCGTACATCGGTATGCCTTTTTTCGGGGCCCGAATAAGCCCCTTTACCAGAGGAGAGGGCGGGCCGTAGGTAGGCGTAATGTAGGCAGATAACAGTTTTACAAAAAAAATGCGACGTCTACTACTGCCAAAATAAGCGTTTTCCGAGAGGAGGCATTGCACCGAATCAGTTTGTTATGTCACTAATAAAAAAAATTGAGGCGCTTGTGTGTTTCTCACTGATCCAATCCTGCATCCAACGTTTCCGCCGTACGTACATGAAGAAAAAAAACTCCTTGTGTTCAAGGCACGAAGTCCGATTCTTCGAACGACGTTTTTTGCCTACGCTTGTGAAGATACCCCCAGAGCCCTCCGGCGTTGAAGTATATTCAATGTCCAGTCCTTCGAGTGACGGTTCCGCCTTGAGCACATAAGAAAAGGCAGCTGCTGCCAATAGTCTCCTTGTTATGTCGAGAGCATAGCGCCTACTCTTTTCGACCGATGTTTTCTGAAAGTATATAACTTTTTTAGCCATTTTTTTTGTTATTACCTCCTCCGGTGAGTTGATAAAATCAAGCTTAAGCTCACCACACTTCCACGTATTGCCATACATGTCACGTATCGATTTATTTCAATCGTGTTCGCAACCCAGCGTAAGCCGGTGTGTCCTAGCGTCCAATCCTTCGACCGACGTTTTTTTTAGCCACATCTTACCTGAAAAACCCTTGACAGCTCCCGCATATTGAAGGTGTAGTGGAATTTGCTGGGGGAGGGGAGCATTTTGGCCCTCATCCAACGCCAAAGCGCGGTTGTCGCCGCGGGCAGGCGCTCACTGAAGAGTATGAAGGTCGGACGTCGCTCCTGCGATGGAAACCGACCTTTCACCTGAAAATGAAACCGAAACGTAAACGTAAAAGACTGTTGAAAACTACTGCTGTGTTGCAAACATTCAGCAAACAGTTGTGGCGATGCTATCAACGGTCAAGGCATGTCATCCTCATATAACCCTGTCGTTCTCCGTACCCCATCGGCGAGTGACGCTCCAGGCGATTGGGGATAGCCCCACCAATAAAGAGATGTTTCGGCCAAACAAACGAAAACGCTATCGTGTACGATAGCACGCGTTGTACGGTTTACCGCTACCGCACACGATAGCACGCGTTCTCCGGCTTACCATGCGGTCATAGACTGAACTTAACGCTCTCCACCGGGGACACGGTCACGAAGCTACGAAGAGAGACGGCGAACGCGAGCTAGGCACGAGAGATTATCCCCCTAAAGCCCGGCTTACCATGCGACCGTAGATTGAGTTGATGCTCTCCTCCGGTGGTACGATCATGTTGAAGATGAAGAAGTGTCGCTTCAGGCGGTTGGGGATGTCGTTTTTGCCCGCCCCTGGGTGGTTCATCGCGCCCACATACTGCAAGTCTTCGATTACCTGCAGGGCATAGATTAAATAACGCGTTGGGTTCCACCGGGCATATACGCCAAATGGCCCATACGACAGACGGAAATTTCACACGGTATCACTCTGCACAGCAACGCAACGGCCGTCGTTTTGGTTCTTACTGCCCGCATGTGTAGGGAATTTAGAGGGCCGAGAGTAACGTCGAAAAGAGCTGATGGATGCGGTACCGACTGTAGGCAAACCTGTCGACGCTGAGGCAGTAGATCATGCAGTAGCTGGCGCTGAGCAGAGGTTGGGGTAGCGCAAAAAACCGGGAGTGGATTCATATCTTACAGCACCCAGACAGGCAGGTAGGCAGGCGTCAAAGCTTCCTGCACTGACGGTTTCGTATCCTAGTAAACCGCCTTGCCATATCGTATTAAATCCAAGTATCCTACGAAAATTGACGGTTCCGGCATCGGCCACTGCTGGTTGGCGATGATAAGAAATGGTGTCCGCGAACGACAACAATGGAAAAGATTCCTCCTACGGGACGGGCGCAGCATGCTCCCACTCGCGCTTCTTCGCCCTCACGCCGCTGGCAGACGCTTGAAAATGTCGCGATCGTCGTCCTTTCGGTCGCAATACTATAACCAAGATATCTAATCAAGAATCAAGTTCAAAAAGGGTTAAGTCAAGAACCTTGCATGGCGAAAAAAAAACAAAAAGTGCACCTTTTCCGCTGCACAGACCTGAAAACATGGTATGTTGGCGCTAAAGCTTAACACATACTTCCACGGCGACGAATATATCATGGAACCCACCGAAGAGCACGCGACAGCGGCTTGTCGCTCGGGTGAGCGTGGGCTCTGAGCCGCTGAAACGACTGAGGTCCTGATGGTGAACAGTGCAAAAAAAAAAATACACCGTACGTCGCGTTGGTGAGATCCGTACGTCGCGTTGGTGAGATGAAGACCAAGGACTCACGGTACGATAGAGGTTGGCCCATTTTTTTTTTCAGGCTCTAGGTTTCAGGAGCTCTGTTCCCAAAGCCAAAAAAGCTAATTTTTTGAGAAAAATGAAAAAAATGCAATCCGATGAACTATCTCATGGCCTAGGTAATGAAAAAAGAAAAAAAAAATCCGAAAAAAACGTTGAAAATTCCGACGATTTTGGGTTAAGGAAAAAAAAAAATTGCCAAAAAGTGCAACCTCTATCGTAGAAAGCCTCCTAAGAATTGCAATCAATCGGCATTTTCGTTGGCCGCTATGCATGGGATCACTTGAGGGTTAAAACCGTCACTCCTAGCGTCTCAGTTCACTGATCTTGACCTTTGTTTTTCCCAATCCGCGCGGGAAAAAAAACTGAATGGCCCATGCGGCGGTGAACGGCAATCCTCACAGCACTTTGGACGAAAAATCAAGGATTTGTTTGGTATTCGCATCAGTACCCCAAGGGTACCTATATTCCCGTCCATAAGTGGATACAGGGCGCAGTGAAAAAGTACTCGGCGGCCTGCGGGGCGGCACGGCGACCTTTGTCAGACCCCGGTTACCTTTAGCATCAGATCGAGGCGCAAAAGCTAAAACAAACGAGCACAAGGACAGTGGCCCTGCACCAAAATCTCATACCGCCGTCGTTTGCTGTGCTTCCTCGGATGAAATGGAATATGAACGTCGATCTGAGCTACGGTAGCCCCACCTCCGTTTTTTTCTACCGGGCCACTCGCGCAAGTGACCGCCCTGTAGCTGGCTTAAAACAAAGGGCCTATAAAGATTTTTGTTGGTACAGCGTAAACAAAAAAAAAAAACCTTGCACGACGGTGGATTTCGCGAAACAGGATAGGCAGTCGCGCGTGCGAGTGGCCCTGCGCTAAGGACAGAAAGGGTCAAGAGGGTTTCCCCTTTTACCGAAGCTTTGGTCCTTCAATTCCACCGGGCGTAGACCGTGTCTACAGCCGGGGGTTATGTTTTTTTCGGAGCCCTTTTGGCAGCGGCTCGGGGTCACTCGCGCAAGTGACCCCCCCATTCTTTTTTCTCAAGCTTTCGTGTCCTTTATTTTATTTTCTCGACACGAAACCGCCATCGAACGGTTGGCTACGCCGCGCCAAGCTGATCGGCTATTGGCTGTTTTTCGTTGAGGTACAGAGTCACTCGGGCGAGTGAAGAAAAACGCGGTATTGAAAAAATGACGCATGTAACGATAGCGGTGTGTGCACGTTTTTCTTTTTTTTTGTCTGAGGTTTTCCTAAAACTTGGGAGCTTAAGAACTAGTCTCCCCGAAAAAAACTGTTCGGGAGCAAAATAAAAACTTTTACCGGCTTAAAAACAAAAAACATCCCACCCGTGGCCTATGATTAAAACGAGATTAATGCAAGAAAAAAATGGCCTATTATTTATTTTTTCCGACGATTTTGGGTCAAGGGGAGCCCCGTCATGTAAAAACCATTTTCGCCAAAAAAAGGTATACCTCTGTCGTAGCACGCATCCCCTTTCCCCCACCTTGAGGTCGCCGCGCTTGTCCTTGTCAAGGAAGCAGAAACCACCTGTCTCCACGAGCTGACGGACTATCTCCAGCGTCGGCTGGTCATCCCACTCGTTAACCTACCGTCGCCAAGGGTCACAAATCGACGGAGAAAGTTCGGCTGAGCATGGCTTTGAACACCGTTGTTCAACAAGTACTTATCGCACCGACAGGGAGCCGCATGCAGCCGATTAGCTTTGAATACCGACGACGACGCGTGCCGCCCGCGCGCGGACGTCAGGATACGAAGTAAGCTTGGGTGCGGTGGCTCCACGGCGGCAGGAAAGGGGGCAAGAAGTTTGGATGGGACCAACGGCCGGTGTAGGAGGCCTCATCCAATCCAACACTTGCATTAGGTGATCCGCCAGGGACGTAAATAATACAGCAACATTATTCCGGGACATGCTGCAGCGTCGAAGATACCTCGGACGAGGGCATCCTCCGCGCGGCGTGGTATATCCATAGGCGAGGACCCGCTGCCGGCGCAGGAGGCCTCATCCAATTTAATACTTTACGGCGTGCGATCCATAACGGAGAGGAATAACGCAACAGGAGAACTGCATCCAGTTGATTAGCTTTGAGTTCCGTTCAACGGCACAGGAGGCCTCTTTTCTAGCTTGTGTTGAGAGTCGTTCTATGGTTGGCTCCCCCCACCTATTCTTTAACGAAATTTTCCGGTTTTGAAACCGGCTCCCGACCGTATCTTCCGAAATACGGTGCCCCCTCGCCACCCCGACGTCAGTGTCCGATAGTCCTTTGCAAACAAGAAAACGTGTGAAGGGATTTTGTTCATAGCATCCTTCCTCGGGCCGAGCAGCCGTGAAACGTTCGCCAAATAATATCGCTGTTTTTCTTGGGGGGGGGCTATCGTAGAATCAGTCGTGAGGAGAATCCTGCTACGGTAGAGGTAGAGCTTTCTAGCAGAAAAACACACACACATCTGAATTGCGGGCCTCCTTAACCCATTATCGCGGGAAAAACAATGGTTGTCTCACAGAGCGTCGATACACGCACGGCACACAGACGATGCACGTGAAATTGTGCATTCGAGACCGTGGTCCTCGTAGCGGGGGAATTATGTATTGACCGCTAGGGACCAGCAAGGCAGCGCGCTTAGTTGTCGCCACATTACATTTTTATCTGGGACCGAAATGTAACAGAGTAGTGTCTAGATTATAACGTACGCCACAATCTACCTTGAGCATACCTGGTAAGCATATACGATATACTTGGTATGTATGTACGATGTACCTGGTCTGTGCTATTATATTATGTTAGCCATCCAAAAATGTACTTCGTATATCGGGTGTGTGTGAAATTTGTTGAGTTCATACTGTTAATATTTTCAAGACCACTAATTATTTTTGATGGTACCCAGAACGAGGCGATATCAAGGAGAGAGACGTTTGCGTGGCATTTCTTCATCCGACCCCGTCGCACCTCCGGCATGCTGAGGTCGTCCAAAAACACCGTCATGCCACACCCGGAGGGAGGTCCGAAGTTCTTGCCCCCCCTCTTGTCGAGCTCTCCTTCAATGGTTGCCTGCATGCACACCAACAGAACGAAAAGAAAACTTTGTTGGTGAGTCTTTCGCACGCCGGGGGGGGGGGGGGGGGGGGGGCGTTGAATATTTTTACGGTATTTCAACCCTTTTGGGAATTCGGAGGGAACGTCAGGTCAGTCCCAGCGAGCGACGGGCGCCGCGCTGAGAACGCACTCGTCGACAACTCTTAGCCCGGGCGAGGAGACCCTACCTCGGCTGAAGAGGCCTGGTTAAAGCCGATCCAATCCTATTTTGTAGTATTGTGTAATCGGCGGCAGCGTAGAACGGCAGTAAAAATGTATACCAATATGTCCAGAAATATAATCAACATTTGCACATTAACATTGAAATAATTTTTTAAAATATATTCTGGAAAAGAGTGGCATATTATGTACGAACGTACATGCATCTTACTACCTGTACATCGGGAGGCCTTTGCCGCTTGAAGAGCTGCTTATAGTGTCAAACCTATCTACTGTATGTATGTAGTCTGCTGGCCGCATGCTACGAGAGAGGTGTACCACTTTTTGGCTTTTTTTTTTTCTGAATGACGGGGTTCCTTAGCTCAAAACCTTCGAAACGTATTCTTCTGCGGCTTCACAGATCATTAGATGAGGCCTCCTCCCCCAGCCGGTGGGCCTACCCGTATCCTCAGTATTTCTCCTTCAACGTATGTTCTCTGGCTTTGAGCTCGTGGGAAACAGGCACAATGATCGATGTGGCCTAGATTCTCCAGGTATTCACCGGTTCCAAATGATGGAGCCACGTCCGTACCATCGATGCCTCATTTTCTGGAAATCCGATTTTATTGTAGTTTTATTTTCGCTTTAGCAAATACCTGGTTTCTGTTCGTGCATACCTAGGTCTCGTGCGCTTTGATCATCTGATCATCGGGTCACACTTTCATTTCGCTAAAAAAAATCAGTTCACTGGCGGAGGTATAGAGCTCCTTATCGCCTTTATTACTGGACACCTTTTTTGGGACAAATTTACTTGAAGTTAGTATAGGGAGGGATTTGGGGACTCTAAAGGGGTCAACGCCTTCACTACTGGAAACCCTTTTTGAGGAGAAATTTACTTGAAGTTAGTATAGGGAGGATCAAAATGGTGCGCGCCTGCCGAAGCCTATGTCGCCGCTTGTAGGTCTACCGATTGCATTCAGCCAGAGACTCGATATAGATTGTTTTGCGTGCTGAACAGCAAGTGAGTGGGTATACAACCCGAATTAGAATAATCCGTGACAAGCCGAAACAAGCGCTCTTAGCTACACGCATTGCTCTCATCGGTAGTGCGAAACAAGTAGCGTTTGAGTCGTCCTGCGGTAGCCCCCCCAACTTTTCTTCAGCGAAATTGCCGGTTTCAAAACCAACGCTCTCCCGGCCGTATCTCCTGAAATACGGTGTCCCTCGACACCCTCCCCGACGTCATCGCTCGATAGGCCCTTTGCGCACAAGAAAATATATGGGCACTTTTTTTTCAATAGTATCCTTCCTTGTGTCGAGCAGCCATGAAACGTTCGTTGAAGAAATTCGCTAGTTTTTTTTGGGGGGGGGTATCGTAGAATCAGTCGTTTGTTTTTTGTTGTTGCTCATCTCGTCTAGCATCCTTCCCACTGTTTATTTCTCCTTCTTCTCCCTCCCTGCTGCAGTAAACGTAACTCAGTCCCGAGGTCACTGTATAAGCAGAGGCTCTTCTTGCCCCTCCCCCCCCCTCCGGCACATGCCTCGTTGTTATCGCGAAAAATAGCTCAGCACTTTCTTCCCCCGTCGACGCGCGTCGACTTGTGTTTACTACAGGCGGGTTTTGACCACAATTTACACGTTTATAGCTGCGCCCGTGTTTCTATACGGGCCGCGGAAGAGGTGCACAATTTTCCCTCTCAGGGTGATGGCTTGAGAAGCTCTATATCGTGTGCCTCGATGGTGAAAATCATTAATTATACCATGTCGAACACACGGAGGACAAAACGCTTGGAGTCATACTGAGATGATTGATTGCCAGCCCCCAGACAAAAATCGTGTTCCTCGAAGGTGAAAACTAAGTCATGTCTTGAATGAGTATGAATTTATTAAGAAAAAAAATGGCGTTGTATCGTGCGCCCATGTGAATGTGTGAAACGGGGGCCGGGTGTCGCATGCAAAAGAATCATCATTTGAACCCCAGGCATATTTTTTTGACCCTTATTACGGCAGTTACCTGACACCAAAAATACTGCTTTAGAGTAAATGGAAAATGCAACCCGATTATCAGCAAAACCCATGACCTAGGTGTGGTGTTCAAAATCAATCATATTGCACAACAAGAGCAGTCATTCCGACCATATTTGGGCTAAGGAGCTCTCTGTCATCCAGAAACCAAAAGTTAGCAGAAACGTGTTGTTTCTACCGTGGCACGCGCTGTTTTTGGTGACAAAATACGTAGAATTAGTGTGTGCATAGTCCCGTTTTTAACGTGTAAAATAAGTCCCGAACTATAGTATCCTTCTCGGCTTTTCAAGTCTGGGGTTACCCATGGCGTTCCCTCCTAATACGTTTGTTTTGTTGCTTGAAACTTGCCCGAGGTGGTGGCGTGGGAGGAGAAAGAAAACTCGATTTTGACCGGCATGGAGTCGTTCTTGAGGGCGTCGAAGTACAATAAAAGCCATGGTATTAAACATTTCGTGAGACTAGTTCACCCCCACACTACACGAAACATCTATATAACAAATATAGCGAAGGGAAACACTATTAGAGTTCGGCAACCGAGCCAAGAGCAATGTGTCTTTCGTCGCGGTAAATAATTACGTAGGCGTTTTGGTTCAGGTCATGTGGTTGAATAATTGGCATTGGTTGCAACAGCATGGCAGTGTTTGGTCGATCGCGTCAGTGGCAACAACAAGTGAATTCAGCACGGGACGGTGTTGGCAGACTGGTATAACACACAAGCAGACAGTGTACTGTTGCTAGTAGCTGGCCACCAGCTGCTGGGCCAGGCATTTGTGATTATCAATTGATTATTTCACGACTATAAACCCCAAAACCCCAAACCCCGATATAGATACGCCTAATTCCCATACCTTCACAATAATCTGCGATCTGCCGGTTTACTGCATCTTCGTAGACCTTCACTTTGTCTACGGGCGAAGCTATCCTATAAGTGTGTAACGTTTCCGTTCTTGCGCGTTTTTCTTGCCTGGAACATGCCCGAGGTGGTGGCAGAGGAAAAGTTGATTCGCTTGACCAGCATGGAGTCGTTCTTGAGGGTGTCGAAGTACATCAAAGCCGTGGTAGTCTTGGCGGTGCCGCTTCCTCCGACCATCAGCACGGGATGCCTTTGTTTCTTGAAACGTGGTGCACGACGACACGCGGACAGCAAAACAAAACGATAAGCTACTTACGTAAATGCGATTTAGGAAGAGCTAAAGGCAGTAGTCTCGATGACACTCCGGTTGTTTGCAAGTTGCCACAAATTAATGTTGAGAGGCGGGAAACATCGAGCACAGGATGTCGCCGGTTTCTCACTGTGAGGTATCATATGTGGCATGAGGAGGACAGGGAGCAGCGGTAAGACGAGACGCAACGGAAGCACAACACGATGACCTCTATAGGGCGGATAAAATACGGCGACCGTGAGTTTTCGGAGCATAACTATTGCGCGACAGGGATGCAGATCTGCTGTGAAGGCAACAAAAACATGTTATAATGGTATGACCCTGTACTGCGCGCACAGTTACCTTTAACCACTCCAAACATTATCCCACACTACTAGTAGTTGTAGTTCCAAGCGGCTTGTCTCGAAACACGTAAGTGCAGCCCAAAGCAATTATTAAAGTTGTTGTGTCCCCGACGTCGTACGAAGGAGAGTAGTGTCAAATCAACACCTTTTAACGTGAATTTTATGTGAAATCACTCTGAAAAATTTCCACCACCTGATGAAGGTGGGTGGTGTATTGAAAACAGCGAAGGCGCGTGTTGAATCAACAGTGGTACCCCGACCAAAGAGGTTCTACGAAGAAGTCCACTTCTTTCTGCAACAACATATCACATGGACAGATGTAATAATCTCTAGATGATACAAAATCGTGATATATTCTGTGCGCGAGTACGTCGACATAGATACTGCTCTCGACACATCACATCGACACGGTAGGGGGACCGCTCATGGCGTCTCCTTTCTCACGGCCTCAGGGCCACCCGCTGGCGTGTCCAGCTACTACGACCTTTTCGGTGGTCCGGGCGATGCACCACCATGGAAGTTATTGTTTTCCCTCAGATAGCCAGCGAAAATCAAACATCGAGTCTCCTTTTGGGGTAAGGTATACTGAGCCGCGCACTCGGCTGACCTATAATAAACTCCGGAGTGAAAAGTCAGGCTGACCCCCCCCCCCCCCCCCCCCCCCCCTACTGTACGCACGCGCCACGGTCGAGGTGCGCTATTCTTTTCTGGGGCACAACAATTACTGTGTGTGTTTTTTTAGTAAAACGAAAGCAAGTGCAACATGATAAACTGATTGAAGGCCTTGGTACAAAACACAGATAATCTTGCGAGAGAAAACAACGAAATTCCGATGATTTTGGCTTAAGGAGCCCCCCGTCATCCAGAGAACGTTTTTAGGAAGAAAAATAATACTTCTGTCGTTGCACACGCGTCTGGTAGCCTTTTGGCCAGATGTAGGATCTGGATGATCTATGTGATGATCTGTCCAATCTGTGAGAACGTGCAAAAGTCCTACCTGGAGGTGGTGTATGACAGCGAGGGCGCGTGTCGAATCAACGGTGGGCACCAAAAGGCTCTGAAAGTCCACTTCCGCCGGAACCTTGGGGTACTCCCAAGCCGGGACGACCCAGGCCTCCCAAGCCATGGTGTCCAGGTTTACCGAAAAGTCGAAGATAGTTGACGCTCCGCCGACAGCGGAGTTTGCACCTGGCGGTTTTGTTTATAGCATGAACACACGCGCATCGGTGTGTGTTTACCTACAATTTCGTTTGTTTGTTTTCACTCTGTCTTGTCGCGCTCTTAATCTTATCCAGCTTCTGAGCAAACCTTGGTCAAAGGTGTCGTCAACATTCTCACTCCTGGGCGTGTTCCCTCCAATTTTTTCGTGCAGAGGGTTCAGCATTCTCGATGCTAGTCGATTTTCGCCGAATTTTTGTTAACTGAGGTAAAACCGGATAAATGTCTACGCAGCGCTCGTTTCATTCTCCTGCTTTCTTGACACGTGCGCTAGATGGGCACGCTCTTATTGTCGCCCCCAACAGTTAGCAAGCAATGGTACATATAGAGAGAACGAAGCCTTAAGGGGTGATGATGTTGAAATAAAGCATGCTTTGGCGTTCAAGACATGAACTAAAAACAAATCATGTTGGGCCTGATTCTTCGAAAAAAAAAACGCGTAAACTAGTGGTTTTCTTTGACGGACATTTCATGACTGCTCGACACGAGGAAGGATGCTATGAAAAGAGCATCTTCTAATTTTTTCTTGTTTGCCAAGGGGTATCGAACGACGACATCGGGGTACTGTATTTCAGGAGATACGACCGGGAGCTGATTTCAAAACCGCGGTTTTGTCAACGAAAAGTTGGTGGGGCTACGGTAGAACGATTCTTAAAGGGAAACGATATCAATATACGCGCTCGAGGCGACAACCGCACTCAGGCCATACAGAACACTCAAAACATAGGCTTGCACCTCGACCTCCACATAGGACCGCAGACAAACAAAGCGCAAATTTCCTCTCCAACTTCCATGCTCCATTTTTAACCGCCGCATGTCGCTCCCTGTGGTGTATATTCATAATATCGTCATCCAATCAGATGGATTCAACGTGTGGAACAGCAGAGGTTGGAACCACACTTTTGATAATGAGATTATACTTGAAAACCGTATCGAGTGCAGCCACTTGTATCGCAGCCCCTGCAAACCCTCGGTAATACACGAGGAACGAGCCAAGCACTTAAGAGATTGTAAACTAAGGCGCAGGCGTGGTTGTCGCCTGCTGCTGCTCTGGCGCGCAAGATGAGAGCCGCCGGCGCATGAGGCATCATCCAGTCCAACAAATAATTTAAGTGATCCGTAACAGAGAGAAAGAATACTACAGCAGTATCAGTAGTCAAGACAACGAAAAAACGAAGTGATTGCAACCTCACACCTATGTCAGGGTATTAGTCCGCCGGGCCACTGTCGCAAAAGGTTAATCCGTTACCCACCCGACATACCCTCGACGCGTCCTACGACAGAGGTGTCACTTTGTGGTGGCTTTTTTTTGTTTCTGGATGACGGGGCTTCTTGACCCAAAATTGTCCGATCGTCGTTCATTCTTGTATCGCAATATATATATATATATTGTATACCCTTTAGAGGGCCATAGGTTTGTTTTATGGGGTTGGCATTTCATTTTTTTTCAAAACAAGCTTTTTGGTGAGGCATAGAGCTCCTCAGTAGGTTTAGAGCCTCGGAAGGAAAATATGGCATCTCTGCCGCAGCATAGGTTCCCCATGGGATGAGCTTCAGAGCCGATTTCGTCCAAAACCAGAAGGGATATTACAAACAACAAAAAAAATCGGATTGGTTGGGAGACCACGGTTGAGATTATTCTCTAGACACGACGTGCCTCGGTCGGCGTTTGCTCTCTGTTGTACCGGGCGTCGATAAAACCGCCATTGAAATTCGTCGTAGGGGGTGTGTTGTTCGCTGTTGCATACGGTACCCGCCCAACGTAAACCGTATACTGTTATTGGTGGGTGCGGTGAGATTCGAACTCGCAATTAAAAAAAGCACTTGTCTTGCCGACGACGTCATTTGTTAACGTATTGAAGGCTGTCGGTCCGTTTGACTACTGGTAAAAATATTATCCAATTAACTGCCCAGACTAAGTCTTATTCCACCACCCAAACGAACTATTAAAGCACCTTGCTGAAAAAAGTTTAATCCAGTTGCCCACCACACCTAAGACGTATAAAACCCACCTTCTGAGTCGCCGGCGAGGCCGATGCCCTCTGCCGTCACCGACCCCTGCCTCCGCCCAAGCTCGGGCATGTTGTCCGGACATAGCTGTCGGAGATAGTTGTCAAACCTGCCGTGCGCGTTAACTTGTCATGCTTTAGAATAGTTGGTATGTTTCGCAATATCATAACCATGAAGAACGCGTGGGAAACATATTATGTAGGTATTAGTGTCGAGGGTGGTATTATTTTAGTAATCCATACCCAATTAAATACCAGGAAGCAATTAATTTCAACCTTGGAGCGAGATGACGCGAGGTGTCCGTGCCACGTCCGTCGCATCCTACGTTAATGATAATGAATACTGCAAATAGTGTTGTATTAGCAGGTGGAAAATCTTAATGGATGGTGCTTGCTTTACGGGAAGCGAAATCATAACGCTACGAGACAAAGCCTTCAAATTCAAGCAGCTCACACTGTTTCAAGACATTTTTTTCTTTATGGTAGACGGAGATAATAGAATGGTCTAAATGGTTGTAAACTAGTGTCTAATGGGTTGTAAACTAATGACATGGCTAGATAAAAGCAATTGTGTTGGGATATGATCGGCGAACATGTTCCGCAGAATGGGCACACGTGAGGAGGGTTCCCTCGACAAGAAGCAAACTACTACGCAGCAAATATCCAAGAATCGGGACGGAGTGCATGGCAGTGCGTTAGTAATGTTCTGTGAATATGATTGATTGTTAAATAGAGACTAGCGGGGGCTTATACTCTATTTCATGCATGGCAGCGATCTTAATCTGCCCACTACTGAAAAAAACAGACTACACTAATTCCAAGTAAGTACCCCAATTGTTTTTGTGCGGGTCTAAGGATCTCGCATCCCTGCGTTGCCACGACGGAGCAAGTCGGGTTTTCACCGACCAGGCAGACAGAGTGGGGCGGGGGGGGCTAAAATGGATTGCACCTCGAGCGATCGCCTGGTTCCAGCAGCCCACCAACCGCCCAAGAAATGCTGAAGAGAAATATGCGCTCCAATTCCTCGTTGGCGTCGTCAGGGCTTTGGCTGAGATCTGCCGTATCGAGCATCCCGGAAATGAGCCGCATCGCAGCCTTGTAAAAGGGCAAACGTTTGTGGAAGCATAAGGGTTGTTGAGGCATTGGGATCAAACAGGTAAGTTCAATGGTTCGGCATTGGGAAATAACAAAATACGTCAGCAAGTGCGGATTGATCGAAGTTGACGGAGAGGAGAGGGGCACGATTGGTGAACGAGGAAAGAAGACGCGGGCAACAATATCATCGTGGTTCTTCGCGGTCTCGTGATATCAAATATTTTTTGGAAGCACAAGAGTGTCGGGGGCGTTCGGCATTGGGAAAAACGCACGATAAGAAGCGCTGTCAAGAGTTGGGCATCGAAAACGAACATATGAGTACTGGGGGCGTTGGGCATCGGAAACAAACGCACGATACAAAGCGCGGTCAATAGTTGGGCGTTGATACCGAACAGATGACAACGGATGCGGTTTTGGTCCAAGTTAACACAGGGGCGACGCGTTCGGCGAACGGGCGAAGAGAGGGCAGAAAACAACACGTGGATTTTACATCGATGCTAAGTCGGAAGTAGGTCCAGGAGAGAAGCAAATGTTTTTTTTTTCGGAAGGGTTCCCTTTGTTTTCTTCTGTTTTCTGAGAATGTTTTAGGGGCGCTCGACGTTGTCGGGCTCATGCAGCACGTTTGTAGTCATTCTACGGCAGCCCCCCATAGAGCTCCTCAAGCAACCACCCCCAGAGAGAAAATGGTCGTGGAACGTGGCCAAGGTACGGGGGTACAGTACCTTTTTCACGAGCGGCTCCGTACCTCGCTGACAAAAATACTTGACGCGGCGACTTGCTTGGCGCACCTTAGCTAACCATTCCATTGCGGATTCATATCGCAAAAAAGGAACAGGGGGGTCGATCGCGCGAGTGACCCCAAGACACTGCACAAAAAAGACCCCAAAAATGACCCCAAAAGTGTCGAAGGCACTCACTGGAAAAAAGGTTGGCTTTGGTAGGAAGATCAATCCAATGAAAGTGGGAAAGAGTTTCCTCGACTTTCTCGTACTCGGTATCGAGAGGAGAGCCCCGGAGGTTAGTGCTAGCCTGCGATATTCATCGAACCTGAACGTTCATATTTTTGTTATCACGTGCCCAAGTGACAACATTGCATTTCTGCAAAACACCCGGCCCCCGATTGACACCTTCACAAACTTATGATACCAACGCCCCCAACACTATTTAAGTCATGCTGATTCAAGACATTCGAAAATTTCCATCTTGTGAGGGAGGTGATTTCATCCGTTCATACTAATTCGAGGTATTCATTGCTTTCGGACGTCGAAGCAGACGATACAGGCAAGTGGGCAGTGATATACAACCAGCATTTCATTCCACCACACGGTGCTGAATGCGTTCAGATACCAAGGGGGGCTGCTATTTGAGGAAGCATGATTTACTTATAAGAAACGTCTTATCACGAGAGGTCAAAATGTCTTCACACAGGCATATTAAAAACCCAAACAACGCTCATTCAGATCTAAGAAATAAACACCCATTCTGATTTAAGACATTGTACCCATTCCGATTGAAGAGAAGCACCGGCTTAAGATGAGGTTTACGGGGCGTGATATATGCCTCTCTTTTTCATGTTCTAACCTCTAAAATGAGCCTATTCTAATTCTAGATGGTTCGTCTCGATAACCGGAGTGCAGCGCTAAAAGGGTTGAATCGTAGCCTTCCTCGCCGCGTGCGACGTTAGCCCCAATCTTCAACGATTCATAACCAAGTCCGCGCGATCGGATTGTCACGTTGCCATGTCGTCTTCCTCACCTCCACTTGCCCCACTCGAGAGCACTTGATGACCGGATGGCAGGTTCTCGTGACAAAAGCGAATAAATGCCCCGGTTCTTTCGGTCCTAAGCATTCGCCCACGTATTTCCTGGGAACAACACAACGCCGTTCGGTAGGACGCGATAATGACTCACCTGCGCTTCATCTCAATCCAACGCTAGACGCCTGCATACTCAGACTGGACCTACTGTTTGCAGTAGAGAGTACCGACTAGCCCACCAAGTGTTTACTACAGCAACTTCGGGATCCAAACAGATCGGCCGGAGATTGGAACAAGGTTGGGTCTAGCAACTTGAAGCTCGTTTGTGTCAGACAATAGATACGACGCTCCTGGTCATCTCGCTTGCAAACCCCGGCCAACCTGGGTACGTTCGGAGGTAGTTATACGGTCAGACTGATGCACAACTTCTCAAAACAAGCTGCACGACAATTTCCAACTTAAAAATAGATGGCATATTTTCTCAAGAGTTGGCGGCGGCAACACTCCTGTGCTGCTGGGTAAAACAACATATTTTGATGGACACGAGGTACGATAGAGATATACCACTTTTTGGCTGTTTTTTTTTGTTCTGAATGACGGGACTCCTCAACCCAAAATCGTCGAATTTTCAGTATTTTTCGAAATACAACGTATTTTTTTTCGCATATCTAGGCCGTTGGAGAGTGTTCATCGGGTTTGCAAAGTTTCCCCCCACCGAAAATCAGTTTTCTGGAGGTGGGGTATTGAGCTCCTCAGGTTATGAGCCACAGAAAAAAACAAGGTGCACCGTTAGCATGTGCGTCGTGTGTCGAACCTGAAAAATCCTAGCAGCAATTCGCCCCTTCCCGACGGAAGCTTCTTGAGGCGGCTCTCGATCACGGGCTGCCAGTCCAGATCGCTGTCTGAGACGTAGATGATGCCGGCTCTTGAAACGGTCGCGGGAGACGCATTTCGGAGATCCTCGACCTGGAAGGTTGGCAAAATCGCAGGGAACATCAAACGTACAGAAGTGAGGAAGATTTATCTGGTGAGACCGGCCTTTTGCTCGTTTTCGGAAAAGTTCGGGGATTACTTGGCGACTGAGGGTCTGCTCTCCCTGCTCCTCGGTGTGTTCAGTTTTTAGGTTTATTGCTCTTGGTGTGTGGAGTGTGTTAAATATTACTCTGGTAGGATGCCTAGGGGACACCCCTGTTTGTTTTCGTCGTTGTCGAGTGCATATACTTGGGTACCCTCAGAGTGTACACCCTACTAATCAGACCCTTGCATAAACTACTGTTATAAACCATCCCTTCAGAGAAAATAGTAATGACAACTCATTCTGGGGTACCTGGTTGCCACCCCTGTTTGTATTAGTCGTACTATCGAGTACATTTAACCGAGTACCTTCAGAGTATAGTCTATAGTCTAACCTACCTATTACACCCTTGCAGACACTGATGTTACAACCCACCCATTCAGAAACAAATGACAACGATAAACTTGCGTAGACAATGCACAAAAATTCTTGCTGTGACCAGGCGGTATACACTCGATGGTGCGCTAGTATAAAGCCAATCTACTGTCGGAACTCTCTAACATAGTCAAACCGTTGTCATTGCTGTATCCTTGTACAAAAACAGCAATAACAATCAACATAAATACATCGCTCAAACGGAGACTGGTAGTTAAAACGGTGACAAGCGTTTTGAATTCGGCCTAATCAGACCGCACGCAGTTATGCACTCTTCAACGGAATGGAGGCGAACACATGCCAATTATTACAAGCAAATGCGAGTCTCCTCTTTTGACGGTACCGAAACATGCGGACCAATTTCGAGATGGCATAGTCGGTTGCTTTGTCCCCCGATCGACATTCATCCACCGTATGCGGTGCTCTAACATGCCAACTAAAGCACACGAGTTGACGACAGTAAAAAGTATCTTGCTGCGCGAGTTCCTTCTCAACCAACAAACTATGTATTTCTGCGTTTGTTCCAAGCTACAGCTATCCTATGTCCAGTACCCCATACCTCAAAAATGAGCTTCACGTTGTCCGTCATTGGTATACGATCGCCGTTGGCCAAGGTAAGGATCTTGTTGTCGTCCAGCACAGTGTTGAGGTTCTCGATCCAGATAGCGTCGACAGGGCCATCGCAGAGGATCCACTGTCATAACGGTCATGGATACCAAACGGTGGGTGAGATCCACTGTTTCAACTGTCACGGGCATAGACAGTTGGTAAGTATCTGCTTTTGAAAATACAAGCAGTTGGTAAGGTTCACGGTTAAGGCTGCTACGGATACTAACAGCTGGTGAGATCCACTGTTGTACCGGCCACGGATACGAATGGTTGGTAATACCCATCGTTTCAACCGTCAAACATGTTAACGGCTGGTGAAATCCGCTGTTGCAGCTGTCACGGATACAACAAGTGGTTTGTGAGATCCGCTGGTTCAACCATCACGGATATAGTCTAGACAGTTGGTAAGATCCATAAATGCAATCGTCAAATGTGCAAGCAGTTGGCGAGATCGACTGCTACAGCAGTAACGGACACGAAAAGTTGGTGAAATCCACACGCAAACGCCTTGGGTACAAACGGTTGATGAGATCCGTTGTTGTTGTAACGGTCGTGGATATGAACAGTTCGTAGGATCTACTGTTGCAACCATGAAAGATACCAGCGGTTGATTATATTTTGCCGTTGTAACCGCCATGGATACAGGCAGCCGGTGATTTTCACTGTTACGACTATATTACGGACGCAAACGGTTGGTGGAATCCACTGCGGCAACAATCATGGATACAAAAAGGTATATACGGTTGCAACCGTCATGAATAAAAACACTAAATGAGATCCACTTTTGTAGCCGTCATGCGTACAAACAGCTAGTGAGATTAGCCGTCGTAAACGTCATGGAAAAAAACGGAATGAAATATCCATTATTGAAACCGTCACGGGTAAAAATAGTTGGTAAATATCCACTATTGCAACAGGTACGGATGGAAACTGTTCGCAAAATCCACTGCTCGTTGCAACCATCACGGCTACAAACAGTTGGTAAGGCCCACTGTTGCCACTGTCGCGGATACAAAGTGCTGGTGAGATTCATTGTTGTTGTAATCGTCATGGACGCTAACAATTGGTAAGACCCACTATTATTGCAGCCGTTATGGATACAAAACAGTTGTTGATATCCATGGTTGCAACCGTCACGGGTACAAAGAGTTGGTAAGATCCACTGTTGCCATCGTCTCGGATACAAACGGTTGGTGAGATCCACTGTTGTAACCGTCATGGATACACGCAGTTGGTAATATCCATTATTGCAGCTGGTATGGATACAAGCTACGCGTAAGATCCCCTGTTGTTGCAACCGCCACGGACACAACCAGTTGGTAAGATCCGCTGTTGCAACCGTCGCGTATATACACGGTTGGTAAGATCAACCGTTGTAGCCGTCATTGATGCTAGCAGTTGGTAAGATCCGATATTGCAGCCGTCCTGGATACAAAGCAATTATTGAGATCCATTGTTGCAAACGTCGCGGATACAAAACAGTTGGTGAGATCCACTATTGTTGCAACCGTCCCGAATACACAACCACTAGTGAGTTGTGCATGGCTTACCTGTTGTTGTTGTTGTTGTTGCTGTTGTTGCTGTTGTTGTTGTTGCTGTTGTTGTTGTTGTTGTTGTTGTTGTTGTTGTTGTTGTTGTTGTTGTTGTTGTTGTTGTTGTTGTTGTTGTTGTTGTTGTGTGTTGTTGTTGTTGTGTGTTGTTGTTGTGTGTTGTTGTTGTTGTTGTTGTTGTTGTTGAGTTGGTTGCACATGCCCTTCATGGACGTTTAGATGATGCTACAAACCGTTTTTGAGTTGTGCATACTTACCTATTGCTTTGTAGGTTGCTAAACCTGCTTCATGGACCTTCGGTGGTGTAATTCCGCGAGTAACTGTCGAGTAGCTGTGGAGTGACTGTCACGTTAGCGAATAAGTGGCCTTGGTAATGTTCACCATTGGGCGGAGTGTTCAGATGGATAACAATCGGTACACGAAATAAATTGCGACGGGCGAGATAACGTTTTACCCACATCTCCATTATTAGAATCTAAAACCAAAAGTATCATGCATCAAAAACCCTACGAGGTACTTCGTTGCTGAGCCATGCAGCAGTAGTAGTACTTGAACCGATTAGCTTATATGCTCGAAAAAGCGCAAGAAAGAGAGGAACACTCCGTACGGCGTGTGCACAGCAACCTCAATTCCCAGCACATCTGCGAAGAGCAAAAGTTGGTCGGAGACAAAACGTGCTGGGTGTTACTAATGACGGCTGGGTCGTTCACTGCGTCACGCTCCATGAATTTTTATCAGGCAGGCGCGAAACCACAATCGCTGACCCTATGAGTGTCTTCAGAAATCTTCCTTTCAACATTCGCTCACGCCGGGTAGTTTTAGCGATGGGCCGGTGCTACTGCAGGAGACACACGCTACGGCAGAGGAGGTGCAACCATTGTTTTTCTGAGGCTGCTCACTCGAAGAGTTTCATGCCTAACCCCCCCAAAACAAACACCTTTGGGGTAAACTGAAAGGGAAGCCCGGTGAACAAACCCCAGTAGCCCAGATACACAAAACAAAAGTCGGACTGCAAAACAAGAATGACGTTCCGTCGATCTCGGGTTAAGGAGCCCCGTTATTCAGAAACTATATTAAAAGAAAGTGCTGCTATCTCTGTCGTAGCACGCTTCAGCAACCCCAAGTAGATACGGAATACTTACAGACCCTGCGAAACGAGGCATTCGCGCCACATCTCAAGCCCCCCTCTGGAACTTCAGATGGAAAAAAAAGACGACCAAACAATGATTCCGGCATCGTCCCCTGCTTTCGGTTGGGGCGTGATAGGCGACATTTGTCCGGTCTTCAATGCGAGAAAGTCGTACGATTTTTTTTCGCGGGTGCTAGTCTTAAACTGGTTAACCCTTTTCCAACTCCATTTGAATCATCCTAGTCTTAAGTGCAAAAGTGTTTCGTTCCTCAACATGGGAGGTGGCATAAGCTGGACGCAAAGCGTACCTGCATATCCTTCCTGGTGCGATCGTTGAACTTGCTCCACATGGCCGCGAAGACACCGTCTACCCACTCTCCGGAAGCCTTATTCGTCTCGCCGAACATCTCTTCGGCGCGTATGGCCTTCGGGTTCATGCGGATACTCTTGTGCTGTATGCCGGTGGTCTTTGTCAGAGCGCTCTGGGCGACATTGAAACGGCGGTGAGGGTGGGAGTGAGGGTTGGAACGATTCGGGTTTTCACGTATGAGTGTTCATCGCCGTAATCTAGCCCGTGGTCACAGGACAAGCGCCAACAACTCTGAAGTCGAAGAGAACCTATCAACAAAAAAACTCACGAAAAACAAGATTGGTACGCATGACTGAAGCAAACAATCGTGCACCTCAGACAAGAAGTAACACTGTGCAAGGGTGGGAGCGAGGGATGAGACTGAAGCTACGCGACGCTTTTGTCTTCAGCTGGGTTTGATCTACTTGGGGTGGGCCTGTGCGTACGTAATATGGGAACATTTTTTGTTGTATATTCCTCCAGTCTTGTTGCCCCTGTACGCGTGCTACGATATAGGTAGCACTTTTATTAATTTTGTTTTTCTGAACGACGGGAGCTTCTTAACCCATAATCTTCGCAACGTCGTTATTTTTTTCGCAATATGATATACCTAGGCCATGGGTCTGTTCATTGTTCATCGTGTTTCCCTTTCAGTTTATTCAAAAAACGGTTTTTGGATGAGGTGTAGAGCTCCTCAGTTTTTAGGTGAGGCGTAGAGCTCCTCATGATGTTAGGAACCTCGGAAAAATTAGGTGAACCTCTACCGTAGCGTGTGCCCCCGAACCATTCATCTAACAACGTGGACGAACATTACAGTAAGGGTACACTTAAAACGATAGATTTACATGTACGCCACATGCTACGGTAAATCGAGGTGCACTGGTCATTATTTGGTTTCTTGAGCACCTTCCTCGCTGGAGGAGCTCTGTATCTCACAGAACAAAAAATGATTTCGAGCAAACTGAAACTGAGCTCCGATGGAAAGACCCGTGGCCCAGCCATTAAAAGAAAAATCGTTTTACAAAAACAAGCATGATATCCTAATGATTATGGGTTGAAAAGCCTCGTCATTCGGAGTATATGTTTTGGCCAAAACGTTGCCACCTCTATCGTAGCACGAGTCGTGGACAAAGGAACGGTTTCCGCAAGTGCAGTCATCGGCAAGTCGAGGTTTATTGTAGAGAGAATTAGGCGTGTTTATATCAGAGTCCGGGGTTTGGAAGTTTGGGGTAGGATAGATGCAAAGAAAAGTGCCCTTCCTCTCTTTCTGTTGTGAGCAGACGACACGAGTGGGTTAGCAAGACCGTGCCGAGCACAACCGAATTGGGCTTCTTGCCGAGAACGTCAGGTGATTGAGGTAGTCGTTGGGTTGGCCAACCCAGCTAGAGGCCTGTGCCTCCTCCTTTCACCCACCTGCTCGCCTGCCCACCCGCCGCACCGCGGTCCCCCACTTTTTCCCCCTCGATGAGTATTATTTCCCCTTGAGTAGCTCTATACTTTATCATTTAACTATCTTTGAAAAAAAAATCAAGTGCAACCTGAAGAACATTCCCATGGTCATGGTATCTAACGAATGATGTCGAAAACCCACACCAAAGGTGATTTAACGATATTGAGTAGTTTCTCAGTTAACGATCCCCGTCAGTCACAAAATAGGCTGGCCAAGTACACATACTACAGTAGAGGTGCACCTTTTATTTTCTGAGGCTCGTAACCACTTGAGAATCTCTAAATCCCGACCCAGCAACTGAGTTTGAGAAAAATGAAAGTGCAACCCAATGAACACCGTCGTATCCTAGGTATAAAACGGAAAACAAAAAAAAAGACCTTCCAGCGATATTATACGGGGTTAAGGAGTGACTAAATTCAGAAATAAAAGAGTTGCAACAACGTGCGACACCTGTATCGTGGCGGACGTTCAAGTAGAGATTATCGCGTCACGCGCCACCCACCGCTCACTGAAAACAGTTTTCATAAACCGTGGATCTTATAAGCGCGTTGTCTTAAGTACGGATGGCCACAAAAAACACATCTACCGTTCGGTTACCTGTAACGTGCTGATCGTGGAGCTTTTCCCCGCCCCCGGTGGGCCGACCATCATCACACCGTGTCGGACCAAGGTGGTCTCATAAAGCTGCAAGACCTTGAGGCGCCACGAAGGGTGAGGGACGAGGCCCTCCTTCTCGATCGACGACCTAGCGGCCGCCTCCACCTTTTTTTGGACAGGTTGCATGGGCGAGATAAGGTTAAGGCTGATGTTTGCGACTTCGTGGAAAACATTTTCTGCGTTCACTGTAGTTTTTCTGTTTTTTCGCCACCCGACAATGTGCAGCGTGAGCTTCAACGTTGATCCCTCATGACATTCCCGAAAGAACCAAGCCATAGAAACAACGGAAACCCACAAAAAAATCGCTCTAGTGTTGCTATAAGGCTTAGTTTGGCTCCGAGGCAATCGGTTAACATTTCATCAGTTTGTCACACAGAAGAATACCCTTTAAGTACCTTTGCAAAAAGCGTTGTCGGCAAGATTATGTAATTTACTATTGGGTCGGATGAACTTTGAGGCGCGCAACGAACGGCGAGCGACGAGACGTTCCTTCTCGATACGTCTCGATAAATGCCCTATCGTTCGCCACCACCTCTTCAGAACAGGTGTAGGAGCGAGGTAAAAGACCAAGTATCCCCTGTGAGCCTTTAGATAAGAAAATATGTCGAAACCAACGAAAGGTAGACACGTGGTACGGCAAAAAGCACACCGTTTAGTTCGTGAGGATCCTCACGTGAGGAGCTCTATATATCATCCAAAATGTTCTTTTAGAAAACTTAAAAGTGCAATCAGATTACCAAAGCCATGGCCTAGGTATAAAACAATTCACACTGAGAAAAAACAATGGCATTCCGACAATTTTTGGGGTGGAGGAGATCTCCTGGTCCCGTAGGTGTTTCTACTCTTAGGATTCGCGCCAAAGGCTGGAACCGGTGTTTATCCGAAATTGACACGGGCTCGTCTGATTGTGGAACGAGTTTAGCTCCTAGGCTTTGCTTCGGCATGAACGTCTCCGGACGAGCCGGCGACTACGGTAAGGAATAAGTTCCTCAACAGGCTCAGAAAAAGGCGCACTTCCCGCACAATGAGCTTTGAAAGGTTCATGTCTTTACAACAAGCTTTGAAAGGTCAATGTCCACACAACAAGCATTAAAATGTTCATGTCATGTATACAAAACAACCTTCGAAAGGGCCATGTCTACACAACAACCTGTAAATGATTCATGCCTACACAACCAGCCTTGAAAGGTTAACGTCTTCACAACAACCTTTGAAGAGTTGATGCCTACCTGGTACAAAACATCTTTTGAAAGGTTCATGTCCACACAACAAGATTTAGAAGGTTCACGCTTACACAATAGTCTTTGAAAGGTTAAAGTCTAAACAACAACCTTTGAAAGATGCCACGTCGAGTCTGCGCAGCAAGATTTGACGGGTTTATGTCTACGAAATAACCTTTGAAATTTACATGTCCACAACCAAAGCTTTAAAAGGTTCACCTAATGTCTGCACAACAAGCTGTGAAAGCTTTACGTCTACACAACAATCGTTTGAAAGGTTACGGTCTACAGAACACGCTTTGAGGGGTTGATGTCCACAAGACAATTTCGAAAGATTCATGTGTACACAACAAACTTTTGAATTATACGTGTCTACATAGCGAAATTTGAAAGGTTCATCTCTACATAGCAAGCTCTTTGTAAGGTTCATGCAAAAAGCTTTGAAGGGTTCATGTCTGCACGACAAACTTTGAAAGGTCCATTTCCACACAATCAACAGGCTTTAAAAGGTTCATGTCCACACAACAAGTTTTGAACGATTTATGTCTGCACATCAAGCTTTGACAGGTTTATGTACACACAGCAAGCTTTCAAGGGTTCACGCGCACACCACAAGCTTTCAAAGTTTCATGTCTACGCAACAAGCTTTGAACCGTAACAAACTTTGAACCGCCCATGTTCGTTCAATCAGCTTTGAAAGGCTCATCTCCACACAACAACCTTTCGAAGGTTCATGTCATGCTTACACAACAAGCGTTGAATGGTTCATGTCTATGGAACACGCTTTGGAAGGTCCATGTCTACACAACAAGCTTCGAAATGTTGATGTCTACCCAACAAGCTTGGAAAGGTTCATGTCTACACAATATTATTTGAAAAATTAATGTCTAATCGGTACGATAGGCTTGGACGGGTTTGTGTCTACATAACAAGTTTTGAAAGATTATTGTACACATAAACAACGTTTAAAGTTCCATGTGATGTACAGTATACACAACAAGCTTCGAAAGGTTCATGTCTACACAACAACCTTTCAAAAGGTTCGTGTCTGCACAACTGTATACACAACAAGCGTTAAAAGATCCATGTACCGAAACAAGCTTTGGAAGGGTCATGTCTACTAAACAAGCTTTGACAGGTTCAAGCCCACACAACAACCTTTGAGAGGTTCATGTTGTGTCTAGACGACAAGCTTTGGAAGGTTTATGTCTACACAAGCTTTGAAAGGCTCATGTTTACACCATCAATAATATTGGAAAGGTTCATGCCTACACATCAAGCTTTGAAATGTTCATGTTCACATCTACACAACAAGCTTTGAAAGATTCACGTCTGCACAATAAGCTTTGAAAAGTTTGCATAGCGAGACTTGAAAGGTTTATGTCTACAGAACAAGCTTTGGAACGTTTATACCTCACAATACGCTTTGAAAACGTTAATGCCCACACAACAAGCTTTGGAAGGTTCATATCCGCACAACAAGCTTTGAAACGTTAATGTCATGTCTACACAACAAGCTTTGAACGGCTCGTGCCCACACAACAAACTTTTGAAGGTTCATGTCCACACAACAAGATTTTACAGGTCCATGTCCACAGAACAAGCTTTGAAAGGTTCATTTCCACAACACAAGCTTTCAAGCGTTTGTGTCATGTCTACACAACAATCTTTGAATGGTTATGTCTACACAACAACTTTGAACGGCTCACATATTGCCTACGCAGAAACACCCTCGAAAAGTTTATGTTTGCACACAAAAAAATGAAAGGCTCACGTCTACACAACAAGCCTTCAAACCTTGTTGCGCATACTAGACATGAACCTTTCATGTCTACACAACAACCTTTCGAAAGGCTCATGCTCACACAAGAATCTTTGAAAGGTTTATGTCTACACAATTAGCTTTGAACGGGTTGTATTTACACAGCGAGCTTTTGAAAAGTCCATGTCTACACAACAAGCTTTGAACGGTTCATATTAATATCTGTAAAACAACGTTTGAAAGGTCTACACAACAACCTTTGAAAGGTTCATGTATAATCCGCACAACAAGCTTCAACAGGTTAAATTCTCCACAATAACCTTTGAAATGTTCATGCTTACCAGGTACAAAATAAGCTTTCAAATGCCCATTTGTACACAATACGATTTGAAAGGTTCATGTCTACACAACTGGGCCATTGTGTCGAATGCCTCCTTACCTCGACATGAGCGTCTCCGGAAGAACCGGCAACCACAGTGGGGAATAAATCTCCCAGCAGGCTGAGGAAGAGGGGCACATCCTGTGCAATGAGCTTCGAAAGGTTCATATCTCTCAATGTCTTCATGAGCAGAAGGTCTTCGTTCTCGTCCAAGTTGTCGCGCTTGGTTTTCCCAGCCGTCCTGTCATTTGATATTAAACAAGAACACAGCGGGTACCATGTTTGTAGCAAGGGCAACATAAAAGGCTTTCAGGAAACATATCGTATTCTGTAGAGCTTCAAAGATGTCCGAACTGAAAATGCTAAAAGCAAACTTATTGTAATTTGGTATAGAAGCTAGATGCGGTGTTTAGGTTGACGAAACGATCGCACGTTGGCCACGCGGCCAAAAATAATGTAATAATATTTCGAACTGGGCGTATGAGCGCGGTGGACAACTCGAAGACACAGCCATAAACCGCATGCCACAGCACTGTAGCGGGCAAAGTCGTTTCGATAGTGTTGTTCTCTCGTGGCAGCCGGTGCCTTGGACGTGGTCGACGGTGCTGTTCTCTAGTGGCAGCCGGTGCCTTGGGCATGGAATTTGGCAATAAAAAAAGCGTCTTCTCCAAGCCCAGGCTGCTGTCATTTGTCCTTGCCTAAGCCGCGATAGGGGCAACACTTGTAAAGGCCTTTTTTGTTTTCAGCAGCTCATCGTGGCCACTTGAGCTAAACACATGGTGCGGCAGAGGTGCACCAGATCTTTTCCTGAGGTTAGCTACTTGTGGAGCTCTATACCTGACCCAGAAACCGATTTTGACGCGTGCTACGATCGAGGTGCACCACTTTCTTTCTGAAGGTCCTCAATTTGGGCGCTAATGTCCTCTCATTAAAATCTGATTTGCGGAAAAAATAAAACTGCTACCAGATGAAAATCCACATGGCCCAGTTACGCAACGAGAAACATGCAAAAAAAATGGCGTGTTTCCGACGATTTCGGGTTTAGGAGTCCCGTCATTCAGAAACCATTTCACACAAAAAGTGATACTTCCATCGTAGCATGCCTCCTTTGATCAAAAAGAAAGTGCGAACCGATGAAATCTTCCGCAGCCTAGATATACAAAAAAAAAAAAAATCGGAAATCAGAAACGACGTTTCGAAGATTTTGCGTCAAGGAGACACCGTCGTTCAAAAACTATTTTAGTCGAAAAGTGCCACCTCTGTTGTAGCACACGTCACGAGTGTCTACCCTGTATGTTTGTGAGTCTTAATGTTTTTGGAACTTTTTCACGCCACGATAAGCACTGCCATGAAACAACAATCGACGCTCGTCGTTTGTTAGCGAGGTTGTAGTAAAAGCGAGATTATCCCCCCTACCGTTCCTCGGGTTTTCTTCGGAAACCTGCCATCAATAAATCCCAAGAGATCAGCGAGAAACGGACGCAAGCTACGATAGGTATAATTTTTTTCGGACAATTTTGGGTTCTGAATGATGGGGTCTGTTTGATCCCCAAATCGTCGCAAATGCAATTCCTTTTTTGTAATATTATTTGTTTGTATGCCTCGGTCATGGTTTCTCTTTCGTCTGATTGCACTTGTCATTTTTCCCAAAATCGATTTTTTGTGGTGAGGAACAGCGCACCTCAAGCGAGGAGCTTCAGAAATAAGTTTGTCGAACCTATACCGTAGCTTGTGCTAATGCTTCATTTCTTCGTACTGCTCCACCTCCCATTGGTCACTGCCCCTTCGCGAACGCCTACCTCAGCACGCTGAGGATGTTCCTGAGACCAAAGTCGTAGTGCTTCTGCTTGGACAGCTGCTGCTCGCACAAGGCGTACAGGACGTTGAACTTTCTCGCGAGATCGGAGAAGCTTTGGTAACCCACCGAACAGAGCTTGACCTTCATGATGATCTCCCGGTCGGGCACCATCATGGCCACCGATCTAAACAGTACCTGGTGAGCGAATCAGAATGAAAATAAACAGATCAAGTGGTGTTCGGGGTTTGCGAATAAAAAACTCTCTATAACTTATAGTTTGTTTTTTCGTGGTTTTAGCCTACCCCCCCCCTCTAGGCCGCAGAAAATATGTGATTACATGCAAACCCTTTAAACATTACGTAGTTCACACCTTATGTCAAACAGTCTTGCGTTCTAGGGAGTCGCTGCAGAATTGGAGTCAAAGGCGTTGGGGAATGAGCCATGGATCGGGCGCTTCGGGCTTTGGCAAGGGGATTGCTTTCTTCGTTTATTTTGCCGTCGGACACGACATCAAAGCACTGGAGGTCTCCCACACACTTCCGAAGTAAAAAGGTCTCAACTAGGCCAACAGGTAGTTTAAATGATAGGTGAAGGTGCAGAATAACACAACAGAACATTCCAAAGCGTATACGTCTGGGGGCAAATCATTTGATCACTTCAAACTTAATCAAGACGTTAATTAACTTCCGTGCCGCATTCGAGGGAGACAAAGTTTTCTTCTACGTTCGGGGAAGGTGACCGCCGTCCAGGCAAAAAAATAGGGATAGAATAAAAAGCTGTCACAATCACAACGTTGGATGCGTGCTGCGATAGATATGTGGCACTCTATGGCTCTTTTTTTTCTGAATGACTGGGCCCCTTAACCTATATTTGTCGGAAAAAAATACTTTCTTGTTTTGGAATACGATTCAGTTTTATTTGTTTACCTAAACCATGGGTTTTGCTCATCGGTCTTACTTTCTCAAAGTCAGTTGTAGGGTGAGGTATTCAAGAGTTCCTTTCATGGGAGGAGCCTCAGAAAATGTTTGGTGCACCCCCGCCGTAGCATGCACCAGGTATCCGTGAAGCACACCTTGAGATTTTCGGGAAGTTCTTGTCTTCCTTGGTATCCTGGGTTCATGGTGATGAAGTAGGCCACGTCTCGCTTGAGTCCGATGACCTGGCTGTCTCCGGGAAACACGAATTGCTTTGCCCCGACCCGTTTCGCGTTTGTGATGGCTAGTACCTGCATATCAAAAAGCGAACGTCGCAATCAAAATCGGAGAAGGGTAAAGTAGACACACCCTTTCATGCTGTGTCCGTGTATTGCAGTACTGGGGGGGGGGGGGGGGGGTAGAGTACGCCTATCTTTGATCTCAGGTTGTTAAGAAGGTCGCAGGGATAAGACCTCCCACCACATGTCTTGGTGAGCTGGAAAGTAGAAGTGATCCGAAAGGTGTTGCTTTGCCCAAAAACAAAACAAGAGCCGGCCTGTTGCTTGATCACTGGCTGGTTACTATCACCTACTACTGCTGTGCTCGCCCAGCCTACTCGGTACCGCTCCTGCGCGCTGATAATGGCCAACGTGTCTCGATGAGTCCAAAAACAGAAATGACAGACACCAGATGTCGGGCACTCTTAGAAAATCGCGGAACAGAAACCCTAAATTATTCCGTCCCAACCAAACGACAGGTTTCGCCGCTTGCGGTTTCCGAGGCGGTGTAATATTTCTTGTGCTCAGATACGTTTCTTGTTTGTGATGGCTAATACGCGAACATCAAAGCGAATGGCACGATCAAAGCCGAAAAGGGTAGACACACTTTCAAAATGTCGCCAAAACAACGAGGTGGCTAGTAGGCAAGCATCGATGGTTACACGGTTTTGGATCCCATCATTTGTCGAATACGTACTTCACATAGTTGTTGAAGATTTAAAAAATCCCAACAAAGAAAATGCACCTGCTGTGCAACCACCGAGAGCACGGGCAGTTCGATTCTGTTGAACTCGTCGAAACATCCCCAGAGCCCCGCCTGGCACAGCCCCTTAAATATCTTGGCCATGTCGGTGTAGCGCTGTTGGTCGGTGCAGTTTGTGACCACCTGTCCCAACAATCGAGCATCAAAAAAGGTTGTACAACGTGTGGAACACGAATCGTATTACGGTAGGCGTGTACGTCTAAATCCTCCTAGGGTCCTCGTCTGAGGACCTCGATACGACGTCTGTCACGATGTAGAGGTAGCACGTTTTTGGCAAAAGTCCTTTATGAATTTCGGGTCTCCTTAACTCAATACTAGTATCGCTGAAAACATCTTATTTTTTGTCGTTTTTCGTTTGTTTTACTCCTAAGGGACGTGACATTATTCACTGGGTCGGTTGAGCTTTCATTTTTCCAAAACTCGGTTCCTGGGTCGGGGTATAGAGCTCCTCAGGTTACGAGCCTCAGAAAAAAAAACGGTGCACCTCTAACGCAGCGTGTGCCATCTACCCCTTACCCAAGCCATCACGTTGATACTATATGGAAATGCAACCCGGTGATCAAAACTCCACAGCGTAGACATGAAACAATTATCACCGGAAAAAACAAAAAAAAAATCCAGCGATATCGGACAGATCTCTTCAATCGAGGTGTCCCGTCAGGACGCATGCATGCTACAGGTAGAGGTGCACGCGTTTCTTTTCGAGGCTCTTCACTTCAGGAGATCTGTACCTAATTAAAAAAAAACGATCTTGAGTAAAACTGAAAATCCAACCCGGTAACGAAACCATGGCTTCGGTATCAAAACATAGATATTTTGAATACAAGAAATGAAATTCTGACGATGTTGGTGTATGGAGTCCCGTAGTTGAAAAAAAAACTTAGCGAACAAGGGCCGCCCCCTATCGTAGCACAACACCAAACTCCGATGACGTTCCAAGGCGGTCGCTAGAGGTCTTGCCGCGGCGCACCCAGAGTATAAAGAGATTTACGACACGTTGTTAGGCTTGGGACCTGGGGCTCTGCCGCGCCATCAATGTCAGGTCAAGGCTACTGTTTAGACGGGACGGGGTGTACTCATTCCGTGCATAGTTGTAGTCGTATGACCATATAGCCTCGCATACCCCAAATATACCGGCACGGAACACGTCGGGTTCTCCTTTCACCAACCAGGCAGACACC
Organism: Undaria pinnatifida; assembly: GCA_012845835.1. Classification (NCBI taxonomy): domain Eukaryota; class Phaeophyceae; order Laminariales; family Alariaceae; genus Undaria; species Undaria pinnatifida. The sequence continues at coordinate 11,213,175 of JABAKD010000022.1, forward strand.
GCGTGTACCAAACGCAAAGCTCCGCGAGGTGTTCGGTGGGTCGCATAAACGTTGAGCCGCATCCTGCTAAGAACCACTCGTGAGGTGGATTTCCGCACCTTGTGCGTACTTTCTTGCGTGCCGGATGACAGCGCGAACGGCTTGACTTCGTTTTCTGGTGTGGCCACTTCCCGAGACAGCAACGGAGATACTATGGTCTAGCTCATGTTACCGGGTGGGAGCCGTACGATCTCCATGACCTAGCAAATATTTCCAGGAGCTTAGATCTGAATTATATATATATAAAGATGATCCTGCACAGCGTTTCATAACGGCAGATGATACACGATCTACCGTACGTAGGTGACCTAGATCGTGATCTGTCCGGGGTGTGACTTGTTGTCTATGCTGCGCCAACAGAATAACTCAAGGCAGTTTGATCCGAGTCGACGAGGGAAGAAAATGAAGGAACGTATTGTAGTTGGGGAGGGGAGAGAAGAACCTGCTTACGAGTATTGACCCTGGGTCTGAGTTACACATAGGGAGAAAGAAAGAAATCGAGAAGATGCGAAGAAAATTGATTATGGTAAGAGCAAAAAAAAGACAAAAAAAAATCCGGTGTTGAGCAAGGTACACGGCCGCGCGCGCTCGTAACCTAATGTCGGCAGGGAAAATTGGGACACCTCCCCCCAAAAGTACTGGGTCTCGTTAAGTCAGCGGAAATCCCTTTTCATAAATTTGGCTGCCCGCATAACAAGAACGCATATACTACGCAGTGCGACCCGGAGATGGAGGGAAAAGGAGGAAAGTAATTCGCCGTGACTCGACCCATGGAGCAAAATTCAAAACCAAGTCTCACCACAAAGTTTCCCAGTGATCTCCCGAGATCTTTCACTGTTTCGGTTTTGCCCGTTCCCGCGGGACCCGCCGGGGCACCCCCCAGGAACATTCCCAGCGCTTGAGAAAGCGTGATGTAGCACCGGTCGGTCAGGGGAGTGATCACTAGCCTCTCCTGAAAACGTTGGAGAGACAGAAAAAAAATGGGGCTGGTTGGGATGTTGGGTACGTTCAAGCAAGGGGGTGGTGGGTACGGAAACATTGTAGGATAGAGGTGCACCATCTTTTAAGACGCGTGCTACGATTGAGGTAGCACTTTTTCGTGTGATTTTTTTTTTCTGGATGACGGGACTCCTTAACCCAAAATCGTCGAAAATAGATCATTTTTTTTGCCTGATTCTCGTTGTAAACCCTGGCCATGGGATATTTTTATCCGATATCAGTTTTATTTTTCTACAAATCAGTTTCTGGGAGAGCTCTTAAGCTCCGAAGTTGAGGAACCTCACAAAACAAAAGCGGTGCATCTCTACCGTAGCCCGCGTCTTGATGAGGCTCCGTGCGACAGTCCATGCCATGCCATATACCACATGCCCGTCATACAACTCCTTGGGTTTTGATCGGAACGTAATAAGCTAAACACTCCCTATGCCAGCAGCAGCAGCAGCAGCCCGATTTGTTGCTTCGTGTAGTCGGTGCCGTAATCGAAACATTTGTACTTGTCGTTTTTGTTTCCCCTCTGAAGCACCCAGAGGCGTGAAACAAGTGTTAATTTCACACCATGGGGTGGAACTGGACGATGTAAAACGAAAATCCACCTCTCCGCAAAACTCACCTTGCACCCTAAATATTCGAAGCGGTACTTGAAGTCCACGTCGCAGATGGAAATGACACAGCTGCCAGAACCATGGGCGTCGTCCTCCCCTGGTCTCCAATAAAATCGGGCCTGAGAGAAGGAGTACAGCAGCAGCGACGACGTAACACACAGGTTGCGTTGCCATGGGCGTGAAAATGGCTGATACACGCAACGGTAGAGGTGAACCGTTTTTTTTTTTCTGGAATCCTCCTCGCACTTCGGAAGGTCTTTCTTTTTTTACTAAACTGAAAGTGCAACCCGAAAAACAGTCCCATGACTCTACGGTACAACAAAATATGTGTTGATACAAAACAAGCGTGATGACGTTCTGATGATTTTAGGCTGATGTTAAGGTATTAGAGGGGTAATAGTCGTTTGACCACTTGCAAAAGGTTAACCAACAGCTTACCCAAACTAAGCCTTATAACGATCTCCCCCCCTGAAACGGCGGGATAGCAGGTCGGCCGGATATACGGCGGACCTGTTATTTCCAAGCCGTTTCATTTCTTGGGCATACCGGGGAGATTATTTTTCAAGTTCGACATGGGGAAAGTCTGAAAAAGTTTATTCTGGTGGATGTGGGGCTTGAACCCACGACCCAAAAAAACCATGGTCTGTCGACGACGCCATTTGTTAAGGAATTAGTGGGGTATTAGTCCTTTTGACCACTTGCAAAAGGTTAACCAATAGCTTACCCAACTAAGCCTTATAACAATCTCCCCCCCTGAAACGGCGGGATAGCAGGTTGGCCGGATATACGGCGGACCTATCCAAGCCGTTTCATTTCCTGGGGATACCAGGGAGAATATTTTTCAAGTTCGACATGGGGAAAATCTGAAAAGTTTATTATTGTGGATGGTGGGGATCGAACCCACGACCCAAAAACCCATGGTCTGTCGACGACGCCATTTGTTAAGGTATTAGTGGGGTATTAGTCCTTTTGACCACTTGCAACTGGTTAAGCAATAGCATACCCAAACTAAGCCTTATAACACTAAGAATCCCATCGCTCAGCAAGCGTTTTTTGCCTAAAAACTGCTTCGTACACTAAAAGCATGATATTTCTGACGATTTTGGCTTTAAGGACCCCCCCCCCCGTCATCCAGGAAACATTTTTGCCAAAAACCTGCTTCGTACCCTAAAAGCCTAGAAGCATGCCTTTTCTGACGATTTTGGGTTAAGATTCCCTCCGTCATTCAAAAAACATTTTTTCCAAAGCGAAACTGTCACCCTCATCCCAGAAAAGAAAAAAACCAAGACGAAAACGTTCACGTTGGCGAGCAGTCGTATACGTATCGAATCACCAACATGGGGTTTACGGGTTTTACGAAAAATAGAAACGGCAACGCAGCAGAATCTCTCGATCAGCTATCGCATAGCAGAAGAACGAGACGATTGCGTTCACTGCCCGGAAGTGACGGTTCACTTACAAGACGGCAGTTTCATCTATGAACCGGAACATTCGGTTTTTTTCTAAAAAATGTTTGAAAACACTAAAAATATTCGAGGAAAGCACAAGCTCATAGCGGTCGCACATTCTCGAATGTCCGTGATAGCGCCTGTTAAAACACATGAACGCAAATCCCGTGATGGCGGCGGCGGTATGTCTAAAAGATCGAGGCCGACGAACTACTGGTGGCGTACATATCGTTTTCTGGGTATCTAGGACGTACACACGTGCCGAAGATTTGTACACTCGGCAGCGACAAAAAATGTCCCTCGTTACTACCAGCTATGTATTGGTGTGGCGGTACGGTACTCACGTAATTTCCACATTTTTGGAGAGGTTAACAAAACTGCGCATAATATACAATGCGAGACGATACGATAAGCATGGACGGGGGGGGGGGGTGACATTTAAGTTGAGTCGATGCAACAAATATGGCGGAGTGGGGGGGGGGTGACGTTTAACTTGAGACGATACAATAAAAATGGCGGAGAGGGGGGTGGTGACAATATGTGTATTCATAGTATTTATTATTCTAATAGAAGTCAGCTTGCGCTGCCGTGGTAGTAACGAGGACCGCCGATAGGGACAGCTCACGCTATCGCTATAGTGGGAACCGAAGGACACGCCAGCTAGCGCTGGATTGCGAAGGCAATTGAGTTAAATCGACACACGACGTGTATGAAAATACGTGGAAGTGTGGTGAGCTTATGCTTTATTTTTCCCCATCCGACGGGGGATATATAAAAAAAAATCTAATAGAATATGTTAGTCAAGCTCATGTTCGAGAAAAGACGGTAATACTAATTGGTTCATACCAATTCAAGCCATTCAACGTTTTTCGTCATCGAAGCAGACGATATAATGACAACGTATATACGGGGGGGGGGTGTACTCAGCTTGTGCATGGCCGTAGTCGTATGACCATAGACCCTCGCATCCCTACTATGCCGGGACGGAGCACGTCGGGTTTTCACCAACCAGGCAGCCATTACTTGCACCAAGCGCGAAGCGACGTGAAGTGTTCGGCGAATCGCATGGAGGGTGAACTGCATCCTTCCGAGAACCGGTCGTAAGACGGACTTCGGCACCTTGTGCCTATTTATTTTTCTTGCTTATGGATGACATTGCCAATGAGTTATACTTGTTTTCTGGTGTGACAACTCAATAGACAGCAATGGATATTTACTATGTAACTACCTCGTGGGTGCCTTACCATATTCACACTACGTGATGCGATCATTCCCCTTGTGCGGAGTTAGGGTTCTCCACCCCGCACAATACGATCTACGCGATAACCATCATGGTGACCGCCAAAAAAAACAAAAAATAAACGGCACCCTGGTTGTTTAGCTCACGCAGTGAATGGCATGTATTAACTAGCTTCCACGTTTGAGGGAGTCGATATATTGTCGGCATGTTATGTGCCTACTAATTGAAGGGTCACCTCTGCCGTAGGGCAAAAGGCCGCAAACTTGTTGCGATTATTGTTATACATCGTCTCCCCGAGCACGAAATAGCTTAACCAGTCAACCCCCAACGACTAGATTAGTCAATCACTGCCCCGCACCTGGCATATTCAGCATAATCCGTTATCGTGTGAAGAGCAACCAATTGACTTATTTGTTTCCACCTGCAGTGCTGACAGGGTAACATAATAAGAAGGCCTAGTATTGACACAAGTGGCCCCTTGCACAGCAATAATCCAGCAAGGATTAATTCTACGGTAGCCCCCCCCCCCCAAACCAGCGATTTTCTTTTTTTTCTCTCTTTTTTTTATGGCTCCTCGACACGAGGAAGGATACCAGATGATAAAAACATCTCGGCATGTTTTCTTGTTTGCGAAGGACTACCGAACGACGACTTCGGGGTGGCAAGGGGCACCGTGTTTCAGGAGATACGGCCGGGAGCTGGCTTCACAAACCGGCGATTTCGCTAATGAAAAGTTGGGGGGGGTGCCGTAGGACTCGACAGCAGTAACTACATGGTCTAGCAACACGCACCTGCTTCAGCCACTCGAAGTCCGAAGAACTGCTGAGCTTTCGCTCCTTGTAAAGCCGGCACAGATCCATGAAAACATCGCGTTGGTGAACCTGAGCAGATGGAAGAGACAAGCGTAATGACGGTGGTAGAGTTTTAACAGGCAAGAGTTCAAAGTGATGCTACATAACGACGAAAAATGTTGAGTGGTACCGTGTGTCACATCCGTGAGCGCCTGCTCGGATGCACCATACCCGAAAGAACCGAAAGTTGGTTGATCGAACATTGTGATATCTAGATGGGAAGCTTGTCTCTGGCACGCCAGTCGCTCGCACTTGATTCGACTCGAAAAACATACACCTACTTACTTGGTTTTCGTCTTCTTTACCGGAATGGTTGTGAGTGATCGTGGTTGAAGGTCATGCTGCATATCGTCTCCCTCTACCGAATCAAAGTAATGGATGTCTTAAAGTAGTACCAATATCAACCAATTTCACCTCCCCCCCCTCCCTTGTAATATTGCCGTTTCCGTCTGCTCTAAGAACAAATGATATATCGAAATAGCATGGATTGGTTAAATTCCACCCCCCCTACCCTTATGTACATTATCTAACGGCAAAAGCCACATTGTTGTAATGGTTGGTGCAGCCTCCCTCGAATGTGGAAATAAATCGATCGTTCCATCGCCACACAGAACTACACTGCAGTCTACACGCGGGGTTACCGTGCATAAACACGCCCTGCAATGTGGTAAGGGGGAGAAATGTGGCTGAGTCAACCCAACACCAGGGCAGGCGTCTCCATGGGGAACCCAGAAGACGACAAAGTATATGGGTGGGACTCCAGCCGGGGTAGGAGGCCTCATCCAATCAAATACTTATAGCGAGTTATCCGTGAACGAGAGAAACAATACAGATACATTTTTTTCGAAGATATAAGTTAATGACGCTTGTGGATGCTGCTAGTGTCAACAGGGCAATTTTACCGAGGAATATTTCGGCCCATAATTATTCTGAGAAAACTCCACCATCTCCTTCGAATTTGGAACGTAACCAATGTCTCACGTCTCGCTGATTGCCGAAAAAATAAGTCATTTACTATTTATTCCCTTCCCCCGGGTTTTTACTTGCCTGAATGGTGACCAGCGTCTCGATCTTGGTCCGGTTCATCTTGGTGCCGAGATCCTGAAGACACCACGAGCTCATTTCTTGAAGGACTCCCAGCTGACCGCGATTGGTTTCGTTCATGATGCTCTTGCTCGAGCGGCACTTATCCAGAGCTTCTTGGCACTGCGCGATTTATATGAACACAAAAAAACACGTAAAAACGGGGGGGAGGGGTACGCAAGTACTGCACAATGTTATCTATCACGTTCAAGCTTCTCCCCCTGGATGTGGTTGGCTTTGAAATACAGGGGGCTGCTCGCAAGTAAAAAATTAGGACAAAACTCTTGTCAAAACTAAAGAAAGAACAATAAGCCACACGACAAGCAACCGGGCAAACAGCACCGACCAGCACAACGGGTTCACAACTTAGTATATACTACACCAATGCGATTGGTCTTGTTCATGATTCTCTTGCTGGAGCGGCGGCAATTTCGTCCAGAGCTTCCAGACACGGCACAGAGCGAGAGCGCAAGTTGAAAAACAAACGATGAAAAAATCGATGAGCAGTGTGGGATGCTGAACACCTCTACGCAATAAAAAAATACTACGAACCGGGCGAAAGAGAATTGACAATACCTGCGACCATGGTTTGTTCAGAAGCTGGAAAGTAAAAAGCGACATTTAAGTCGAGACTGTTTGAACAAACAAGCGCATGAAAATGGAAAAGCGAGGGTGGTACTAGGAAGACCACTCTGTCGTTGGCTTCCACAGGCGTGCTCCGTACGCTCGAAGCTCCACAGGATCGATAGGCGGTGATGCTAATCGACACCATGCTCAGAAGGGAATTTTTTTTTGATTATGTACGAAGAAAAGTTGGTCGCCCGGTGACGACTTCGTTACGACGGCCGAGGGATGGAAGGAAATACGTACATATCCATAGCAAGGATCGCCCCCCTCTCATTGGCCGTTGCAGAACGCTCCACGCATCGAAAAAAATAACGCGATCTAGATCATATGTTAGTAGATGCTGTATCTGTCGCCATGATACGCTTTGAAGGATCTGTACCGTCATCATCCAACGTAGAGGACAAGCGCAACAGTAGGTAAATCCTCCTGCGGATCGTGCGGCTCCCAATCCTTGTGAAGATCATGGAATGTGCTAGGCCATTGTTCAGGTGGTGGTGGAATGCTTGCCGTACGTCGAACCGCGCGCTTTCGTGCACAGACGGTGCGCACTCCATTCCAAACCGCCCGTCGCCTCAGGTAGGGTCCCACGGTCGGGCGCGCGCGGCGACAGTTGCGTTTGACAGCGTTGGTCGACTCCGATTTTATTCTAATCGCTTCTTAATTTTTCGCGCTGTTTTGAAGGGTCGATAACGACGGAAGCGATATTCTACGGGCTAGGCCGGAAACAAACGTATGCTTACCATCACAGCCGATAGGTGGTATCATCTCCGTCTCTCTCTGTGCAACCAAGAGCCTATAGGTGGTATAATCTCCATCTCTATCCGTTCAACCAGGAGACTTTTTCTGTCCCCGGGGACAGACATTTTTTTTTTCCACACACTTCTACTTTCCAGCTTCTGGACAAGCCGTCGTCACAGGTGTCGTCCCTTCTTCCCCCCCGGTTCTTGCCTTCAGTTTTTATCGCGCATAGGGTTCAGCAATCCCACTGCTCGTCGATTTTTCATCGAATGTTGCTATCTCACGCTCTCGCGCTTTCTGCAGGAAAATTTGTGAACAAGAAAAAGTCCTCACGAATTTATACGAGTATGCACTCGGGGGGAGTCAAACTCACGAAACTGACCTATACCAGGCTCGAGGATAACCTGATACGCCACCGGGGCGACTGACTTAGACTTATTGCGTCCCCGCCTTTTTGTTCCAAGTTTTCGTGCTGTTGCATGGTCGGTCACGATGAAAGTGGTATACGTTTTTTTCTCTCTCTCCCTCTCTCTGTATAACCAGGAGGCTTTTTTCAACGCCGGGGACACACTTATTGCGTCTCCGACGTTTTGGCTCGAAGATTACCTGTGCGGTCCAAGAGAACTGAAGGCCTAGCAGGGCGAATTGGCCACAACTGCAATCGACGAACTGGCGGAGCGGCATGAGAGTGCACTGCACGGCGGCAAGCTCCGCGAGGCCCTTCAGGGACACCTGTGAAGACAAAAAAAGAATACACAAGACCGTCGTGTCCATAAAAATATTTTCATGATGCTAAGCCGGTAAAAGGTACAGAAATGAGTTAAGATTCGTGTGTAGATTTCCTTTTATTTATTTTCCTTGTTTTTCTTCTACTTTCTGTGAATGTGTTTTTGTGAGAGATCGATGTTGAATCTCGTGCTGCACATTGTCCGATGACAAACGCAACAACAAGTATTCGCCTTCGTGGCATGGGGGCTGTATGCGTCAAGACCTGGACCCATTACAAGGTCATTTAAAGGCGTTTGAAGCGTTAATATGTACCTGGTACTATGCTACGAGATTTGGACCCACGAGGTAATTTAAGGGCGTTCCAAGGCAATCCAAATTAAAACATCAGCAAGCGTCTACATTTACAATGTCAGGAAGCGTCTACGTTTATGGGGTAGAGGTTGCATACGCCAAGCGGTGGACGTCATTTATGACCACACGAAGTATCAGGAGGGCTGCCAACGCAGGACACCGAAACAAGATGTTATCGCATTAACCATTTTGAGGCCCATGTATGACGCGTGCTCGATAGGGGGTAGCATATTTTGCCAAAAAGTTTGTCTGAAAGGGAGAGCTCCTTAACCCATATGTCGTTAGAATTTAATTCTGGTTTCGCAAAAAACGATTTGTATGTACACCGAGTCCATGGGATTGATCATCGGTTTCCAATACTTGTTTTTCTCGAAAAAAAAAATTGGTTTAAAAACTCCTCAAGCGAAGAATCTCACAAAAATCATTTATTTAGAGCACCTCTACCGTATTTTCTAGCGACCAAAACCAACGACGATTAGAACCGTTTTGAAGCGTCTAAAAAGAGCGTACAAGAGTGCGAGTGGGTACCACCATCGTTCACGCGCACGCGTGTCGCGCGGTTCGTTACTTTGAAGTGCGCGTGGACTTATATCTCCTGCCACAGCGCTTCCGGGCTGAATCGTGTAATCGATGTCGCAATAATTGTCACTTTTTCGGTACGTTTTTCCTTGTGAAGTCATAAAGGGGCCTGACCTACGACCATAGGCTAGTCCGGGGTTGAACAGGACAGGCTCTTATCACTCTGGAAAATGGAAGAACATCTGTCTCAGAACAAAATAAAAACAGACCAAAAATGGCATGTTTCATACATACAAAGAACCGAAACAGCGCGTAAGTATTTTAATATACCAGACAACAATTTAAAAATTGAAGTCAAAAAGTAAATTTGAGGGTAAACTGAAACAGACAAAAAATTATATACTGCGCGCATACACACAACAACCGAAGCTATTCGTACACATACTTCAAAGTATGTCCGAAAAAAATGACGAAAAAATAATCAGATAGTTTAGTGCCAAAAAAGGGAGAGGATTTTGAGGTCGCGGGTTGCTTTTGTCACCTGCATCCCCTTCTCGAGGGCTCCTAGCCAATCCTCGATGTTACCAGTGGCCTTCACGGCCTTGCACAACGGAATGATCTCCTCGTCTGGTCCAGATATGTTCACCATGCTAACAATCGAAGATTTTTCTCTGACATTATGTAGATACATCGCAACGGGGAGGTGCGAACAATCAGGGGAGTTAATCGCAGAATGTGGGAAAGCGGTGATACGTTATATTAAAGACGAGAGATTGTCCAGGTTGGTTTGAGCCGTCTGCAGTCCGTTCAGGTCCCGCAAAAAAGTAATAATAGGTGGTGATAGCTTCGCGATTGCTTGTTTGAACACCATGCTCTTTGTGGATGCTCGTCCACATTGTCTCAAAAGCCTCGAACTTGAACAAACACCGCCGCTAGTTAGCAATTCGTCAACTACAGCTGCAAGTTTGCAAGATTTGTCAACGGGAACCATGCTACTGTATGGGTGCAACTCAACGATATCACGTGGTTTTTATTGAACAGCCTCGACGGTTTATGGTCTGACTTATTTTGTTGTGTTCTAATATCCGGCAAGCTGCTAGCATTTCACTTGGTTTGCCTTGATTAATTGCGATTGTTTGGTTTACTCTCTCTCAAAGTCTGTGACCGCATAATTTGTATCTCTCTAGGGTGAAGAATCGGCACGGACACTCGGTGTAGTGATGTCGTTGGGTATACAGAAAGAACGGTTTAATGTGAAGATAGCACACACAGCCTCGACGTAGAAATATTATGGCAATTTTTTTCCACCCCAATCGGAGTGCGGATGACGGCGCGACGGCAGCGCCAAGAAGACATTCGCTGGGAGGCTAAGGCCAACTCCATACCTGGTACCTTGTTCTTGACTGTTTTCTCATCAAGTGCGGTCTCCTTTCGACGCAAAGACAAAGTCAGAAACATTTTACAGGTTACAGTACAGTACGGCCTTCTTTTGACGAAAACACGAAATCAGTGAAATGTATAGGCTACTACAGTACATGCATGGTATCGTTTCGACGTAAAAACTGCACCAAAAAAATATGTAGATTACAGTACCGTAAGTAAGTACGCGGGCGAAAATACATACGAAGTAATAAATTATAATCTAGCTCTAGACATGAACGATGTTATTTTTCCCTTGGTTGTTGTCTTGGAATATTCTTATGAATGATCGAAGTTGAATTGAAGCTTGTTGTACTGCACATTGTCGGAGATAGCAAAAAAATGAACCATTTGCTCATGTTTTTTCGCCTATCCCATCTATTGTCTTCGAACTTTTTTCTTTCCTCTTTTCTCCCTCCCTAGACGTGTCTCAGATCCAGGGTCACTGAAGCAGGCTCTTCTCCCCCTTTCCCACTAAGGTACGCGTGCGTTCATTTCTCGCGACAAGACTTCTTCAGCTCGTTCTTCCCTCGTCGACTCGAATTGCGCCTACCCACAATAATAAATATGTATAAGTGACCAGTAAGTCTTACAAGGAATAGCTCTACGGTAGCCCCCACCCCCCCCTCCAACTTTTCTTTAACGAAATTGCCGGTTTTGAAACCAGCTCCCGGCCGTATCTCCTGAAATACGGTGCCCGTTGCCAACCCCGACGTCATCGTTTGATAGACCTTTGCAAACGAGAAAATAAACGAGAATATTTTTTTCACAGCGTCCTTCCTCGTGTCGAGCAGCCACGAAACGTTCGTTAAAGGAAATCGCTGTTATTTTCAGGGGATTATCGTAGAATCAGTTAAAGAAGCCTGAAACCGAAAGCATCAAGTGTGCGTGCGCAGCCTCACTTTTTGCCGTGAACGACTTGGCTGATGCTGTCGAAAACCTTTTCATAGTACGGCTGCATCTGCACCAGGTCGGATCCCTGGCTGAGCACCAGAAGCAGCACCGGGTTGGAGACGAAGTAGAATCGCGGGAATCTTGATCGTTTTTGCTCCAGGTAGCCTTCCAAGCTCTTCTGACATTTTTCTAGCTCCACGAACAGCACCGGAAGCGTTGTGCAGAGTGCCTCGCTGGCGCAGCACGTGGTGACCTTCTTCGTTTCTTCCGCTGCATGTTTGTCAAGAGACGAAAAAAAGTAACAAAAAAGCAAAAGATAATTACTGTTGCAGAATTCTTGAGTTTTCTGGGAATACTTAGGAATGATCGACGCCGAAGGTCATGTTGCACACTATTGGATATCAAACACAGTAATAACAATAACAAAACAAACATATATCCACAACTCGGACAGATCACCATCTATACATAGATAATCTACAGCAGTAAACCCTGTATCTGGCGCTAAGCGATATTGTGCAGGATATTTAAGTGCTGGAGCACAGATCTAAGCCAGAACAAACGTTTTGCTATAGCAGATCATGCAGATCGTACGGATCAGACCCGATAACATGATGAGCTAGATTATATAGATCTTCTGCGAAATATCTAGATAATCAAGTGGAGATAGAACATCGGTGATCTGTCAGACGCGTTGAAACATTCGGTCCACCCGCACCACAGCGTCCCACGATGGCGGTAGCACATTTTTGCTTGCGACGCATGCTACGGGTAGAGGTGCACGATTATTTTTTGAGGTTCCTCTCTTAAGGGGTGTTGGAAAACTTGATAAGGTCCTACGGGACGAACTATCGCCTCGCCGCCGAGGTTTACCAACAGAAAAAGGTTGCAGAAAAAGACGGAATATTCGACGATTTTGGGTTAAGGAGCTCCGTCATTCAGAAAAAACAAATAGCAAAAAAGTGGTATATGAAATACCTCTGTCGTAGCAAGCGTTTTCTCACGGACGGGGCTTCGCAATCTAACATCGTGAAATTTTTTGTTTTTGTTTCTTTTAATGATGTTTGTTGTTGTACCTATACCTAGGCCATAAGATGATTCATCTGGGTAGCACTTTTCGTTTTTCCCCGAATCAGGTTTTTTGTTTGGAGAGGTATAGACGTACTCAAGCAAAAGGAGCCTAAAACATAATCGTCATATGCACCTCCACGGCAGCATGAGTCACCATAGCATGCCTCCCCCCTTCACGCTGCTACTTGTGGGACCTTTAGAGCAGCGTACCACACCCGTACATTACATCCTTTAAATAATAAATCGGCCAGTCCGGTAAACAAACTGGACTTTTTTTTTTTAACTGGTGCACATCTCCAAAAAATGTACTCGATGGAAAGACCCGGAAGGGAAAAGAGAGATGTGCGCGCGACCGTCGTCGATATGTTGTGGGCCCTTTAGGGCAGCGTACACTCGTTCTGTGTGTAGGGTCATCACCCCTTTGCAATCAAGCGTCGGTACGTACGCAATACTTTTCTTTCGGCGATTGACGCACCTTTTACCATGTTCTTCGCCCAGTCTTTGTCGATCTTGGCGAACTTTTTAGCCTCGAGCGGCATCTGCTTTGCGATATCCCCGCCCATGAAGACGGATTCAAGACTCGTCCACAACAGCTGCACCTTCACCCACAGCTCAAGATTGTCCGTCGCGTTGCTCAACTCATTCAGTTTATTCTGATCGAACACGAGGAAGAAGATGGTTTGAGCGATCTCACAAAAGAAAGATTTGACACGAAGATGTGGTCACTAAGGGGAAAAATTCCAGGGCTTTTCAAGAAGATAAAAAAATATCGCGGGTCGAGTCCGTTAGGGGATCAGGAGGTGCTCGAAATCTCACGGGTCGATGAGGATTTGTTCAAAACTCACGGGTCGCGTCGGGTCGCCAAGCCGATCCGAAACCGACGCGCACCGTAACAAGTGGCCCGTGAATAACCTTGGAAATTTCCCGTCGAGCGATGGCTTAACTCAGGTTAACAAATGAAAAAAGCTACAGTTGGAGTACGGTCTTTGGTGATATCCCGTCTCCGCTGAAAACGTGGGAATATGTATGGATGTCTTGAATTTACGGTTGACAATTTCGTCCATTCTTGCCTTCGCTAAATTAAGGTTGATTTGTTTCGCCTTCGTTTTCAATCCTTTTTCAACTCCAGACAAGTTTTGTGGTGACAAAATTACTTAGATTTAGCGTGGGAAAAAGACACATGATACGGTAGAGGCGCATTTTTGTTATTCTTTTTTTTCTTAGGGTTCTTTGCCTCTTGAGGAGTTTCACACAAAAAAAAGGCCCCCCGTTTTTTATCAACCCCATGATCTAGACTATTAATAGGTATAAAACATTCACGAGTTTTAGGTTAAGGACCCCCGTCATTCCCAAACAGAATTGTCCGAAAATGGGGTCAGATGGGTTAAACGCGCGCGACAGGGGGTGGGGTTCGTTCCTTGATAATACCTGAAAAAATAATGTCCTGAAAAAAAAAACTGTGGACCATCCACAGCCATGAACCCCCACCTGAACCGCATCTCTAAAGGGCGTGACGTGCCGCATGGACAGAAGCGTTTGCAGCTGAAGCTGGGCATCCTCCAGCTCCTCGATGGTTCCACCATACGCCTGCCCACCGTGAGACGCAACAAGTCAAGACAAGAAGTCAATGCGGGGAAACGTGGATGAAGTATTTCTCCCCTGAAGCCGTATCTACCTCGAAGGTATATATATGTGGCAACCCCCGACGTATACATTATGCAGCAAAACAAACCCGAAGGCAGGCGAAAACCCATATAGGGATATGTTTTGGGAAAATATTTTACGCATTTGTAGTGACCTTCAATTTTTTCTGTTCTGTTTTTTCGTGCTCTGGCCCTTTGACACTAACGCTGCACAGTGTTAGATGGCAAGCATAACAATACTAATAGCATCTGCTTTGTTGTAATGTTGTTCGTGATGGTGTTGGTTGGTGTTGGACCATGGTCCCTGCATGGGGGGTACCCCTTCTTTCACTACCGGGTTTGGGCCACTCGCACGAGTGACTCTGTACCTTACTGTCAAAAAGGCCTCAAGTTACTTTTTTTCGGCGCAGCGCAGCTTATCATTCCATTTCGGATTCGAATCGGAAAATGAACACAACACGAAAAAAGCTTAATGTCGCAAACAAAACAGGGGCGCCACTGACGCGAGTGACCCCGAGCAACCGCAAAACATGGCCGAAAAAGTGACACCCCTACCGTCGTCCTGCTCGTTGGTCCTGTTGGTGGCTGATTTCACCAGGATGACAAGCGAATGCTACGCCCCGCGCCCTCGCCCCAATAGTAGTTGTAACGCTTGCAAGTAGAACATAATACATACAGTAGTATCACGATGCCTACAAAGCTGGCTATCGACCAACCTAGTTTTGGCCGACCCCGCAACTAAGGTACTTTTTTTTAACATATTTGATAGTACTTATTGACACGCACCTTTAGAACGGGCACTCCTCTGCTTTTCCACGATGTGAACTCGAACGAGGCGCGATCCCACTGGTCCGTGATATCGTTAAGCTTTTCGGCGATGGTGAGTTGCTTGTCCGCACCTTCACATATCTGAAGGGGTATTTCGTTTTCGTTTCAAGTGTACGCAGAGCGATGTGCTTAACTTGAGGTGCACTTTGAATCAATTTTTGTATATCGTCTCCCTCGAACACGGAAACCAATTAATGCTTTGAATCAGTATTAAAATAAATTTCATCGATTGCCCCCAATACATAATTCGATTGGGTAAAAAACAATCGACTCTTTCGGGGCCCATGTACAGCGACAAAATAAAGTGTAAGCGTCTTCTTATCATGGTGCGAGCACGCAGCACACGGCAGCAGTGCAAGTTATTTGCGTGCCTTACGGGTACTTACATTGCAATTGGACAGAAAAAAATTGTCGTCAGCTGCTGTAGCAGCCCAGGTTGCTTCATGCGAAGGATGCCGCTATCAACTAACTGCTTAATTCGTCAAATTTTCCCTCTGAAGCCCCCGAAGGACTAACATCGCCTCCCCCGAACACGGAAGAAAGAGACTAATGTATCGAATTAAACAATATTTTTTAGAAATTTCACCATCTCCCTCCCCCCATGAACTACCCGGTATATATTCATCTATCATGCATCAAGTATTTGCTGGAGACTATTGTGGAGCATGGCTATGTCTCTCGAAAAAAAAAACATACACGGTAGGGCAGAAGTGCGCATATCATTTTTTTGTTGACAAACCCATGACCTCTAGAGGTATACAAAAAAAGCAACATTTCCAAACAAGAAAGACAGTTTTCGACGGTTTGGGGTTAAGGCGTCCCGTCATCAAGAAAAAAATATCCAAAAAGGGGTACCCCTATTGTAGCGCGCGTCATAATAAGCAAAGTACTTCAATAAGTTATTATCCCCCTCACAGACCAGTATCTTTCACCTCCTCAACATCGCTCCCTAAGTTCAAAAATTGGCCTGTCCATAGCATGGGCAGGCTGAAAGTTTCGGCTCTCATACCACGGAAAAAGGTCTCCGTGATGGTCATCGCTTTCTTCCAGTGACGCGGCTTGATGCTCGCCTTTATAGTAGTCCCCTCTAACGAACAACAAATCATTTCCATCCCTGATAGATTAACTGTTTCCGAAACAAACAGAAAAGCAAGCAAACCAAAACAAACAAGCAACTATTTCCCCAGTGGGTGTGTAATCTTCACCTCCCACATCGTCTTTTAAATAGCTGATTTCCATGCCTGCTAAATTAAAGTCTCCGAAACAAACAAATAACTAATTCCTCAATGGATGGGTAATCTTCACCTCTTCCACATCGTCTTTGAACTTCAAAATGGGGCTGTCCATGATATGGGCCAGGCTGAAGGTCTCGCTCTCGTACGGAAAGGTTGTCTTGGTGATGGTCATCACTTCCTGCCAGTGACGCGGCTTGATGCTCGGTTTTCGCAGGTTTTCAATCAGAGGAAGGATTTCTTGGAAGTCCGTGATTTTGTTCAGCAGCACCTGTTGTGTTGATGATTCCCGTACAGAGGCAGCGGACAAATGTCATAAATTGGATGTGATGTCGGAAGGCAAGCATAATACCTGGTAACATTTTTGATGTGCGTAAAGATGACAAGTGTTGGGTTGCGTTCATGCATACGCGGTCGACGTACGCTGTCGCATATCACATGTTTTCGACTATCTAGTAGGGGAATGGTGATTGCTTGGAAAACCGTGATTTTGCTCAGTAGCACCTACCTCCAAGCTGCTGTTCGGCAGCAACAAAACATCGCATAACTTCCTAAATTAAATGTAATCACCTGTGCCCGCGAGTTCATTGCGGTTGACATAACATGGCCAAATCACCTTGGGGTGTTTGCATTGCACATCTCTGTCTCGTAGTTTGAGACCACAGAGCTCGTCTCTCTATAAGGCATCAACACGAACAATGGTTGCGCTGAATGTAGATGGGTGGAAGTATCATCAGCTTAATGTGAAGAACTCACACACGCCTGACAATAATACGAGGGCAAATGTCCACGCAGATACACTCGAAACCTCCTAAGTTGCATACGTTCACACGACAACGAGCCGGCTTAGTTTTCGCGTACACATGCTCACTCGAGATGCGCTGCCTTGTGAAGCCTCCCACGGTAGCAACGACTGCATTTTGTTCTTGATCTTGGTGCTAGTAGTCGTGACAACACCGGCAGGAAAAGTCGTATTTACCCCAAAGAGGTAACTACAGTAGTAGTAGCACTATCTTTTCAGAGTTTTTTAAAAGACGCATGCCATACGATAGAGGTTACCATTTTTTGGCTGAGCTGTTTTCTGGATGATGGAGCTCCTTAGCCCCTTTAGACCTTCAGTGTACAGAAACCTATATCTGGCTCTATTTTCAAGTGGTTTGTCCCCAAGTTGGGACTGTTAGCGGTGACAATGGATTCGTTCTAGACGAAAAAATATGTCCGGTCTATTCGACAAACCGTTCAAAAAAATCGGAAAATATATCATTTCGAAAATTGTCTACCACAACCCTATTTACTTGATTTTAGACTGCAACAACGGTTACAGTAAAATACCATTTTTCTCCACACTGGAAACGAATTGGATGCTATCATTCGACGGTCACACGTAATC
The DNA here is from genome assembly GCA_012845835.1 of Undaria pinnatifida. Lineage (NCBI taxonomy): Eukaryota > Phaeophyceae > Laminariales > Alariaceae > Undaria > Undaria pinnatifida. The sequence goes on from JABAKD010000022.1 coordinate 11,230,878, forward strand.
AACAGAGACCGAGAGGAATACGTATTTTTCCTTTTTCTGCAGTGTGTTTGTCCGTGTATCCGACTGGAAATGTGCGGGAAAAATCGATTTTGATGTTCAATTCGTATCTTTCTGTCTTGGGGAGGCAGTCTATGACATAACACCTTAATCTAAACATGCCCTACCCTCCGCTAGGACCGTGCACACACAGCAAAGCCACCCGCGCTTGAATCCATCAAGTAACCGCCAAGAAATCTGTAAAAAACTTGTCCCACTAGATTCATTCTTCGGATATCGCTTGCTTTTTTGTATGGTTCATAGTGTGCTTTGACGCTGACATTTTCGCGCGCACGTACGAGTATTTATCGCGATAATTGTTTTTTGGCCGTGCTTCTGCGATGCATTGTTTCTCGTAGTCCTGAGCCGTACCTTTGAACGACTTGCGTTGCTGTACGGCATCATGCTGCTGCTGCTGTAGGGCGTAGCATCACGTGATGGTGGCATCGCAGAAGAATAGGTAGTGTGTACTGTTTTTCGCCGATGGGTGACGTCGAGCCTTTCTGATTTCACAGCAACGATCGCCTTCGAGCATTTTGTTGGGAAAAATGATTTCAAAAATATTTTGTAGGTATGATATGTCAGGTGTTTTTTATGAGTATAGTAAAGATGATGCATTGCATTCTGCTTGCCTGGCCGTGGTTTTGCTTTTTTTTCGTGATTTCGCGTGGCCCCAGCAACCAGTCATGTCGCACGGCTTGCTTTGACGCGCGGTTTACTACTGAATCATGATGTTACCGGCCGTATCATCAACTGGTGGTGGCATCACCGCAGCAGTATGGGTAGTGTTTGCAGCAGATGCTCGACACCGATGGGTGAGGTTCTGCCTCCCCGATTCACATCACAATGATGCCTTCGGTGATTTTCTGCGGAACAAATGACGAGAAAACTATTATCGCTGATATGGGAGGCGCTTTTGACGAGTTGAATAACACAAACAACGCGTTTTGTGGTGGCTCCTTCGTCTGGCCGTGGGTTCGCAATTCGTGATTTATCGTGGCGCCAGCAGCCAGTCATGTTGCACGGCTTGCTTTGACGCGCGGTTTACCGCTGCTGTTGCCGGGCGTATCAACTGATGGTGGCATTACACCAGCCAGTATCATTAGTGTTCGCAACAAATGTTCGACACCGATGGGTGAGGTTCAGCCTCTCCGATTCACACCAATGAACGCCTTCAAGCATTTCTGAGGAAAAAATTATGAGCATGAATATTTTTCATCATTGATGGTGGTGTTTGATGAGTACCACTCAGTCCCTAAATATAAGGATCGTTTGCATAATACAATTAAATTGAAACACTATATTCGCGAACAGAGGGGTACATGGTACCAGCATGTAAACTATCGATTAATCTTTACCAGACGAAATGTCTGGTGTCTGTGCAGAGAGCATCCTTCCTCTTATCTTCCCCTCTAGTGACTGCAACACCGCGTGGCCGTTCGCTAGTGGTCGCTTTCGCAGGTTACGTGCCTTCGGCACTTCGGTGTGTGCCCTAGTTCGTACCGCGCGATCATCACTTTTCCTCCTGTTGCCGGCCTCGCGAATCAGACAGAGCAAAGCAGCCCCACAAAGTGCTCAAATTCCCTCATGCCAACTACTCTTGCCGAGAGGACCCATGAAGAAGGGGCTAGTCAACCCCGCAGTGACAGCGAGGTGCAAGATGTGCAACACGCAGTCGATGCGATACGCATAGATGGTAGTAACCTGTGCAGCAGCAGCAGCAGCAGCAGCAGCGAGTTCCTCAGCCCCGGCTTCGAGCGTGCCAAGAAAATTATCAGCAGCAGCACCATCGCCGGCTGCATCATCCAGGTTTACCCGCAAGGCAGCAGCAGCAGTGGGGTGACAATCTCCGGCTTCAAGTGTGCCCAGCAAGGGATCCACTGGCCTTTTGTCGGCCATCGCGCAGGAGCTTGCACGAGACAACTCTGTGCTTCGCCGATGCTAACTCACCCCTGTGTAACGATGGTACTCTGAGTGGTGCCGAGCAACACTTCCTCGGTGCTTGTTCACCTTTTTTGTTTCTTACAAAATCTGTGGCTCGTGCTCGTACGCCACTCTGCTGCTACGTAGATCACAACACGGCACACCTTTGTCTTTTTTGTTCGAAAGGCTGCATCACTGAATAGTTTTTTGGGGGCAATTTGCCCTGTTCGGATTGGTTGATTTTCCAAGTTTTTTTTTCCCAGGTATCGAGCCTGGGACTTTTCCTTGCCTTTTTCTACGGCTAAAACGAATCCATCGCCAGTCCTAACGGTAGTGCTAAAGAGGTTAACCTGAAACCGTCGGAATATCGTTCTTGCTTTGCAACACGTTTTGTTTTGCATTACCTAGGCCGTGCGTGATACTAGTTAATCGGGTTTGCACTTTCCTTTTTACGAAAAATCAGATTTTTGGGTGGGGTATAATAGAGCCCCTTAGGTTACGAGCCTCGGCATGAAAATGGTGCAACTCTATCCACCGTGGCATGTGTCTTAGGCTGGATTCTATGCAGTAAAATTTGGAGCGGTAAAATTCGTCTTCAGGGAGGGTTCGGAGTATATGGGCTCAGTTCTGACCATTTCTGATCAGAATCGCATTTTATGGGGAGTTTTTTTTGGAAAAAATATTCCTCCGAGATTTTACCCCCGATCAAATCTGTTGGTTTACCAAACTCAAAAGTGGTCAAATTTGGTTTTTCTCCATACCTCGGAGGCTTTATACTAGTGTAAATGGGTTTTAGACTGCTGTGGGATACGACGGGACTATAGGAGATACGTTACGTATGAATTGGCCGAAACCACACAGCCTACTGCTCATGGTACGGCTGGGACACAGCACCCTTACGCCGACCACCACCAAGAGAGAGATAAGCCGTATATCTTCGCCACCATCGCGTGTGTTGTGGCGGCCTTACGCTGCGCTCGGCAAAAATATATTCTTCTCCTCGAGGGGAAGATTTGGAATCGGACGACGATCAATACAACCCAACGTGATTTTTCCTGGCTCTAAAAAGCAAACAGCAGTGGATATAGGCGCTGATGCTCCATGGGAGACTGCTTCTCTCCCAGCGACAGTAGAAGCCCCACAGCTCCTCATTCCGTGCCCTATCTACGGCGAGCTGGTGGTGAAGGGGGATGATTACCCATTCTGGCGCGGGTCGCCCGTGGAGTTCAAAATCTGGCTCAACAAGAGTACTATTATTCTGAATTGGCTGATTCCCATATGAAACAAAGCAAACAATATCGAAACCACGATAAGACGGCCCACGGAACAACTCTATGTTTTCTTTTATGGCCGGTTGGAAATCCACCTTCCGTCCAAATTTTACCTCTCAAATTTCACTGCATAGGATCCAGCCTTAATTCGGGAACACCATAAACGGCTATCACCACCGTGTGTGTGCACGCGATCTGGTAAGATGCCACGGTAGAGCAGGGCATGCACATGCCCATGCACATACACATGCGTTGCATGATCATGATGCATGCATGCATATAGTTGCTTATGTAGTTCGTCGTGACTAGACATGGGCACCGAATAGATTTTTACGAAACAACTAAAACCTGGATAGGAGGCGTTTTTCTCAAAAGAAAAATAAACGCTCAAATAACGCCTCCAAAACATTGGACACCACGGGTGATTTATTTTTTCCCTCGATTTTAACCTTGCCGTGTACTCACAATTTGGGAATATTTGGTTACGTTCGTTACCTTGGTAGCCCAACGTTCATGCCGTCATGTTTACATTGACGTTGTTCATTTGCGGCAGACTCGTTTTGCAAAAAAATAAGCAAACCAAAAATAGCGTTTTTTATCTTGAAAACCGAGTAATTGCAAAACTCATGCGGGATTTCCAAAAACCGTGGTTAACCGGTTATTTTTCATCCGGTGCCCATCTCTACGAGTCGTGACAAGCATGAAACGTCACTTTCGGATTGGACCATCGAATCCATAGGTGTACGTAGTACAAGCGCGCAATACTTATGCAGTTCAAGCCCCGGGGCTTCCCTTGTTCTTTCTGTTGAGGTTGATTTGCCTTGAGCTGGTGCTCTAGCACAACGGTCTCGATTAGGCCTACCCTCTAGCAGGGGTACAAGGGATCAACTTCAACTTTTCTCGACCTCCGCCTTCAAGGATCCGCTTGTATCTTGCCGACAGTTCTTCTGTTTCAGATAGTATGGAACGAAAGGGCGGAGTAGTAGCAGGGGTTTGCACACACCGCTCTAGTAGCATGTAAAATAGCCGCGTACCGAGTAAGAAGGCTATATATTGACACCGATCGGGACCACCAAGATGATGTCAGCGGCATGGTATCCGTTACTCTGACATTCGAGTCTACACCCGCAACATTCCTTGGAAGAAGAACGCTTCTTATTCCCCTCGAAGCAAGACGATGGTGGTACCATGCGGGTATCTACGGTGAGCTTCCACACGCAGCTGTCTAAGCGCAATGTCTAACAGACGACACATCGGCGACAACGGGAATCAATCAGTCCAATTCACAGCCGCTGTGTAGCACGCGACACAGCACGCAAGAGTCCAGAAGTTAAGAATTTCAGGCACAAACTTTAGGCGAAATAAGAACGTGACGTATTTTGAACTGAAATTAGTGTGGGAAACACCCTGACCTATATAAGAATTCCAGCCTGACCAGAAATAAGAAGAGATTACTACCTACTGTACCTTGAAACAATTTAAAATTTTTCTACTTCTTATGGGTTTCCCTTGTTTTTTTTCGGATTTTTTCTGGAAAAGTGGGAAGGTTAAGGTCCAATGAGTGATCGACGTTTAAGCTAGCAGTAGCTCATGCCGCGCATTTTTTGGATGGCAAACAGAACAAACAGAACAGTAAAGCTATGGTAAGGGCCCACGACTTCGGGACAAACTCCTTGACACTACAGTAGGGGTCCCTCAGTAAGGCGGTGGTGTGCCAGAGCAACATGGCCGCCCTGTCGGGGAAACCGCCTTAGTAATCCCTGGTTATGAGCTATAAAGGCAATTCTCCACAATAACGCCAAGCGATTTTGACCGCCTTATATCGGGATACCGCCTCGTTCAGATTGGGGGACCCCCACTGCAGTGTGTGGATTCATTTTGATAGTGCTAAAAGCGTTTACAGTCTAACCCGTCTAGTGTGGCACCCGCGTTTTCGGCGACAAACGACTTTAAGTTTGTGCTCGGCATCGTTTTGTCAGCATCATTTGTACTTTGTATTTGTAGCTGTTTTTTATTATTTATTTATCCTCTGGCGGATGGGGAAACGTAAAGCGTCACTTTTTTCTACTTTTTTTTTTGCGGCGGTGGCTCTGGGTCACTCGCGCGAGGTCACCACCCTGTTCCTTTGTGTGGTTCTTGATATTTCGTGCGGTTTCAATTTTGCGATATGAATCCGCGATGGGCTGGTTAGCTACCCTGCATCAAGCGAAATCCCCTAAAAGTCTCTTTGTCTGTGAGGAACGTGCAGAGTCACTCGTGCGAGTAGGAGTGATCCTACGATAGCCCCCCTCCCCCCCCCCCCCCCCGAAACCGACGATTTTCTTTCACGAAGGTTTCGTGGCTGCTCGACTCGAGGAAGGATGCTGTGAAACACGCATCCTCAAATTATTTTTTTTCTGTTTGCAAAGGACTACCGACCGATGACGTCGGGGGGGGCAAGGGGCACACCGTATTTCAGGAGATACGGCCGAGAGCTGGTTTCAAAACCGGCGATTTCGCTAAAGAATTGTTGGGGGGGGAGGGCTACCGTAGAACGACTCGGTAAAAAAGGGGGGGTATTAAGATGTGCTTGGTATCAACATCCCCCCCACCGTAGCCATGGATTTTCATGAGATCACCTGAAATGCTTCCCACTCCCGGAGCTTTCTGGGCATCTTTCTGCAGCGGGAGTCAAATGATGCCACCATCTCCGACATGACCAAGAGCTCATCTTCCGCCGAGATCCACAAGACCTCCCGATACCTGCCCCGGCCATAGTTCAGTTGCCGAGTGGTTGTGGCTGGTTATCGGCCGTTTGGGGTATTCCGTGGTTCGATTTTTTGTCTGCGGAGACCTGGAGTTTTATATCGTTGAGAGGCATTATTGATCTGGGTGACGTGTTTCCGAATGCAGGCTCAACTTGGCGGCCTGCGGGGGTCAGTCCGTGCTGAAATGATTCGGGACGCACGTGCGGTATACAATCATCGGCAAACACTCGTGATCACTACGTACGTACGTACTACAGCACCGCAGAACCTGTAACACGAAATGCGATCAGAAAGAAGAGACCACCAGGCTGTGATACTTGCACGAAAACAACAAGAGCAGGAGGAGGAGTCGTTATTGAAGTGAACTTAAGGTAGAACGCACCCTTCCTCCAACAAAAAACCCATGCGACTACTTGCACGGTAGAGGTGGCATCATTTTTTTTTCTGAAGTTCCTAGCTTGGGGAGCTTAAAAGTAAAAACTGCTGCCGGATTAACAGTCTCATGGTCTACAGTAGTAGGTATACAGACGACAACTCTGCCAAGAAGAAAAATAACGAAAGTTCCGACGATTTTGGGTCAAGGAGCCCCCCGTCATTTAGAACCCGTCGCTTCAGACAAAAAAAATGGTGTGCCTCCATCGTAGAACGCGTCTCTTCTCCCTCTCTCGGAGGTGTCAATTAGTTCACGTCTAGAAGCAGTGCGAATTGATTTAAGTTCAACCCTCACGCCTAGACAGATACAGATAAACATATACGTGTATATTTATTGAGAGGCTTGGTTAGAGGGTTTATGCGTACAATGCAATTCCCGCACCTCTCAAGCGTATGGACAACGTCCATGTAGAGGCCGTACAGCTGGTCCAACAAACACGTCTCCTTCTTCGTCTTCACCAGCTCCGGGTGCTGCGTGTTCCTCAAGGCGAACAGTTCCTCCCCCGCGGTGTACATCTCAGCCTGGAAACGTTCACGGCGTGTACAAACAAAAACACGGAAAATGGTGGGGATCGACCACAACAACCTCGCTGTCATCATTCCTACCGCCGGCCCCAGACCTATGACACGTGCTACAGTGAGAAAAAAATCCCATTTTTTTTTCTGAGGTTCCGCTCGTGGTACTACGGTTTCAGATACTGGTCTACGGAAATTGGGGTTCCCTACGTATACTTTGGGGAAGCGTTCTTGATATACGTTTGAGTGTTTTTGAGGTGGAAGGTTGCCTCACGGAGGCAGCAGTTGATGGTGATAATGATACGACCCGGGCTTGGACGGAACGATACTGCCAGTCTAATAAGCTCCTAACATGACCAGTAGCTTTTGATCTGGACGAGTGCTACGAAATGACCGGGGCTCCTTAACCCTAACCCTAAGTTCTTGTTTTGCAATGTGGTTGTTTCGGACACCTACCTAGGCCATGGGATCGATTCTTCACCGGGTTGCACAAAATTTCAGTTTTATCAAAATCAGCGTTTGGGCGGGTTTTTGGGGCTCCTTTAAGTGAGGAGCGACTCATGCTACGACGGGGGTAGCAGTTTTCTTCTGAAATGATTTCTGACGGACGGCGTTCCCCCTCAACCCAAAATCGTCGGATATAGGCCTTTTTTTTGCACGATTTTCGTTGTGTACCTCGGCCATGGGGTTTTTTTATCCGGTAGCCGTTTATTTTTCTCCAAATCAGTTTTTGAAAGAGAGGTAGGTCTTAAGCTCCCGAATTGAGGCACCTCAGAAAAAAAGGAGAGCACCTCCATCATCGTAGCACGTGTCACAATGGCCTTCGTAGCTAGGCATACAACGAAAAAAATCGTGCACAAAAAAAGGAACGAAAAAATCCGACGAGATATTTGGGTTGAGGAGCCCCGAGTCCTTTAAAAAACCGTTTTAGCCCAAAAGCAAATGCCATCTCTATCGTAGCACGCGCGTCTGACTTGCTTCAGCTCTGTGTGTATCACATTAGTTTATTTCATTCCTGAGTCCTCGCACGGTAGGGTTTGCAGTTGTTGGATTGATTAATAATGTTCCTGACCGGTTGACCTCCTCGAGTGTGTGGAACTATCGGTTAGCACGACAACATTACGAGTATATTTTAGGGCTAGCGAATGGAAAATGTCTGTCGGGTTGGGCGAATTGCGAATGTCTTCCGAAGTAATGTTTTGGGTGATATACTGAGTTCCTCGCGTTAGGAGCTCAGAAACGTCTTAGAATCTGCTGTACTCCCACCTACCGTAGGATTACTCTTCTTCCTGGGGCGGAACTTTTTCTTGTCTTATTCCAAGAAATTTCCCCCCCCGAAAAAACGTGGTCTCCGTTGCTGTTGTTAAGGAATTAGTGGGGTATTAGTCCGTTTGACCAATTGCAACAGTTTCACTTATAGCTTACCCAAACTAAGCGTTTATAACACTCCCCCCCCGACGGCGGGATAACAGGTCGGCCGGCTATACGGGCGGGCGTTTCAATTTCCAATCGGTTTCATTTCCTGGGTATACCGGGGAGAGTATTTTTCAAGTTCGACACAGGGGAAGCCGTAAAAGTTTATTATTGTGGGATGGCGCGGGATTACCCAAACTAAGACTCAGAACACCGTAAAGCGGTCAGAGGGCCTTGCTTTGTCGCGGTAGAATTTTGACACGTGCTACGGAATATAGAGGTGCGCTACTTTAAGTTTCTGAAGGTCCTCACCCAAGGCGCTCCATACCTTCACACCTCCCCAAAAAAATGATTTTGAGAGCAAAAAACCGAAAATTGCGATCCGATGTGTAAAAAACAATATTTCTGGACGATTTTTTTAATAGGTCAAAGTGTCTCGTCGCCCAGGAAATATTTCGGGGCTAAAAGTGCTCTCTCTGTCCCGTAGCACGCGCCGTTTCAAAACCCGAACGGAACGGTTACTCTTGCCTTTTTCTTCGTTTTTTTCGTTTTAGCTTTTTTTCATCCCATCTATTAATATTATGTTCGCATTTTTTTCTTTCTCTTTCTCTTTCTCCCTCCCTAGACGTAACTCAGACCCAGGGACACTAAAAAAACAGGCTCTTCTCCCCCAACCCCACTACGGTTGCCGCAGGACATATCTCACGCCAATGCTAAAGACGTTTTAACGGGTTCTCGTGCCCCAAGCCGAGAAAAAAAGCAGCCGACACGTATTTACCGCTGCAACAGCGTGGCTTGTAGCGTGTAAACCCTAACCTTAGGTGTGCATCACGCAACATATCCGTCAAACACCGTCACCACAGGTCATCACATACCTTGGCCCCAGAACGTAACTCTAACTCTAACTCTAACTCTATCCTTATCTCTAATCACAACCCCAACCCGAAACGAAAAAGGCCTGAAATCTGGTGATGGCTCCTAAATGTCGCCATAGTTGTGATTTAAAGAATGGCGCCTAGCTCAACCCTAACCCCAATACGAAACGCAAGGTTTGAAGCCCGGGGGTGGATCCTAAATGCTCCCGTAGTCATAATTTAGCATCAGGTATCCAGTACATAGTCGCGACTATCCGTTTCCATTCCTTCCCCTCACTCCAAACCAAAACACCAGGCCTGAAACCCGGGGATGGCTTCTAAATATCCCCGTACCCTTGTTTGAAATATCGCCTAGGTTGTTGAGACCATCATTTTCCAAAACCCTTTCGCTCTTACAACCGCATATTTTCAGTGAACCTCCTTCGAATACTTCTACCGCCTCGAAACTTAGCATCAACCCGAAGCGCAAGGCGCTGAAACCCGGGTACGCCTCCTAAATGTCCCCGTAGTCGTGATCTTAAATATCGTTTTTAGGTAGCTATGATGGATCAGTTGCCATACCTTTCGCTCCCGCAACTGCATCTCTTCCTTGAACCTCCTGAGCCTTTCTACCGCCTCTAGAGGGGAAATCCCCTTGACCATCGGACCCGACGCCTCCCACTCTCGGCGGAATTTCCGAACGTCCTCCTTCAACTCCTATCAAACGTACACATTGACGAAAAAAAACGTGTCGGGCGGTTATCCAATGCCCAGGTTAACAAAAAAACACGTGGTACGGTTATCGAGCGAACACGTCAACAAAATATGTAGTATGGTTATCAAACATACACGTTGACAACATGGGCAGCAGCATGTTGGACGATATGGGCAGCAGCATGTGAAGTGGTATGGACGAGAGGGAATGCGCGAACGTTGGTGAAAGGGGGCAGCGCGGTCTTGTAGAGGGGGAAGCTTGCCTGGATTCACCGGGCGTGACTGCTTTGTCAAAGTAGGGTGCCCGACGCTTATGTTGTAGAAGTTGGACTTGGTCGAATGGGCTTCAGGGACCGCCGAATCGACACAACGGGGGCTGCCACGTGGTATTTCTTAGCAATATCATCGCAGCGCCTCCAGGTGGGGCGATGTGGTCACATGAGTGTTTCCGCAAACTCGTTTAAACGCAAGCTTGATGGAGAACGTGTGCCATGAAACCGCAGCGAAAGAGGCGCTTACCTTGACGTTTCTGATTAGCTGCCGCTTGTACTTGCCCTGTACGCTCTGCAGCATGTCCGTGACCCTCTCGCACACCTCCAAAAGCTTCCTCCAAGTCAGCCTGATCACACTCTTCTGATCAATTTCCTCCTGCGGAATGCGCACATTTTTTTTCACGAAAGCACTAAAAATTACGCTTAACTCAGCTGTGAGATCGAAATTCTAGTCGAAACTCATTTTTTCAAGCTGCGTGTGATACTTCGATCGCGCGTGCCACGGGATGTGTATGTTTTCATGAAGAATTAAGGTCGGTGCCCCCCCCGCTATAGTACCAGAGGGTCAACACGGCGTTGGCTAGCCTGCGGTCACTATGGCAGGGATCCAGTTTCGAGAACCCTTGCTCGATGGGATGAAAAAGTATTTAGTCTGTTTTAGCGTAACTCTACTGTAGGAGTTGATAAACTGATCAGGCACGGTGCTGGTGTCATGCTACATGGCTGCAAATTTCCCTCAAATACCACAGTATTTCTGGCAGTCTTTGTATCTCAGGTGCTATTGGCTAGATGTCTGTGACATGTGTCATACGTCGACCACAAGATTTTGATGAAAAAAACGCTCCGAAGCCCAGGAAACAAATGTGAAATTGAACTACGGCAAACCACAGATCTATGAGTCTCTAAACACCCAGAAAAAAATAAAATAAAATTAAGTTATCAGGCAAACTGCATTTATGTGGGTCTCCAAAAAAACTCAGTAAACAAATGTCCAAAATTAAGTCGTAAGGCCAAACCGCAATTCTGTGGGTAGCTCGCCTTGCCGACGAGCCCGCCGGGAAGGTAATGCTCCAGCATCTGGTACATATCAAGTATAGGCGCGATCTCCATCTCGATGCTAGATTCGCGTTCACGGACCTAGAAAAGCACAAAACAAAACGTGGGCAGCGGGTGCATCGATAGTCACTTGTTAACCCGTTTACAGCTGGAAAAAATAAAAGTTATTCACCACAGAAGTTCCATCCAGGATGTCTAGACAAACGTGGGTATAGCTCTAGAAAATGAAACGTGGAGAGGGCGGAATGACAGGTTGTCGGAAGGGAGAATTTTCTAGAGTAGCGTTCCAAGGACAGACAACCGAAGACAAAAGTGGAAGACGTGTTCTGCTCTCCGCCGGAAGCAGTCCGAAGCTCAATCTAAGGGGTCATTCTTATTGAAGCCAGAGCGTTGCCGAAAACATTACAAAGCTCACACAAGCTTAAATCGCATCATAAAGCCAGAAAATCATAAATTAGGAAATTAGGAAATTTCAAGCTTTTCTTGTTTTTTTCACTCTATCAAATTTCCAATTTGACAGAACGCCTCCGCACTTCGATGCAAAAGTTTCAGCAACTTCCCAAAAATTGGATTTTTTTGAGGAAACGGCTTCGTTAAGAGCGACCAGTAAAGCCTCTGTTTTAAGCAAATTTTGTCGAAAGGACAGTTAGTTGAAGAGAACCAGTTTGTGCGACTTGAACGATATAGTCAGTGTCAGAGCGATGGTGGTTGCTCCAACCACCGCACGCCTACGCTTGAATATGCATTCGGCCAGGCGATGTTCTCTTTTACCTCGTTGATCAGGTCGGTGTTCCAGCAAAAAACCACAAGGAGCGATTCACCATAAAGCCACACGAACGGATACTCGTACACATTATGAATGAAAAAAGTATATATATAACTGGCTCATCACCTCCTTTAATACGTTCATGACGTATCGAAGCGAATCGAGCCCGTCCACTTCTACGTTCAGGCGAGCCGTCGTCACCCGAATGTAGTCCATCAGAGCCGTCATGCTGTCTCGTGCTTGATGGTGCACCTTATGGGACGAATGATCACAAGGGATGTATCATCAACAGGGATACGCATTGATAAGAGACGCATCGTTACAAGAGATGCATCAGAACAAGAGATGCATCAGAACAAGAGATGCATCAGAACAAGAGATGCATCAGAACAAGAGATGCATCAGAACAAGAGATGGATCATGACAAGAGATGGATCGCGACAGGAGAAGAGGCCATTTAGCAAGGGATGCGCCAAGGCAAGAGGTAAATGCGAGCAAAACCGCCTCGTCGCCCAAATGATTTCCATCATACCCGTCGTGCCATCTCGCCCTTGATGGTCGACCTTATGAGACTAATCGTGAAAATAGGACAAGGGCATGTGAGCACAAATATTCGAATGCATCTTCAGTCGCCGGAACCTTCAACTTGCACTCAAACAGACCTACGTTAGGGGAATTACATGCAAGGCTAAGTTAGGGGGATCACATGCGAGGCTACGTTAGGGGGATCACATTTGGATCATCGGCTTTCAGCGACTCAGATCCAATCGGACTCGTACGAGTGCATTTCCGCTTTGTCGATGAGCACAACCATGAAATTTTCGGCTTTTTTTTTTTTGCGGTGGTCAAATGGGGGGTAACCCCCGACACATGCTACGATAGAGGTATACCATTTTTTGGCGAAATTTTTTCTGAATGACGGGGCTCCTTAACCTACTAACACTATAGTCGGAAATAGGCCATGGTCTTGGCATGATTTTCGTTGTGTGCCTCGACCATTTGATTTTTTTATCCAGTAGAGGTTTTATTTTTCACCAAATCAGCTTTTGGGAGAGGTCTTAAGCTCCCAATTTTGAAGAGTCCCAGAAAAAATGGCGCACCTCTAGCGTTGCACGCGTTTCCCCGTACAGCAGCATTGGTGTAGAACCTATATTGTTTATGAAGCTCCTCGCTTGAGAAAAAATGAAAACTTCAACTCGACGATTAATCCCATGGCCTACGTCGGCGTACATCAACCGTTTGTAAAGCATGACATGGATGATGCTCCAGCGATCCTGGATATGTTGTCAGCCGAGAAGCTCCGTCAGACAGGGGGGGAAAAAATGGCCGAAAAGGGCTGCCCCTACCAAAGCACACGTCTTCATGGACACGTCGACGAAGCCACAATTGAAGTGTTACACGCTACGCGTAAAGCAGAAGAACAGATTATTTTCGTGCAATAAACGAAAAAAAAGCCATACGTGACGGGACACCGGCAGGTTGTCCCACTGTTTGGGAAATCCTTCTTGAAGAAAGAGATAAAGAGCTTCGTTCCTAGGGCGACGTCGCAACACTCGTGCACCAACACCACCAAGTAGAAGGAGGTTAGATAAAAAACGAAGACGCAGTAGAGACGCCTCATTGATCTCAAACCATATATCAGGCATGAAGTAAGAATTAAGGTACACCACAATTTCTTTGTGCTGTTTTTTCTCATCCCATCTGTTATCACCCTCACCTTTTATTTATTTTTCTCCCCTCCTAGTCGTAACTCAGACTCGGCGTCACTAAGTTTACTCTTCTTCCCGCTCTCTCCCCACTACGCTTCATTTTTTCATCGCGAGACGACTTCAGTCCTTTCTTCCCTCGTCGACTCGCATCGAATCAATGTCACAACAGCATTCCCATCGTGCTGTGTACCTTGTTGGAGTATTGTATCTTCCACTGCCGAGACTCGCTGCTAAGTTGAAGCTTGAGGTTGGCCGTGTTTAGGCTGAGGGGTCCGATGGTGTGGAAGGTCGGAATCGCGTCGATCTCGCTTTCGATGTCCATGAACTTAGCGAGCTCAGCCTTGTAGGAAGAATCACCAAGACGGGGCAAGATTTTGGAGGAAGAGAACGAAGGCGTAAGTAAGGTTCACGAAATGATGGTCACAATAAAAGAGACGTTTAGCTTTTAGCAGGCGAAAGGGTTGATGAAAACGTGTGCCAATAAAAAAGACGGTATCACTTTGTTTTAGAGGACGAAAGCAGTGGGTTCGACGAAATGCTTGTCGGGAACAGACATCAAGCTATTGTTCAGCAAGAAAAGCAATGAGTTGACGACATGTTTGAAATGAGAAAGAAGACAAAAGCTGTTGCTTAGAATGAAAAACAAATCAATGTGTTAGCCAGGCAAAAAGACAGCAAGGGTTTAGAAGACAAAACCATTGGGTTGACGAACAGTTTGCCACAAACAGAAGGGCAAGGTTTGGAGGGCTAGAGTATTGGATGGACGATTTTGTTTTTTAATACAAAAGACGGCAACTTATATTTAGCATGACAGCATTGAGTTGACGACATATTTATCATAGAAGACGGTAATTCTTGCTTAACATGAAAACATTGAGTTGAATAGATGTTCGTCATCAACAGTCAGGCAACGTGTAGCGACAATACTTCCAAGACGAAAGCACTGGGTTAACGAAACAACTGCCATGAAAAGACCGGAAAGGTTTGGAGAACGAGAGCATTGAGTTGACGAACGAAATGTTTGATCAAGAAAAAGACGGTAACTTTTGTTTATGTAGTATGAATGCGCTGAGCTGATGAAATGTGCATCATAAAAAAGACGGCAACCGTTACTTAGGATAAAAGCATTGAGTTGGCGAAATGTTCATCACAACAAGGCAGGCAAGGGAAAAGACGGAAAAACAATGGGTTAAAGACATGTTTGCCAATAAATGACGAGCAAGGTTTGAAGGACAAAAACATTGGGTAGACCAAATGAGCAAGATTTTGTTTTTTTCGAACGCCATGCTCATGTTTTCGAGAGCTCAGACAGTAGAGGGGGTATAGTGAAACCAAGCAAAACAAAGTTGAAAAAAATAAGTTTTCTCGATTCGTGCAAAACTCCAACTATCCGATTTTTGTCATTTTGCTTTTTCTAGAAGTGTGGCGTCTGATATTCCGATCCACGTGCCCCCCTGGATAGACGGAAAGTTTGTCATATAACTATACTTCGAAAAACCCAGAAGACGAAAGCATTGGTTTGACAAAACGTCTGTCATGAAAGAAACGCGCTTTTGCGAAAGGGAAACGATGAATCACTAAAGCAGTTATCAAGTCAACGACAACACAATATATGGTAGTGGGGGAGTGAAACGATCCATTCGTTCACACTAACCCCGAGACATTGATAACATTCCATCTTCGAGATGGTAACCCCGAGACATTAATAAAATTCCAAATTCGAGATGGATACCCCTGTACTTCGGTGCGATACAAACTTCGTCCTGTCTGTCTCGTGATCGCTGATAAGATGTGAGAGATTGTTGGTACGACCCTAAAGCTTTGCGCAGAGCTTATCGGTCTTCTAGGTTTGTGTTGATTTTCTCGTGAAAGTTGGTAAAAGTTTATGATGAAAGCTTCCACTACTTCCATAGAATATTCCCCCCACTTCCATGGAAGTGATGGAACTTTCGTGGGAGTGCGGAAATTTCCATGAACGCTTCCATCAGCTTCCACCAGAAAAAACAATAGTGTACAAGACCCCGACCTAGGCAGTGAAGCGGAAGAGAGGCGCAGAAGCTTGAACGTTGTTTGACACAAACCAAATACCAGGATATGCGTCATATCCAATTGATTGAGAGCAGACCATCGACATTGGAAAGGAATGGCATGCTCAAATAAGTACATCACGAGAGACGATATCCATCGTCCATCTCGATGTCCCGCTACTAGACATCATTTCCTACAGAACGTCCTAATCTACTTCGATTCAGGTATCTTACTCCAAGCATCCATCAACAGAGACAAACATGTCGTTGGCTCGGACACAAAATACCTCGTAGTCGCTGATGGCTGGGTTGGACGCGACGAACCGTTTGTACTGGACATCTTTGTCGTCCTTCCAAAGCCAGTCGTACTTGCGGAACCTGTGTAAGTACTCGTGGACCTTGTGGAAAAGCATAGACAAAACGTGTGCGGGGCGGATGCAAGACAGATACTGACTCATCTACCCCCTTTTCAAAGAAAAGAGCAGCAGCTTCGAAAAAACAGTTTATTCAAAACAACGCCTCCACGACTTCTACGTACCGGTACGCGTGTTTTACGATTTCTACACGCAAGGGTGCTTCAGTTTCGTATTTGCTCCAAAACAACGTTTCCACGACTCCTACAGGTAAGCGTGATTCACAATTCCTACACGCGAGGTTGCTTCAAAAGTTCTAACTAATTAGGCTGTTTCGATTAGAAGCTTCAAAAATGTAGTACGTAAGAGACAAACACCCAAGTGTAAACTCTCAGGAACACGATTTCTACAGCGTCCGTCGTACCAAGCAATCCGGGCTACCGAGGCAGGGTATCAAACACGATGTGCCCGGAACTCACCACGCGGGGCTGCTCGACACGTGCGTGGCATGACGCTAGTAGAAGCCCCGGGGAGGTATTCTCAGCGCAAAAACGAGCATAACCCGGAGTAAACGTCTCCAATTTCAAGCCAAAGAAGCGAAACACGCTCCGGCCACATTAGGAAACGCCCCGAGATTGCCCTTTCACGCTTGCTTGCACAATCGCAACGCCTCGGATGCCGTTTACTATCATATTTATTTACCGTACTTGTATGGCGGACCACGTTCGTCATTTGTTTGTAAGAAAAATTGGGACCTAATGAGGTTATAGGGGAGCAAGCTACCCCCCCTTCTCCGCTGCCTCGGGACTCGAAATGCGCGGGGGATGGGTCAGCCAGCAACAGACCCGAGGTCAGCAAATGGAGCGGGGAGCTTCACGCGCTCACGGGGGGCGAAACACATATGATCACCTGTGTGGTGGTAGCGTAAAGCGCTCCCGTAAGGAGAAGCACATTCTTGACGATCTCTAGATCGCACCCAAGCGCCTCGAAAAAGCTGAACCTAGCCGCCTCGGGGACGTCCGCCTCGCCCCAGTCGTAGAGTCGTTTCGCACACCTTTTTTTTTAATTTTTGTTTTTTTTGTTTATGGAAAATCACCGTTAGCGTTTTCAAGTTTTTTTGGTTACTTCTTTTGGCCCCATGGGTTTTGTTCGTCTCCACCAAAAAGGGAAAAAAAAAAATGAAACGCAATAGTGATACTATTTAAAGAGACGATTTCGGGTTATAACCCTTTTAGCGCCGGATTCCCGACATGGGGACGAAACATTTGGATATTTATGCTGGGATGATTTTTCAGGAATTGGAAATTTTAAGGAGCCCCGTCGTCCAAAAAACAGCTCAGCCGAGAAGTGCTACGCCTTTCTATCGTTGAACGCGTCTGGTCAAAACCTACAACCCTTAACGTAGAACGCGCCAGAGTCATCCCGCTATAGGGGCTGCACGTTTCTGGCCGGCTAAACTCCTCAAACGAGGAACTAATTACCCGTTGTTCTGACACTTTTCACGAGAAAATACGTTTGTGCTAGGACTACTAGCTGATGGACGGGTTGGTCGGATTGCGCAACGCAAGCGACTGCCTTCGAAGTCACGTTTCGCGCGAGATATTTGAGCTTTTCGAGTTACGAGCTCAGAAACGTCCGCTGCACCCCTGCTACCATGGGACGAGTCGATGGAGGTATACCGTTTTTTGGCTCAGCTCACCCGAGAACGCTTGCCGCCGCCGCGTTGACGCTTCGTTGCACGTCCTCCAAGCTGGGGCTAAGTCGCACGCTGGGGACGCTGAGCTGCACGTCTAGCTCGAAGAACGGCGTCTTTTTTACGAGAGTGCTCCCCCTCTTCTCCGTGAAGCAACAAGAACATGACGCGAGCGGAGACAGGATGCCGGCGGGTAACATGTTTTGCTAATAGACGTATGTTATGCATCAGCCTTTTTTCGTTTCATTCGACGCCCCCCATCTCTCCCGATTGGCTGTCCTCTTATTATTGTTGCGCTTACCATCCGACGATACGCTGTAGGGGTCTTAACGTTGAGATCGCTCACAACATTCCGGAAAAGAAGAAAGCCACGGAAATAAAAGGAAACCCGCGCACAAAGTATAACTCTCTTATATGCCTATTTTTATCTTGAACTGTATCTACAGTAGTGCCCCCTTTGTTGTCCTTGCTCTTGTCGTATTTATCAGAGCATCATAACACCAGGTATTTTTCTTTCTATTTTTGCCTTTTTGTTTTGCTTGGTGTTATAGATCCTCCCCCCCCCAACAATAGAGAGTAGTACTCACACAGTAGGGGAAAGTGAAAAGTACAAGGAGGAACGGGATGCGTTAGAGGAGGAGATGAGGACCCTAGACGTATGTCACATGAAAGGGTTTGGTAGACTAGAGAGTAGCGAGAAAACGATCGCTATCCTAAGAGATAGATGGTGGCCGCAGACGGCGAAACAGGACGGGGATAGGATAAGCAAACAGTTTTTATGTAATAAATGTAAGGAGAGTAATGAGCGCCCAAGTGTTGGAGGTGTCTCCATTTGGAGTAGGGACGGTGCTCCGTGTCGAAAGGGATGCGTGGTCAATGGTCAAATGACTAAGGCAAGCAACAAATGAGTACGCCCCCTCCCTCCAACCAGGGGGGCTTTTTGGGGCGGGGCGGGTCACCATGATGGTTTTCGAGTTAGATCATATTTGCGAGGTGGAGAACTCTAACTCCGCACAAGGGGGAATGGTCGCATCATGTGGTGTGAATATGGTAAGGCAGTTACGTAGTAATACCCATTGCTGTTTCTGGAGTCGCCACATCAAAACAACGCATAACTCATTGGCGCTGCCATCCATAAGCAAGAAAGTAGGCACTAGGTGCCGAAGTCCGTCTTATGAGCGGTTTGGAAGGATGCAGTTCACCCTTCATACGACTCGCCGAACACCTCACGGCGCTTCGCGCTTGGTGCAAGCAATGCCTGCCTGGTTGGTGAAAACCCGACGCGCTCCGTCTCGGCATAGTGGGGATGCGAGGGTCTATGGTCATACGACTACGGCCATGCACAAACGGAGTACCTGGTGCACCCCTATTTATCTAGGAGGGTTCACTAAAACCAAGTAAAAAAAATGGAAAAAGGAAAGAAAAGAAAAACACATGCTTTTCGCTTTCAACATGTATTGCTCTCAACTCGTCCTGCAATATCAAGCGCTCCGGTTTGTTTTTCATTTTGACCCTTTGTTGTTGTGTAGCGTCATTTTCTCCGTTGGTCGCGTGCTCTTGTATCCATAGTCTAACTGTTGATATAAAAAAAAAAAAACGTTTTTTCTACGGCACCGTTGCTATTTGTTATGCTTTGGGGATTGTGTGTTGTCCCTCAGTACCTTTGCAAAGTACGATGTTGGTAGTTCCCTTCAAGGCGAAAACTATAAACGTACACAACCTCTCAGACGACTGAAACCTACTTGATCGCGAAAAGGCGTCGCTGCCTTGCCTGAGTTACGTATACAGTGAGGGTCTCCCTGTAGTGCCGTGTGAATAATGCCTTCTCCCTGTATAGTGCCGGTCAAATCGCTTGGCTCGACCGAAACCCTATTAATTATATCTAATAGTGCCGGTGTCCGATATTTTTGTTACTTTTTATACTTCTCATTGTTGGCTGATACATTCTGGCACAGCAAGAAGACCACCACTGCTGTGCCATTGTGAAGTCGCGAGCACGTTGTCCATTAATCATACCTTTGCACACGCCCGCGCTTTGATAATGTTGAGGCTGGTCTTGGTGCACGAAAGGACAGCCCTGTACATGAGGCCGTTGTAGTGCCTCCTCAGCTCCTCGCGTGGATCAACCTGCCCCTCCGCAGCGGAAACCCCTCCGGCATTGCCTTCCGCAACGTAGATAATGTCCTCCACGGCTATCTCCACCTAAAAAGGTTTGCACACATCGGACAGATGATCCGTTCCCACTTGATGATCTAGATATTTCAGGGAAGATCTGCATCATCTATCTAGCTCATGCCGCCGGGTGGGATCCGTACGACCTGTACGATCTAGCGCATGTTTCCGGGGTTGGATGTGTACTCTACATACACGTATCCTGCATAACATATCGTGACGACAGCTATAGGATCTATAGGATCTATATAATCTATACGATGTATAGAATCTATAGGATCTATAGGATCTATATGATCTATATGATCTATATGATCTATTTTATCTATAATATCCATATGGTCGAAAGGACCTGTAAGATCTATATGATCTAAAGGATCTATAGGATCTGTATGATCTATAATATATATAGGAACTATAAAATCTATAGTATTTATAATATCTATATGATCTATATGATCTATATGATCTATGAGATCTGTAGGATCTATAAGATTTATAGGATCTATAATATCTATAGGATCTATAGGATCTAGATCGTGATCTGTCCGGGGTGTGTAAGGTTTGCACACATCGGAAAGACCAGATCCTATCTCATGATATGTGCTTTCCCGGGCAGATACAATGGTGCGTCCTACGACAGCGGTAGCAATTTTTTGGCTGAAGCGCATTATGAGTGAACGGAGGGCTGCTTAACCCACAATCGTCAGCGTTTCGTTCTTCCTTTTTTTTTTGCAGCAATTTTCGTCGAGTGCTTAGGCTATAAGGGGTTGTTCACCCGGTATCATATAATAGCACTTTTTTTTCCCCAAATTAACTTTTGTTTTTTGGAGAAGTATAGAGGAGTTTATCAAGCCAAGAAGCCTGCACGAAAAAAAAATGGTGCACCTCTATTGCAGAATGCGTCACCATCCTCATCACATCCTCATCACATCCTCATCACATCCTCATCAGATCCCATTTCATGATCTGTGTACGTGTCAGAACACGCACATGCCACGGTAAAAGGTGCACCAGCCGTTGTTTTTTCTGAGGCTCCTAGCATCACGGGGAGCTCTTTACCCCCGCCCCAAAAACGCTTTTTTTTATAGTAAATTGGAAAGTGTCACCCGATGACCAAAACCCATGGCTTGCTGAGGCACAAAAACAGAAGTATATGTATATGTGCAAAAAGAAACAAAAATGGCGTATTTCCGACGATCCTGGATTAAGGGGCCCCGTCATGCAGAGAAAACATTTTCACCAAAAGGAGGTATACCTCAATACCTCTATCGGCAGGTAGGTCCTGATCGGACACCATGTGACGATCTGCGCATTTCATGGTAGGTAGATCCTGATCAGATCCCGTTTTAGGATATGTGCTTTTCGGGGAAGTTAGATCTTGATCATATCCCATTTCATGATCTGTTTTTCAAGGCAGATAGATCCTGAGCAGATCCCATTTCGTTATCTGTGTGTTTCAAGGCAGATAGATCCTGATCAGATCCCATTTAATTATCTGTGCCGAAGGAGACAGATAGATGCTGATCAGATTCCTTTTCATTATCCGTGTCTTTCATGGGAGATAAATCCTGATCAGATCTCTTTTCATGGTCTGCGCATTTCATGGCAGATAGTTCCTGGTCAGAACCCGTTTCATGATCTGTGTTTTGCGGAGAAGATAGATCCTGATCTGATCCCATTTCATGATCTGTATATTTCAAAGCAGATAGATCCTGACCAGGTCCAATTTCTTGACCTTCATGTGTCTTTCGTGGCAGATAGATCGTGATGAGGTCCCTTTTCATTATCTGTTTGTTTCAAGAAAGGCAGATCCTGATCAGTCCCCGTTTTATGATTTGTGTCTCTCAGAGCAGATATATTCCTGGTCTACGTATGATATGCATGATCTACAGCATATCAGAAACTCCTTGTGGGGGTAAACTACGGCCTCTTCCGCTGAAACCCCCGGCCTTCTTTCCTTACACAAGGTAGAAAGTGCCCCTCCACGGCTATCCCTACCTAATTTGCACATAGAGTTATCGTTTTTGGCCATACGACGAAAATATGCAGAATGAACTTCACCATCGATCGCTTATAGAGCATCCTCAGAAAGAAGAATAAACCAGGGCTATTCACCGGTCATGCTCCGGCCCGCGGGTCGGGTCAGGATATTTTCAAAACCTCGGGAATCTAGTCTGGTCGGGTCAGGAGGTGATCGCAATCTGCCATGGGTCAGCGGGCCGTGTCAGAAGGTTTTCTTCAAGTCCACACCGGTCGGGTCAAGTCACCCTGTTCAGATCCGAACCGCGAGAAGTGATCTGACCCGTGAAAAAGCCCTGAAGAAAACCAAGAAAAACAACCCCCCCCTCCCCCCCGGAAACCTTCGTACTTCTTCGTATTCACGAACTCTGTCTCCCTTCTTGTGCCTACTTCCGCCTTAGTATCGGCCTAATCCACACTCATCGAACACATCAGATCTCTTATCGTGGCCTGTGCCTTTCGGGGCAGATACACCCATTCCTGGTCTGCGAATGATCTGCATGGGGCCTACAGATCATACGTTGCGGGATGGAATCGGTATGGCCTGCATAATGACCGAGTACAGATTTTCTGAGTTGGATCTGTGCTGCACAGATCCCGCAGGTCATAGTATTAAAACAAGATACAGGATCTACACCATCTAGATCGTGATCTGCCAGATGTGTGGATGGTTACCACCCGCGACAGACGTCGACGATGTTGCGACACACGCTACTGACGGTGAACGTGCAACGTTTTTTTTTCTGCTCAAGGATCCTCACTAAAACAACGCGTTTTTAGCAAGCCGAAAGTGCCAACCCGATGAGGCCCTAACCCTACACCCTGGGTGTAAAAAAACATTCATATTAAAACATCGGTAGACAAGAATGACGTTCCGACTAAGGGACCCCGTCGTTCAGCGATTTGTTTCGCCAAAAGGTGGTTTACCACATACCTCTATCGTGGCACCCGTTTGGCCTATAGACCGCATGCTCCCAGATGGGATCTATTTGATCTACGTGATGACCTGGTATGGGTTTCCTGAGTTGGATCTGTACCTCACAGATCCCACAAATCAAAGAATAACTACAAGATACAGTATATAAATCATGTAGACCGTGATCTATTCGATGTGTAGTAGGTTGCCACTCGCGATAGAGACGTCGATGATGTCAGTCAGTGCTGGGTTGCTGGCTTGCATGCACCAATGCTCCATGGGTGTGACCGTGTAAGATATTTATGGAGACCGATAATTGATACGGCAATAAAAATTGTACTCAGGGAGTTCCAGTAGGGGCGTTTTGCGGGGTACCCAAGTTTTGGGTTGGGCAGGCAAACACACAACAATAGTCCGACGAACGCCGTAATCTGAGGGCAACCCAACACACGAAAACTTAGGTTGGGTTGCCTTGCTAAATTTAGGCATTTTTTGCTATTTTTTTCAGTCAACCCACGGTAGGCGTTGCAGTTGTTGAATTACCTAATAATGTACCGATTGGGCTCCTCACGTGAGCAACTAGCGGCTAGTCATTGATCAAGTAATTTCACGAGTACGCATATGTTTTGGGACTAAGAAGGCGCAGAAGCTTGGTCGGCCTGTGCGAACGAATGCCTTCGCAAACCATTTTTCGGGGGAGATATTGAGCTCCCCTCATGTGCGAACGAATGCCTTCGAAATCGTTATTCGGGTGAGGTATTGAGCTCCTCGAGTGAGGAGAGCTCAGGGACTTTCTGCTGCTCTCTTACCGTGCGATGGCTCGTTTTGCCTTGCGTTTACATGACGCTCGCCTGTTTCGAGACCCTCCGTAGGGGGTGCGAAATCGTCACTCGGGCGAGGTATTGAGCTCCTCGTGTGAGGAGAGCTCAGGGACTTTCTGCTGCCCTCTTACCGTGCGATGGCTCTTTTTTCCTTGAGTTAATATGACGCCCGTCTGCTTCAAGACCCTCCGTAGGGGGTGCACTTTTTTCGAGCCAGACGTTTCTTACCTCTTACCGGTTGAGCTCCTTAAGTGTGCAAATATCGGTTAGCATGGCAACTTTACAGAGTATGTTTGTTTTAGGACTATTAATAGTAAATAGCGCATAAAAAAAGTTGATCGGGTTGCGCACGAACGAATGTTATATTCGAAGTCACGTACCGGGTAAGATATTGAGCTCTTTCGTATGTTAGGAGCTCAGGAAAAATCTTGGAATCTTCTGCTGCACCCCTACCGCGGAATGGGTCACTCTATGAGTTATTCTTGGCTTTAGTCCGGAAAACGCGCTTGATCTACGCAACTGACGCCTTATACGGTGGAGGGGCGTTGACTGCTTCCTGAGGCTTCTCACTCGATGAGCTCTATATTTCGCCCAAAAAATGACGTGGCGGGCGAAAACAAAACAGAAGTGCTACACTGTACCCGATGAACAACCAACCCCAGGCTCTAGGTATACAACGAAAACATACTTCGACACAAGAATGGAATTCGCGATGAGCTGGGGAGTTAAGCCGCCCCGTCATTCATTCAGAAAAACGTTTCAGCTAAACGGTGATACTGGTATGTGCCTCTAGCGTAGCACGAGTCCGCTTTTGGTACGGCGTGGAAAGACTTTACGGACTCGTTAACGACAGCGTGGCTCTCGGACCCTCTCCGATAATATTATCGGTAATTGGACAGTGCCCACATTTGTTTTGGTCGCACACGAAAAAACAGTTTCTGTACAAGAATTGACCGTTCTCTCACCTCCTTGTTTCGCTCGACCAGCTGGTCGGTGACGGTTCTGACGCTTTGTTCTTGCATCGTTACGAAATTCTCCAGGGTGACCGCCCGATCCTGGTCAAAGATTGCCATCATGTCGTAAGTAAAAGAAATGGGCACCGAACACAAAAATAACCGGTTAAAACCGCGATTTAAAAAAACCCCGCCACAGCCGTTTGTTTGCAATTACTCGGTGTTCAGACAAAAACAAAGCGTGTTTTTTTTCGTTTTTTTCAGGGCTTTTCACGGGTTGTGCATGACCCGCCCCCTCGCAAGAGGTTTTCAACATATTTTGTGTCAAGTCGGGTCGGATCAAGAGAGGCGTTTGAAAATTCACGAGTCTCGTTGAGTCGGGTCGGCTCTGCTCGGGTCGGGTCTGGTCGGGTCGGGTCGGATCGGGTCGGGTCGGGTCGGGTCGGGTCGGGTCGGGTCGGGTCGGGTCGGGTCGGGTCGGGTCGGGTCGGGTCGGGTCGGGTCGGGTCGGGTCGGGTCGGGTCGGGTCGGGTCGGGTCGGGTCGGGTCGGGTCGGGTCGGGTCGGGTCGGGTCGGGTCGGGTCGGGTCGGGTCGGGTCGGGTCGGGTCGGGTCGGGTCGGGTCGGGTCGGGTCGGGTCGGGTCGGGTCGGGTCGGGTCGGGTCGGGTCGGGTCGGGTCGGGTCGGGTGGGTTCGGGTCGGGTCGGCTCGGATCGAGTCACCCTGATCCAACCCAATCCCCGATTAGTGACCGGATCCGTGAAAAGCCATGTTTACTTTTAGTTTCTTTTAGTTTTAAGGCATCTATCTACACCTAAATGACCCCGCAGCAAATGAACAGCGTTAATGTAAACACGACACAGTGAACGTTGGCCTATCAAGGTAAATAGCAGAACCAAATACCCCGCCGTTGAGACTACACAACGTGGTAAAAATCGAGGAAAAAGTTGAAGAATCACCAGCGGTTTTCCAATGTTTTGTAGGCTTTATATAATACCTGCCACAAACAAGTCGCAGCGGTTTAGCTCTTTACCGTTTCTTTGCGTGTGTTTTGGCACTAACGCCCTGCATTCGGTTTACCTCGCACAAGCAAGGCGAAGCGGTTTAGCTTTTGACCGTTTTTTTGCGTGTGTTTGGGTACTGACGCCTCCCATCCGGTTTTTGGTTGTTCGAAAATGCTACCCGGTGCCCCAGCTCTAATTGTAAGACTTGGTTTGGGTAGGTGCTTTTGACGCGTCTTGTAGGATAGCGGTGGTAGCAGTTTAAACACATGTGCCATCACGTGTGAATTTCGGGAGCTCCTCAACCGAGGCATTACCCAACATTGTTGGATTTTACAGCTTGCAGGTCTTTTACAATGATATCGTTTCCTTCCATCACAAAAACGTAACTAGTTGTCTTATGAAAAAAAATACGATTTTCAATGCCACTTTTTGAGGAGCGCTATACCCCCACCCCCCAAAAACAAGAAACGTTTTTTTGGAGAAAAATTATAAGTTTTATATACCCGGTGAACTGTCCCAAGGCCTACAGCAGGTTAGGTATACGACGAAAACAAAAGTGAAAAACAGGAATGAAATTCGACGATGTTCGGGGTTAACAAGTCCAGTCTTTGGTTGTGCTCACCATGGGCATGTCCACCAGGAGTGCCCGGCTGATGACCTTCAGATTTTTTTCTATCCTGTTCAAAACAAAGATGGGTGCCAGGAGATGACGTTTTAGAGCAGCAGCCTTTGCGATGCTCTCAACCCACAAAAGCATGACAGATAAGCTACCACATATATTTCGATTTTTGGTGTGGTCCGCATTTTTTTTCCCGTTTTTCCGAAACACGCGGCGAAAGTGTCGCGCTCGGGTCGGAGCCTTAGCCTGGGATAGTGCTAGGGTTAGGGCTAGGGTTGGGTTGGGTCGACGCCCTCTCGCGATTTCATGGGGAAAAAAGTACCAAAACACGAAAACCAGCCCCAAAAAACTCTATATAGTGAAATGTATTTGGTGCTTTATCTGTACGATTAGTGGGTCAAAGACCGGTACTGGCGCCTCTTTTAGATCGCCGACAGCCACACCGTCAGGAGGCCCCATCGCGCACGAAAAACTAGAATCTTGCGTTTGGACGGCCGTCTGTCACATGCGTAATATGCTAGAGCTGTGAGTTCGGCAGAGTTTCACAACTGATAACCGATCGGTACGTGCCGTTCGCCAACTAATCGACTTTTCCTCGACTAGTCGGCTGGTGAAGCCAGCTGATGGCTAGCCGACTTGCCAACTTAAGTTGGGCGAGCGAAGAAAATTAGCTCCTCCCGGCCGAGGTGGCCCCAGCCCGAAAAAAAGGAACTCCACATTGAACAACCCTTCCTACAAGTACGGGAACCCAGAAAGTCGGATAGTCGGCACCTCCGCGAAACGACTAACTATTAGTCCGACTAATGAATAGTTGGTGACTTAAGTCGTGCCGACTCACAGCTGTGTAAAATGCTGTCTCCCGACAAATATCAATATCCGGTTCAGAGAGAAGTGCGAAACAACTTTAAAGTCAGATCCGACGCTCGCGTTGCCAGGAGCGGCACGGATAAGACGACATGCGCTGCATGCATCTGACGCCCCACAAGCTTTTCATCGAAGCGGTTGCATGTGACGGGTGCTACGATAGAGGGGTGCACCACTGTTTTTTCTAATACTACCCCTCAATTGGGGACCCTCAATTGGGAGCTTGAGACCTCTCCCAAAAAACTGATTTCGAGAAAAATAAAACTGCTAGGCCGGATGAAAAAAGCCAATTGCCCATGTACACGACGAGAATCGAGAATCATGCAAAAAAAAAGGCCAAAAAATTTCGGACGATACTATTCGTAGGTGAAGGATCCCCGTCATTCAGAAAAAAAAATCGCCAAAAAACGGTATGCCCCTATTGTAGCGACCATTTAGAGGTGGGGTTCCCTAATAAGGCGGCCTGGGTAGTGCGGTGCCCCGATACAATGCGGTCGAAATCGCATGACGCGACTGAGAAATTGCACTCAATACCCGGAAAAAATAAGGCGGCTTCCCTCTACAAGGCGGTCATATTGCGCTCTATAGCACACCACCGCCTTGCCGGGGGATCCAAGCTGTACGCCATTTCCCCCCCCCTTCAAAGTTGTTGGCTCAAGAAGCTCGGCCTCACCCAAAACCTGTTGTTTTTTTTGTGCAGAAAAACTGACAATACAAACCCGATGACCAAACCCACGTCTTAGGCAAACAAACACGCGCGGTTTCTCGAAGACGAGTATCGACCCCTAAATTTATCGAACTCACAGCTGAGACATCTTTACTTTATTTTTTTCATGAAACACTTCCACATTACTGCAGAAAAAGAGAAAGAGAAGTGATTTTCCGACGATTCTGGGTTAAGGAGATTTTCCGACGATTCTGGGTTAAGGAGATTTTCCGACGATTCTGGGTTAAGGAGATTTTCCGACGATTCTGGGTTCAGGAGATTTTCCGACGATTCTGGGTTAGGGAGATTTTCCGACGATTCTGGGTTCAGGAGATTTTCCGACGATTCTGGGTTAGGGAGATTTTCCGACGATTCTGGGTTCAGGAGATTTTCCGACGATTCTGGGTTAAGGAGATTTTCCGACGATTCTGGGTTCAGGAGATTTTCCGACGATTCTGGGTTAGGGAGATTTTCCGACGATTCTGGGTTCAGGAGATTTTCCGACGATTCTGGGTTAGGGAGATTTTCCGACGATTCTGGGTTCAGGAGATTTTCCGACGATTCTGGGTTAGGGAGATTTTCCGACGATTCTGGGTTCAGGAGATTTTCCGACGATTCTGGGTTAGGGAGATTTTCCGACGATTCTGGGTTCAGGAGATTTTCCGACGATTCTGGGTTAGGGAGATTTTCCGACGATTCTGGGTTCAGGAGATTTTCCGACAATTCTGGGTTAAGGAGCCCGGTCGTGCAGGAAACAAAACAAAAAAAGCCAAAACGTGCTACTCTATCTCTATCGTAGCTCGCGTCTCACGAACGCACCTATTTTCCACTATGTCATTGGCCTTGGCGATCAGCTCTTCGAGCTTCCGAAGGCCCTGATGCACAGACTCGAGATACCCACTGATGTTCATCGACGTCCACGTCAGTACCATCCACCCCGGGCGCAAGCATGCCTCCAAGGACTGTATAAACGAGCAAAAAAATAGAATCGGAGAGAGATACCGGCATCATTCCCAAAGAAAAGTTAGAGGGCGATGTTACAGTAGCGCAAGTACGTGATTGTGGTTCACTCAAGTCAACTCGTGACGAAAGATGCCTTCGAAGACAGGGAACATACGCAAAGTACAAAACAGCATACCGGAGAGGAATTTCCACCATGTCAGATCAGGAATCATTGGGAAATTTCACCGGTTGGGTTGGGTTGGGTTGGGTTGGGTTGGGTTGGGTTGGGTTGGGTTGGGTTTGGGTGGGTTGTATCCCGAGGTTGTCAAATCTCACTGGTCGGGCCGGGTCGGGTCACTCTGACCCGACTCGACCCGTGAAAAGTGGATCCAACCCATGAAGATCTCTGCCAAATTCCGGTGCTGTGGGGTACATACTTTTCTTTCCTTTCCTTTCCTTTTTTCGCTTTTTTTTGTTTTCCTTTCCTTTCTCTTGTTTTCTTTTTTTTTCCTCTTTTCCTTTTTCCACTTGACTTGCGTCTGACATGCGTATGCATAATGATAGGTGCTACGTGTAGTATATACGTGGTAGTCTTTCCTGGGTGGCAAGCGGTGTAGTCGGTTTTTCCAGTCGCGAGTAGTGAGACGTGTGCACCAGTATGGACCTGGCACATCGTAGGCTGACTCCCGATTTCATTTTTTATATGTTTCTGGCGGAGGCATGAATTGCGTCAAATGCGATATATGCGTGTACCACCTTTGGTTTGTTTGTGTTTTTTCCCTGGGGTGTTCCTCGGCTCCGGAGTGACTGGAGCCTGTCCTGTGATCACGGATTTGATTGTGCGAGTTAATGAGAGAACAACAACAACATCGCACCACTAACCTGCACGTGAGGGCGCAGAAGGTGTTCCATGACCGGAACGATCGATTGTACGATTCGTTCGTGCTCTCGAAGAGCATGCTTTAGCTGGTTGTGGTTGTGCTTGAACCGATCCTCCTGCGAAAATGGACGAGCAATTCATTAATTTTGAGATGAAAGGGGTCACGGAGAAAACTATAACGCGATATTGAAATAGTAATCGTTTTACCACGCACATCGTGCTTCAACCGGATTTTTTTAACGATTGTATGGGGGCTTGGACCGATCCTCGTGCTGCGCGAACAAGCCTTCACATGAAGACGAAACAGAAGCATCACAGAAACGTGTGACATTCGCGGAACAGTCACGATCTCACGCAACATGCTTTAACGCGAGTATTGTTGTGTTTTTCGTCTTCCCGCGAGGATCAAGGGTACCGTATTGTAGTATCATACCTATCATACCCCAACATTTCACTGCCGTGCTTGAGCCACACCCACGAGCGATAATGTACCTCACCGAGGAGAAGAGACTTTTAGCCGATTGCAGTGGCGCGGCGTAGCTTACAATTCCATAGCGGATTCATATCACAAAGTTGACAAAAAAAAAAAAAACTTCAGACCGCAAAGGAACAAGGGGGCGACCGGCGCGAGTGACCCCGAGCCACTGTAAGAACGACCCCCCTCTGCTGTAGCCTTCGTCCAGAGCAAGCATTCCTTTCGTAATGAAAGGAAACACATTTTGGAAAATGTGAGATTGGCGTAACTGTGCCCAAACCCCTTAGCAGTACTGTACTCTCTTTCTTGAGGGAAAGTACTTGGAATTAGTGTGGGATTAGTTGGCACGTGCTGCGGCAAAGACGAACCAATTTTCGTTTTTCTGAGGCCCCTCCCGTCATTTTGTAAGGAGCTCTGTGTTGTTCACGCCAAAAACTGATTTTCACTCAGTAAACTGAAAGCGCAGCCCGATCAATCAAAGCCCGCGGTCTGGGTATATGCAAGAAAAATCATGTTGTCAAACAAGAAATGGCATCCCCGACGACTTTGAGCTAAGGGAGCTCCCGTCATCCAGAACAGAAACAACAACAAAACGAAGTTGTTACATCTATCCTAGCTCGCGTCAATTTTTGTGCAGCGAAAAAAAAGGCTACAGCGATCCTTCTACGAACATGCATTAGCGATTGAGACGAAGGGAACAACAGAGAAAGTGTGAGCGCGCTTGAGAGTACTCACGCACGGCTTGCCTCCGGGACTTATTCGAATACGATGAGTTGCGTGACGGAAGGGGCAAGTGTTAGTAGCAGCACGCCAACGTTTCCGCCATTTTACTTTTTCCTATTTCCGGACAAGCCGTGGTCACAGGTGTCGGCCCTTCTCCTCCCCCCCCCGGGTACATGCCTTCACGTTTATCGCGCATAAAAGCATTGCTACGTTGTTTTACGAGGTGACATTGCCTTCGGGTAGGGGCTGAACTACTAGAACTGTTGTGGATCTCTAAGAATGTCGGCGAAGGATCCCGTAGAATTTAGCGCGGCTAGCAACGCTACCACTTCCTCTCGTTGGCGCGGTTTGCGATAGGAGCACAACTCAAATTTCCGAAGCTCCTCGCTTGAAGAGTTTATACTTCACCCAAAATCCGACACTATGTTGAAGGAAGCGCTCAAAGTCCTGGCTCTACGTTTACCCGGCCGGCGCATTCCAAACCTGAAGCAAGACCATCTTAGCGCCCTCAGGAATGCACACGCCCATCCGGGTCAGGCATTTCGCTTCCCTGAGGTTGCGAATCCGAGAAGGTTCAGAAAACCAGGAAGGGGAAGGGCGGTGGTGTGTAGTTTCGTTGACGTTATCAGGACAAGTTATGACGATGGACGTCTCGGTTACCAAACAGGTCGCCTCTACGAGGAGGGTGTCCCTCTATTAATCTCCAGCGACGCGTGCTACGATAGAGGGAGCAGTTTTCGTCGGAAGTGGTTCTTGAATGACGGGACTCTCCTTGACCCAAAATTGTCGGGAATAGTTTGTTTTTTTTCTTGCCTGGTTCTCGTTTTGTACCTAGGCCATCGGAGTTTTACATCCGGCTGCAGTTTTTCTTGTTTCTCCAATCACTTTTCGGGAGAGAGAAGTCTTAAGCTCCAAAACTGAAAAAAAACTCAGAAAAAAAGGGGTGTTTCCCTTTTTCAATC